>CM067843.1:753414426-754614426 GCA_034509565.1 Triticum monococcum | reverse complement strand
CCGAGGGCCCTGATCGTCACTCACCGGAGGAGGAGGCGGTGGAGGAGGCGGAGTGCCCTGACTCGCCGGAGGAGGAGGAGGAGGCGGAGGCGTCCAGTTTGGAAGGTTGATGAGGTCCTTCCGCCATAGGCATGGAGTCTTCAGAGCAGACCCCAGCCGAGTCTCCCCTTCACCGGTAGGGTGGTCAAGCTGGAGGTCCTCAAATCCCTCCGTTATCTCATCCACCATCACCCTAGCATATCCTTCTGGAATCGGCATGCAGTGAAAAGTTGCACCGGGTTCAGTAGGATAAACAGAGCCAACAGCCACCTTGACCTTCAAATTCATCCATTGCGTCATAAGGTGGCAATTTTGAGACTCCGTTATAGCATCCACAGGATAGCTGCCAGGAGCCGTCAAGGCATGCTGCAGCTGAAGCAGCTCGGTGGAAGCCACGCTGCTTCTGCGCTGAGATGGCGGGGTAGCTTCGAGGGAGGCTTCGGTAGTACGTTTGCTGCAATTTGCTTCTCGTTCCTCTATCGCTTGTACCCTTGCGTGTAGTGCCTGCAGTTCGGTCTGCTGCACTTTTTTCCTCCTCTCATGGGATTTGTAACCGCCTGCGTCCGGAAACCCAACCTTCCACGGAACGAAGCCTGGCGTGCCTCGAGTCCGTCCAGGGTGCTCAGGATTCCCGAGGGCCATTGTGAGCTCGTCGTGCTCTCTGTCTGGAAAGAACGTCCCTTCCTGCGCTGCGTCGATATAGTGCTTAAGCTTACTGACTGGTATGTCCATTTGTTCGTTCGTCCAAATGCATTTCCCTGTTTCAGGGTCCAAGGTTCCGCCAAGCCCCGAAGAACCAAGTCTGGCAACGGTCTGTCCAGTTATTTGTCTCTGGTTTGATCCCTTTATGAACCAGATCATTCTCAACCTTGGACCACTTAGGCCGGGCTACGAGGTAGCCACCTGACCCCGTGCGATGGTGAAGCTTCTTCTTCGCGGCATTTTGCTTGTTTGTCGCCGACATCTTCTTACTCTTTTCCGATGTCTTGTAGGCCACAAATGCGGGCCAGTGATCTCTGATCTTCTCATATTTGCCCTTGAATTCTGGTGTCTCTTTTTTATCGACAAACCTATTCAGCTCTTTCTTCCACCTCCTGAATAGATCTGCCATCCTCTTCAGAGCAAAAGACTTGATTAATTTCTCTTTAATTGGGTTCTCTGGATTATCCTCTGGCAGTAGGGTGAAATTTGACTTCAGCTCAGTCCAAAGATCATTTTTCTGCATATCATTGACATAAGACACCTCAGGGTCTTCTGTAGCCGGCCTAAACCATTGCGGGATGCTTATCGGGATCTTGTCCCTAACCAGAACCCCGCACTGTGCAACAAATGCACTCTTTGTCCGGAGGGGTTCAATAGGTTGGCCGTCGGGCGCGATTGCTGTGATCTCAAGCTTTTCATCCGAGCTCAACTTTTTCTTCGGGCCTCGTCTCTTTACCGAAGTTGTGCTCGATCCGGAGGGCTAGAAAAAAGAACAAAGACTTAATTAATATGTGTACATACCAAAACAATGAATGCATCAATCAGCTAGTCAGCATAGGCTTAACTAATATATATACCTGGCCGGACTCGGTTCGGTCACCGGAGCCGTCATCACGGTCTCCTTCTTGCACCGGCATTGGGTCACCGGCGCCGTCCTCATGTTCTTCTTCTTGCACCGGCATTAGGTCACCGTAGCCAGCTGGTTCACCCTCTCCTTCCAGACCATCGATATCGTTGAGGTAGTACGAGATGGCATCACTTCCTTGTGCGATTATCTCCCTCAACAACGCTTCTTTTGTTGCTTCGTCTAGGGCGGTGTGCATAGTTTCTACAAATATTTACAACATGGCAATTATTATTCAAACATGACAGATGGATATATTAGTGCCAAACGTAGAACTACCTACCTAATCATAATAAGCTATCGGGAGGGGGTATATATCGACAACGACGACACTACATCTATATATGTCCCTCGACGACCCTCGTTCCCGATAAAAAAAGAGGAAGAAGAAGAAAAAAAAGAGGAGAAGAAAGAATAGAGGAGAAGAACTCCTCTGTTCTTTCTTCTCCTCTTTTTTGTTCTTCTTCCTCTTCTTTTTTTATCCTCTTCTTCCTCTCATGTTCGAGAGGATCGCCTTGGGGTCGGGAGGTTGCCTAGTGTCAAAGGATTCAACAAAACCATGTCTTCATCATTAGGCGAAAGTAACATGTGCATGATGGTAGGAAGCTCTTCAAAGTTGTTCTGGAACGGAGTCCCAGATAGGATAATTCGCTTTTTGGTACAAAGTTTAGCAAGAGCCTTCCGAATATCGCTATTTGGAAGGCCTTTGCTGAATTCGTACCAAAAGGCGGATTATTCTATCTGGGACTCCATTCCAGAACAACTTTGCAGAACTTTGTACCAACATGCCCTGGTTACTTCCGGCTAATGATGAAGGCATGGATTTCTTCAATACTTTGACACTAGGAAACCTCTCTCGACCCCTCGGCGATTCTTGACCCCTCGAACCCTCAACGACCCTGAAACCCTCGACCCTTGACCCCTTAACGACCCTCGACCCTCTACCCTAGTTCCCGACCCTCGACCAATAGAGGAGAAGAAGAAAGGAATAGCTAGAGGAGAAGATCGAAGAAAAAAAAGAAGAAACAAAAGAGGAGAAGAAGAAAGGAATAGTGGAGAAGAAGAGAAAATAGAATATATTCTATTTTCTCTTCTTCTCCACTATTCATTTCTTCTTCTCCTCTTCTTTTTCTTCCGTTTTCTTCTTCTTATTTATTTCTCCTCTTCTTTTCGGTAGAGGAAACCCTAAATAGCTAGCAAGTATCGTGGGTGTGAGATACATGTGGCCTTCGGTGTCGGACACAACATCCATGTCCCACAAGTGACGTGGGCGTCGAAACCCGCGCCACTTGTGGGATGTGGATGTAGTGTCCGACACCGACGGTACATGTATCTCACACCGACGATACTTTCTATTTAGGGTTTCTCGACCCTCGACCCCTAGGCGACCGTCGATCCCTCTCTTTTTTTCTTCCTCTTCTTTTTTATCCTCTTCTTCCTCTACCGCTCGGCGACCCTCGACGACCCTCGTTCCCGATAAAAAAAAGAGGAAGAAGAAGAAAAAAAAGAGGAGAAGAAAGAATAGAGGAGATCTTCTCCTCTATTCTTTCTTCTCCTCTTTTTTCTTTTCTTATTCCTCTTCTTTTTTTATCCTTTTCCTCCTCTCATGTTCGACGACCCTCGACCCGTCGGCGACCCTAGACCCCCTCTCGACCCCCTCTTCTTCTCCCTCTTCTTCCCCTTCTTCCCCGCCTAAAATGACCTAAAATGAAAATAACCTAAAATTCACTAAAGTTATCGATGACCCTCTTCTCCCCTCTTCTTCTCCTTTCTTACACATATACATTATAGCCACATACACATATATGAACAGAAAAAATAGACATATACATTGTTCACATACACATATACATTTTATGAACAGAAAAAATCCTAGTTTTTCTAAAAGACAGAACAAAATAGAAAAAATCCTAATTGTTCACATACACATATATGAACAGAAAAAATAGACATATATGAACAGAAAAAATCCTAATTTTTCTAAAAAACAGAAAAAAATAGAAAAAATCCTAATTGTTCACATACACATATACACATATATGAACAGAAAAAATAGACATATATGAACAGAAGAAATAGACATATACATTGTTCACATACACATACATTTTATGAACAGAAAAAATCCTAATTTTTCTAAAAAACTGAAAAAATAGAAAAAATCCTAATTGTTCACATACACATACACATATATGAACAGAAAAAATAGACATATACATTAGAAAAAAAATATACATATACATTGTTCACATACACATATACATTTTATGAACAGAAAAAATCCTAATTTTTCAAAAAAAACAGAAAAAATCTATGAACACATTAAGGAAGGAAGGAGAGGATGGGGCGGTAGCTAGCTACCTCTCCCGGAGGGATCGGGGAGGAGACGCGGGCGTCCGGGGTCGGGGTCGGCGAGGGCGACGGCGGGGCGCGCTCGGCGGCGGCGGACGGCGGAGCTCGGGGGCGCGCGGGGCAGGAGCTCGGGGGCTCGGGGCCGGCGAAGCTCGAGGGCGAGGGCGAGGGGGACGGCGGGGCAACTCGGGGTTGGCGACGGCGAGTACGGGGCACGGGCACGGGGTGACGGCGACGGCGAGCACGGGGCAGGGGCGCGGGGCGACGGCGAGCACGGGCAGGGGCGCGGGGCGTCGTCGGGGATGGGAACTGGCGATGAAATCTGAAAAAACGCCAAGTCTTTGCTTATATAGAAAAGGCATTGGTCACGGTTCGTGGCACCAACCGTGACCAATGCCCCCTTTTAGTCCCGGTTGGTGCCACGAACCGGGACCAAATGCCAATTTTCTGCAGCCCAAAGGGCGGGAAGCGGCGGCCTTTGGTCCCGGTTGGTGGCACCAACTGGGACTAAAGGAGGGCATTGGTCACGGTCGGTGCCACGAACCGTGACCAATGCCCCCTTTAGTCCCGGTTAGTGCCACCAACCGGGACCAATGCCCTTGTGCTGCACGCGCCCAAAAGTTTAGTCCCACATCGCTAGTTGAGAGGGCTCGGGAGTGATTTATAAGCGCTGCTGCGCCCACCCTCCTGAGCTCCTCTCAACTGCAGGCTTTCGGGCCTAACCTGTCATTGCAATGCCTGTGGGCCTACTGGGCCTGCTGCGTGCCTGAATCCTGGCCCATGTAGGGTTTCTAGTCGTATTCAGGCCGTGGAGGCCCAGTAGGTGGCATTTTTTTCTTTTTTATTTCTACATTTTTTTGGTTTTTTATTTTTTGCTTTTAGGTCACAAAAATTATAAACTTTCTATTAGTGCCATTAGTTTAAAATTTTAAATAGTTTAAATTTGAATTTTTAAAAATTTGTGTGAATCACTAGTTTATGAATAACCTTACTATAAAATTAGAATTTTTTTTCTATTTATTTTTTATTTCTACTTAAAACTAAATACTTACAGTTTTTTACTGATTTCTTTTTGCTTTTAGGTCACAAAAATTATAAACTTTCTGTTAGTGCCATTAGTTTTAAATTTTAAATAGTTTAAATTTGAATTTTTAAAAATTTGAAGAATATTATAGTTTTATTTTAGTTCAATTACTTACAATTTTTTAGTGATACTTATAGTTTTATTTTACTTATAATTTAATTTTTTTGTTTTCTTCTTTTGTTTTGTTTTTTGCTATTTATTTTTTTATTTGTACTCTATGTATGTGAATCACTAGTTTATGAATAACTTTACTATGAAGTTAGATTTTTGAGTGATTCTTTTTCCTGCTACTTAATATTACAGTGTTTTATCGTTATACTCTATTTGGTAATTTTAGGTTATTTTTAATATCTATTTTAATCAAAAACAAACTTTGTTATTTTTTTGCTATTAAATTCTTTTTGCTATTAATGTGTTGAACAAAAAATACTTTCTGAATTTAAGTTGCATAAATTTTATATAAGTTTAGTTTCAAAAGTACTAGAGGTTTATAAAAACTTTTTAATTGATTCCTTTTGCTTTTTTGAGCTATAAGACCCTGAAATTGAAAAGCATTTCAAATGAACTCCGAAAAGGTTGAAAGTTGGCATGGTATCATCATTTAATTCACATAGGATGTGCAACAAAGTTGAGATGGTTACGGCAAAAACTGGATGCACTTCGTGTACAAAACGGACAATCTCTTTCGAAGTATCAGGGTTTCGGACGAAAGATCATCTGTTACAAAGGGATTTCATTTTCTTGAACTTATTTGAACTCCATATTTTTTCTGTGTTCAAAATGCACCATTCAAAGACACATCATCAATTTTCAACCCTTTCTGACTTCATTTGTTATTTTTCATGCATTTATTGATTTTTTTTGAGCTATAAGACCCTGAAATTGAAAAGCATTTCAAATGAACTTCGAAAAGGTTGAAAGTTGGCATGGTATCATCATTTCACCCACATAGCATGTGCCACAAAGTTGAGATGGTTACGGCAAAAACTGGATGCACTTCGTGTACAAAACGGACAATCTCTTTCGAAGTATCAGGGTTTCGGACGAAAGATCATCTGTTACAAAGGGATTTCATTTTCTTGAACTTATTTGAACTCCATATTTTTTCTGTGTTCAAAATGCACCATTCAAAGACACATCATCAATTTTCAACCATTTCTGACTTCATTTGTTATTTTTCATGCATTTATTGATTTTTTTGAGCTATAAGACCCTGAAATTGAAAAGCATTTCAAATGAACTCCGAAAAGGTTGAAAGTTGGCATGGTATCATCATTTCACCCACATAGCATGTGCAACAAAGTTGAGATGGTTACGGAAAAAACTGGATGCACTTCGTGTACAAAACGAACAATCTCTTTCAAAGTATCAGAGTTTCGGACGAAAGATCATCTGTTACAAAGTTGGCATGGTATCATCATAATAGTTGCGGGAGAAAGTCTTCACTTTTTCTTCGCTTGTGTCATTTGCTTATTGCGCCGTAACCATGGATAATCTTCATTGTTTATCAGGATGCTTGGGTCAGCCTTGACATTGAAGGGAGGAATTTCATGAAACTTTGCATAATCTTCAGACATGTCTGTCTTGCCATCCACTCCCAGGATGTCCCTTTTTCCTGAAAGAACTATGTGGCGCTTTGGCTCATCGTATGATGTATTTGCTTCCTTATCTTTTCTTTTTCTCGGTTTGGTAGACATGTCCTTCACATAGATAACCTGTGCCACATCATTGGCTAGGACGAACAGTTCATCAGTGTACCCAAGATTTTTCAGATCCACTGTTGTCATTCCGTACTGTGGGTCTACCTGTACGGCGCCGCCAAACAGAATGACCCATTTGCACTTAAACAAAGGGACCTTAAAATCAGGTCCGTAGTCAAGTTCCCATATGTCCACTATGTAACCATAATATGTGTCCTTTCCGCTCTCGGTTGCTGCATCAAAGCGGACACCGCTGTTTTGGTTGGTGCTCTTTTGATCTTGGGCGATCGTGTAAAATGTATTCCCATTTATCTCGTATCCTTTGTAAGTCAATACAGTCAAAGATGGTCCCCTGGACAACAAGTACAACTCATCACAAACAGTGTTGTCACCTCTGAGACGTGTTTCCAACCAACTGCTGAAGTCCTGATGTGTTCACATGTAATCCAGTCGTCGCATTGCTCCGGGTGTTTGGAGCGCAGACTGTTCTTGTGTTCATCGACATACGGGGTCACCAAGGTAGAGTTCTGTAGAACTGTGTAGTGTGCTTGAGACCAAGAATATCCGTCCCTGCATATTATTGAGTCTCTTCCAAGAGTGCCTTTTCCAGTCAGTCTCCCCTCATACCGCGATTTAGGGAGACCTATCTTGTTAAGGCCAGGAATGAAGTCAACACAAAACCCGATAACATCCTCTGTTTGATGGCCCATGGAGATGCTTCCTTCTGGCCTAGCGCGGTTACGGACATATTTCTTTAGGACTCCCATGAACCTCTCAAAGGGGAACATATTGTGTAGAAATACGGGCCCCAGGATGACAATCTCGTCGACTAGATGAACTAGGATGTGCGTCATGATATTGAAGAAGGATGGTGGGAACACCAGCTCGAAACTGACAAGACATTGCGTCACATCACTCCTTAGCCTTGGTACGATTTCTGGATCGATCACCTTTTGAGAGATTGCATTGAGGAATGCACATAGATTCACAATGGCTAATCGGACGTTTTCCGGTAAAAGCCCCCTCAATGCAACAGGAAGCAGTTGCGTCATAATCACGTGGCAGTCATGAGACTTTAGGTTCTGAAACTTTTTCTCTGGCATATTTATTATTCCCTTTATATTCGACGAGAAGCCAGTCGTGACCTTCATACTAAGCAGGCATTCAAAGAAGATTTCTTTCTCTTCTTTCATAAGAGCATAGCTGGCAGGACCTTTATACTGCTTCGGAGGCATGTCGTCTTTTTCGTGCGAACGTTGCAGGTCCTCCCGTGCCTCCGGCATATCTTTTGTCTTCCCATACACGCCCAAGAAGCCTAGCAGGTTCACGCAAAGGTTCTTAGTCACGTGCATCACGTCGATTGAGGAGCGGACCTCTATGTCTTTCCAGTAGGGTAGGTCCCAAAATATAGATTTCTTCTTCAACATGGGTGCATGTCCCTCAGCGTCATTCGGAACAGCTAGTCCACCGGTACCCTTTCCAAAGATGATCTAGGGTAAATCATTGACCATAGCAAGCACGTGATCACCGGTGCGCATGGCGGGCTTCTTCCGGTGATCTGCCTCGCCTTTGAAATGCTTGCCTTTCTTTCGACATTGATGGTTGGTCGGAAGAAATCGACGATGGCCCAGGTACACATTCTTCCTGCATTTGTCCAGGTATATACTTTCAGTGTCATCTAAACAGTGCGTGCATGCGTGGTATCCTTTGTTTGTCTGTCCTGAAAGGTTACTGAGAGCGGGCCAATCGTTGATGGTCACGAACAGCAACGCCTTAAGGTTAAATTCCTCCTGTCTGTGCTCATCCCACGTACGTACACCGTTTCCATTCCACAGCTGTAAAAGTTCTTCAACTAATGGCCTTAGGTACACATCAATTTCGTTGCCGGGTTGCTATGGGCCTTGGATGAGAACTGGCATCATAATGAACTTCCGCTTCATGCACATCCAAGGAGGAAGGTTATACATACATAGAGTCACGGGCCAGGTGCTGTGATTACTGCTCTGCTCCCCGAAAGGATTAATGCCATCCGCGCTTAAAGCAAACCATACATTCCTTGGGTCCTTTGCAAACTCATCCCAGTACTTTCTCTCGATTTTTCTCCACTGCGACCCGTCAGCGGGTGCTCTCAACTTCCCATCTTTCTTTCGGTTCTCACTGTGCCATCGCATCAACTTGGCATGCTCTTCGTTTCTGAACAGACGTTTCAACCGTGGTATTATAGGAGCATACCACATCACCTTTGCAGGAACCCTCTTCCTAAGGGGCTCGCCGTCAACATCACCGAGGTCATCTCGTCTGATCTTATACCGCAACGCACCGCATACCGGGCATGTGTTCAGATCCTTGTATGCACCGCGGTAGAGGATGCAGTCATTTGGGCATGCATGTATCTTCTCCACCTCCAATCCTAGAGGGCATACGACCTTCTTTGCTGCGTATGTACTGTCAGGCAATTCGTTATCCTTTGGAAGCTTCTTCTTCAATATTTTCAGTAGCTTCTCAAATCCTTTGTCAGCCACAGCATTCTCTGCCTTCCACTAAAGCAATTCCAGTACGGTACCGAGCTTTGTGTTGCCATCTTCGCAATTCGGGTATAACCCTTTTTTGTGATCCTCTAACATGCGATCGAACTTCAGCTTCTCCTTTTGACTAATGCATTGCGTCCTTGCATCGACAATGACCCGGCGGAGATCATCATCATCGGGCACATCGTCTGGTTCCTCTTGATCTTCAGCAGCTTCACCCGTGGCAGCATCATTGGGCACATCATCGTCTGGTTCCTCTTGATCTTCACCAGCTCCCCCCGTTGCAGCATCACCGTATTCAGGGGGCACATAGTTGTCATCGTACTCTTCTTCTTCGCCGTCTTCCATCATAACCCCTATTTCTCCGTGCCTCGTCCAAACATTATAGTGTGGCATGAAACCCTTGTAAAGCAGGTGGGAGTGAAGGATTTTCCGGTTAGAGTAAGACCTCGTATTCCCACATTCAGTGCATGGACAACACATAAAACCATTCTGCTTGTTTGCCTCAGCTGCATCGAGAAACTCATGCACGCCCTTAATGTACTCGCGGGTGTGTCTGTCACCGTACATCCATTGCCGGTTCATCTGCGTGCATTATATATAATTAAGTGTCCAAATTAATAGAAGTTCATCATCACATTAAAACCAAAGTGCATACATAGTTCTCATCTAACAACATATAGCTCTCCAGAGCATCTAATTAATTAAACCATACATTGAAACTATGTAAAACATTTCAAAGCGAAAACGAATGCGATCATAATCTCAACCAAGGTAACAATTGATCCAACGGCATAATGATACCAAGCCTCGGTATGAATGGCATATTTTCTAATCTTTCTAATCTTCAAGCGCATTGCATCCATCTTGATCTTGTGATCATCGACGACATCCGCAACATGCAACTCCAATATCATCTTCTCCTCCTCAATTTTTTTTATTTTTTCCTTCAACAAATTGTTTTCTTCTTCAACTAAATTTAACCTCTTGACAAGGTCGGTTGGCATTTCTGATTCACATACATCCTAGATAAATAAAATCTATGTCACGTTGGTTGGCATAATTTTCATAAACAATAAATGAACCAATAGTTATAAAGATAATATATATACCAAATCCGAATCATAGACAGGACGAGGGCCGACGGGGGCGGATACCAAAACCATCGCACTATATAAGATGCAATAATAAATGTAAGAAAATGATACAAGTATCTATCTAAACATACAAGTAAGAATATTTTTCCTTTCAGAAAGAAGATAAGAATAAGAGGCTCACCACGGTGGTGTCGGTGATGAGATCGGCGCGGGTGATCGATGGCAGTGAAGACGGGGACGGGGCGTGACGGACCGCTAAATCTAGACAAATCTTGAGGAAAATGAAGCTTGGAGGTCGAGCTTCGAGAGGAGAAAGCTTAAGTAGTGTGGCTCGGGCATTCCATCGAACACCTCATGTGCATAGGAGGTGAGCTAGAGCACCACAAAGGCCTCTCCTCCTTGGCCAGAAAAAACAGAGCACTGTGCTCTGCTCTTGCGCGAGGGGGTATATATAGGCAATTCATTGGTCCCGGTTCGTGGCATGAACCGGGACTAAAGGGGAGCCTTTGTTCCCGGTTCAAGCCACCAACCGGGACCAATGGTGGTGGGCCAGGAGGGAGGCCCTTTGGTCCCGGTTCGTCCCACCAACCGGGACCAAAAGGTCCAGATGAACCGGGACCGATGGCCCACGTGGCCCGGCCGGCCCCCTGGGCTCACGAACCGGGACCAATGCCCACATTGGTCCCGGTTCAAGACTGAACCGGGACTAATGGGCTGAGGCGGCCTGGACCATAGCCCCTTTTTCTACTAGTGGGGGAACTTGTATCGTTCGTGCAGCTTTGTGAAGAGGAGGTTGCGCAAATTCCCTCGATCCTTATGCCTTAGGTTCTCAGTGTTGATCGAGACGGTGCTCCGGGAATGCACCCGAGCTGAAGCGAGTACCCCTTGACTAATTCTTTGGGCGCCGTTGGATGCCCGTCGGAGTTCACTTGAGTAAATTCCTCCTTGACGGTGCGGAGCACGTTCGGGCGCCGGTCCTTCCGTTGCCTCTTCGGTTGGCTGCCATCTGTGTGTCCGCTGGCATTATCAGTTGTGGCATCCTTGGCGGCACCATCAGTGGTGGCATCCTGGGCGGCACCATCAGTGGTGTCATCCTCGACGCCACTACGGGTTGTGTAGTCAGGATCGGTGTCTTCTGCGGCGTCCTCATAGCGGTGAGGTTGTTCCTCCATCTCCTGGGACAACTCCCAGAATTGCTTGCCGCCCAAGCCGCCGGCCTCATCATTGTGGGCCATGTTTCACTCTAAATAGGAAAAAAGTTTGGTCAAAAAGTTGGTTATTGTCAAGGAACAAGATCATGGTCTCATCATTTAGGGTTTGTCGACTCAGAGGCATCCTAAAAGCTGGGATTTTATCATTTAGGGTTTGTCGACGCCGAGGCACCCTAAAAGCCTAAGCTTTCATCATTTAGGTTCTTATCGACACCGAGGCACCCTAAAAGCCAAGGTTTTATCATTTAAGGTTTGTCGACGCCGAGGCACCCTAAAAGCCTAAGCTTTCATCATTTAGGTTCTTCTCGACACCGAGGCACCCTAAAAGCCAAGGTTTTATCATTTAGGGTTTGTCGACGCCGAGGCACCCTAAAAGCTAAGCTGGGAAGGAGAATTCTAAGTTGGGCCCATGCATTAGTCGCAAGTACCACATATGTCCTATTTTTAGCAAAGTCATGCTAAAATTCATGGAAAATTTCAGCATCACCTTTGCTGAAAATAGGACATATGGAGTACCCGAATTTGCCGGAACGGAAGTTAATCGACATTCCGGCAAACTCAAGGGCCTCTCGGGGTACCTGCAAAATCATTATCCCCGTGTAATGAAGTCGCCAATGGGTCATTTCAGAAGATCACAAGTAGCATCATCACAAGTACACCAGCAGCAGCTGTGAATACAGGCATAACAGCACCAGCAGCAGGTTTATTCTTCTTCTTCTTCATAAATATTAATTGGTGTGGGTGGCTCTATTTGCCCTCTAATGAATCACTCAACTTAACAGGACAACCCACAAGCATTGTTTTGATTCCAACAGCTGTTGTAAAATACATCCAGCATAGGTGCTCTAAAATCAGAAATACTACCCCCAAATCTTTAGCTCAATTATGAAAATACATGGTCTTCTAGTTACAATACTACCCCCCAACAGTTAAGATCCCAAGTGAGTAACACACTTTGGTCTTCTAGTTACAAAACAAAACTGACATAATTCTTGATGCCATAATCATATCAAAATTTCAAACCACACACTTACTTTCAACTATAAACAAAACTGACTTGCCATTAATGAACAGTGGCTAAATATATATAAAACTCCATTGCAAATGTGCCATGTCAATAAAACAACTCATGGAAGTAACTACTAGTAGCATGTCATTATCATGGCAGTCCACTATATATGTTTATGACAAAATACAATATTATCAAGGCACATTATGGCCATTTTCTTACATGATGCTAACTGTACCTAACTGAATTTTTTGACAGTAGCTCAAGTTTTTGACAGTACCATATTTTTCATTTCATTCTGAACATTCATCTAGTGTTCACTGGGATCTTTAATGTTCTACAACCTTGGCGAGCTTGGGCAGGAAACATAATTTGCACACCTAAATATCCTGTGTGTTGAATTTATAGGTGCATTAAGTTGACTGATGATGCATTGCAAAAAGTTCTGGAGAAATGCTCTGCTCTTGAAAGCTTGAACATGTATGCCCTTTCAAGGTAATATTGATAATATCCAAGGTAAGAGAACTCCGTGTTTCAGTGAACTTGAGCATCTAACAATCTACTTCACATCTTGCAGTTCTACCATATCCTACCATCCCGAGATCTCGATTCTCACGGGAAGAAAGAAAGCAAGCAGGAAGAATAGATCCGGAGGAGGGGGGTGGCGAGCGGGCGTTACCTTGAGGCGCTCGGAGAGGACGGAGGGCGTCATCTTCTTGTACTTGGGCACCGCGTTGTTCACCTTCTCCTTTTGCTTGCCCTTGCTCCACTTCTTCTTCTTTTGCTTGCCGCTGCCGGACTTGGCCGACTTTGACGACGCCGCCGGGGCCTTCTCCTTCTTCGGTGCCTGCGAGCGAGACAAGAGATGGGGCGTCAGCGCCTGCTTGTT
Organism: Triticum monococcum; assembly: GCA_034509565.1. NCBI lineage: Eukaryota > Viridiplantae > Streptophyta > Magnoliopsida > Poales > Poaceae > Triticum > Triticum monococcum. The sequence goes on along the minus strand of CM067843.1, from coordinate 754,600,911 downwards.
AAAGGGAAGGCTATCGGCGACGGCGATGGGGGGCTGGGCAGGGGCTGACTGGGGGCGGCGATGGAGACGGAGGGCAGGGGCTATCGGCGACGGTGATGGGGGGCAGGGTAGGGGCCTACGCGGGGAGGCTAATGGCGACGGCGAGGTCGCGGAGGCGTCGGTGATGGCGGAGCTGCAGTGGTGGGGGGCACGGGGGCGGCGGCGGCGTCGGTTGGGGCAGCGGGGGGAAGTGGATCTGGCGAGAGGGAGGGACAAAGGGGTCGGGCGAATTACAGCTAGGGGGAAGATTACTAGTGGTGCACCCCCTAGCGGTGCGCCATAAGTATGTTTTTTTGATAGCAATGGCGTACCCCCCGAGCAGTGCGCCATTAGGAATCTTTTTTTAGATAGCAATGGCGCACCACCCGACCAGTGCGCCATTAGTATGTTTTTTTTATTTTTTAGAAAATGAATATGAATATGAAATAGTAATAATTTTTTAAAAAATATCATCAAATTTGTTATTTGAAAATATCATCAAATGGGGGTGCTCGGCGGCGGTGGAGCGGGCCAGGGAGGGTGCGGGGGGTCGGCGGCGGCGGTGGAGCGGGGGAGGGTGCGGTGGGTCGTCAACGGCGGTGGAGCTAGCGGGGGAGGGTGCGGGGGGATCGAGATCGAGATGGAGGGGGATAGCGATCGAGATGGAGGGGGGTCGAGATCGAGTGTCCTCATGAATATTCAATATTTTTTCATATTGAATATGAAAAAATATCATCAAATTTGAAAAAATATTCTGAATTCAAAAAGTTCCCATGAAATTTAAAAATATTCACGATATCAAAAAATTCCCATGAAATACAATCGAGAAATGAAGACTACGATTTAAATACAATCGATCTTAGCTAGCTATCTGTTCACAATCTTCTTGCCCTTCTTTTTCGCAAATGGAGTTCTTCTGTGGAACGGACGTCCTTTAGGTAGGGTGGTCCTGCTTCTTCTTGTGGTGTATGCTGCTACTTCGTCGTCGTCGTCATGTTCGATCTTCAGGTCACCGTACTTGTCGAAGTCTTGCTCATTGGCTACTCAATCCATTCCGACGATCTTCCTTTTGCCTCTCCTCATGACAACACGATTGGGCTTTGACGGGTCGGTAATGAAGAAGCATTGGTCCACTTGGGAAGCCAGTACCCATGGCTAGGGATGGCAATTTTATCCATGGACATGGATACCCATGGATATCCGACCCGAATGGATAGGGTTTGGATAAGCTTTTAGGCCCATGGATGGTGCCCAAACCCGACCCATTTGCTTGTGGGTAGGGTATGGATATAATCTTATACCCGTGGATATACCCAAATCCAACCCGATCATATGCAATAATTGGCAAAAATCTGCTATCCCTACCTCGCAGTCACATGTCCAAGTGCAATTTTACACGTTGTTATGTAAAACTTGCAAAAGAAATTGCACAATCCCCACCGTAGATTTTATTAGTTGACATTCCATCCCCACTAACATACTCTATCACCCCTTCGCTAATTTTTTCTCCTCGCTAAATGACTCGTCATTCTCATCTCTTAGAAAAATACTAAATGATATTAGGTTGTTAGTGGATGTTGATTTACCATAAGTTGATGTTTACAATAAGTGAAGCCTAGCTTGCCACGAGGTAAAGAATGGAAGAGCTAATAGTAACATTGTGTTATGTCTTATTTATATGTCTTGAAAGGACCCTATGGATATCCAGTGGGTATGGATATCCATTGGGTTTGGGCATGGACAACATTTTTCACCCATGGATTTTTTTCATGGGCGGGCAAAGACTATCTTCATGGAGATGGATATGGATTTGATATTGTTCAACCCGATCCAAATCCGACCCATTGCCATCCTTACCCATGGCTCATTTTTCGCGGTGACGATTGCGCCCGCGGTCTTGGATTTGGCTTCGGGTATAACCATGGTGGTGAAATATTGGTCTTCTTTCAGGACGCTCTTGGTCCATCTGACACAGAACATCGGGACCTTCTCTCCAGCGTAGCTCAGCTCCCAGATCTCCTCGATCCTTCCGTAATATCTGTCCTTGTCGTTACCAGTGTAGGATTCCATCGTTACCCCGGAGTTTTGATAACCATCGCTCTTCATGTCCTTGTCCTCAGTGTAGAATGTGTAGCCGTTGATATTGTATGCCTCATAGGTCAACAGGTTGTGCTCGGTGCCCTGTGACAAGGCGAATATGAGTTGTTCTTCCGCGGAAGAATCCTCATGTAAAGGGTACGACAGAAGCTTCTGCTTGAACCAACGCGTGAAACATGAGTTGTGCTCTTTGATTATATCTCCGTCCGTCCTCTATTGGCCTCGGTCATTGTACTTCTTCTCAATAAAGGTTTTGTGCTCTACCACCCAAGGATCGACCACGTCTATGTGTCGTAACGCGACTAGGTTTGCTCTTTCAAAGTCGGCGAGTCGATCCTCGAAGTCGACATGCATTTTGCGCGACCCTCACAGTGACCCCATCCAGCGAGCCTACCGACGTGCCTGTTGGCGGGCAGACCAATGGGGTTCTCGATTCCTAGATAATTCGTGCAGTAGGAGATGCACAGTTCAGTCAGAAAGCCCCTGGCTATGCTTCCCTCTAGACGTGACATGTTGCGAACGTATCCTTTGATGACAGCATTCATCGTTTCGAACGGCATCATGCTGTGCAGGAACGTCGGCCCGAGTTGGATGATATCCTCCACGATATGGACCGGCAGATGCACCATAACCTCGAAGAATGCGGGCGAGAAGTACACCTCAAGCTCGCATAGTATCACCACGATCACTTCCTGTAGCCTTCTGAGTTGCCTCATGCCAACCGACTTCTGAGAGATGACGTCGAAATAGTTGCATAGGCCAAATAGCGTTTCATGGACGTGCGCGTCCATGATCTCGCGGATTGCAACTGGAAGTATCTGCGTCATCAACACGTGACAGTCGTGAGACATCATCCCGCTGAACTTCTGCTTCGCTAGTCTAGGTATCTGCTTATCTTCCCCGCGTAACCATAAGGAAGTTTTACTCCTACAAGGCAGGTGAAAAACTGCTCGATCTCCTCCTGACTTAGAGTGAAGCACGCGAGAGGGTAGTCATTTCCGGTCTTCTTGGCCTTTTTGCCTTTGCGACGACATTTTGTGTCCTGCTTCGCCTCATCATCATCATCATTAGCGTGAAGCTCCTCCCTAATGCCCATTGATTTCAAGTCTGCCCTTGCTTTCAGCCCATCTTTTATCCTCTCTGGCATGTTGAGTAGGGTACCAAGCAGACACTCGCACATGTTCTTCATGATATGCATGACATCAAGGTTGTGAGGCACACGGTGGATCTTCCAGTACGGCAAGTCCCAGAAAACAGACCTCGTTTTCCATACCTTCAGCAGCGGCTCTGGCGCCTTTCGCTTCTTTCCCGGCTCTGGCGCCTTTCGCCTCTTTCCCGGCTCTGGCGCCTTTTGCTTCTTTCCCGACACTGGGCAATCTTTCCAATTTATCAACAGCTCGTCTATTTCCTCGCCACTCCTCGGGTCCTCGTCTATTTCCGCGTCTTCGGGGTTCGGTTTCACCATGGAACAGATCCTTGCGTTTTCTCCATGGGTCATCTTCACGAAGCCACCTTCGATGTCCCATGAACACGGTTTTCGAAGACCCGGGATCTCTATCTAGCTAGCGATACGTTGTGTCATCCATGCACCTGACGCATCCAGAAAATCCGTGGACCACCTGCCCCGCGAGATATCCATAACTAAGATACTCGTGCACCTTCGTGAGCAGTGCAACTCTCATAGGAAAATATTCTTTCTCTGCGGCGTCCCACGTATTGGCTGGCGTTTTCCACAGCATGTCTAGCTCCTCTTTCAACAGTCCCAGATACAGATTGATGTCGTTCCCTAGTTGTTTCGGCCCTTCAATTAGCATACTCATGTGAATGTACTTCCTCTTCATGCACAACGAGGGGGAAGGTTGTACATCCACACAAACACAGGCCAGGTGCTATGTGTGCTTCTCTGGCTGCCAAATGGATTGACTCCATCGGTGCTCGCGCCCAGCACAATGTTCCTTGGATCGTTTCCAAATTATGGGTCTTCGAAGTTCAACGCTTGCCACTGGCTCGCATCCTTAGGGTGACTCAGCATCTTGTCGTTTTTATTTATATCCGGATCATTTCCGTCATCTTCTCGCTTCTTCTCCTCACTATCCACGTGCCAACGCAGGAGCTTTGCCACCTTAGGGTCCGCGAAATATTGCTGCTGTCGAGGAGTGATCGGAAAGTACCACACACTTTCCAAGGAGCTTTCTTCCTCTTCTTGTATCGAGTGACGCCGCACACCGTACATATGGTAGACTCCGCGTGCTCGTCCCAATAAATGATGCAATTTTTCATGCACACATGGTATTTCACGTGCAGTAAATCTAGAGGACACACGATTTTCTTCACCTCCTCGAAACTGGTCGGGTACTTGTTCCCCTTGGGAGACGTTCATGCCAGAATGACATGTTCTCGTCGAAGAATGCGTCGGTCATTTTGTGTTTTACCTTCATCTCCAGAGCCATGAGCTTTACTTTCAGGCGGGTATCCTCGGGCCTGCATCCTTCATACAATGGAGTAACCGCATGTATCTCTAGTTGATCCAGCTTGGCTTTCTCTCGGGCAGCAGCTCTTGCGTTATCCGTCTGCTTGAGAAGCAGTTCTTGAATATGAGGGTCCTGCACCCAGCCTCCATCGTCGTCTGCTCCGGCATCTTCATCTTCATGATCATGCCCTTCGTCTTGATCTTCCTCATCATCATGTCCGGCATCTTCTACATGATGACTGTGTACAGTATCACCGTCGTGATCATGTCCTGGAGATTCTTCGTCTTCTCGCCCGCTCTCGCCGCGGTGGTTGTCTTGCTTCCCTTCCTCATTTCTTGCCCAGCCCCCATGGACGACTTCATAGTAATCTTCATCACCTTGCCACCGATAGCCATCCATGAAACCACGCAAGAGCAAGTGGTCCCGCACCTGCCCGGAATCCGGGTCCGCAATAAGGCTCTTCAGCTTGCATCTTCGACACGGACATCTTATCTCCGTCTCGTTCTTTTGAAGCTTCTCGGCCTTCGCGGAGCTCAAAAACCTATTCACGATGCCTTCGGTCATCGTGCAGACCATGGTATCCTGCGGGGTAGAGCAAAACGATATTTTAGAACCAAGAAAAAATTTGGCATGACTTTCCCTAAAAATAGGACCAAAAAGAATGCATAGTGCCAAAATTCTCGTCGAAACGGAAATGAATCAACATTCCGGCAAAATATTGGAAACTATCGCATTTCAAATACCGGTACCTACAAACACAAACATATATGCAACACCACAAACATATGCAACACCACAAACATACATAGATCTAGTATGGCCATAAAAAGTGCATGTGCACGTTGTTGGAGCGAGCTAGGGAGAAAAAAAGTAGGTCTAAAACATAAAGATAGCTTTCCCCTTATTTACCTATCAAAAAAGGTAATTTAACCACTTAATTTTGATGAATCTATGGTGCAAATGAGGTGAGGAGGAGGAGGCAGGCAACACAAGCTTGGAGAAGGAGGTGGAGAGAATGAAGTGGGGAAAGTTAGTGCGTAGGTGTGGCTGTCCAAAATATCTACCTGGTCCCAGGGTTACTAATGGCCCACCAGCTTGAGGTGCGCCATTAGTAGTTTTGCAAAAAAAGAAAAAATAGTAGTGGCGCACTGCGTTGGTGGTGCGCCATTACTAGTTAAACTAGTAATGGCGCACTCTTCCCTGGTGCGCCATTAGTATTTTTGGAAAAGAAATTGTTAATAATGGTGCACTGTTTGTCTGGTTCGCCATTACTATATAGTAGTGGCGCACCACATGTCTGGTGCGCCATTAGTGGCCATATCATCTATAGCCCTTTTCCTAGTAGTGTGCCCGAGGAAACCGTTGACCACTTTATTCGAATGGCTAAAAAACTAGCTCCCAAGCCAGTTGACTCAGACTATGAGCGCCAAATCAGAAAGGCACATCGAGCACGACAACAGAAGGAGTCGAGCTCGAGCTCGAGCCAAGCAGCTGCCAAAAATAGCGGGAAAACCGTTCCCTAGTTGGGAGAACAGGCGGTGCAATCGATCCCCCGCTCATTGTACCAACACATGCGAGTACCGGCATGGATCAGCTGGTAATTACCGACGGCCATATAAGGTAGGCTAAAGAGATCAGATGCACTGTAGAACAACTCCTAAGCTTGGACCTCATGGAAACTTTTAAAGAGTAGGAGCTAAAATGGAAATATGTCTGAGGTGAACCTCTGGTCAAGCCTGAGGAGGTCAAGAAGCTCTCAACGAGAATGTATGAATTGCATCAATGGTACATGAAAATTACCAAGACTAACAATCGAGAGTCCCTCATGGTGAAAGTCAACGAAGAACATTACTTCTATCAGCTAGCTCTGTCTATTGAGTATTCAGAACTGTTTCAGTTATTCAATCAAGACGCACTCGACAAATCTATCGTAGGTTGCTATTGTCTGTAAGTGATTTCTTTCCGTAGTTTAAGTCTCAAGCTAGCTGTAGTGCTCTCATTGATCATTATATTACATGTACTTAACCTCACTATATTTTATTGTGGTATTATGCAGGATGAAGATCTATGAAATGAAAAAAGTTGGACGCTATGGCATTGAGTTCATTGACACAAATACCATTAATGAAGAGACATGGTCATATGAATGGTATCGAGATGATGTAGAGAAAAAAATGCTAGAGTTCTTGAAGCGCCTCAATACCAATGCAGATATACTACTTCCTTACAACTTTCTAGCTAGATATTAATAAGTGTATAGGGTTTAGGGTAGTTGATGAGTGTTATGCACGTGCACACTTAATTTATACATGCAAACATATACGCATGCAGTTACCACTGGATCTTGTTAGACATTCGAGTTGAAGAAGCAAAAGTTGAAGTACTTGACTCAGTGCTTAAAGAATCTAGTGACTACGCAATCGTGAAGGGGATAATCGACAAGAAATTTCAATCATTATTGAACTATATGTCTCCCTCTTAAGTTCGTCATTTCCTGATATCAACTAATTAATAACTCCTTTTTTTAATTTTCTTTGCCGGCGGGCAGGGCTTGGCAAAAGTACATCAAAACGGTTCCAGGCGAATCGAAACAAAAGTTGTTTTGGTATTGACCAAGGGTAAGTAATTAAGTAGTACTAGCTAGCTACACTAGTGCAGAACTGGGCAATAGCACCGGTTCGTAAGGGGCTTTAGTGCCAGTTCGGTAACCGACACTAAATTGTAGGCACTAAAGGCCCCCCTTTAGTACCGGTTCAGCACGAACCAGTGCTAAAGGGCAAACACATGGCACGAGCCAGCTCTGTGGGCGCGTAGGACATTAGTACCGGTTGGTAACACCAACCGGTACTAAATTTTTTGGTGTGTTTTGGTTTTATTTTTTATTTTTACTTTAATTTTGTGTTTTCAATTTAATTTAGTGATTGTTTTACATTATAATGAGTTGCTAAATCATTAGGTGATTAGTTTGACTGGATGCGTGTGGATCCTAGCTAAGTCATCATGTATATGTCATATCCATATTATATATACTTGATCACCTACTTAACTGATCGAGGTAATATGGATATGGCATATATATACTTGATCACTTTGCTAGAATCCATCCAGTTGAAACTAATATGCAATTTCTTTCATAAATGATATAATAACTCATCATCATATTAATTAATATGAAAACTCTTGCATCATATATATCATCACCAACGGTTTTCATAGCAAAGATATCATCGAGTTCAACATGGTAATGATATTATAAGCGTTCATAACACCACAAAAGCAAATCACTCTTTGAGATTAAGTTCAGGATGAAGAACACGGACATGACAGGACAAGTACTAAGAGCATGAACTAGCTAGTTAATCACTCCTGCTGCTCTCTCTCAGGTAAAATAGCATAGAGCATGTATAGGTTTGCTGACTCGTCATATTGGAGCATGCAGATGAACCTGTCTCCTAATCGTGGGTTGCGCTTCTGATTGCTGCCCCCTAGTACTTCTGTGTGATCGTTCACAATTTTGCTCCAGTCTTTTACTATTAAGCATTCCTCGCTATTAGAAATCCTGAATGCACTAAAGTGCATTGTAGGATATCTTGGCCGTAAGCTAACAATATTCATGGTACCTTTAGCCTGGATCCAATCAGGCACAACATTCATCGGGAGTCCCTGTTGAAGAACATCGTATAGTAACATACTTAGCAATGAAGTTTAGCTTAAAAAATAATGTATGCAAAAAATGCACTGAGGAGAAATAGTAGAAATCTTACCATCTTTCCTAAATATATGTGACCGTAGTTCAGTACAAACACTATTGGTCACACGTTTTGAGTATTAACATTTCTAAGTGCAGGAAAGAAATTTGTCTTGACAGCATCAAGATCCTCAAGCCATGAAACATAATGACTTGTCTCCTCGCAGTTTAGTTCAGCCCCGGGACAGTGGATGGTCCTGTCTACCAAGCGCCGGACATGTTTGCTTGATTGAAAGTAAGCTGTCAATATTAATTGAGATCTATTAATTATTCAACTGGTTCAAATAATCTCATATCAAAGACATAAATATGGTTGAGAAACTCACATAATGGTAGAACTGGAGGTGTCTGCACATCGACCCAGATGTCTCTATTACCTTCAATATCATCTTCCAGACGAATATCAAAGGTGATAACCATATAAGGCTCAAATGCATAAGCCTTGCATAGTGCTTGCCAAGTTTTGCATTCAAAATAGGTGTATGTGTCTGCATTGTATAATTTGACGTTGAAGGCATAACCATGCTCGGTCTTCAAGTAAACTATTCTTACCTCCATAGTTTCGTTAGGACTGAAACATATCTTATCCAAGACAAAAATTCTTGCATGGCAGGGGATACGCTAGTAGAATAGTAAAAAATTAAAATTAAAAGGTGAAGAAAAACATAAGTCATGCTTAATTACGAAAAAAGACTTGTCATTGTGACTTACTGTATCCACTTCGAAGTTCTCATCCAGCTTGATGCTGAAGCGTCTATCATCAACTAGAAAATTTTGGCCGCATAGGCCGCGCTGGTCTTCGCAATATTCGCACATAATGAAATCGTGTTCGTCGTCAAACGACATTTCTATGTTCATAGGTGAAACATTAAAAACTTATTAGTTCTATTAAAGAATATACCTAATTAATTGAACTAATTCAACTAACTAGTTCAACTAATTAATTAGATAATGAAATCTCATATAACTAAATTAAATATATATCTAACATATAATTTATATCTAATATCTAACATATATGTTCATATATAGGTGAAACATTAAACAATTACTAGTTCTATTAATTCAACTAAATAAACTAGTTCTATTAATTCAACTAAGCATTTACTAAAAATAAACTAGTTTACTAAAATAAAATAGGTAGTTCTATATAGTAATATTTTCATTAGATCATCAAATCTCATATACCTAAATTTTCTTACTAAAAATAAAACTTGTTCTATTAATTTTGATACTAAAAATAAACTAGTTATATTAATTCAACTAGTTCAAATAATCTCATATATATACCTAACTAATATCTAGCTATACTAATTCAACTTGTTCTAATTCATGTAAAATATATTTGATGTTAATATTTAACATCTTCTCCATATAATTCATCTAACCATTAACATTCTAACATTATTATCTACGTAATTTATCTAACATTAATCTAAACAATATAAAATAGAAAATAAGTAAAAACAATGTGTGTGTGTGTGGTGTGTGTGTGTGGTGTGTGTGTGTGTCTCTGTGTGTTTGTGTGTGTGTGTGTGTCTACGTACGACCGGGGGGTGGCGCCGTACGGGCGGCAGCGGGCTACGACGAGGAGACGGGCGCGGCAGGCGAGAGGAGGAGGCGACGGGCCGGGCGGTGACGGCGACGGGCGGCGGGGGCGGTGAGAGCGGCGCGCGATTGGGCGACGGGCGCGGCGAAGAAGTTTGCATCGGGAAGACCTACTGCACATAGCTCGGTGCACTCTATGCTATTCCGCAAGACTTGAAGCTAATCAACATGCAGGTGAGCATTGCAACTCTTCGTCATTGTCGGTGCACTGACGGCTTATAAACCGCTCATACTGCCTCTCTCTTAACGAGGTGGGACTAAAAATCAGCTTACAAAGAAACTCTAGTACCGGTTCAAGGCATGAACCGGTACTAAAGGTCGTCATGGGGGCCCCAGGTTGACCTTAGCCTGACACAGCCTCATTAGTATCGGTTCGTGGCAAATCGGTACCAAAGGTTGCCCACGAACCGGTACTAATGATGCCCACCCGTCTAGGCGTTGGAACCGGCACTAATGTGCTTCACATTTGACCCTTTTTATACTAGTGCTACCATCTTTTTAATTCTAGTTTCGATATCATTAATTATCATGCTTGATTAATTATTATCTGATTGAATTCTATTTTCGTAAAGGCCATGAAGCAGACACCGGGAACTGATTTATGTGCATACTACGTTTGCGGAAACATTCTTATGATGGCGTCTGAAAGGAGCACATCTTCTAGACAGCTATGGGTACGTTTGTCAGAACACTATTCACAAATTTTACATCATTATCGATATCTAATCACACAATGACTAATACATGCATATTGTTCTCTTTCTTAAAAGTTCAATGAGGTGCGGGATAAGCTCCTACCAACGGATCGCATAGGAGCAATTTAAGAGGAAATAGCGGGATTTTTGCTCGACCAGGTCATAGATTCCAAAGGAGAATACCATATCCGCTACCGTAATAATGCCTCCATGTAGGAGAAATTGTATATACTAAATTGTATATATGTACATGTGTATGTGTGAATGGTGGTGCGAGATATTCGATGATATATATATATATATATATATATATATATATATATATATATATATATATATATATATATATATATCCCTAATAATAAAGCACGGATTGACTTCATGGATTCACCATCACAATACGTTTCTTTCCGTGAGTTTACGCTTTCAGTTTTTTTTACCTATATTATTTTCTAAATCCGAGGTGGTACTATTCTTTGACTTTTTGATTTTTTTGATCATCCGCATATCAAAAAACTAAAAATAAATTCTCAAAGTCATAATTCAAACACATGGCCTTCGCCATCAGCCGAACATGGGCTAGCCATACCACCAATCCACTATTTGTGTGTATATGCGATCAGAAATCAGATGTACGTGCGCTCTCTTGACCGGCACATCCACGCTTCGCACAACAGCTCCGGTTGAAATGCTTCTTCCAGCCCAAGGCCTAGGCGGGCAGCATACAGTGAATAATCTCACGTTCGTTCGTCATATTTCCTTAAAAACTAAAGAGAAAATGATCATCTGCCCATTAAATAATATGCCAATTAAATAATACCACATCACTCTCTCATATGTAGTTATCTCACGATTCGTTTACATCTATTCTTCTGAATCAGTAAGCCACCTCAGAAGCTAATACAGAGAGGAAGAAAGGATCATTGCCTTATCTCAGAAGCTAATACAGAGAGGAAGAGAGGGGCGTTGTATTAAACAATTAAGAGCTAGGCCTAAATGTGCAAAAGCCAAGCGAACCAATGTGAAGCAGTTGATGGTCGGCTACAAATGAAATGGGCTGGGAAAGAGCACTGTTGACGCTACTGTTTCAAAATATTTTTTTTCATTTTACTTTTAAATTTAGCTCATTCATCAGGTCTAAATTTATTAATAATGATATTTCTTCTGATTTTAATTTTAAATTCCAGAATGAACTAATAAGTTTTAACTAGATTGTCTCGGGACCACATCTCATGTTTCAAATTGGCATCCTAAAAACCCCTGCGCTCAATTCATGCTGAATGATCATTTTGAATTCCAGAATGAACTAATAAGTTTTAACTAGATTGCTCGGCATGTCGTCCATCGTTTTTCAAGCTCACAATTCATGCTGAATGATCATTGATTGTCATGTTAAAATAGAGGACATGCACGTGTGATTGCTTATCACATTAGAGACGTGTGATATATTTTTATCTCCCGTTGCAACGCATGGGCATGTTTGCTAGTATATATATATATATATATATATATATATATATATATATATATATATATATATATATATATATATATATATATATATATATATATATATATATATTATTCATCACTCAGAGTACAGAATAAGTTATTTTTTACCCGAGATAATGTTACGATCATTTCATAATTAAATTATTTTGGAATTCAAATAGTTACATTTCTATTGATTCACTACGTAAAATTTGACATAAGAAAATAAAAATATAGGTCATAAGACAAGAAAATTTGCAGTTTATGTGTATTTTAGACTATGTTTTTACGTTTGTAATTTTACGTAACATAAAATATTTTTTACGGCGATTATATATTTTCTTACGGTCTCTTTTTGCGTTGGAAATAAAACAAAACTTACGTAATGTAAAATTACGATGCATTGATGGTAAAGTAGAGGGTGGTGAAGAATAACTATTCCTTACCCAGGGTGACGAATAGAGTGACCCTATATATATATATATATATATATATATATATATATATATATATATATATATATATATATATATATAGAAGGTGGGTCTATTCTCATAACACCCCTTAAGACCTTATTCTCCTAACAAAAACCTTATTCTACTAACACCCCACCATCGACCCAAACTACAGGAATAAGAAAGAAAACTGTACCCCACCCCACCACATCCCAGTCCTACCCACCTTCTCCCCCCTCCCCGTGCCCAAATCCTAGCCGGCGGCTAGCCACCAGGGCCGCCCTTCTTCATCCCCTGCTGCCTTCACCTTCCCATCCCCTTCCCTCACCTCCACCCACCACCACATTCCGCCGCGAGGTACCCCACCCCACCACCTCTAGACCCCCCGCCTCCCCCCACAGCGCCGGCCACCGCCACCCACTACACCGGCCCCGCCACCGCGCCGGACAGCTACAGAAGCACCGACCCCGTGCTGCCCCCTGGCCGGCCTTCTCGAAGCCCGGCGACTCCACGCTCCCCTCCCGGGACCGGGGTCTCAGCCCGGCCTCCTCCCCAGCCGGCCCGCTGGATGGCCGCGCCGCCCGGGAACCGCCTCCGAGTGCATGGCCCGGTCACCGCCTCCCACCCCTCCGCCGGCCACCGCTCACCGCGCCGCACGACCACCACCAGCCCACCGCGCGATGCTGTTCTGGCCTTCTTCCTCCCCGCCACCACTCTGGATCCGGCAGTCAATGTGGTTCTCGTGTCGGATCCAGCCCTGCTACCCGCTTCCTCCCCATCATTCCATCCCGGAGGAGACGACTCCGGGGCATGGATCCGGCCTCCTCTAGCGGTTCCCAAATGGCGGCTCCTAGATCTGGTCGGGCCGCCGGATGCTGACTTCCTCTCCTCGGCGTGCAGATTCGTCCGTTGGTAGGCCCCCCTCCTCTCCGTCCACCCCCTACTCCTCCCAGACAGCCGGGGCGTTGCGTCCAATCCTCTGACGGTGTCTCCACCGATGGCGTCCTCCCTGTCCAGCAGCAAGCTGCAGTTCGTCCACTACGCCGGCGAACATTGCGAGCAGTACAGCGGTAGGGCCCTTGCTGTTTGGTGCATGTTCTTGTACAATTCGTTTGCCATTGGTACATACGACGCACTCAGATGAGGTTCGACTGTTGCTCGCGTGCAGTTTGGCTGGGATTCGAGGTGGTGCTCGCCGTGCAATGGCTTTTTTTGTGCGCTTCACATTTTGTTTTTCTGCAGTTTGTCCGAGACACCGACGCCTTGCAGATTAGCGGCTCCAGAGCGAGCAGTGCAGGTTGCTCTTTGTTGCAGCTCAGTTGGGTCGTCGGTGTAGTATGCACGGACGTGAGAGGACAGGACGACGACTTTGACTCCTGTGAGAATAGCAACCATATCACCCTCAGGAACCCCCATTTTCCTACGAGATATTCCTCAATTGCATTTCGGTGGTGGTGCGCCAGTGTCATGTCTGGCTACATTTGCAGGTTTCTGATCTAGTGCAGCTTGGTTGGTCCCCAAAATACAGTTCAGGTGATCCTCGATTGCAGCTCTATCAGGTGCTAGTGCTGATCTTGTGTGTATGTATGTGTGTGTGGCTGTGTAAAACAACTGATGGATGTATTGTGCCCATGAGCATCGTCAGCGGCCATAGACAGTGGCGCAAAAATAGAAAGTGTGCGTGCAGTTTGGCTGGCTCAGTCGTGCAGTACTTTTTATTTTTGTGCGGTTTACTTGTTCTTCAAAAATATTCAAAGAATGTTGGTGGGGAGGTAACAGTCTTTTGATGCAATGTAATTATTAGTGCAGCCCATTTGTCTTTTTCATGCAGCTCACTAACATTGACCATGTAGTCCAGATGACAATAAAAAAAATTCAACAGAAAACCAAAACATCTGGAAGAAGTTAGCTTCTTATCAGATGTAGTCTACTCGCTCAGTCTGTGCGGTCCATTTGTTAGAAAAATAAAAGACAAAAGAAAACTTAAAAAAATTATAAAAGACAAGAAATTATGTAGTTCGTTCGCCTCGGCTCGTAGTCCAGATATGTACAGATCGCAGCTCTCTCGGAAACATTCATTGAAGAAAACAATAAAAAAATTGTTTAGGTGCAGCTCACTTGTTTCATTGCCGCAGTGATCTTCTCTCTCCCAGTGGTTCACTATGTTGCCGAGTGCAAAAACAAAAATTGAAAAGTTGATTTTTTTTAATGCAGCTCACTCTGTTGTTGTGTGCAGTAGAAAGAATATTGGAAAAAGAAAAATTGATGCAGTGCACTCACCTCGTCCCTGCAGTACCAACGCTCGACACGAAGTGCACTCCACCATGTTTGAAAAAATTTACGTCCCACAAAAAAAACCATGCAGTGCACTTGCCCATCTAATGACGTGCGGTATTCCGTCTGAAGCAGAGCGTTCTTCTTTCCCTGTCCGAGAAAAAATACGCCTAAACAAAAAGAAACCATGCAGTGCCCTTGACCATCTAATGAAGTGCGGTATTTCGTCTGAAGCAGTTCCCTTTGTCGCCATTGCAATGCGGTTCATTTGTAGTGAGTCAAAGTGGTTCACTCTGTAAAGCAAGATTGCCGAAAAAAGTATGAAGTTCACTACTCTCGTTGGTGTGGCTCGCTACTCTCTTGTGTGTGGTTTTCTACTCTCGTCCCATGGTATGAAACACACGGAAAATTTACGTTGGACAAAGAGAAATCATGAAGTTCACTTCATTGTCTGATGCAATGCGTTCTTCAGTTTGAAGCAGTGCGCTTTCTGTCCGATGCAGTGCAGGCGTCGATTTTGTTGTCGCGAAAAACAGAGTTTCTGCGTTTGTAATTTCAAAACTGCTCTTAAACCGTAATGAATTAGAGGGAGTGTTCTATATAAAAAAGTAGCGTCTCGACGATATCTTTCCAACGGTGTATCAGTTGGATCATTTCGACCAACGTTCTGTAAAAATTTCACAAAAAAACGGCCGCTGCCCTTCGTAGTCAGACGCACGATTTTCAAATTTAACTAAAAACCGTAAGGAATCTCAAAAACATTTCAACATATGGAAGTTGGGCCTCGTTCGTAGCTTTCCAACGGTATATTACACGCCTTGTTTCGACAAACGGTTAGAAAACTGGAGTGAAAACAGTACCGAAAATTTGAAAAAAATCGAAAAACACAATTCCGCGATTTAGTAAATTCAAAACTGCTCTTAAACCGTAGAGAATTAGAAAAATAATAGATATGAATAAGATGCGCGCCGACGATATCTTTCCAACGGTGTATCATATGTTTCATTCCGACGAGCGGTTTAGAAAAAAAGCAAAAAAACGCTCGCTGCCATTCGTTGTGAGCCGCACGATTTTCGAAACTGCTCTTAAACTATGATGAATTTTGAAAAGTGTTCAACATGGCGAAATTGCGTCTACTCTATAGTCTTTCAACGGTATATTACACGCATAATTCCGATAAACGGTTAAAAACTAGAGCAAAAAAGGTACCGAAAAAACCACACGTACAGTTTTTTCAAACATGAAGTTCGCTGGTCTCTGTGGTGCAGTGCGCATAGCTTTCCAATGTAGTATTACAATGCAGTTCGGAAGTGTTATGAGAATATTATTTTCATAATGTTATGAGAATAGACCGGCTATATATATATATATATATATATATATATATATATATATATATATATATGCATAACGTATACAATGTGTACTATCACAAAATACCAGCAAATGAAAATAATTAAATGGAAAACACTAATAAAGGAAAAATAAGTAATAAAACCAAAACCACCAAATCTTTTAGTACCGATTGGTGTTACCAACCGGTACTAAAGGTCTCCTTGCCCCCGGCGCGGGCTCGCGCCACGTGGTGGCCCTTTAGTGGCGGTTCGTGCTGAACTGTTACTAAACGCCGGGAAACCTTTAGTATCCACCCTTTACTGCCGGTTATAGAACCAGCACTAAAGGGTCTTAGGAACCAGTGATAATGCTCGGTTCTGCACTAGTGGGTGAAGCTAAGCTGCCAATGGGCCTGTAGTAGACCGTGATCTCGTCCCGATAATACTCGAGGTAGAATGTGGTTCTCTCCCCAGCTTCCATCGCATAAGCATTTGCTAGGGCTCTCCAACCAGAGAACTGGAGTAGGTGCGGTTTGCCTCGTTGGTGACAAGACAATTGAAGTTGTAGTCCATGTATGTGTCGTGGTGTGGAGAGAGTGTGGGCGTGTGAGTTCACGTGTGTGATTCTGCTAGCTTCTCTCCTGTCCTGAGTTCATCTTCTTATTGTGTAGATTCCGCGTGTGTGCACATATATCGCCGCAAACACTCGTATGCTTAAGATTGTGTCGAGTTTGTCTTCTTCCATCCAGCGTTCGTGTCGCCGGAGGCTGCTCGGCGTTCGTCGCCGGAGGGTTTGTCCCAACAATTGGTATTCAAAGCCATCGCCGGAGAAGGATCGCGCACTCCATCACGCTCACAGGCTCGTCGGAGGGGCTGAACCTCGCCAACATGGCATGGGCGGGGTTCGATGCTGTGCGGCTGCTGCGAGGCCCTCGTGTGTGGAGGTCCGGTTCTCCGTCGAGGTCGCTGCGTCACGATAGCAGGAGGGCATGATGCTCTGTATGTTGGCCCACCGGTGACAAGGAGTTCGTCGTCCACATCAGAGTCATCGACAAGGTGTGTCGCCGGCGACAAAGGTGTGGTGAAGGCGGAGGAGGTGCGTCTCTCATCGAAACCAACAGCAATGGCGGCAATCGGCGTGGTAAGATAACATTGGAGGCCGTCTACGTGTTACACCGATGACATCGACCATCATGGGCTTCTGAAGAGGAATAAAGCATAGCAATATTGTTATTAGTGTCAAGTATTTAGGATTACGTGATGTTTAGTTTGTTGCATGGCGTAATAGCCATGTAGAGTTGCATTAGTCAGCCAAGTACAAAGAAAAACGGATGCTCAACAACATAGCGTAGCAATAGGATCAGTAGCATAGAGATAGAGCGAGTGCATGCGAGCGTTTGGCAAGCCAGGAGATAAGTAGCCGTAGTCATGTAGGTGTGTCTTAGGTGACCAGGTGATCAGTGCACGTGGAGATATGCGGCGGTGTGGTGTCCTCGATGCGGCAGCGACCAGCGTAGTACCCTATTAAATTAGATAGCAAAAGCTGATAGGAGTAATTACCTGTCCAAAAGCCATTTCAAATGATGAATGATTGAGCACAAGAATGGACAATAGGAAGCTGCAGAATCTGCCCAAATCAATTGTCAATGTGTAGCATGAACATCACTTGCACATATTTTTGTTGGGAGAGGATATCAGTATCATTTTTTTGAGACGACACGAGGAGATTGAAACAATTTGCTGGTAGCATACCAGAGCATGTCGCCGAAGAAGATGTGGCTGCTGGAGTAAGATGTGCATAGACAGCCAGGGAGGGAAGCATTATATAGTTCAATTAAAACCACGACGAGTAAATCGGACCGGAGGGAGTACCTGCGAGGTTTGCTACTTTACCAACCATTAAGCAAATTAAGCAATGATAATAGGCCTGAATGAATGAATGCATGGTAATAAGCCATAATCGCGAGCTTGAAGGGGAGCGTATCAGTTTCTAGCAGAACAATGCCATGGTTGCGAGATTGAAGGAGAGGAGAGAAGTTACCGGTACACCAGGTGTCTCTCCCTCGCCCGCCACTCCCACCTCCGGATTGGATTGGCTCGACTCGGATCCTGCTCCGCCGGTTGCTGAGATCGACCGGATGGACTCGTCTTCCCCTGGATCCTTCTCCTCCGGTCGCTGGGATCGATCGGATGGACTCGATCCCCTCTCCGCGGCTCGATTCCGGATCGATACGCTCCCGATGCCCTCGTTCGATTAGGGGAGTCGCTAGTTTTTTCGGTTGGGCTCGCGAGTAAAGCCAACGCGGTCGCTCTCCCTCTTTCGGAATGGGCTGCCGGCTCACTCAAGGCCCAATGCACCACAGGCACCCGTTTCAGCCCAGGGAGCAGCAGCCCACAAGACAGCTGGGCCAGTTAACACAAATCGCGGAATAGACCGCAACAGGCATGAAATCAGATGGCCAGGAAGTCCCGGATCGGGAAAACGGATGGCTGAAAACGCAGATCGCTCTGGGAGCTCGGTTTGGTCTTGCCCGCTGCATCCATCCCAAGCATCATGACCTAAAAATCGAGTATCACCCAAACGAAAACAATTAAATGAGTCAAAGAGAAAGGACCAACATGATACAACACGGGCAGTTCTTGAGCATCAAAAGTGCGAGGGTGCTCCCGAATCCTGGACAACAGCGACCTCCACACCGGCAGTGTGGTGTCCTTGATGCGGCAGCGACCAGCGTAGTACCCTATTAAATTTGATAGCAAAAGCTGATAGGAGTAATTACCTGTCCAAAAGCCATTTCAGATGATGAATGATTGAGCACAAGGACAATAGGAAGCTGCAGAATCTGCCCAAATCAATTGTCAACGCGTAGCATGAACATCACTTGCACATATTTTTGTTGGGATAGGATATGAGTATCATTTTTTTGAGACGACACGAGGACATTGACGCAATTTGCAGGTAGCATACCAGAGCATGTCCCCGAAGAAGATGTGGCTGCTGGAGTAAGATGTGCATAGACAGCCAGGGAGGGAAGCATTATATAGTTCAACTAAAACCATGATGAGTAAATCGGAACGGAGGGAGTACCTGCGAGGTTTGCGACTTTACCAACCATTAAGAAAATTAAGGAATGATAATAGGCCTGAATGAATGAATGAATTGTAATAGGCCATAATCGCGAGCTTGAAGGGGAGCATATCAGTTTCCAGTAGAACAATGCCATGATTGCGAGATTGAAGGAGAGGAGAGAATTTACCGGTACACTAGGCGTCTCTCCCTCGCCCGCCACTCCCACCTCTGGTTTGGATCGGCTCGACTCGGATCCTGCTCCGCCGGTCGCTTAGATCGACCGGATGGAGTCGTCTTCCCCTGGATCCTGCTCCTCCGGTCGCTGGGATTGATCGGATGGACTCGATCCCCTCTCCGCGGCTCGATTCCGGATCGATACGCTCCAGTTCCCCTCCTTCGATTAGGGGAGTCGCTAGTTTTTTTGGTTGGGCTCGCGAGTAAAGCCAACGCGGTCACTCTCCCTGCTTCGGAATGGGCTGCCGACTCACTCAAGGCCCAATGCACCACAGGCACCCGTTTCAGCCCAGGGAGCAGCAGCCCACAAGACAGTCGGGCCAGTTAACACAAATCGCGGAAAGACCGCGACAGGCATGAAATCGGATGGCCAGGAAGTCCAGGATCGGGAAAACGGACAGCTGAAAACGCAAATCGCTATGGGAGCTCGGTTTGGTCTTGCCCGCTGCATCCATCCCAAGCATCATGACCTAAAAATCGAGTATCACCCAAATGAAAACAATTAAATGAGTCGAAGAGAAAGGACCAACATGATACAGCACGGGCATTTCTTGAGCATCAAAAGTGCGAGGGTGCTCCCGGAACCTGGACAACTGCGACCTCCACAGTGGCGGTGTGGTGTCCTCGACGCGACAGCGACCAGCGTAGTACCCTATTAAATTTGATAGCAAAAGCTGATAGGAGTAATTACGTGTCCAAAAGCCATTTCAGATGATGAATGATTGAGCACAAGAATGGACAATAAGAAGCTGCAGAATCTGCCCAAATCAATTGTCAACGCGTAGCATGAACATCACTTGCACATATTTTTGTTGGGAGAGGATATGAGTATCATTTTTTTGAGACGACACGAGGACATTGAAACAATTTGCAGGTAGCATACCAGAGCATGTCGCCGAAGAAGATGTGGCTGCTGGAGTAAGATGTGCATAGACAGCCAGGGAGGGAAGCATTATATAGTTCAACGAAAATAACGACGAGTAAATCGGAACGGAGGGAGTACCTGCGAGGTTTGCGACTTTACCAACCATTAAGCAAATTAAGGAATGATAATAGGCCTGAATGAATGAATGCATGGTAATAGGCCATAATCGCGAGCTTGAAGGGGAGCGTATCAGTTTCCAGCAGAACAATGCCATGATTGCGAGATTGAAGGAGAGGAGAGAAGTTACCGGTACACCAGGCGTCTCTCCCTCGCCCGCCACTTCCACCTCTGGATTGGATCGGCTCGACTCGGATCCTGCTCCGCCGGTCGCTGAGATCGACCGGATGGACTCGTCTTCCCCTCGATCCTGCTTCTCCGGTCGCTGGGATCCATCGGATGGACTCGATCCCCTCTCTGCGGCTCGATTCCGGATCGATACGCTCCCAATGCCCTCCTTCGATTAGGGGAGTCGCTAGTTTTTTCGGTTGGGCTCGCGAGTAAAGCCAACGCTGTCGCTCTCCCTCTTTCGGAATGGGCTGCCGGCTCACTCAAGGCCCAAAGCACCATAGGCACCCGTTTCAGCCTAGGGAGCAGCAGCCCACAAGAAAGTCGGGCCAGTTAACACAAATCGCGGAAAGACCGCGACAGGCATGAAATCGGATGGCCAGGAAGTCCCGGATCGGGAAAACGGACGGCTGAAAACGCAAATCGCTGTGGGAGCTCGGTTTGGTCTTGCCCGCTGCATCCATCCCAAGCATCGTGACCTAAAAATCGAGTATCACCCAAACGAAAACAATTAAATGAGTCGAAGAGAAAGGACCAACATGATACAGCACGGGCAGTTCTTGAGCATCAAAAGTGCGAGGGTGCTCCCGAAACTTGGACAACAGCGACCTCCACAGCGGCGGTGTGGTGTCCTCGATGCGGCAGCGACCAGCGTAGTACCCTATTAAATTTGATAGCAAAAGCTGATAGGAGTAATTACCTGTCCAAAAGCCATTTCAGATGATGAATGATTGAGCACAAGGACAATAGGAAGCTGCAGAATCTGCCCAAATCAATTGTCAACGCGTAGCATGAACATCACTTGCACATATTTTTGTTGGGATAGGATATGAGTATCATTTTTTTGAGATGACACGAGGACATTGACGCAATTTGCAGGTAGCAAAACAGAGCATGTCGCCGAAGAAGATGTGGCTGCTGGAGTAAGATGTGCATAGACAGCCAGGGAGGGAAGCTTTATATAGTTCAACTAAAACCACGACGAGTAAATCAGAAAGGAGAGAGTACCTGCGAGGTTTGCGACTTTACCAACCATTAAGAAAATTAAGGAATGATAATAGGCCTGAATGAATGAATGAATAGTAATAGGCCATAATCACGAGCTTGAAGGGGAGCATATCAGTTTCCAGTAGAACAATGCCATGATTGCGAGATTGAAGGAGAGGAGAGAAGTTAGTGGTAGACTAGGCGTCTCTCCCTCGCCCGCCACTCCCACCTCTGGATTGGATCGGCTCGACTCGGATCCTTCTCCGCCGGTCGCTGAGATCGACCGGATGGACTCGTCTTCCCCTGAATCCTGCTCCTCCGGTCGCTGGGATCGATCGGATGGACTAGATCCCCTCTCCGCGGCTTGATTCCGGACCAATACGCTCCCGTTCCCCTCCTTCGATTAGGGGAGTCGCTAGTTTTTTCGGTTGGGCTCGCGAGTAAAGCCAACGCGGTCGCTCTCCCTCCTTCGGAATGGGCTGCCGGCTCACTCAAGGCCCAATGCACCATAGGCACCCGTTTCAGCCTAGGGAGCAGCAGCCCACAAGAAAGTCGGGCCAGTTAACACAAATCGCGGAAAGACGACGACAGGCATGAAATCGGATGGCCAGGAAGTCCCGGATCGGGAAAACGGACGGCTGAAAACGCAAATCGCTGTGGGAGCTCGGTTTGGTC
Organism: Triticum monococcum; assembly: GCA_034509565.1. NCBI lineage: Eukaryota > Viridiplantae > Streptophyta > Magnoliopsida > Poales > Poaceae > Triticum > Triticum monococcum. The sequence continues at coordinate 754,578,544 of CM067843.1, read as the reverse complement.
TTGCCCGCTGCATCCATCCCAAGCATCGTGACCTAAAAATCGAGTATCACCCAAACGAAAACAATTAAATGAGTCGAAGAGAAAGGACCAACATGATACATCACGGGCAGTTCTTGAGCATCAAAAGTGCGAGGGTGCTCCCGAAACCTGGACAACAGCGACCTCCACAGCGGCGGTGTGGTGTCCTCGATGCGGCAGCGACCAGCGTAGTACCCTAATAAATTTGATAGCAAAAGCTGATAGGAGTAATTACCTGTCCAAAAGCCATTTCAGATGATGAATGATTGAGCACAAGGACAATAGGAAGCTGCAGAATCTGCCCAAATCAATTGTCAACGCGTAGCATGAACATCACTTGCACATATTTTTGTTGGGATAGGATTTGAGTATCATTTTTTTGAGATGACACGAGGACATTGACGCAATTTGCAGGTAGCATAACAGAGCATGTCGCCGAAGAAGATGTGGCTGCTGGAGTAAGATGTGCATAGACAGCCAGGGAGGGAAGCATTATATAGTTCAACTAAAACCACGACGATTAAATCAGAATGGAGGGAGTACCTGCGAGGTTTGCGACTTTACCAACCATTTAGAAAATTAAGGAATGATAATAGGCCTGAATGAATGAATGAATGGTAATACGCCATAATCGCGAGCTTGAAGGGGAGCATATCAGTTTCCAGTAGAACAATGCCATGATTGCGAGATTGAAGGAGAGGAGAGAAGTTACTGTTTGCTTGTATTTCTTGTGCCTGGTTTGCCGTGTTTGCACTTTGTAGTCGGCAAGTTATAGCCTGGAACCATATTTGCATGAATTTAGTCTGGATCGACATCATAACCATGGTTGTGAGCATTTAGTTGAGAATTTTATTCGGTTTAGTTTTCTGCAGTCATTGCAAAGGTTCATGAAACTGTACATCTAGGGTGAACTCTACAATGTCGTCTCCGCCACCTACGGCCCTGGCAAGTCCGGCCCCGACGTCTGCCTGTTCAAGCTCACGCGTCTGCCCGTGGAAAACTCGGCAAAGATTTTCAAAAATGATTTTTTTTCATGCAATTGTTCTGCTGAGTTTTACATCTGCAAAGAGCTTTCCGTGGAAAACTCCGCAAATGTGGCATGTTTTGCTGAGTTTTACAGCTCTCATCAAATATTTGCGGAATTCATGTATTCGCAAGTTCGGCAAACCACATGGTTGAAGTTCATAGTGGGCATCCAAGCGCCACAGCTGCCAAGTGCTGCACTAGTTAAAGGGTACGTTTGCCGAGTCCAGCACTCGGCAAAAGCTACAACCTGTGCCTTTTAGAGTTGAATTTCTACTAATTCACATAGTTCAACGAAGTACTAAAAAGAGGCAAGTACCACACAAGTTGAACTAGAGGTGGTAATAACATGATCTGCCATAGATGCCTACTAATTAAACTCTTCGGTATGCGAACTCAGGGTCATAGTGTTTATTAAGTGAAGCTAAGCTGCCAACGGGCCTGTAGTAGACGTGATCTCGTCCCGATAATACTCGAGGTAGAACGTGGTTCTCTCCCCAGCTTCCATTGCATAAGCATTTGCAAGGGCTCTCCAACCAGGGAACTGAAGTAGGTGCGGTTTGCCTCGTTGGTGACAAGACAATTGAAGATATAGTCTATGTATGTGTCGTCGTGTCGAGAGAGTGTGGGCGTGTGAGTTCGCGTGTGTGAGTCTGCTAGCTATTGTGTAGATTCCGCGTGTGCGCGCATACATCACCGCAAACACTCGTGTGCTTAAGATCGTGTCGAGTTTCTCTTCTTCCGTCTGGCGTTCGTGTCGACGGAGGCTGCTCGGCGTTCTTCGCCGGAGGGTTTGTCCCAACAATTGGTATTCAAAGCCGTGCACTCCGTCACGCTCACAGGCTTGTCGGACGGGCTGAACCTCGCCAATACGGCATGGGCAGGATTCGATGCGGCGCGGCTGCTGCGAGGCCCTCGTGTGTGGAGGTCCGGTTCTCTATCGAGGTCAAGCTGCCTCGCGATAGAAGGAGGGCATGATGCTCGGAAAGTTGGACCACCGGTGGCAAGGAGTTCGTCGTCCACATCGGAGTCATCGACAAGGTCTGTCGCCGGCAACAAAGGTGTGGTGAAGGCGTAGGAGGTGCATCTCTCATCGAAGCCAACAGAAATGGCGTCAATCGGCGTGACAAGATAACATTGGCGGCCGTCTACGTGTTGCACCGACGACATCGACTACCATGGGCTTCTGAAGAGGAATAAAGCATAACAATATTGTTATTAGTGTCAAGTATTTAGGTTTAGTTGATGTTTAGTTTGTTGCATGGCATAATAGCCGCGCAGAGTTGCATTAGTCAGCCAAGTACCAAGAAAAACGCATACTCGGCAACATAGCGTAGCGGTTGGATCAGTAGCATAGAGATAGAGCGAGTGCACGCGAGCGTTTGGCAAGCCAGGAGATGGGTAGCCGTAGTCATGTAGGTGTGTCTTAGGTGACCAAGTGATCAGTGCACGTGGAGAGATGTGGCCTATGTGCATATGTATTAGTGTGGTCAGATGTGTCGTGTGAGGCTACATGCATCATGCATGGTACCCTAATTAAAATGGCCAAGTCATGTGGCTGTTGCGTGAACCTTGCGTGTAGCCGGATCAGTTAGTTAAGATAAGGATGGATGCATCATGCATGCATGCATTGGCCGAGTTGTGTGGGTAGCTAGCTACGGGTGTGGATCAAGCCGTTAGTGGCTTGACCACGACTAGCTATGTTTATGTGTGTGTGCATGCTAGGAACTGGGTGCGTGAGTGTGTGTTAGCTATCTGTGTTGGGTGCCTATTTAAGCCTTTCTAATTGAGTTCATTTGTGTGGTGTTAGGAAATACAGAAAATGGCATAAGTTGTGTGCATGCCAAAGCTGAGTGTGTTTCTTCTACCTCTTGTGTTTATGTGTGTCTTCCTTCTCCCTCCTGGGCATCTCCAACAGTGTACGAGTGCGACGCGTCGTGCGGGTGCACGGCAAACTGCCCAAACCAGATGACCCAGTGCGGAATGAGGCACCGGTTGGAGATGTTGCGGTCCAACGAGACGAAGTGGGCGTGAGGACGATGGACCTGATCCAGCCGGGCGCATTCCTTTGCAAGTCACCTGGGACGTGCTCCCCGCGGATCACCCCTGCATTGCGCGAACGCTAATGCCAATACCGGCACAACCACGGAGGAGCGAGCGCGCTTCATCGAGCCAAGGATTTTTCCATCGAGGTGGATTCAGTCGGGGTATGCCCCTGCGGCCACGCTTCCGGACGACGGTGAGGAACAGCCCCGGTTCACGCAGTTCCCGGTGCCAAGATAGGTGCTTGACGTGTCCAACAGGAAGTACATCGCGGCCTATGTCAGCCACAACAGATTCGTGCCGAACGCTTTCATCCAGCTCGTGGTCCGTGCCACGATGACAACTCGTGCCCCCACCGGATGGTCTTCGCCATGGAGACCATCCTGCCGATGAGCGAGCTGAGCATCAACTACGGCGTCGACCAGTAATCTCGACAACGGTTCCTGTATGTTTACCCTCATTTCCAATTGCCATGAACCTTTCGCCTTCATTTTGAGTTGCCATGCATGAACCTTTCTGTCGCTGTTATCGATTGTATCATTGGATAGATGCAGCGCTAAGACACCTTAATCAGAACTGTTTGCTTGTATTTCTTGTGCCTGGTTTGTCGTGTTTGCACTTTGCAGTCGGCAAGTTATAGCGTAGAACCATATTTGCATGAGTTGAGTCTGGATTGACATCATAACCATGGTTGTGAGCGTTTAGTTGAGAATTTTATTCGGTTTAGTTTCATGTAGTCGTTGCAAAGGTTCATGAAGCTGTACATCTAGGGCGACCTCTACAATGTCGTGTCCGCCACCTACGGCCCCGGCAAGTCCGGCCCCGACATCTGCCTGTTCAAGCTCGCACGTCTGCCCGTGGAAAACTCTGCAAAGATTTTCAAAAATGATTTTTTTTCGTGCAACTGTTCTGCCGAGTTTTACATCCGCAAAGAGCTTTCCGTGGAAAACTCCGCAAATTTGGCATGTTTTGCTGAGTTTTACGGCTCTCATCAAACATTTGCGGAGTTCATGTATTCGCAAGTTTGGCAAACAACATGGTTGAAGTTCATAGTGGGCATCCAAGCGCCACAGCTGCCAAGTGCTGCACTAGGTAATTAAAGGGTACCTTTGCCGAGTCCAGCACTCGGTAAAAGCTACAACATGTGCCTTTTAGAGTTGAATCTTATCTTATATTTACTAATTGGAACATCCTTTCATGATCTCTTATTAATCCACATCATGAAAATTAATTAAACTGTTAGATTGTAAAATTACGGTCAGGATAAAAGGAAAACTTAGGTAACGCAAATGATCCAAGTCTATAAAAAACGTATGTGACTCGTCCAACCTTTTTTTGTGAGAATCATGACACGTCCAGCATTAGGGAAACAAAAGAAGAAAAGGCTCACATAAAAAAAGGTAATCCTCACGTGAGAAAAGCACACAAGGAAAGCCCCCGTGATTGTGAAAAGAATAATAAGAAGGAAAGCCTCCTTTAAAATCTCCAACCATAAATAAATGTCAAAATAACAACGATCAAAGGTAAAAAGAATCCATGATCAGGCTAATTGCGCATGAAATAAAAATACCAGTGGAGCCTCCGTTAAAATCTCCAATGATAAAATATATAAAAAACAATGATAAAAGGGATCCACGATCTGGCTGATTGCCCGTGAAGTAATATATCGATGGAGACTCCACATTAATTTTCAGAAAAAAACATAAACTAAATAAGTATGTATTATAAATCTAGGGTTCAGATCAACAAGTGAACTTGGTTACAGTCATAGCTATATACAATGTGTAGATCAAGGAAAAAAAACCATGGCATGCTGTCAAAAAGGAAAGAAATTGTTAGATTATAAAATTATTATTATCAAGCTAAAAGGAAAACATCATAGAGTCCTCGGCTCCTCACGTAATGTCCCAGTTTTCCCAAACTCTCACGTTGTATGGAACAAAAATAAACTCCCTTCGAGGCTAGAGACCGTTTGACCTCTTTCTGCCCCAGCAAGCCGCTGCAGCGTCCTCGAGAGAACCCTAATTCCTCTTCTCTCCATCCGTCATCAATTTTGAAGTTTCATTCACATAACGCCGGCCTCTGACTATCTAGATGGCCTTGACGCATATGATTCATCCTAGACTGGACGGCCTCCTATCAAGACCGCATGCATGCGTGCACCGGCCTTGGATGGAGGCTTGCTGATCTGCACACTAGAGATGCGAGAATACAAGCCGGGGCGTGGAGGAGGATACGGCCGGCTGGCCGGCCGGCAATGCTAAAGGAACCACAACATTGAACCAATTGATTTTCACATGTTGAGTATGAATCTGCTCGATGTGCGGACGACTACAGGTGTGTTGATTGACGTCTCTGATATAAAGTACATGCGTTCCTGGTAGCAGCAGGCTTGAAGGTCTTCAACAACAGCGTCATGAATAACCATTGGAACATCACAAACTACACAGCATGGCATGAGCTGAAACGATGATGACGGAGAACAGACGGTGAGTTCCAACTTAGATATATATAAACTGCAGAAAACATAACACATACAAGTGTTACTCTTCTCGGTAAGCAATACAGTCACCAGTTCTACGTTAGATCAACAATTATTTTTGCTACCCTGTCTGCAGTTTCTTTGTTGATAAAAGATCAGATACGGGAAGTAGGTAGAGATACCATCAACTATTATGACTTTTAGAGTTCAACTTTTTTTTGCTTGCTTTCATATGACTTCTGACATGTTGGTTTTATCACATTGACATATATAGGTTACTATATGTGACAAACTGTACATACGTTAACACCGGTGGATTGATCAAGCAGGCAAGCACTCATGTGGATTGATCCTTACATGAAGGCTAACACATGCACGTATGAATCTACAAGCCTGTCGGCCACTTGCTTGATGGACGGCCCAATGCGACGAAACACACGCACATGCGAACTTCACAAGGACATGCTAAGTTGATTGCAAAAGTCCCGTATCATGCCTTTGGATTTTATTGCTTTTATGTTTTGTCGTACAGATTACATAAGTGGTACAGGTCTGTAAACAAGCTAAACTAGCGTACACTAAATCCTATTCGGTGAACGATACTACCACCAGTCCGTACCGGACAAGGACAGGGAAACCTAATCGTGGTTAATCCAACAGTCCTGCTAACTTCGACGGCGGCGTCTTTGAGTTAGGGTGGGTAATGCATGTACACGCATGTGCAATGAACTATTCATATAAAGATCTATGATTATTATTTATACTCTTCACAGATCAAATACATCATTCCCATTAGATGACTTTCTATCTTCAGTCTATCTATCTATCATTTGCTAAACACGATATCTACACATATTACGAATCTTTTGGGTTATAATAGTACAAATGCATAAGCAATTGTTAGATAAACAACACATGGATGTCATCAGTGTGTGACAGTCATATGATATTTTAAAATGTAAAAATGTAACATATGCATGTAAATGCAAATTTAAGTTCAGTAACGACCTGTGATGGAATGAATGTTATGAAAGCAATCACTTTGAATATAGGTTTATGACTTTTATGTGCATCTTAATTATTAAATTAACAATTACTTCCATAAAATATTTCACAGTAACTTTCTAAAGTGCACAATCTCTACTCTTGATATCAGGCAAATTTTCCTCTGTACTGGAAGGGAGATTTGGTTGGAGACCAGTAATTAAGCATTGGTTGCTTAAGTGGGTATGCACAAGTGTTACTAAATGTAAACATTTAAGTTTCTCAAGTTTGTATTATATAGATTTGATGAATCTCATCTACATGTTGTAACCTGCTATAAATTTTCTAAGCCTGGTAGCAGCTCAAGTCATAGTTACATTGTTTAAATTCTGTCACTGTTATCGATTGTATCATTGGATGGACGTAGCGCTAAGACACCTTAAACAGAATTGTTTGCTTGTATTTCTTGTGTCTGGTTTGCCGTGTTTGCACTTTGCAGTCGGCAAGTTATAGCCTGGAACCATATTTGCATGAGTTGTGTCTGGATCACGTACACCAGGCCCGGCCAGGAAGCGGTCGGCAACAACATCTGGCACTCCGCTAGAGACCTCGTCAACCAGCTCAACGCCGAGATCCGTCTGCCCGGCTACATCACGCTGGACATGTCCAACAGCAAGGAGGCGATTCCCGTCCCCGTCCGCAACACGGTGGACCACGACGTCTATCCCCTCGAGAGAGCTGGCGCCCGGAGCATGGTGCTGCTTCCGTGCCCGCACACCGCGACTACGGCTGTGGGAGGGTTCTCCTGCGCGTCATTCACCACTTGAGGCGACGTGGTTGTGTCGCACGGGAGGCGCATGATCGGGACCAACGCCAACTCGCCAGCGGGTGGAGCATCCACGTGTCCCCGAAAATTGGGCAGTGGGGGGGGGGGGGGGCATCGTCACCCACAAATGGACTTCGTTGATGAGATCGTCCCCAAGATCGATAGCCTTGAGGGTGTTGTCCCGCGCTTTGACATTGACATAAAACTGCCGTACGTTGTTACTGGTATGTCTGGTTTTCAACCATCCACAGGCCCTAATCCGCGCATGCAAAGAGGCGGACGCTGTTGTAGGAGCTCTGACGTTACCCGGCCTGGTGTGCGTGATTCGCCATTTGGAGTTCGAGCCTGGTGAGAAGGAGATCGTCAGCTGTCGTGCCTCCACACCAACACCTTCCACATGCAGTGCATCAAAGCGTGGTTCTATCATGAGTCAAAGTGCCAAATTTGTCGGCGTGAAGTGATGAATTACTTCAGCTTTAGATTCTGAGATTAGATAGCTGAAGGTGCTTGACTCAAATATCTCGGATGCAAAGATGTTGATAGATTACATAGCAGATGAATAACTTTCTTCCCCGCAAAAAAGAAAGAAAGAATAAACCAGCACAGTTGGAAGAATAAACTTCAAATGTAAACATTTTAGATTCCTAACTTACTGCTCTATTCGTCTTAACATTGTTTTTTGCATTTCTAGTGTTCCTTCAACTTTTAATTTTTTTCATAACAAGTAAATATGATATTAGATTTTTTAAGAATGTGTCGCATGCTTTTTTAATTACATGATTTTGTAATGCATGCTTTTTTTAATTAGAAGAATATTTTAAAAATCATTGAACACTTTTTAATCACTTGATCATCTTACTAAAATATATTAACTACTTATTACATGGTTACATTTTTTAATTAGAAGAATATTTTATAAATGCATTCAACACTTCTTTTAATTACATCCAAATTTCTATAAAGTTATCAAACAGTTTTTTTATTACATGGATTTCTAATAATGATTTTTTTCTAATGACACAACAGTTTATGAAAATTGACACACTTTTTAAATTACATGAATTTCTTTGTAAAAATGTGAGAAGCACTTTTGTAATTACATGAGCATTTTCTAATCTATGAATTACTCCTCTTCCACAAGGAGGTCTATGAACTTATCACTATTCATCTTACTGAGTCTTGCTCTAATCCTATAAGCTGATGTACTCCATCATCTCACAATGATAACATGGGCACGTCAGTATATGAGTCCCTCATGCAGTAGATAAAAGTATGCAGTTCTCTTCGAGCTGTTTGTGGTCTTTGCCGACATTAATTAGGGAGCAAATGGAAAAGTTTTGGGCTCTCAACAACATCATGCAAAACATCTTGTTCCTAGTAGGAGGCCCTCAACAACATCCTTTCAGTCTACGCCATTGTTTTTGGCTCTACAGTCTGCCATGGTGTGTGTGAGATAACAGTAGAGCTCATTTCGTTTCCCAGCTGGGGAGTCTGAGCGGGCGCCTGGACCATGGTGTTGACACCTTAGCCGTGGCAGTCGTCACAGCGACACATGTCGTCGGCTATGGGAGAATTTTCCTCCGCAACGCCCCCCTCCTCGAGTGGAGCGATCTCCCGACCTCCATGTGCATCCAGGACTATGTGGTTGTGTCGCACGCGAGATGCAAGATAGGGATCCAGGCCCACTCACTAGCGATATGGATCATCCACACCTCGTTCGGCGATGATCAGGCGCCCTTCGACCACAGTGTCGAGGTCGTGCACACCGCGGTCTTCCAAAACTGCGAGATTTGTTGTGAGTTCATCCACATGATACTCGTCGATTGTCCGGTGAGCACTGAGTATGACGTCGCCCTAGCAACTCGCAAACCAGGGGATCTAGCTCACCCGCAAATATACTACACCATTGGATGTCATGGAGACACACGTCTACGACTATGGGAGAGTTCTCCTGCGCGTCTTCCACCATCGCAAGCCGACCCATCTCCAAGCTCCTTGCGCATTCACATGGTTGTGTAGCACGCGAGGCCCAGGATTGGGACCCACGCCAACTCGCCGGGTAGAGCATCGACGCCTCGTTCGACGACCAGGCGCCATTTGGCCACCATGTCGAGGTCACGGACCCTGCCGTCTTCCGGAACTACGAGGACTGTTGCGACCTCATCCACGGCATGCTCGCTGATGTGCCGATGACCGGCGACTAGGACGTCGCCCCCGGGAACTGGGGGGACCATGATCGCCCGCAACTGGACTTCGTAGACAAGATCGGCTGCAAGATCGATAGCCTTGAGGGCGTCGCCCCATGGTTCGACGTCGACATCCATGTGTCGTGACTGCTGGTATGTTTGGTTTACATCCATCCACATGCCCTAATCCGCGCATGCAAAGAGGCTGATACTGTTGCAGGACATCTAGCGGCACCCAGTCAGGAATGCGTGATTTGCCATTTTGAAGTTGTAGACTGGTGATGAGGAGATTGTCAAGCTTCCACACTCACGCCTGCAACATCCTGTGGATCAAAGGGTGGTTCTATCAAGAGTGAAAGTGCCCAATTTGCCATTGTGATGTGATGGATTACTTCGGCTTTAGATTCGGAGATTAGGTAGTTGAAGGTGCTTGACTCATACATCTCGGGATGCAAAGATGTTGATAGATTACATAGCCGGTGAATAAATTCAGAGATTCCGTAGCTGAAGATGGTTTCAATTAGTGAGGAGCAGTCCATAGATCTCGCAGTCCTAAGATGAGGGTTTTATGTACAACATATCCGAAAATTAGCTATTGAGTTGGCCTCGATATGTATGAGTGGAGGACTTGTCACAAAATTTCAGTGATGATTTTTTTATCAACAATTGCAGTTTATTGCTTCAATTATTTTTAAGAACATCCAGTAGAAAATGTATAGACGACACACAACGCCCTGCAAGGATATAGAAAATTTCATCGTCAAGCATCTCTTTACTTGTTTTGTTCCTCATATTATATGTACTATGATTCGAAATTTTTGGGAGAGGGAGGTGATCTTTGAAATGATGTATTTGCTTCTCACCTTTGCTCTTCTAGGAGTACTTGTTTTGGAACTCTACACTTTGCAAATAGAAATGACTTAACGATAACGACTCACAAATACATAACATGTTAAAACACATGTACTTCAAAATTCATTTCTCTTCAAGTTTTTCGTACTCGACATAGGAATTCATCTTGATAAGTCACATGTAGGGGTGAACGTAATACTAAAACAATATACATGTACCAAACCAGCAATATCACAACTAAGAACGTGCGCTCATGTTCTCCACAGGTATATTGGGAAATCACGTACTTTAAAGATAAACATTTTTCTACTGGGACAGAATGCTACAACAATGATTCTTAACCAGTGAACTAAATTATTATTATTAACAAGGTATATTATGCCCCACATATAAACAAAAAGAATCATCGAGGAAGTTATTTGCGTCCGAAATAAACAATAGATTCCATGGTAGAAGAAATTCCTTCTTAATGAAATTGCAAACTAGCAACTTTTTGGATTACAACTTCCAACGTTTTATTAGGTCCTCCTACACACTAGGAAATATATCCTATGAAACAGCACGAAAACTTCATAAGCATATCCCACAGGTTAATAATGTAGCAACCTTTCTAGAATGTACTAATAAACATAAGCAGCATAGTAAACTAATAGTTCATAATTGACCTGAAGAATAAGATCACTGAAACTAAATAAGATCATGGAATTATTTGTAACCATCCCTTTAAGTTGACCTAGACCTAGTTCAACATGGAATTATGAAAACAACCCCTAAACCAATCTTTTCAGAAGTAATATTACTTTTGTATACAGGATAACAACTAGTGAATCTTAGAAGCTGCCAAAAAAGGAGAAGATTTATGAGCAGTGATTACATTATTATAAACAATTTTAGTTATTTAATCAGAACACAACTTAGTGTTAATAGCTAGGTGGTATTTCCGCTTCCCTACATGTGGCACCAATTGTAGAATAGGGTCATCAGAGATCTATGTATATATACTATATACACACTGATTATAGGCAACACATGCATTAAAATAACAATAAATAGGCTCTATGCACTACAAGGTTAATCTGTGCAAGCACTTGTCTACAATGGGGGCGAGTAATGAACAAACAATCACCTGTGTTTATAGATATGAAACACTAACTGAAACGCAAAGTTCTTTCCTAGCACGAGCTACACGGTACCTGCTATCTGGACGGTCCATTTGCGTTGTGATATGTGCAGCTGGGAGCATCACATGCACTGCATCTGACATGTGCCAGAAGATTTGCAGCATGCATGCCGTTCAAGTGAGGTCTTTGACTCACAGTAATCTCTCTGCACCTGTAGGTCCTGTCACTGTAGCCATGTGACATGGACCACACGCTGTCTGCCTCCTATTTCTTCACGCATGTGGGAGAGAGAGGAGAAAGGTGAGGAGAGAGAGCCTTTTCTTTTTGTGAGCATTTGTAAGAAGAGAGAGAGAGAGAGAGAGGAGAAAAGACACGAGAGAAAGATTATTCTGGTTTCTGAAAAAGGTTGAGAAATACTTCCTCTGTCCCAAAATATAAGAACATTTTTAACAGTACACTAGTGTCAAAAACGTTCTCATATTATGGGACGGAGGGAGTAAGAGAGAGAAAGAGAGAGACTACGGTTTTCCATCAGAGAAAAAACAGCTACTGTGTTTTTGTACGATATTCAGGAAGAACAAGTAATGCACAAAGGACGGTTGATTCTTGCTGAAAGGACATATGAATAGTAAAACTATCACACCACAACATGTGAACATATATATTGCACAAATTTACCCCTCTTCTTTTATTTTTGTACGATTCTATATTTTCAACATGCAAATGTTGTTTCGGTACTGTACCACCCCCCTCCACAGTTCCTAATAATATTTCTGGTTTGTCTTAGTACTCATCCCATGGAAGAATATTTTAAAATTTAGAATCGTTCATGTTTCAGCACACAAGAATGATAGTGTTTGTATAAAAAAAGTTGAACAGCGCTGCATTGCTGGTCAGTGTACAGGACCCTACTCATACAAATATATCGGACAAAAGCATCCATCCAGCTCGTCTGAGAAGTTAGGGTCATGTGGCAGCTCAGGTGGCGAACAGTATAGCTAACGCGTCCCATCAAGATTAAGATTTTTGCAGGCCCCCTCCCGTGTAATATAAGCAATGATTACTCTGACATAGCTGCAAATTCTCAGAACGCTGCTCATATCTCTATGCGTGGGAGTCCAGAGGGAACGGTCAGGATAGGGGGTGTTGTGTAGCTCGGACTAAGAAAAACCACACTCTGAAAACGTATAAACCACCAAAGAAGGTGCAATGTCGGCACTAATATATTCAATAAGCTATTATACATAAGAAACTATATGACAACACTTGGTTTTGAGTCGGATAATATTACTGATCTTAAAGATCTGATCAAGCCCTCTAAACACCCAAGGGCATGGCATACCCCTATAATAATACAATGAAATCTGAGTGGCTAGTAAATATCCTAGGATACCTTGTCCATTTCCAAGAAGCAAACATGTAATACAATCAGGGGTCATTTCGGACTTGAGGAAGTATTTTGAACACATCTCCATTTGCAAGAAGTTGATCTATCCTACCAAAGATCGAACCAAAATACACCCATAGATGACCCGGAGAGAACCATAGAGAAGATCACGAGGAGTGACACTCACTAGTCACCATCGTGATGAGAAGATTGTGTGCTCACCTTGGTTGTTGTGACCCGACATGGTGGTGCCTGGTATGAAATGTTTACCTCCCATGATATCTTTCTCCTTCTCCAGCTTCTCTTTCTTCTTTTTCTCTTTCTCCAGTTCCGCACGGAGAGTTTCTACTTCCTACATTGCCAGATGCTTGGATTCCAGTTCACAGTATTTATGCTCAAAAGACATAAGACAGCAGTTAGTAATATAGTGATCGAGAGAATGTATGAATTCAAAGAGATCGACCAAAATTTCAAAGACAAAGAATAATCTAATAATATAGACTCTAACTGGCTGTCAACAATCACCCGGAGACATGAATTTAAGATATTGGTTCTAGATTTATGAAGACGGAAATAAACTAATCCTATAGACTCTAATTGATTGCCAGCAATCATCAGTCTTGGAGGCAACACCTAGTATGTGCACTGAACGTGCCCCCACTAGAAGAAAACGTATCAGGCGCTACTCGGATGACAAGTCAAAAAGAAGAACGTCCGAGTGAAAATGATCGGTACTTACTGTGGTACTTTCTCGGGGATGAGCTTTCAGCTTGGGGTTCGTTAGCTCGGCCTGAATCATGTCCTCTTTGCTGGTACAAACCCCATCCTCTAGAGTGCTGGCCAACAGATACAATACATACAGAATAGTAGGAGGCATTGCAGGTCGGGGCGTAGTAACCGCCAATGCACTTGAACTGGCTTGTACAATATTGGTCAGCGCTCGGACACTCAGTCAGCGCATGGACTGGCTTGTACAATATCCACTGGATTTCTCCTTGGACTAAGAGCATCAACGACCATTTGAACGCGCTCTTTAGCATCATCCACAGTAATCGCTTCTCCAGTGACTACAAACATCGCAAAGCAACCGTTCATCAGTCTTGCTCTGTCTTTTCTACTATGATGATTTTAGAAGAAATAGAACACCTTTCGAAGTGACAACAGCAGCGTCAGGTTGTCCTTTGGCTTTACTTGCGGCCTGCTTAGTAGCTTGGCTATTATGACTTGTAGAAGTAGCAACCCTGCATCGGAAGAGGATATAAGCTGGTTATAACGTCCGAATGATCAAAGCAAGATTCAGCTACGTACAATACATACTTGGAGACAACTGGCACTACATTCCTTATGTTACAGCTAAACTAACAACAGCTGGTTAGAGGGCGTTGGGAGATCTCCAGCAGGACAAGTCGACAGAAGACAAATCAGGTCCTAATGCAACATCATCCTGCGACACTGCAGCAATATTGTTAGCAGACAGGTTCTATTAGATCTGGGCATGGGAGGTCCAGACAGAACTGCAGCAGATGTGGGGACGGACCAGGAGCTGATGGTGAGAGTGGAGAACGGGAATCAGAGGAAGATACTATAGCAAATCTTAAAGAACTGACCAAGCCATCTAAATACCAACGTGCTCCTCTTGCTCCGCTTGCGAGCTGTAATACTTTTATGACTTTGTGGTACTTTGTGAACTTTTAATAAGATGGCTGCATGCATCGTTCTGATGCAGAGGCCGGGGGTAAACCTCCATTTCCAAAAAAGTACCAACGTGCATGCAATATACCCCTATAATCACACCAAGAAATCTGAGTGGCTAGTGAATCCTACGAAAACATGTCCGTTTCCAACAAGCAATCATGTAATACAAATAGGGCACATTCGAGTGGCGATTGACCCTGAGATGGAATAACACTTCTCGCCCGCTATTGATCCCCTCTCTCTATTCTCTGCTCGTCAGATATTTTCTTCACCACAAGTAGCATTCAACATCGTCGGAGGTCTCTTTCGTTGAATCTGTCAACAAGAACCACGGTGGCCGGCTTTCTCCCTTCTCCCCCATGGGCAACGACGCCAGGAACTCCCTCCACCATGAATACGTTACCAGTGTCCCAACCAATTGCGTCGTGGGTATAGCCATTAACTGGCTGGAGAATGCAGATTTAGGAACTGGTGCTCACCTTGGTCGCCATTGCCCTTGTCGCATCCGAGGCCGCCGACCAAGTCCTGGCCGCGGCAGCCATGGAGGAGGACAGAGGAGAACCCAGGCAGGCCGGCGGAGGAGAACCCAGGCTGGCAGACGAAGGAGAACTCAGGCATGGAGGAGAACCCAGGCGGGGCGGCACCATCACACGCTGCAAGAATACATATATTGAGGTAATTAATATTTGGGATTCCAAAACAACCACAGTTGAAAGAATAAACTTCAAATGTAAACATCTTGGATCCCTAACTTGCTGCTCTATTCGTCTTAACATTTTTTTTCCTTCTAGTGCTCCTTCAACTTTTAATTTTTTCAAAAAAAAGTAAATCTCATATTATATGATTTTTCTGAGAATGTGCCACACACTTTTTTTTAATTACATGATTTGGGAATGCCTTTAATTTTTTAATTACAAGAATATTCAAAAAACCATTGAACACGTTTTAATCACATGACCATCTTACTAAAACATATTGACTATTTATTACATGATTGCATTTTCTAAAAACTCAAAGATGTTTTAAAATGCATTGAAGACTTTTTTCATGTACATCAAAATTTCCATAAATGCATCATACTGTTCTTTTATTACATCGATTTCTAGTAAGGTTTTTTTTCTAATGACAAAAACATTAGGAAAATTGACCGAGTACTTTTTAAATTACATGAATTTCTTTGTAAAAATGTGAGAAACACTTATATAATTACATGAATATTTTATAATCTATGAATTGCTCCTCTTCAGCAAAGAGGTCTATGAACCTATCATCTTAGTAATCTAGCTAATATTCATCTTACTAAATCTTGCTCTGATCTTATAAGCTGAAGTACCTCCTCATCTCACAATGATTACATGGGCATGTCAGTACAAGAAGCCGTCATGCAGTAAAACAAATCAAAGTACAGTTCTCTTTGATCTGTTTGCGGTCTTTACCGACATTAATTAATTAGGGAGCAAATATAAAAGTATTCAAACTCATCATGCACAACTCTTTCGGCGGTCAGAGGCAGTTGGTCCACTTCCCGTTTCTAGTAGGAGGCCCTCAACAACATCCCTTCATTGTACGGCCGTCGTGCGTGCCTTCCTTCCTTCGGTTATACTAATAAATGTTGTCCGATAGGCCACCATGGTGTGTGTGAGATAGCTACATAGCTCATTTCTTTCGTGGCCGTGGAGCATGCGCCAGGACCATGGTTTTGCTACCGTGGCCGTGGTGGAGGTCATAGAGACACCCACTCATGAGCATTCTGGATCATCCATGCCTCGTTCGATGATGACCAGGTGCCCTTCGAGCATAGTGTCATGGTCATGGACACTGCGGTCTTCCGACACTACGATGATTGCCGTGAGTTCATCCATGGGATACTCGCCGACGGGCCGGTGAGCACCGAGTACGACCTCGCCCCAGCAACTAGCCAACTAGGGGGCCTAGCTCACCCGCCAATGGACTTGACCATCGTGATCGGCCTCCAGATAGACAGCCATCGGGGCGTCATCTAGTGCCTCGACATTAACATCGTCCTGTCGTCACTCCGGGAATGTTTGGTCTACTACTCTACTGCGAGCCACATGCCCTAATTCGCGGCTGCAAAGAGGCTGCCGCTCCCCGAGCTCTTTTGACGACGAGCATGGTGTGCTCCATATGTATGCTATACTTGGATCATGGTGACAATGAGACAAACTTTGCAGCTTTTGCCCTCACAGTACCCCAGTGAGAAGGTTTCTGTGCCTACTATGTTACTACCGAAAATGTTTGGAGATGAAGCACGATATTTCGCATCAGTTCTAGTGTTTCAAATCTTGCCGTCTCCGGGCATACATCTCTTTACCCATGAGCCAAGATACATATATTGAGGTAATACATCTCTTCTCCAGGCATACATCTCCTTCCTTCTGTCGCCTATAAGGAAGATATATTGACGTACTCCCTCTGTAAAGAAATATAAGAACGTTTAGATCACTACTGTACTTCCTCCGTATATTTCTTTACACGAGGTAGTAATAAATATTATAATGCATGACACACAACATATTATTTTTCTAGCATTTCTAGTATTCCTTCAACTTTTGATTTTTATTCATAACAAGTAAATCTGAGATTGCATGATTTTTCTAAGAATGTGTCAAACAATTCTTTTAATTATATGACTTTGTAATACACGAACATTTATAATTACAAGAAGAACTAAAAAGGCATTCAACATTTATTAATTTCATGACAATCTTACTAAAATATGTTAACAACATTATTACATAAACACATTTTCAATAAGTTGAAAAAAAAATTAAAATGTATTCAACACTTTTTTTAATCACTTAAACTTTTATATAAATGTGTTGTACATTTTTTATTACATGGATTTTTAATAAAGAAATGTTTTTGAAAGACAGAAAAAATTATAAAAAATACAGCGAACACTTCTTGAATTACATGAATTTCTTTGTATAAATGTGTCAAACACTTCTTTAATTATATGAATATTTTTCTAATCTACTAATTCCTCATCTTCAGCTAGGAGTTCGATGAACTACCCACCATATATAGTAATCTAGCTGATATTTATCTTATAAGCTGAACTACCCCATCATTTCATTCCCATAACTTGGGCACGTCAGTATATGACGCCCGCAGGCAATAAATTAGATTACAGTTGTCTCTATACTGTTTGCGGTGTTCACTGATATTAATTAGGGAGCAAATGGGAATATTTTCAAACTCATCATGCACATCTCTTCCAAAGGTCAGAGGCCCTTAGAGCATCTCGAGCCGCGCCCCCAACATGTCCCTCAGGCGATTTTTTCACGCCGGCGACCAAAAAGCGGGGAATCAATGCCAAGGCTGCCGCCGGTCGGCCTTCCATTCATTCCTCACAAGCGGCGCTTCCTCACGGGCGGCGCGGCGACACCCTCCCTCCCACCAAGCGTACACATGGTGCTGGACGGCTATAAAATCGACACCTCCCGCTCACCTCTGGCCACACCACGCCGTGTTCTGCCTCTCTCTCCTCGTGCGAAGCCGCCGCCGCCGATCCTCACCTCTCTCCCCAAGCCCAGCCGCTCGGCCGGCGCACCTGCAGCGCCGGCATCGTCATCAACGAGGGCGGCGGGTGTGCCTCCTCCTTAGCTCCTCCCCGCTACGTCAAGCCGAAGACGGAGTCGGGGCTCGCCGCCGTTAAGACGGAGCCAGGGCTCGCCGGCAGCGTGAAGGAGGAGCTCGACAACGCGACGGTCTTGAAGTGGGCGCATGAAGACTGCGCGGACGGAGCTGGAGCGCCAGTGTCGTGCCTACGAGCAGTTCACCGCTCGGCGCTGTGGCTGCGACGAGGGAGGCATCGTCGTCCTCGACGACGACGCACCGCCACCACCGGTCCGCCAGCTGGGCGATGCTGGGCAGGGGTGCAGCAGGGACGACCGCGTCAAGGAGGGGATGGACGACGAGGACGACGGCGAGGATGGCGGCGACATCGGCGACTTCATTGAGCTCAGCGCGTTCTTCGGCCCGTAGTTGTAGTTGCGGCCCTTTTTTAAAAAGTTCTTCACTTTGCTATGTAAAAAACTATGTAGGTCGCCTAACTAATGTCATGTTTCCCGAATTTTAGCCGAATCTTTGTCCCGTTTGCCGAACTTTAGCCGAATTCTCTTTTTTTAAACCGTCTTCTGGGGGCGACACTTGGGCCGGCGGGTGGGAACCCGAAAGCCCCCACGCTGATTTTTGCGCTGGTTCGCCCCCAGGAGGCGATTTTACGCGCCCCTGGGGTCCAACAACTGGAGATGCTCTCAGCAGCATCCCCTCCGCTTACAGCCGGCGTACGCGCACAACAAAGTATCCTTCTGTAGCCGGCTTAAACCATTGCTGGATGCTTATCGGGATCTTGTCCCTAACCAGAACCCCGCACTGAGCAACAAATGCACTCTTTGTCCGGAGGGGTTCATTAGGTTGGCCGTCGGGCGCGATTGCTGTGATCTCAAGCTTTTCATCCGAGCTCAACTTTTTCTTCGGGCCTCGTCTCTTTACCGAAGTTGTGCTCGATCCGGAGGGCTAGAAAAAAGAACAAAGACTTAATTAATATGTGTACATACCAAAACAATGAATGCATCAATCAGCTAGTCAGCATAGGCTTAACTAATATATATACCTGGCCGGACTCGGTTCGGTCACTGGAGCCGTCATCACGGTCTCCTTCTTGCACCGGCATTGGGTCACCGGCGCCGTCCTCATGTTCTTCTTCTTGCACCGGCATTAGGTCACTGTAGCCAGCTTGTTCACCCTCTCCTTCCAGACCATCGATATCGTTGAGATAGTACGAGACGGCATCACTTACTTGTGCGATTATCTCCCTCAACAACGCTTCCTTTGTTGCTTCGTCTAGGGCGGTGTCCATAGTTTCTACAAATATTTACAACATGGCAATTATTATTCAAACATGACAGATGGATATATTAGTGCCAAACGTAGAACTAGCTACCTAATCATAATAAGCTATCGGGAGGGGGTATATATCGACAACGACGACACTACATCTATATATGTCCCTCGACGACCCTCGTTCCCGATAAAAAAAGAGGAAGAAGAAGAAAAAAAAGAGGAGAAGAAAGAATAGAGGAGAAGAACTCCTCTATTCTTTCTTCTCCTCTTTTTTCTTCTTCTTCCTCTTCTTTTTTTATCATCTTCTTCCTCTCATGTTCGAGAGGATCGCCTTGGGGTCGGGAGGTTGCCTAGTGTCAAGGGATTCAACAAAACCATGTCTTCATCATTAGGCGAAAGTAACATGTGCATGATGGTAGGAAGCTCTTCAAAGTTGTTCTGGAACGGAGTCCCAGATAGGATAATTCGCTTTTTGGTACAAAGTTCAGCAAGAGCCTTCCGAATATCGCTATTTGGAAGGCCTTTGCTGAATTCTTACCAAAAGGCGGATTATTCTATCCGGGGCTCCATTCCAGAACAACTTTGCAGAACTTCATACCAACATGCCCTGGTTACTTCCGGCTAATGATGAAGGCATGGATTTCTTCAATACTTTGACACTAGGAAACCTCTCTCGACCCCTCGGCGATTCTTGACCCCTCGAACCCTCAACGACCCTGAAACCCTCGACCCTTGACCCCTTAACGACCCTCGACCCTCTACCCTAGTTCCCGACCCTCGACCAATAGAGGAGAAGAAGAAAGGAATAGCTAGAGGAGAAGATCGAAGAAAAAAAAGAAGAAACAAAAGAGGAGAAGAAGAAAGGAATAGTGGAGAAGAAGAGAAAATAGAATATATTCTATTTTCTCTTCTTCTCCACTATTCCTTTCTTCTTCTCCTCTTCTTTTTCTTCTGTTTTCTTCTTCTTATTTATTTCTCCTCTTCTTTTTGGTAGAGGAAACCCTAAATAGCTAGCAAGTATCGTGGGTGTGAGATACATGTGGCCTTCGGTGTCGGACACTACATCCACGTCCCACAAGTGACGTGGGCTTCGAAACCCGCGCCACTTGTGGGATGTGGATGTAGTGTCCGACACCGACGGTACATGTATCTCACACCGACGATACTTTCTATTTAGGGTTTCTCGACCCTCGACCCTCAACCCCTAGGCGACCGTCGATCCCTCTCTTTTTTTTCTTCCTCTTCTTTTTTATCCTCTTCTTCCTCTACCGCTCGGCGACCCTCGACGACCCTCGTTCCCGATAAAAAAAAAGAGGAAGAAGAAGAAAAAAAAAGGAGAAGAAAGAATAGAGGAGATCTTCTCCTCTATTCTTTCTTCTCCTCTTTTTTCTTTTCTTATTCCTCTTCTTTTTTATCCTCTTCCTCCTCTCATGTTCGATGACCCTCGACCCCTCGGCGACCCTAGACCCCCTCTCGACCCCCTCTTCTTCTCCCTCTTCCTCCCCTTCTTCCCCGCCTAAAATGACCTAAAATGAAAATAACCTAAAATTCACTAAAGTTATCGATGACCCTCTTCTCCCCTCTTCTTCTCCTTTCTTACACATATACATTATAGCCACATACACATATATGAACAGAAAAAATAGACATATACATTGTTCACATACACATATACATTTTATGAACAGAAAAAATCCTAGTTTTTCTAAAAACAGAAAAAAATAGAAAAAATCCTAATTGTTCACATACACATATACACATATATGAACAGAAAAAATAGACATATATGAACAGAAAAAATAGACATATACATTGTTCACATACACATACATTTTATGAACAGAAAAAATCCTAATTTTTCTAAAAAACAGAAAAATAGAAAAAATCTTAATTGTTCACATACACATATACACATATATGAACAGAAAAAATAGACATATACATTAGAAAAAAAAAATATACATATATATTGTTCACATACACATATACATTTTATGAACAGAAAAAATCCTAATTTTTCTAAAAAACAGAAAAAATCCTAATTTTTCTAAAAAACGGAAAAAATCTATGAACACATTAAGGAAGGAAGGACAGGATGGGGCGGTAGCTAGCTACCTCTCCCGGAGGGATCGGGGAGGAGACGCGGGCGGCCGGGGTCGGGGTCGGCGAGGGCGAGGGCGACGGCGGGGCGCGCTCGGCGGCGGCGGACGGCGGAGCTCGGGGGCGCGCGGGGCAGGAGCTCGGGGGCTCGGGGACGGCGGAGCTCGAGGGCGAGGGCGAGGGCGACGGCGGGGTGGCTCGGGGTCGGCGACGGCGAGCACGGGGCACGGGCGTGGGGCGACGGCGACGGCGAGCACGGGGCAGGGGTGCGGGGCGACGGCGAGCACGGGCAGGGGCGCGGGGCGTCGTCGGGGATGGGAACTGGCGATGAAATCTGAAAAAACGCCAAGTCTTTGCTTATATAGAAAAGGCATTGGTCACGGTTCGTGGCACCAACCGTGACCAATGCCCCCGTTTAGTCCCGGTTGGTGCCACGAACCGGGACCAAAGGCCAATTTTCGGCAGCCCAAAGGGCGGGAAGCGGCGGCCTTTGGTCCCGGTTGGTGGCACCAACCGGGACTAAAGGGGGGCATTGGTCACGGTTGGTGCCACGAACCGTGGCCAATTCCCCCTTTAGTCCCGGTTAGTGCCACCAACCGGGACCAATGCCCTTGTGCTGCCCGCGCCCAAAAGATTAGTCCCACATCGCTAGTTGAGAGGGCTCGGGAGTGGTTTATAAGCGCTGCTGCGCCCACCCTCCTGAGCTCCTCTCAACTACAGGCTTTCGGGCCTAACCTGTCATTGCAATGCCTGTGGGCCTACTGGGCCTGCTGCGTGCCTGAATCCTAGCCCATGTAGGGTTTCTAGTCGTATTCAGGCCGTGGAGGCCCAGTAGGTGGCATTTTTTTCTTTTTTATTTCTACATTTTTTTGGTTTTTTATTTTTTGCTTTTAGGTCACAAAAATTATAAACTTTCTATTAGTGCCATTAGTTTTAAATTTTAAATAGTTTAAATTTGAATTTTTAAAAATTTGTGTGAATCACTAGTTTATGAATAACTTTACTATAAAATTAGAATTTTTTTTCTATTTATTTTTTATTTCTACTTAAAACTAAATACTTACAGTTTTTTAGTGATTTCTTTTTGCTTTTAGGTCACAAAAATTATAAACTTTCTGTTAGTGCCATTAGTTTTAAATTTTAAATAGTTTAAATTTGAATTTTTAAAAATTTGAAGAATATTATAGTTTTATTTTAGTTTAATTACTTACAGTTTTTTAGTGATACTTATAGTTTTATTTTACTTATAATTTATTTTTTTTGTTTTCTTCTTTTGTTTTATTTTTTGCTTTTTATTTATTTACTTGTACTCTATGTATGTGAATCACTAGTTTATGAATAACTTTACTATGAAGTTATATTTTTGAGTGATTCTTTTTCTTGCTACTTAATATTACAGTGTTTTATCATTATACTCTATTTGGTAATTTTAGGTTATTTTTAATATCTATTTTAATCAAAAACAAATTTTGTTATTTTTTTGCTATTAAATTCTTTTTGCTATTAATGTGTTGAACAAAAAATACTTTCTGAATTTAAGTTGCATAAATTTTATATAAGTTTAGTTTCAAAAATAGTAGAGGTTTATAAAAACTTTTTAATTGATTCCTTTTGCTTTTTTGAGCTATAAGACCCTGAAATTGAAAAGCATTTCAAATGAACTCCGAAAAGGTTGAAAGTTGGCATGGTATCATCATTTCACCCACATAGCATGTGCAACAAAGTTGAGATGGTTACGGCAAAAACTGGATGCACTTCGTGTACAAAACGGACAATCTCTTTCAAAGTATCAGGGTTTCGGACGAAAGATCATCTGTTACAAAGGATTTCATTTTCTTGAACTTATTTCAACTCCATATTTTTTCTGTGTTCAAAATGCACCATTCAAAGACACATCATCAATTTTCAACCCTTTCTGACTTCATTTGTTATTTTTCATGCATTTATTGATTTTTTTGAGCTATAAGACCCTGAAATTGAAAAGCATTTCAAATGAACTCCGAAAAGGTTGAAAGTAGGCATGGTATCATCATTTCACCCACATAGCATGTGCAACAAAGTTGAGATGGTTACGGCAAAAACTGGATGCACTTCGTGTACAAAACAGACAATCTCTTTCGAAGTATCAGGGTTTCGGACGAAAGATCATCTGTTACAAAGGGATTTCATTTTCTTGAACTTATTTGAACTCCATATTTTTTCTGTGTTCAAAATGCACCATTCAAAGACACATCATCAATTTTCAACCCTTTCTGACTTCATTTGTTATTTTTCATGCATTTATTGATTTTTTTTGAGCTATAAGACCCTGAAATTGAAAAGTATTTCAAATGAACTCCGAAAAGGTTGAAAGTTGGCATGGTATCATCATTTCACCCACATAGCATGTGCAACAAAGTTGAGATGGTTACGGAAAAAACTGGATGCACTTCGTGTACAAAATGAACAATCTCTTTCGAAGTATCAGAGTTTCGGACGAAAGATCATCTGTTACAAAGTTGGCATGGTATCATCATAATAGTTGCGGGAGAAAGTCTTCACTTTTTCTTCGCTTGTGTCATTTGCTTATTGCGCCGTAACCATGGATAATCTTCATTGTTTATCAGGATGCTTGGGTCAGCCTTGACATTGAAGGGAGGAATTTCATGAAACTTTTCATAATCTTCCGACATGTCTGTCTTGCCGTCCACTCCCAGGATGTCCCTTTTTCCTGAAAGAACTATGTGGCGCTTTGGCTCATCGTATGATGTATTCGCTTCCTTATCTTTTCTTTTTCTCGGTTTGGTAGACATGTCCTTCACATAGATAACATGTGCCACATCATTGGCTAGGACGAACGGTTCGTCAGTGTACCCAAGATTTTTCAGATCCACTGTTGTCATTCCGTACTGTGGGTCTACCTGTACGCCGCCGCCAAACAGAATGACCCATCTGCACTTAAACAAAGGGACCTTAAAATCAGGTCCGTAGTCAAGTTCCCATATGTCCACTATGTAACCATAATATGTGTCCTTTCCGCTCTCGGTTGCTGCATCAAAGCGGACACCGCTGTTTTGGTTGGTGCTCTTTTGATCTTGGGCGATATTGTAAAATGTATTCCCATTTATCTCGTATCCTTTGTAAGTCAATACAGTCAAAGATGGTCCCCTGGACAACAAGTACAACTCATCACAAACAGTGTTGTCACCTCTGAGACGTGTTTCCAACCAACTGCTGAAAGTCCTAATGTGTTCACATGTAATCCAGTCGTCGCATTGCTCCGGGTGTTTGGAGCGCAGACTGTTCTTGTGTTCATCGACATACGGGGTCACCAAGGTAGAGGTCTGTAGAACTGTGTAGTGTGCTTGAGACCAAGAATATCCGTCCCTGCATATTATTGAGTCTCTTCCAAGAGTGCCTTTTCCAGTCAGTCTCCCCTTATACCGCGATTTAGGGAGACCTATCTTGTTAAGGCCAGGAATGAAGTCAACACAAAACCCGATAACATCCTCTGTTTGATGGCCCATGGAGATGCTTCCTTCTGGCCTAGCGCGGTTACGGACATATTTCTTTAGGACTCCCATGAACCTCTCAAAGGGGAACATATTGTGTAGAAATACGGGCACTAGGATGACAATCTCGTCGACTAGATGAACTAGGACGTGCGTCATGATATTGAAGAAGGATGGTGGGAACACCAGCTCGAACCTGACAAGACATTGCGCCACATCACTCCTTAGCCTTGGTACTATTTCTGGATCGATCACCTTCTGAGAGATTGCATTGAGGATTGCACATAGCTTCACAATGGCTAATCGGACGTTTTTCGGTAAAAGCCCCCTCAATGCAACCGGAAGCAGTTGCGTCATAATCACGTGGCAGTCATGAGACTTTAGGTTCTGAAACTTTTTCTCTGGCATATTTATTATTCCCTTTATATTCGACGAGAAGCCAGTTGTGACCTTCATACTAAGCAGGCATTCAAAGAAGATTTCTTTCTCTTCTTTCGTAAGAGCGTAGCTGGCAGGACCTTTATACTGCTTTGGAGGCATGTCGTCTTTTTCGTGCAAACGTTGCAGGTCCTCCCGTGCCTCCGGCGTATCTTTTGTCTTCCCATACATGCCCAAGAAGGCTAGCAGGTTCACGCAAAGGTTCTTCGTCACGTGCATCACGTCGATTGAGGAGCGGACCTCTAGGTCTTTCCAGTAGGGTAGGTCCCAAAATATAGATTTCTTCTTCCACATGGGTGCGTGTCCCTCAGCGTCATTCGGAGCAGCTAGTCCACCGGGACCCTTTCCAAAGATGATGTAGGGTAAATCATTGACCATAGCAAGCACGTGATCACCGGTGCGCATGGCGGGCTTCTTCCGGTGATCTGCCTCGCCTTTGAAATGCTTGCCTTTCTTTCGACATTGATGGTTGGTCGGAAGAAATCGACGATGGCCTAGGTACACATTCTTCCTGCATTTGTCCAGGTATATACTTTCAGTGTCATCTAAACAGTGCGTGCATGCGTGGTATCCTTTGTTTGTCTGTCCTGAAAGGTTACTGAGAGCGGGTCAATCGTTGATGGTCACGAACAGCAACGCCTTAAGGTTAAATTCCTCCTGTCTGTGCTCATCCCACGTACGTACACCGTTTCCATTCCACAGCTGTAAAAGTTCTTCAACTAATGGCCTTAGGTACACATCAATTTCGTTGCCGGGTTGCTTAGGGCCTTGGATGAGAACTGGCATCATAATGAACTTCCGCTTCATGCACATCCAAGGAGGAAG
Source organism: Triticum monococcum (assembly GCA_034509565.1). Taxonomy (NCBI): domain Eukaryota; kingdom Viridiplantae; phylum Streptophyta; class Magnoliopsida; order Poales; family Poaceae; genus Triticum; species Triticum monococcum. The sequence goes on along the minus strand of CM067843.1, from coordinate 754,552,204 downwards.
GTTATACATACATAGAGTCACGGGCCAGGTGCTGTGATTACTGCTCTGCTCCTCGAAAGGATTAATGCCATCCATGCTTAAAGCAAACCATACATTCCTTGGGTCCTTTGCAAACTCATCCCAGTACTTTCTCTCGATTTTTCTCCACTGCGACCCGTCAACGGGTGCTCTCAACTTCCCATCTTTCTTTCGGTTCTCACTGTGCCATCGCATCAACTTGGCATGCTCTTCGTTTCTGAACAGGCGTTTCAACCGTGGTATTATAGGAGCATACCACATCACCTTTGCAGGAACCCTCTTCCTGAGGGGCTCGCCGTCAACATCACCGGGGTCATCTCGTCTGATCTTATACCGCAACGCACCGCATACCGGGCATGCGTTCAGATCCTTGTATGCACCGCGGTAGAGGATGTAGTCATTAGGTCATGCATGTATCTTCTCCACCTCCAATCCTAGAGGGCATACGACCTTCTTTGCTGCGTATGTACTGTCGGGCACTTCGTTATCCTTTGGAAGCTTCTTCTTCAATATTTTCAGTAGCTTCTCAAATCCTTTGTCAGCCACAGCATTCTCTGCCTTCCACTGCAGCAATTCTAGTACGGTACCGAGCTTTGTGTTGCCATCTTCGCAATTGGGGTATAACCCTTTTTTGTGATCCTCTAACATGCGACCGAACTTCAGCTTCTCCTTTTGACTAATGCATTGCGTCCTTGCATCGACAATGACCCAGCGGAGATCATCATCATCGGGCACATCATCTGGTTCCTCTTGATCTTCAGCAGCTTCACCCGTGGCAGCATCATTGGGCACATCATCGTCTGGTTCCTCTTGATCTTCACCAGCTCCCCCCGTTGCAGCATCACCGTATTCAGGGGGCACATAGTTGTCATCGTACTCTTCTTCTTCGCCGTCTTCCATCATAACCCCTATTTCTCCGTGCCTCATCCAAACATTATAGTGTGGCATGAAACCCTTGTAAAGCAGGTGGGAATGAAGGATTTTCCAGTTAGAGTAAGACCTCGTATTCCCACATTCAGTGCATGGACAACACATAAAACCATTCTGCTTGTTTGCCTCAGCCGCATCGAGAAACTCATGCACGCCCTTAATGTACTCGCGGGTGTGTCTGTCACCGTACATCCATTGCCGGTTCATCTGCGTGCATTATATATAATTAAGTGTCCAAATTAATAGAAGTTCATCATCACGTTAAAACCAAAGTGCATACATAGTTCTCATCTAACAACATATAGCTCTCCAGAGCATCTAATTAATTAAACCATACATTGAAACTATGTAAAACATTTCAATGCGAAAACAAATGCGATCATAATCGCAACCAAGGTAACAATTGATCCAACGGCATAATGATACCAAGCCTCGGTATGAATGGCATATTTTCTAATCTTTCTAATCTTCAAGCGCATTGCATCCATCTTGATCTCGTGATCATCGACGACATCCGCAACATGCAACTCCAATATCATCTTCTCCTCCTCAATTTTTTTTTATTTTTTCCTTCAACAAATTGTTTTCTTCTTCAACTAAATTTAACCTCTCGACAAGGTCGGTTGGCATTTCCGATTCATATACATCCTAGATAAATAAAATCTATGTCACGTTGGTCGGCATAATTTTCATAAACAATAAATGAACCAATAGTTATAAAGATAATATACATACCAAATCCGAATCATAGACAAGACGAGGGCCGACGGGGGCGGATACCAAAACCATCGCACTATATAAGATGCAATAATAAATGTAAGAAAATGATACAAGTATCTATCTAAACATACAAGTAAGAATATTTTTCCTTTCAGAAAGAAGATAAGAATAAGAGGCTCACCACGGTGGTGTCGGTGATGAGATCGGCGCGGGTGATCGACGGCGGTGAAGACGGGGACGGGGCGTGACGGACCGCTAAATCTAGACAAATCTCAAGGAAAATGGAGCTTGGAGGTCGAGCTTCGAGAGGAGAAAGCTTAAGTAGTGTGGCTCGGGCATTCCATCGAACACCTCATGTGCATAGGAGGTGAGCTAGAGCACCACAAAGGCCTCTCCCCCTCGGCCAGAAAAAACAGAGCACTGTGCTCTGCTCTTGCGCGAGGGGGTATATATAGGCAATTCATTGGTCCCGGTTCGTGGCATGAACCGGGACTAAAGGGGAGCCTTTGGTCCCGGTTCAAGCCACCAACCGGGACCAATGGTGGTGGGCCAGGAGGGAGGCCCTTTGGTCCCGGTTCGTCCCACCAACCAGGACCAAAAGGTCCAGACAAACCGGGACAATTGGCCCACGTGGCCCGGCCGGCCCCCTGGGCTCACGAACCGGGACCAATGCCCACATTGGTCCTGGTTCAAGACTGAACCGGGACTAATGGGCTGAGGCGGCCTGGACCATAGCCCCTTTTTTCTACTAGTGGGGGAACTTGTATCGTTCGTGCAGCTTTGTGAAGAGGAGGTTGCGCAAATTCCCTCAGTCCTTATGCCTTAGGTACTTAGTGTTGATCGAGACGGTGCTCCGGAGAATGCACCCGAGCTGAAGCGAGTACCCCTTGACTAATACTTTGGGCGCTGTTGGATGCCTATCGGAGTTCACTTGAGTAAATTTCTCCTTGATGGTGCGGAGCACGTTCGGGCGCCGGTCCTTCCGTTGCCTCTTCGGTTGGCTGCCATCTGTGTGTGCGCTGGCATCATCAGTTGTGGCATCCTTGGCGGCACCATCAGTGGTGGCATCCTGGGCGGCACCATCAGTGGTGTCATCCCTGACGCCACTACGGGTTGTGTAGTCAGGATCGGTGTCTTCCGCGGCGTCCTCATAGCGGTGAGGTTGTTCCTCCATCTCCCGGGACAACTCCCAGAATTGCTTGCCGCCCAAGCCGCCGGCCTCATCGTTGTGGGCCATGTTGCACTCTAAATAGGAAAAAAGTTTGGCCAAAAAGTTGGTTATTGTCAAGGAACAAGATCATGGTCTCATCATTTAGGGTTTGTCGACTTAGAGGCATCCTAAAAGCTAGGATTTTATCATTTAGGGTTTGTCGACGCCGAGGCACCCTAAAAGCCTAAGCTTTCATCATTTAGGTTCTTATCGACACCGAGGCACCCTAAAAGCCAAGGTTTTATCATTTAGGGTTTGTCGACGCCGAGGCACCCGAAAAGCCTAAGCTTTCATCATTTAGGTTCTTCTAGACACCGAGGCACCCTAAAAGCCAAGGTTTTATCATTTAGGGTTTGTCGATGCCGAGGCACCCTAAAAGCTAAGCTGGGAAGGAGAATTCTAAGTTGGGCCCATGCATTAGTCGCAAGTACCACATATGTCCTATTTTTAGCAAAGTCATGCTAAAATTCATGGAAAATTTCAGCATCACCTTTGCTGAAAATAGGACATATGGAGTACCCGAATTTGCCGGAACAGAAGTTAATCGACATTCTGGCAAACTCAAGGGCCTCTCAGGGTACCTGCAATATCATTATCCCCGTGTAATGAAGTCACCAATGGGTCATTTCAGAAGATCACAAGTAGCATCATCACAAGTACAGCAGCAGCAGCTGTGAATACAGGCATAACAGCACCAGCAGCAGGTTTATTCTTCTTCTTCTTCATAAACATTAATTGGTGTGGGTGGCTCTATTTGCCCTCTAATGAATGACTCAACTTAACAGGACAACCCACAAGCATTGTTTTGATTCCAACAGCTGTTGTAAAATACATCCAGCATAGGTGCTCTAAAATCAGAAATACTACCCCGCAAATCTTTAGCTCAATTATGAAAATACATGGTCTTCTAGTTACAATACTACCCCCCAACAGTTAAGATCCCAGGTGAGTAACACACTTTGGTCTTTTAGTTACAAAACAAAACTGACATAATTCTTGATGCCATAATCAGATCAAAATTTCAAACCACACACTTACTTTCAACTATAAACAAAACTGACTTGCCGTTAATGAACAGTGGCTAAATATATATATAACTCCATTGCAAATGTGCCATGTCAATAAAACAACTCATGGAAGTAACTACTAGTAGCATGTCATTATCATGGCAGTCCACTATATATGTTTATGACAAAATACAATATTATCAAGGCACATTATGGCCATTTTCTTACATGATGCTAACTGTACCTAACTGAATTTTTTGACAGTAGCTCAAGTTTTTGACAGTACCATATTTTTCATTTCATTCTGAACATTCATCTAGTGTTCACTGGGATCTTTAATGTTCTACAACCTTGGTGAGCTTGGGCAGGAAACATAATTTCCACACCTAAATATCCTGTGTGTTGAATTTATAGGTGCATTAAGTTGACTGATGATGCATTGCAAAAAGTTCTGGAGAAATGCTCTGCTCTTGAAAGCTTGAACATGTATTGCCTTTCAAGGTAATATTGATAATGTCGAAGGTAAGAGAACTCCGTGTTTCAGTGAACTTGAGCATCTAACAATCTACTTCACATCTTGCAGTTCTACCATATCCTACCATCCCGAGATCTCGATTCTCACGGGAAGAAAGAAAGCAAGCAGGAAGAAGAGATCCGGAGGAGGGGGGTGGCGAGCGGGCGTTACCCTGAGGCGCTCGGAGAGGACGGAGGGCGTCATCTTCTTGTACTTGGGCACCGCGTTGTTCACCTTCTCCTTTTGCTTGCCCTTGCTCCACATCTTCTTCTTTTGCTTGCCGCTGCCGGACTTGGCCGGCTTTGACGACGCCGCCGGGGCCTTCTCCTTCTTCGGTGCCTGCGAGCGAGACAAGAGATGGGGCGTCAGCGCCTGCTTGTTAAAGGGAAGGCTATCGGCGACGGCGATGGGGGGCTGGGCAGGGGCTGACTGGGGGCAGCGATGGAGACAGAGGGCAGGGGCTATCGGTGACTGCGATGGGGGCAGGGTAGGGACCGACGCGGGGAGGCTAATGGCGACGGCGAGGTCGCGGAGGCGTCGGTGATGGCGGAGCTGCAGTGGTGGGAGGCACGGGGGCGGCGGCGGCGTCGGTTGGGGCAGCGGGGGGAAGTGGATCTGACGAGAGGGAGGGACAAAGGGGTCGGGCGAATTAGAGCTAGGGGGAAGATTACTAATGGTGCACCCCCTAGCGGTGCGCCATAAGTATGTTTTTTTGATAGCAATGGCGTACCCCCCGAGCGGTGCGCCATTAGGAATCTTTTTTTAGATAGCAATGGCGCACCACCCGACCAGTGCGCCATTAGTATGTTTTTTTTATTTTTTAGAAAATGAATATGAATATGAAACAGTAATAATTTTTTTAAAAATATCATCAAATTTGTTATTTGAAAATATCATCAAATGGGGGTGCTCGGCGGCGGTGGAGCGGGCCAGGGAGGGTGCGGCGGGTCGGCGGCGGCGGTGGAGCGGGGAGGGTGCGGTGGGTCGTCAACATCGGTGGAGCTAGCGGGGGAGGGTGCGGGGGGATCGAGATCGAGATGGAGGGGGATAGCGATCGAGATGGAGGGGGATCGAGATCGAGATGGAGGGGGGTCGAGATCGAGTGTCCTCATGAATATTCAATATTTTTTCATATTGAATATGAAAAAATATCATCAAATTTGAAAAAATATTCTGAATTCAAAAAGTTCCCATGAAATTTAAAAATATTCACGATATCAAAAAATTCCCATGAAATACAATCGAGAAATGAAGACTACGATTTAAATACAATCGATCTTAGCTAGCTATCTGTTCACAATCTTCTTGCCCTTCTTTTTCGCAAATGGAGTTCTTCTGTGGAACGGACGTCCTTTAGGTAGGGTGGTCCTGCTTCTTCTTGTGGTGTATGCTGCTACTTCATCGTCGTCGTCGTCATGTTCGATCTTCGGGTCACCGTACTTGTCGAAGTCTTGCTCATTGGCTACTCAATCCATTCCGACGATCTTCCTTTTGCCTCTCCTCATGACAACACGACTGGGCTTTGACGGGTCGGTAATGAAGAAGCATTGGTCCACTTGGGAAGCCAGTACCCATGGCTAGGGATGGCAATTTTATCCATGGACATGGATACCCATGGATATCCGACCTGAATGGATAGGGTTTGGATATGCTTTTAGGCCCATGGACGGTGCCCAAACCCGACCCATTTGCTTGTGGGTAGGGTATGGATATAATCTTATACCCGTGGATATACCCAAACCAACCCGATCATATGCAATAATGGGCAAAAATCTGCTATCCCTACCTCGCAGTCACATGTCCAAGTGCAATTTTACACGTTGTTATGTAAAACTTGCAAAAGAAATTGCACAATCCCCACCGTAGATTTTATTAGTTGACATTCCATCCCCACTAACATACTCTATCACCCCTTCGCTAATTTTTTCTCCTCGCTAAATGACTCGTCATTCTGATCTCTTAGAAAAATACTAAATGATATTAGGTTGTTAGTGGACGTTGATTTACCATAAGTTGATGTTTACAATAAGTGAAGCCTAGCTTGCCACGAGGTAAAGAATAGAAGAGCTAATAGTAACATTGTGTTATGTCTTATTTATATGTCTTGAAAGGACCCTATGGATATCCAGTGGGTATGGATATCCATTGGGTTTGGGCATGGACAACATTTTTCACCCATGGATTTTTTTCATGGGCGGGCAAAGACTATCTTCATGGAGATGGAAATGGATTTGATATTGTTCAACCCGATCCAAATCCGACCCATTGCCATCCTTACCCATGGCTCATTTTTCGCGGTGACGTTTGCGCCCGCGGTCTTGGATTTGGCTTCGGGTATAACCATGGTGGTGAAATATTGGTCTTCTTTCAGGACGCTCTTGGTCCATCTGACACAGAACATCGGGACCTTCTCTCCAGTGTAGCTCAGCTCCCAGATCTCCTCGATCCTTCCGTAATATCTGTCCTTGTCGTTACCAGTGTAGGATTCCATCGTTACCCTGGAGTTCTGATAACCATCGCTCTTCATGTCCTTGTCCTCGGTGTAGAATGTGTAGCCGTAGATATCGTATGCTTCATAGGTCATCAGGTTGTGCTCGGTGCCCTGTGACAAGGCGAATATGAGTTGTTCTTCCGTGGAAGAATCCTCATGTAAAGGGTACGACAGAAGCTTCTGCTTGAACCAACGCGTGAAACATGAGTTGTGCTCTTTGATTATATCTCCGTATGTCCTCTATTGGCCTCGGTCATTGTACTTCTTCTCAATAAAGGTTTTGTGCTCTACCACCCAAGGATCGACCACGTCTATGTGTTGTAACGCGACTAGGTTTGCTCTTTCAAAGTCGGCGAGTCGACCCTCGAAGTCGACATGCATTTCACGCGACCCTCACAGTGACCCCATCCAGCGAGCCTACCGACGTGCCTGTTGGCGGGCAGACCAATGGGGTTCTCGATTCCTAGATAATTCGTGTAGTAGGAGATGCACAGTTCGGTCAGAAAGCCGCTGGCTATGCTTCCCTCTGGATGTGACATGTTGCGAACGTATCCTTTGATGACAGCATTCATCGTTTCGAACAGCATCATGCTGTGCAGGAACGTCGGCCCGAGTTGGATGATATCCTCCACGATATGGACCGACAGATGCACCATAACCTCGAAGAATGCGGGCGGGAAGTACACCTCAAGCTCGCATAGTATCACCACGACCTCTTCCTGTAGCCTTCTGAGTTGCCTCATGCCAACCAACTTCTGAGAGATGACGTCGAAAAAGTTGCATAGGCCAAATAGCGTTTCATGGACGTGCGCGTCCATGATCTCACGGATTGCAACTGGAAGTATCTGCGTCATCAACACGTGACAGTCGTGAGACATCATCCCGCTGAACTTCTGCTTCGCTGGTCTAGGTATCTGCTTATCTTCCCCGCGTAACCATAAGGAAGTTTTACTCCTACAAGGCAGGTGAAAAACTGCTCGATCTCCTCCTGACTTAGAGTGAAGCACGCGAGAGGGTAGTCATTTCCGGTCTTCTTGGCCTTTTTGCCTTTGCGATGACATTTTGTGTCCTGCTTCGCCTCATCATCATCATCATTAGCGTGAAGCTCCTCCCTAATGCCCATTGATTTCAAGTCTGCCCTTGCTTTCGGCCCATCTTTTATCCTCTCTGGCATGTTGAGTAGGGTACCAAGCAGACTCTCGCACATGTTCTTCGTGATATGCACGACATCAAGGCTGTGAGGCACACGGTGGATCTTCCAGTACGGCAAGTCCCAGAAAACAGACCTCGTTTTCCATACCTTCAGCAGCGGCTCTGGCGCCTTTCGCTTCTTTCCCGGCTCTGGCGCCTTTTGCTTCTTTCCCGACAGTGGGCAATCTTTCCAATTTATCAACAGCTCGTCTATTTCCTCGCCGCTCCTCGGGTCCTCGTCTATTTCCGCGTCTTCGGGGTTCGGTTTCACCATGGAACAGATCCTTGCGTTTTCTCCACGGGTCATCTTCACGAAGCCACCTTCGATGTCCCATGAACACGGTTTTTGAAGACCCGGGATCTCTATCTAGCTAGCGATACGTTGTGTCATCCATGCACCTGACACATCCAGAAAATCCGTGGACAACCTGCCCCGCGAGATATCCGTAACCGAGATACTCGTGCACCGTCATGAGCAGTGCGACTCTCATAGGAAAATATTCTTTCTCTGCGGCGTCCCACGTATTGGCTGGCGTTTTCCACAGCATGTCTAGCTCCTCTTTCAGCAGTCCCAGATACAGATTGATGTCGTTCCCTAGTTGTTTCGGCCCTTCAATTAGCATACTCATGTGAATGTACTTCCTCTTCATGCACAACCAGGGGGAAGGTTGTACATCCACACAAACACAGGCCAGGTGTTATGTGTGCTTCTCTGGTTGCCAAATGGATTGACTCCATCGGTGCTCGCGCCCAGCACGATGTTCCTTGGATCGTTTCCAAATTATGGGTCTTCGAAGTTCAACGCTTGCCACTGGCTCGCATCCTTAGGGTGACTCAGCATCTTGTCTTTTTTATTTATATCCGGATCATTTCCGTCATCTTCTCGCTTCTTCTCCTCACTATCCACGTGCCAACGCAGGAGCTTTGCCACCTTAGGGTCCGCTAAATACCGCTGCTGTCGAGGAGTGATCGGAAAGTACCACACACTTTCCAAGGAGCTTTCTTCCTCTTCTTGTATCGAGTGACGCCGCACATCGTACATATGGTAGACTCCGTGTGCTCGTCCCAATATATGATGCAATTTTTCATGCACACATGGTATTTCACGTGCGGTAAATCTAGAGGACACACGATTTTCTTCACCTCCTTGAAACTTGTCGGGTACTTGTTCCCCTTGGGAGACGTTCATGCCAGAATGACATGTTCTCGTCGAAGAATGCGTCGGTCATTTTGTGTTTTACCTTCATCTCCAGAGCCATGAGCTTTACTTTCAGGCGGGTATCCTCGGGCCTGCATCCTTCATACAATGGAGTAACCGCATGTATCTCTAGTTGATCCAGCTTGGCTTTCTCTCGGGCAGCAGCTCTTGCGTTATCCGTCTGCTTGAGAAGCAGTTCTTGAATATGAGGGTCCTGCACCCAGCCTCCATCATCGTCTGCTCCGGCATCTTCATCTTCATGATCATGCCCTTCGTCTTGATCTTCCTCATCATCATGTCCGACATCTTCTACATGATGACTGTGTATAGTATCACCGTCGTGATCATGTCCTGGAGATTCCTCGTCTTCTCGCCCGCTCTCGCCGCGGTGGTTGTCTTGCTTCCCTTCCTCATTTCTTGCCCAGCCCCCATGGACGACTTCATAGTAATCTTCATCACCTTGCCACCGATAGCCATCCATGAAACCACGCAAGAGCAAGTGGTCCCGCACCTGCCCGGAATCCGGGTCCGCAATAAGGCTCTTCAGCTTGCATCTTCGACACGGACATCTTATCTCCGTCTCGTTGTTTTGAAGCTTCTCGGCCTTCGTGGAGCTCAAAAACCTATTCACGATGCCTTCGGTCATCCTGCAGACCATGGTATCCTGCGGGGTAGAGCAAAACGATATTTTAGAACCAAGAAAAAATTTGGCATGACTTTCCCAAAAAATAGGACCAAAAAGAATGCATAGTGCCAAAATTCTCGTCGAAACGGAAATGAATCAACATTCCGGCAAAATATTGGAAACTATCGCATTTCAAATACCGGTACCTACAAACACAAACATATATGCAACACCACAAACATACATAGATCTAGTAAGGCCATAAAAAGTGCATGTGCACGTTGTTGGAGCGAGCTAGGGAGAAAAAAAGTAGGTCTACAACATAAAGATAGCTTTCCCCTTATTTACCTATCAAAAAAAGGTAATTTAACCACTTAATTTTGATGAATCTATGGTGCAAATGAGGTGAGGAGGAGGAGGCAGGCAACACAAGCTTGGAGAAGGAGGTGGAGAGAATGAAGTGGGGAAAGTTAGTGCGTAGGTGTGGCTGTCCAAAATATCTACCTGGTCCCAGGGTTACTAATGGCCCACCAGCTTGAGGTGCGCCATTAGTAGTTTTGCAAAAAAAAGAAAAATAGTAGTGGCGCACTGCGTTGGTGGTGCGCCATTACTAGTTAAACTAGTAATGGCGCACTCTTCCCTGGTGCGCCATTAGTATTTTTGGAAAAGAAATTGTTACTAATGGTGCACCGTGTGTCTTGTTCGCCATTACTATATAGTAGTGGCGCACCACATGTCTGGTGCACCATTAGTGGCCATATCATCTATAGCCCTTTTCCTAGTAGTGTGCCCGAGGAAACCGTTGACCACTTTATTCGGATGGCTAAAAAACTAGCTCCCAAGCCAGTTGACTCAGACTATGAGCGCCAAATCAGAAAGGCACATCGAGCACGACAACAGAAGGAGTCGAGCTCGAGCTCGAGCCAAGCAGCTCCCAAAAATAGCGGGAAAACCGTTCCCTAGTTGGGAGAACAGGCGGTGCAATCGATCCCCCGCTCATTGTACCAACACATGCGAGTACCGGCGTGGATCAGCTGGTAATTACCGACGGCCATATAAGGTAGGCTAAAGAGATCAGATGCACTGTGGACAACTCCTAAGCTTGGACCTCATGGAAACTTTTAAAGAGTAGGAGCTAAAATGGAAATATGTCTGAGGTGAACCTCTGGTCAAGCCTGAGGAGGTCAAGAAGCTCTCAACGAGAATGTATGAATTGCATCAATGGTACGTGAAAATTACCAAGACTAACAATCGAGAGTCCCTCATGGTGAAAGTCAAAGAAGAACATTACTTATATCAGCTAGCTCTGTCTGTTGAGTATTCAGAACTGTTTCAGTTATTCAATCAAGACGCACTCGACAAATCTATTGTCGGTTGCTATTGTCTGTAAGTGATTTCTTTCCGTAGTTTAAGTCTCAAGCTAGTTGTAGTGCTCTCATTGATCATTATATTACATGTACTTAACCTCAATATATTTTTTTGTGGTATTATGCAGGATGAAGATCTATGAAATGAAAAAAGTTGGACGCTATGGCATTGAGTTCATTGACACAAATACCATTAATGAAGAGACATGGTCATATGAATGGTATCGAGATGATGTAGAGAAAAAAATGCTAGAGTTGTTGACGCGCCTCAATACCAATGCAGATATACTACTTCCTTACAACTTTCTAGCTAGATATTAATAAGTGTATAGGGTTTAGGGTAGTTGATGAGTGTTATGCACGTGCATGCTTAATTTATACATGCAAACATATACGCATGCAGTTACCACTGGATCTTGTTAGACATTCGAGTTGAAGAAGCAAAAGTTGAAGTACTTGACGCAGTGCTTACAGAATCTAGTGACTACGCAATCGTGAAGGGGATAATCGACAAGAAATTTCAATCATTACTGAACTATATGTCTCCCTCTTTAGTTCGTCATTTCCTGATATCAACTAATTAATAACTCCTTTTTTTAATTTTCTTTGCCGGCGGGCAGGGCTTGGCAAAAGTACATCAAAACGGTTCCAGGCGAATCGAAACAAAAGTTGTTTTGGTATTAACCAAGGGTAAGTAATTAAGTAGTACTAGCTAGCTACACTAGTGCAGAACTGGGCAATAGCACCGGTTCGTAAGGGGCTTTAGTGCCAGTTCGGTAACCGACACTAAATTGTAGGCACTAAAGGCCCCCCCCTTTAGTACCGGTTCAGCACGAACCAGTGCTAAAGGGCAAACACGTGGCACGAGCCAGCTCTGTGGGCGTGTAGGACATTAGTACCGGTTGGTAACACCAACCGGTACTAAATTTTTTGGCGCGTTTTGGTTTTATTTTTTATTTTTACTTTAATTTTGTGTTTTCAATTTAATTTAGTGATTGTTTTACATTATAATGAGTTGTTAAATCATTAGTTGATTAGTTTGACTGGATGCGTGTGGATCCTAGCTAAGTCATCATGTATATGTCATATCCATATTATATATACTTGATCACCTACTTAACTGATCGAGGTAATATGGATATGGCATATATATACTTGATCACTTTGCTAGAATCCATCCAGTTGAAACTAATATGCAATTTCTTTCATAAATGATATAATAACTCATCATCATCATCATCATATTAATTAATATAAAAACTCTTGCATCATATATATCATCACCAACGGTTTTCATAGCAAAGATATCATCGAGTTCAAAATGGTAATGATATTATAAGCGTTCATAACACCACAAAAGCAAATCACTCTTTGAGATTAAGTTCAGGTCGAAGAACACGGACATGAGAGGACAAGTACTAAGAGCATGAACTAGCTAGTTAATCACTCCTGCTGCTCTCTCTCAGGTAAAATAGCATAGAACATGTATAGGTTTGCTGATTCATCATATTGGAGCATGCAGACGAACCTGTCTCCTAATCGTGGGTTGCGCTTCTGATTGCTGCCCCCTAGTACTTCTGTGTGATCGTTCACAATTTTGCTCCAGTATTTTACTATTAAGCATTCCTCGCTATTAGAAATCCTGAATGCACTAAAGTGCATTGTAGGATATCTTGGCCGTAAGCTAACAATATTCATGGTACCTTTAGCCTGGATCCAATCAGGCACAACATTCATCGGGAGTCCCTGTTGAAGAACATCGTATAGTAACATACTTAGCAATGAAGTTTAGCTTAAAAAATAATGTATGCAAAAGATGCACTGAGGAGAAATAGTAGAAATCTTACCATCTTTCCTAAATATATGTGACCGTAGTTCAGTACAAACACTATTGGTCACACATTTTGAGTATTAACATTTCTAAGTGCAGGAAAGAAATTTGTCTTGACAGCATCAAGATCCTCAAGCCATGAAACATAATGACTTGTCTCCTCGCAGTTTAGTTCAGCCCCGGGACAGTGGATGGTCCTGTCTACCAAGCGCCGGACATGTTTGCTTGATTGGAAGTAAGCTGTCAATATTAATTGAGATCTATTAATTATTCAACTGGTTCAAATAATCTCATATCGAAGACATAAATATGGTTGAGAAACTCACATAATGGTAGAACTGGAGGCGTCTGCACATCAACCCAGATGTCTCTATTACCTTCAATATCATCTTCCGGACGAATATCAAAGGTGATAACCATATCAAGCTCAAATGCATAAGCTTTGCATAGTGCTTGCCAAGTTTTGCATTCAAAATAGGTGTATGTGTCTGCATTGTATAATTTGACGTTGAAGGCATAACCATGCTCGGTCTTCAAGTAAACTCTTTTTACCTCCATAGTTTCGTTAGGACTGAAACATATCTTATCCAAGACAAAAATTCTTGCATGGCAGGGGATACGCTAGTAGAATAGTAAAAAATTAAAATTAAAAGGTGAAGAAAAACATAAGTCATGCTTAATTACGAAAAAAGACTTGTCGTTGTGACTTACTGTATCCACTTCGAAGTTCTCATCCAGCTTGATGCTGAAGCGTCTATCATCAACTAGAAAATTTTGGCCGCACAGGCCGCGCTGGTCTTTGCAGTATTCGCACATAATGAAATCGTGTTCGTCGTCAGACGACATTTCTATGTTCATAGGTGAAACATTAAACACTTATTAGTTCTATTAATTCAACTAATTCTGTTAATTCAACTAGTTCAACTAAGCACTTACGAAGAATATACCTAATTAATTGAACTAATTCAACTAACTAGTTCAACTAATTAATTAGATAATGAAATCTCATATAACTAAATTAAATATATATCTAACATATAATTTATATCTAATATCTAACATATATGTTCATATATAGGTGAAACATTAAACAATTACTAGTTCTATTAATTCAACTAAATAAACTAGTTCTATTAATTCAACTAAGCATTTACTAAAAATAAACTAGTTTACTAAAATAAAGTAGGTAGTTCTATATAGTAATATTTTCATTAGATCATCAAATCTCATATACCTAAATTTTCTTACTGAAAATAAACTTGTTCTATTAATTTTGATACTAAAAATAAACTAGTTATATTAATTCAACTAGTTCAAATAATCTCATATATATACATAACTAATATCTAGCTATACTAATTCAACTTGTTCTAATTCATGTAAAATATATTTGATGTTAATATTTAACATCTTTTCCATATAATTCATCTAACCATTAACATTCTAACATTATTATCTACGTAATTTATCTAACATTAATCTAAACAATATAAAATAGAAAATAAGTAAAAACAATGTGTGTGTGTGGTGTGTGTGTGTGTGTGTGGTGTGTGTGTGTGTGTCTCTGTGTGTGTGTGTGTCTGTGTGTGTGTGTGTGTGTCTACATACGACCGGGGGGTGGCGGCGGCGGGCGACGACGAGGGGACGGGCGCGGCGGGCGAGAGGAGGAGGCGACGTACGGGCGCGGCGGGGGCGACGGGCCGGGCGGTGACGGCGACGGGCGGCGGGGGCGGTGAGGGCGGCGCGAGATTGGGCGACGGGCGCGGCGAAGAAGTTTGGATCGGGAAGAACTACTGGTTGTCGATGAACTAATTTTTTTCGTAGGTTCCATATATATAGAAGGGGTCTTTAGTGCCGGTTGGAGCCACCAACCGGTACTAAAGGCCAATTTTCGCCAGACCAAGGGCGGGAAACGGCCCCTTTAGTATCGGTTTGTGCCACGAACCGGTACTAAAGACCACCCTGTAATACCGGTTGGAGCCACCAACCGGTACTAAAGGTGGTGCGCTGTCACCCACACTGCACAATGCTTAGTCCCACCTCGCCGAGCGAAGGGCAGCCGCACTGGTTTATAAACCCAGCCGCGGCTGCTCCTTCAAGCTTCTCTATATAGCAGGCTTCTAGGCCTAATCAACTAGGGCGCGCTACCTGTGAGCCTGCTGGCCCTTCTGGGCCTGCATTTGCACACTCTAGGTCTGGCAGGCCCACTGGGCAGCGCGCCAACAAATTTTTTATATAGTTTTTTCTTTTCTGCATTATTTATTTTCTTCTATTTATTTTTGAGTAATTTTTTATATAGTTTTTTTCTTTTCTGCATTATTTATTTTCTTCTATTTATTTTTGAGTAATTTTTGTGTATATTTTTTTTTCTTTTTTGCATTATTTCTTTTTTTCTATTTATTTTCTTTTATTTGCAGTTTGTACATGAAGTGCGTCCAGTTTTTTCCGTGACGCTCTCTGCTCTTTCGCGCATGCTATGCGGGTGATATGATGATACCGTGTCAAGTTTCAACATTTTCAGGATTTATTTTGTAGTGATTTTCAATTTCACAGTCATTAGCTCTCTAAACAATTAGGTAAATGACCGAAAAACAATAAATGATGTCAGAACATGTTGGAAATTGATGACGTCGCTTTGAATGCTGCATATTGAACACAAAAAAGTACGGAGTTCAAATAAGTTTAAAAAACATTGAAGTGGCCGTGTAACAGATGAGTTCTCGTCCGAAACCCTGATACTCCGAAAGAGTTTGTTTAGTTTGTACACGAAGTGCGTCTAGTTTTTGTCGTGACCCTCTCTACTCTTTCGCACATGCTATGCGGGTGATATGATGATACCATGCCAAGTTTCAACATTTTTAGGATTCATTTTGTAATAATTTTGAATTTCACGGTCATTTAGCTCTCTAAACAATTAGGTAAATGACCAAAAAACAACAAATGATGTCAGAACATGTTGGAAATTGATGACGTCGCTTTGAATGTTGCATACTGAACACAAGAGAAGTCCGGAGTTTAAATAAGTTATTAAAAATAAAAAAGAGGTGAAATGCTGGTTAATTTGCTTCAAGCCATTCAGAATAGTGTAGACTGCACTGCACATAGCTCGGTGCACTCTATGCTATTCTGCAAGGCTTGAAGCTAATCAACATGCAGGTGAGCATTGGAACTCTTCGTCATTGTCGGTGCACTCACGGCTTATAAACCGCTCATACTGCCTCTCTCTTAACGAGGTGGGACTAAAAATCAGCTTACAAAGAAACTCTAGTACCGGTTCAAGGCATGAGCCGGTACTAAAGGTCGTCATGGGGGCCCCAGCCTGACCATAGCCTGACACAGCCTCATTAGTATCGGTTCGTGGCAAATCGGTACTAAAGGTTGCCCACGAACCGGTACTAATGATGCCCGCCCGCCTAGCCGTTGGAACCGGCACTAATGTGCTTCACATTTGACCCTTTTTATACTAGTGCTACCATCTTTTTAATTCTAGTTTCTATATCATTAATTATCATGCTTGATTAATTATTATCTGATTGAATTCTATTTTCGTAAAGGCCATGAAGCAGACACCGGGAACTGATTTATGTGCGTACTACGTTTGCAGAAACATTCTCATGATGGCGTCTGAAAGGAGCACATCTTCTAGACAGCTATGGGTACGTTTGTCAGAACACTATTCACAAATTTTACAACATTATCGATATCTAATCACATAATGACTAATACATGCAAATTGATCTCTTTCTTAAAAGTTCAATGAGGTGCGGGATAAGCTCCTACCAACGGATCGCATAGGAGCAATTTAAGAGGAAATAGCGGGATTTTCGCTCGACCAGGTCATAGATTTCAAAGGAGAATACCATATCCGCTACCGTAATAATGCCTCCATGTAGGAGAAATTGTATATACTAAATTGTATATATGTACATGTGTATGTGTGAATGGTGGTGCGAGATATTCGATGATATATATATATATATATATATATATATATATATATCCCTAATAATAAAGCACGGATTGACTTCATGGATTCACCATCACAATACGTTTCTTTCCGTGAGTTTACGCTTTCATTTTTTTTTACCTATATTATTTTCTAAATCCGAGGTGGTACTATTCTTTGACTTTTTGATTTTTTTGATCATCCGCATATCAAAAAACTAAAAATAAATTCTCAAAGTCATAATTCAAACACATGGCCTTCGCCATCAGCCGAACATGGGCTAGCCATACCACCAATCCACTATTTGTGTGTATATGCGATCAGAAATCAGATGTACGTGCGCTCTCTTGACCGGCACATCCACGCTTCGCACAACAGCTCCGGTTGAAATGCTTCTTCCAGCCCAAGGCCCAGGCGGGCAGCATACAGTGAATAATCTCACGTTCGTTCGTCATATTTCCTTAAAAACTAAAGAGAAAATGATCATCTGCCCATTAAATAATATGCCCATTAAATAATACCACATCACTCTCTCATATGTAGTTATCTCACGTTCGTTTAGATCTATTCTTCTGAATCAGTAAACCACCTCAGAAGCTAATACAGAGAGGAAGAGAGGATCATTGCCTTATCTCAGAAGCTAATACAGAGAGGAAGAGAGGGGCGTTGTATTAAACAATTAAGAGCTAGGCCTAAATGTGCAAAAGCCAAGCGAACCAATGTGATGCAGTTGATGGTCGGCTACAAATGAAATGGGCTGGGAAAGAGCACTGTTGACGCTACTGTTTCAAAATATATTTTTTTCATTTTACTTTTAAATTTAGCTCATTCATCAGGTCTAAATTTATTAATAATGATATTTCTTCTGATTTTAATTTTAAATTCCAGAATGAACTAATAAGTTTTAACTAGATTGACTCGGGACCACATCTCATGTTTCAAATTGGCATCCTAAAAACCCCTACGCTCAATTCATGCTGAATGATCATTTTAAATTCCAGAATGAACTAATAAGTTTTAACTAGATTGCTCGGCATGTCGTCCATCGTTTTTCAAGCTCACAATTCATGCTGAATGATCATTGATTGTCATGTTAAAATAGAGGACATGCACCTGTGATTGCTTATCACATTAGAGACGTGTGATATATTTTTATCTCCCGTTGCAACGCACGGGCATGTTTGCTAGTATATATATATATATATATATATATATATATATATATATATATATATATATATATATATGGTGGGTCTATTCTCATAACACCCCTTAAGACCTTATTCTCCTAACAAAAACCTTATTCTGCTAACACCCCACCATCGACCCAAATTACAGGAATAAGAAAGAAAACTGCACCCCACCCCACCACATCCCACTCCTACCCACCTTCTCCCCCCTCCCCGTGCCCAAATCCTAGCCGGCGGCTAGCCACCAGCGCCGCCCTTCTTCCTCCCATGCTTCCTTCACCTTCCCATCCCCTTCCCCCACCTCCACCCACCACCACATTCCGCCGCGAGGTACCCCACCCCACCACCTCCAGACCCCCCGCCTCCCCCCACAGCGCCGGCCACCGCCACCCACCACACCGGCCCCGCCACCGCGCCGGACAGCTACAGAAGCACCGACCCCGTGCTGCCCCCTGGCCGGCCTTCTCGAAGCCCGGCGACTCCACGCTCCCCTCCCGGGACCGGTGTCTCAGCCCGGCCTCCTCCCCAGCCGGCCCGCTGGATGGCCGCACCGCCCGGGAACCGCCTCCGAGTGCATGGCCCGGTCACCGCCTCCCACCCCTCCGCCGGCCACTGCTCACCGCGCCGCACGACCACCACCAGCCCACCGCGCGACGTTGTTCTGGCCTTCTTCCTCCCCGCCACCACTCTGGATCCGGCAGTCAATGTGGTTCTCGTGTCGGATCCAGCCCTGCTACCCGCTTCCTCCCCATCATTCCATCCCGGAGGAGACGACTCCGGGGCATGGATCCGGCCTCCTCTAGCGGTTCCCAAACGGCGGCTCCTAGATCTGGTCGGACCGCCAGATGCTGACTTCCTCTCCTCGGCATGCAGATTCATCCGTTGGTAGGCCCCCCTCCTCTCCATCCACCCCCTAATCCTCCCAGACAGCTGGGACGTTGTGTCCAATCCTCTGACGGTGTCTCCACCGACGGCGTCCTCCCTGTCCAGCAGCGAGCTGCAGTTCGTCCACTACGCCGGCAAACATTGCGAGCAGTACAGCGGTAGGGCCCTTGCTGTTTGGTGCATGTTCTTGTACAATTCGTTTGCCATTGGTACATACGACGCACTCAGATGAGGTTCGACTGTTGCTCGCGTGCAGTTTGGCTGGGATTCGAGGTGGTGCTCGCTGTGCAATGGTTTTTTTTGTGCGCTTCACATTTTGTTTTTCTACAGTTTGTCCGAGACACCGACGCCTTGCAGTTTAGCGGCTCCAGAGCGAGCAGTGCAGGGTGCTCTTTGTTGCAGCTCAGTTGGGTCGTCGGTGCAGTATGCACGGACGTGAGAGGACAGGACGACGACTTTGACTCCTGTGAGAATAGCAACCATATCACCCTCAGGAACCCCCATTTTCCTACGAGATATTCCTCAATTGCATTTCGGTGGTGGTGCGCCAGTGTCATGTCTGGCTACATTTGCAGGTTTCTGATCTAGTGCATCTTGGTCGGTCCCCAAAATACAGTTCGGGTGATCCTCGATTGCAGCTCTGTCAGCTGCTAGTGCTGATCTTGTGTGTATGTATGTGTGTGTGGCTGTGTAAAACAACTGATGGATGTATTGTGCCCATGAGCATCGTCAGCGGCCATAGACAGTGGCGCAAAAATAGAAAGTGTGCGTGCAGTTTGGCTGGCTCAGTCGTGCAGTACTTTATTTTTGTGCGGTTTACTTGTTCTTCAAAAATATTCAAAGAATGTTGGTGGGGAGGTAACAGTCTTTTGATGCAATGTAATTATTAGTGCAGCCCATTTGTCTTTTTCATGCAGCTCACTAACATTGACCATGTAGTCCAGACGACAATAAAAAAAATTCAACAGAAAACCAAAACATCTCGAAGAAGTTAGCTTCTTATCAGATGTAGTCTACTCGCTCAGTCCGTGCGGTCCATTTGTTAGAAAATAAAAGACAAAAGAAAACTTAAAAAAATTATAAAAGACAAGAAATTATGTAGTTCGTTCGCCTCGGCTCGTAGTCCAGATATGTACAGATCGCAGCTCTCTCGGAAACATTCATTGAAGAAAACAATAAAAAAATTGTTTAGGTGCAGCTCACTTGTTTCATTGCCGCGGTGTTCTCTCTCCCAGTGGTTCACTATGTTGCCGAGTGCAAAAACAAAAATGGAAAAGTTGTTTTTTTAATGCAGCTCACTCTGTTGTTGTGTGCAGTAGAAAGAATATTGGAAAAAGAAAAATTGATGCAGTGCACTCACCTCGTCCCTGCAGTACCAACGCTCGACACGAAGTGCACTCCACCATGTTTGAAAAAATTTACGTCCCACAAAAAAAACCATGCAGTGCACTTGCCCATCTAATGACGTGTGGTATTCCGTCTGAAGCAAAGCGTTCTTCTTTCCCTGTCCGAGAAAAAATACGCCTAAACAAAAAGAAACCATGCAGTGCCCTTGACCATCTAATGAAGTGCGGTATTTCGTCTGAAGCAGTTCCCTTTGTCGCCATTGCAATGCGGTTCATTTGTAGTGAGTCAAAGTGGTTCACTCTGTAAAGCAAGATTGCCGAAAAAAGTATGAAGTTCACTACTCTCGTTGGTGTGGCTCGCTACTCTCTTGTGTGTGGTTTTCTACTCTCGTCCCATGGTATGAAACACACGGAAAATTTACGTTCGACAAAGAGAAATCATGAAGTTCACTTCATTGTCTGATGTAGTGCGTTCTTCAGTTTGAAGCAGTGCGCTTTCTGTCCGATGCAGTGCAGGCGTCGATTTTGTTGTCGCGAAAAACAGAGTTTCCGTGTTTTTGTAATTTCAAAACTGCTCTTAAACCGTAATGAATTAGAGGGAGTGTTCTATATAAAAAAGTAGCGTCCCGACGATATCTTTCCAACGGTGTATCAGTTGGATCATTTCGACCAATGTTTTGTAAAAATTTCACGAAAAAACAGCCGCTGGCCTTCGTAGTCAGACGCACGATTTTCAAATTTAACTAAAAACCGTAAGGAATCACAAAAACATTTCAACATATGAAAGTTGCGCCTCGTTCGTAGCTTTCCAACAGTATATTACACGCCTTGTTTCGACAAATGGTTAGAAAACTGGAGTGAAAACAGTACCGAAAATTTGAAAAAATACGAAAAACACAATTCCGCGATTTAGTAAATTCAAAACTGCTCTTAAACCGTAGCAAATTAGAAAAAATAATAGATATGAAAAAAATGCGCGCCGACGATATCTTTCCAACGGTGTATCATATGTTTCATTCCGACGAGCGGTTTAGAAAAAAAGCAAAAAAACGCTCGCTGCCATTCGTTGTGAGCCGCACGATTTTCGAAACTGCTCTTAAACTATGATGAATTTTGAAAAGTGTTCAACATGGCGAAATTGCGTCTACTCTATAGTTTTTCAAAGGTATAATACACGCATAATTCCAATAAACGGTTAAAAAACTAGAGCAAAAAAGGTACCGAAAAAACCACTCGTATGGTTTTTTCAAACATGAAGTTCGCTGGTCTCTGTGGTGCAGTGCGCATAGCTTTCCAATGCAGTATTACAATGCAGTTCGGAAGTGTTATGAGAATATTATTCTCATAATGTTATGAGAATAGACCGGCTGTATATATATATATATATATATATATATATATATATATATATATATATATATATATATATATATATATATGCATAACGTATACAATATGTACTATCACAAAATACCAGCAAATGAAAATAATTAAATGGAAACACTAATAAAGGAAAAATAAGTAATAAAACCAAAACCACCAAATCTTTTAGTACCGATTGGTGTTACCAACCGGTACTAAAGGTCTCCTTGCCCCCGGCGCGGGCTCGCGCCACGTGGTGGCCCTTTAATGGCGGTTCGTGCTGAACTGTTACTAAACGCCGAGAAACCTTTAGTATCCACCCTTTACTGCCGGTTATAGAACCAGCACTAAAGGGTCATAGGAACCAGTGATAATGCTCGGTTCTGCACTAGTGGGTGAAGCTAAGCTGCCAATGGGCCTGTAGTAGACCGTCATCTCGTCCCGATAATACTCGAGGTAGAATGTGGTTCTCTCCCCAGCTTCCATCGCATAAGCATTTGCCAGGGCTCTCCAACCAGAGAACTGAAGTAGGTGCGGTTTGCCTCGTTGGTGACAAGACAATTGAAGTTGTAGTCCATGTATGTGTCGTGGTGTGGAGAGAGTGTGGGCGTGTGAGTTCACGTGTGTGATTCTGCTAGCTTCTCTCCTGTCCTGAGTTCATCTTCTTATTGTGTAGATTCCGCGTGTGTGCGCATACATCGCCGCAAACACTCGTATGCTTAAGATTGTGTCAAGTTTGTCTTCTTCCATCCAGCGTTCGTGTCGCCGGAGGCTGCTCGGCGTTCGTCGCCGGAGGGTTTGTCCCAACAATTGGTATTCAAAGCCATGGCCGGAGAAGGATCGCGCACTCCATCACGCTCAGAGGCTCGTCGGAGGGGCTGAACCTCGCCAATACGTCATGGGCGGGGTTCGATGCTGTGCGGCTGCTGCGAGGCCCTCGTGTGTGGAGGTCCGATTCTCCGTCGAGGTCGCTGCGTCACGATAGCAGGAGGGCATGATGCTCTGTATGTTGGACCACCGGTGACAAGGAGTTCGTCGTCCACATCAGAGTCATCGACAAGGTGTGTCGCCGGCGACAAAGGTGTGGTGAAGGCGGAGGAGGTGTGTCTCTCATCGAAACCAACAGCAATGGCGGCAATCGGCGTGACAAGATAAAATTGGAGGCCGTCTACGTGTTACACCGATGACATCGACCTTCATGGGCTTCTGAAGAGGAATAAAGCATAACAATATTGTTATTAGTGTCAAGTATTTAGGATTACGTGATGTTTAGTTTGTTGCATGGCGTAATAGCCACGTAGAGTTGCATTAGTCAGCCAAGTACCAAGAAAAATGGATGCTCAGCAACATAGCGTAGCAATAGGATCAGTAGCATAGAGATAGAGCGAGTGCATGCGAGCGTTTGGCAAGCCAGGAGATGAGTAGCCGTAGTCATGTAGGTGTGTCTTAGGTGACCAAGTGATCAGTGCACGTGGAGATATGCGGCGGTGTGGTGTCCTCGATGCGGCAGCGACCAGCGTAGTACCCTATTAAATTAGATAGCAAAAGCTGATAGGAGTAATTACCTTTCCAAAAGCCATTTCAAATGATGAATGAATGAGCACAAGAATGGACAATAGGAAGCTGCAGAATCTCCCCAAATCAATTATCAATGCGTAGCATGAACATCACTTGCACATATTTTTGTTGGGAGAGGACATCATTATCATTTTTTTGAGACGACACGAGGACATTGAAACAATTTGGTGGTAGCATACCAGAGCATGTCGCCGAAGAAGATGTGGCTACTGGAGTAAGATGTGCATAGACAACCAAGGAGGGAAGCATTATATAGTTCAATTAAAACCACGACGAGTAAATCGGAACAGAGGGAGTACCTGCGAGGTTTGCTACTTTACCAACCATTAAGCAAATTAAGCAATGATAATAGGCCTGAATGAATGAATGCATGGTAATAGGCCATAATCGCGAGCTTGAAGGGGAGCGTATCAGTTTCTCGTGCCGAATTCTGATCCTCATGGTAATAGGCCTGAACAATGCCATGATTGCGAGATTGAAGGAGAGGAGAGAAGTTACCGGTACACCATGCGTCTCTCCCTCGCCCGCCACTCCCACCTCTGGATTGGAATGGCTCGACTCGGATCCTGCTCCGCCGGTCGCTGAGATCGACCGGATGGACTCGTCTTCCCCTGGATCCTTCTCCTCCGGTCGCTGGGGTCGATCGGATGGACTCGATCCCCTCTCCGCGGCTCGATTCCGGATCGATACGCTCCCGATCCCCTCGTTCGATTAGGGGAGTCGCTAGTTTTTTCGGTTGGGCTCGCGAGTAAAGCCAACGCGGTCTCTCTCCCTGTTTCGGAATGGGCTGCCGGCTCACTCAAGGCCCAATGCACCACAGGCACCCGTTTCAGCCCAGGGAGCAGCAGCCCACAAGACAGCCGGGCCAGTTA
The DNA here is from genome assembly GCA_034509565.1 of Triticum monococcum. Classification (NCBI taxonomy): domain Eukaryota; kingdom Viridiplantae; phylum Streptophyta; class Magnoliopsida; order Poales; family Poaceae; genus Triticum; species Triticum monococcum. The sequence goes on along the minus strand of CM067843.1, from coordinate 754,527,923 downwards.
ACACAAATCGCGGAATAGACAGCGATAGGCATGAAATCAGATGGCCAGGAAGTCCCGGATCGGGAAAACGGATGGCTGAAAACGCAAATCGCTCTGGGAGCTCGGTTTGGTCTTGCCCGCTGCATCCATCCCAAGCATCATGACCTAAAAATCGAGTATCACCCGAACGAAAACAATTAAATGAGTCGAAGAGAAAGGACCAACATGATACAACACGGGCAGTTCTTGAGCATCAAAAGTGCGAGGGTGCTCCCAAATCCTGGACAACAGCGACCTCCACAGCGGCAGTGTGGTGTCCTTGATGCGGCAGCGACCAGCGTAGTACCCTATTAAATTTGATAGCAAAAGCTGATAGGAGTAATTACCTGTCCAAAAGCCATTTCAGATGATGAATGATTGAGCACAAGAATGGACAATAGGAAGCTGCAGAATCTGCCCAAATCAATTGTCAACGCGTAGCATGAACATCACTTGCACATATTTTTGTTGGGAGAGGATATGAGTATCATTTTTTTGAGACGACACGAGGACATTGAAAAAATTTGCAGGTAGCATACCAGAGCATGTCGCTGAAGAAGATGTGGCTGCTGGAGTAAGATGTGCATAGACAGCCAGGAAGGGAAGCATTATATAGTTCAACAAAAATAACGACGAGTAAATCGGAACGGAGGGAGTACCTGCGAGGTTTGCGGCTTTACCAACCATTAAGCAAATTAAGGAATGATAATAGGCCAGGATGAATGAATGCATGGTAATAGGCCATAATCGCGAGCTTGAAGGGGAGCGTATCAGTTTCCAACAGAACAATGCCATGATTGCGAGATTGAAGGAGAGGAGAGAAGTTACCGGTACACCAGGCGTCTCTCCCTCGCCCACCACTCCCACCTCTGGATTGGATCGGCTCGACTCGGATCCTGCTCCGCTGGTCGCTGAGATCGACCGGATGGACTCGTCTTCCCCTGGATCATGCTCCTCCGGTCGCTGGGATCGATCGGATGGACTCGATCCCCTCTCCGCGGCTCGATTTCGGATCGGTACGCTCCCGTTCCCCTCCTTCGATTAGGGGAGTCGCTAGTTTTTTCGGTTGGGCTCGCGAGTAAAGCCAACGCGGTCGCTCTCCCTCCATCGGAATGGGCTGTCGGCTCACTCAAGGCCCAATGCACCACAGGCACCCGTTTCAGCCCGGGGAGCAGCAGCCCACAAGACAGCCGGACCAGTTAACACAAATCGTGGAACAGACCGCGACAGGCATGAAATCAGATGGCCACAAAGTCCCGAATCCGGGAAAACGGACGGCTGAAAACGCAAATCGTTGTGGGAGCTCGGTTTGGTCTTGCCCGCTGCATCCATCCCAAGCATCGTGACCTAAAAATCGAGTATCACCCAAACGAAAACAATTAAATGAGTCGAAGAGAAAGGACCAACATGATATTGCACGGGCAGTTCTTGAGCATCAAAAGTGCGAGGGTGCTCCCGAAACCTGGACAACAGCGACCTCCACAGCGGCGGTGTGGTGTCCTCGATGCGGCAGCGACCAGCGTAGTACCCTATTAAATTTGATAGCAAAAGCTGATAGGAGTAAATACCTGTCCAAAAGCCATTTCAGATGATGAATGATTGAGCACAAGGACAATAGGAAGCTGCAGAATCTGCCCAAATCAATTGTCAACGCGTATCATGAACATCACTTGCACATATTTTTGTTGGGATAGGATATGAGTATCATTTTTTTGAGACGACACGAGGACATTGACGCAATTTGCAGGTAGCAAAACAGAGCATGTCGCCGAAGAAGATGTGGCTGCTGGAGTAAGATGTGCATAGACAGCCAGGGAGGGAAGCATTATATAGTTCAACTAAAACCACGACGAGTAAATCAGAAAGGAGGGAGTACCTGCGAGGTTTGCGACTTTACCAACCATTAAGAAAATTAAGGAATGATAATAGGCCTGAATGAATGAATGAATAGTAATAGGCCATAATCACGAGCTTGAAGGGGAGCATATCAGTTTCCAGTAGAACAATGCCATGATTGCAAGATTGAAGGAGAGGAGAGAAGTTACTGGTACACCAGGCGTCTCTCCCTCGCCCGCCACTCCCACCTCTGGATTGGATCGGCTCGACTCGGATCCTTCTCCGCCGGTCGCTGAGATCGACCGGATGGACTCGTCTTCCCCTGAATCCTGCTCCTCCGGTCGCTGGGATCGATCGGATGGACTAGATCCCCTCTCCGCGGCTCGATTCCGGATCAATACGCTCCCGTTCCCCTCCTTTGATTAGGGGAGTCGCTAGTTTTTTCGGTTGGGCTCGCGAGTAAAGCCAACGCGGTCGCTCTCCCTCCTTCGGAATGGGCTGCCGGCTCACTCAAGGCCCAATGCACCACAGGCACCCGTTTCAGCCTAGGGAGCAGCAGCCCACAAGAAAGTCGGGCCAGTTAACACAAATCGCGGGAAGACCGCGACAGCCATCAAATCGGATGGCCAGGAAGTCCCGGATCGGGAAAACGGACGGCTGAAAACGCAAATCGCTTTGGGAGCTCGGTTTGGTCTTGCCCGCTGCATCCATCCCAAGCATCGTGACCTAAAAATCGAGTATCACCCAAACGAAAACAATTAAATGAGTCGAAGAGAAAGGACCAACATGATACAGCACGGGCAGTTCTTGAGCATCAAAAGTGCGAGGGTGCTCCCGAAACCTGGACAACAGCGACCTCCACAGCGGCGGTGTGGTGTCCTCGATGCGGCAGCGACCAGCGTAGTACCCTATTAAATTTGATAGCAAAAGCTGATAGGAGTAATTACCTGTCCAAAAGCCATTTAAGATGATGAATGATTGAGCACAAGGACAATAGGAAGCTGCAGAATCTGCCCAAATCAATTGTCAACGCGTAGCATGAACATCACTTGCACATATTTTTGTTGGGATAGGATATGAGTATCATTTTTTTGAGACGACACGAGGACATTGACGCAATTTGCAGGTAGCAAAACAGAGCATGTCGCCGAAGAAGATGTGGCTGCTGGAGTAAGATGTGCATAGACAGCCAGGGAGGGAAGCATTATATAGTTCAACTAAAACCACGACGAGTAAATCAGAAAGGAGGGAGTACCTGCGAGGTTTGCGACTTTACCAACCATTAAGAAAATTAAGGAATGATAATAGGCCTGAATGAATGAATGAATAGTAATAGGCCATAATCACGAGCTTGAAGGGGAGCATATCAGTTTCCAGTAGAACAATGCCATGATTGCGAGATTGAAGGAGAGGAGAGAAGTTAGTCGTACACCAGGCGTCTCTCCCTCGCCCGCCACCCCCACCTCTAGATTGGATCGGCTCGACTCGGATCCTTCTCCGCCGGTCGCTGAGATCGACCGGATGGACTCGTCTTCCCCTGAATCCTGCTCCTCCGGTCGCTGGGATCGATCGGATGGACTAGATCCCCTCTCCGCGGCTCGATTCCGGATCAATACGCTCCCGTTCCCCTCCTTCGATTAGGGGAGTCGCTAGTTTTTTCGGTTGGGCTCGCGAGTAAAGCCAACGCGGTCGCTCTCCCTCCTTCGGAATGGGCTGCCGGCTCACTCAAGGCCCAATGCACCACAGGCACCCGTTTCAGCCTAGGGAGCAGCAGCCCACAAGAAAGTCGGGCCAGTTAACACAAATCGCAGAAAGATCGCGACAGGCATCAAATCGGATGGCCAGGAAGTCCCGGATCGGGAAAACGGATGGTTGAAAACGCAAATCGCTGTGGGAGCTCGGTTTGGTCTTGCCCGCTGCATCCATCCCAAGCATCGTGACCTAAAAATCGAATATCACCCAAACGAAAACAATTAAATGAGTCGAAGAGAAAGGACCAACATGATACAGCACGGGCAGTTCTTGAGCATCAAAAGTGCGAGGGTGCTCCCGAAACCTGGACAACAGCGACCTCCACAGCGGCGGTGTGGTGTCCTGATGCGACAGCGACCAGCGTAGTACCCTATTAAATTTGATAGCAAAAGCTGATAGGAGTAATTACCTGTCCAAAAGCCATTTCAGATGATGAATGATTGAGCACAAGGACAATAGGAAGCTGCAGAATCTGCCCAAATCAATTGTCAACGCGTAGCATGAACATCACTTGCACATATTTTTGTTGGGATAGGATTTGAGTATCATTTTTTTGAGACGACACGAGGACATTGACGCAATTTGCAGGTAGCATAACAGAGCATGTCGCCGAAGAAGATGTGGCTGCTGGAGTAAGATGTGCATAGACAGCCAGGGAGGGAAGCATTATATAGTTCAACTAAAACCACGACGAGTAAATCAGAATGGAGGGAGTACCTGCGAGGTTTGCGACTTTACCAACCATTAAGAAAATTAAGGAATGATAATAGGCCTGAATGAATGAATGAATGGTAATACGCCGTAATCGCGAGCTTGAAGGGGAGCATATCAGTTTCCAGTAGAACAATGCCATGATTGCGAGATTGAAGGAGAGGAGAGAAGTTACTGTTTGCTTGTATTTCTTGTGCCTGGTTTGCCGTGTTTGCACTTTGTAGTCGGCAAGTTATAGCCTGGAACCATATTTGCATGAATTTAGTCTGGATCGACATCATAACCATGGTTGTGAGCGTTTAGTTGAGAATTTTATTCGGTTTAGTTTTCTGCAGTCATTGCAAAGGTTCATGAAACTGTACATCTAGGGTGAACTCTACAATGTCGTCTCCGCCACCTACGGCCCTGGCAAGTCCGGCCCCGACGTCTGCCTGTTCAAGCTCGCGCGTCTGCCCGTGGAAAACTCGGCAAAGATTTTCAAAAATTATTTTTTTTTCATGCAACTGTTCTGCCGAGTTTTACATCTGCAAATAGCTTTCCGTGGAAAACTCCGCAAATGTGGCATGTTTTGCTGAGTTTTACAGCTCTCATCAAATATTTGCGGAGTTCATGTATTCGCAAGTTCGGCAAACCACATGGTTGAAGTTCATAGTGGGCATCCAAGCGCCACAGTTGCCAAGTGCTGCACTAGTTAAAGGGTACGTTTGCCGAGTCCAGCACTCGGCAAAAGCTACAACCTGTGCCTTTTAGAGTTGAATTTCTACTAATTCACATAGTTCAACGAAGTACTGAAAAGAGGCAAGTACCACACAAGTTGAACTAGAGGTGGTAATAACATGATCTGCCATAGATGCCTACTAATTAAACTCTTCGGTATGCGAGCTCAGGGTCATAGTGTGGATTAAGTGAAGCTAAGCTGCCAACGGGCCTGTAGTAGACGTGATCTCGTCCCGATAATACTCGAGGTAGAACGTGGTTCTCTCCCCAGCTTCCATCGCATAAGCATTTGCAAGGGCTCTCCAACCAGGGAACTGAAGTAGGTGCGGTTTGCCTCGTTGGTGACAAGACAATTGAAGATATAGTCTATGTATGTGTCGTCGTGTCGAGAGAGTGTGGGCGTGTGAGTTCGCGTGTGTGAGTCTGCTAGCTTCTCTCCTGTGCTGAGTTCATCTTCTTATTGTGTAGATTCCGCGTGTGCGCGCATACATCACCGCAAACACTCGTGTGCTTAAGATCGTGTCGAGTTTGTCTTCTTCCGTCTGGCGTTCGTGTCGACGGAGGCTGCTCGGCGTTCTTCGCCGGAGGGTTTGTCCCAACAATTGGTATTCAAAGCCGTGCACTCCGTCCCGCTCACAGGCTTGTCGGACGGGCTGAACCTCGCCAATACGGCATGGGCAGGATTCGATGCGGCGCGGCTGCTGCGAGGCCCTCGTGTGTGGAGGTCCGGTTCTCTATCAAGGTCAAGCTGCCTCACGATAGAAGGAGGGCATGATGCCCGGAAAGTTGGACCACCGGTGGCAAGGAGTTCGTCGTCCACATCGGAGTCATCGACAAGGTCTGTCGCCGGCAACAAAGGTGTGGTGAAGGCGTAGGAGGTGCATCTCTCATCGAAGCCAACAGAAATGGCGTCAATCGGCGTGACAAGATAACATTGGCGGCCGTCTACGTGTTGCACCGACGACATCGACTACCATGGGCTTCTGAAGAGGAATAAAGCATAACAATATTGTTATTAGTGTCAAGTATTTAGGTTTAGGTGATGTTTAGTTTGTTGCATGGCATAATAGCGGCGCAGAGTTGCATTAGTCAGCCAAGTACCAAGAAAAACGCATGCTCGGCAACATAGCGTAGCGGCTGGATCAGTAGCATAGAGATAGAGCGAGTGCACGCGAGCGTTTGGCAAGCCAGGAGATGGGTAGCCGTAGTCATGTAGGTGTGTCTTAGGTGACCAAGTGATCAGTGCACGTGGAGAGATGTGGCCTATGTGCATATGTATTAGTGTGGTCAGATGTGTAGTGTGAGGCTACATGCATCATGCATGGTACCCTAATTAAAATGGCCAAGTCATGTGGCTGTTGCGTGAACCTTGCGTGTAGCCGGATCAGTTAGTTAAGATAACGATGGATGCATCATGCATGCATGCATTGGCCGAGTTGTGTGGGTAGCTAGCTACGGGTGTGGATCAAAGCCGTTAGTGGCTTGACCACGACTAGCTATGTTTATGTGTGTGTGCATGCTAGGAACTAGGTGCGTGAGTGTGTGTTAGCTAGCTGTGTTGGGTGCCTATTTAAGCCTTTCTAATTGAGTTCATTTGTGTGGTGTTAGGAAATACAGAAAATGGCATAAGTTGTGTGCATGCCAAAGCTGAGTGTGTTTCTTCTACGTCTTGTGTTTATGTGTGTCTTCCTTCTCCCTCCTGGGCATCTCCAACAGTGTACGCGTGCGGCGCGTCGTGCGGGTGCACGGCAAACTGCCCAAACCAGATGACCCAGTGCGGAATGAGGCACCGGCTGGAGATGTTGCTGTCCAAAGAGACGAAGTGGGCGTGAGGACGATGGACCTGATCCAGCCGGGCGCATTCCTTTGCAAGTCACCTGGGACGTGCTCCCCGCGGATCACCCCTGCATTGCGCGAACGCTAATGCCAATACCGGCACAACCACGGAGGAGCGAGCGCGCTTCATCGAGCCAAGGATTTTTCCACCGAGGTGGATTCAGTCGGGGTACGCCCCTGCGGCCACGCTTCCGGACGACGGTGAGGAACAGCCCCGGTTCGCGCAGTTCCCGGTGCCGAGATAGGTGCTTGACGTGTCCAACAGGAAGTACATCGCGGCCTATGTCAGCCACAACAGATTCGTGCCGAACGCCTTCGTCCAGCTCGTGGTCCGTGCCACGATGACAACTCGTGCCCCCACCGGATGGTCTTCGCCATGGAGACCATCCTGCCGATGAGCGAGCTGAGCATCAACTACGGCGTCGACCAGTAATCGATCGACAACGGTTCCTGTATGTTTACCCTCATTTCCAATTGCCATGAACCTTTCGCCTTCATTTTGAGTTGCCATGCATGAACCTTTCTGTCGCTGTTGTCGATTGTATCATTGGATAGACGCAGCGCTAAGACACCTTAATCAGAACTGTTTGCTTGTATTTCTTGTGCCTGGTTTGCCGTGTTTGCACTTTGCAGTCGGCAAGTTATAGCGTAGAACCGTATTTGCATGAGTTGAGTCTGGATCGACATCATAACCATGGTTGTGAGCGTTTAGTTGAGAATTTTATTCGGTTTAGTTTCATGTAGTCGTTGCAAAGGTTCATGAAGCTGTACATCTAGGGCGACCTCTACAATGTCGTGTCCGCCACCTACGGCCCCGGCAAGTCCGGCCCCGACATCTGCCTGTTCAAGCTCGCACGTCTGCCCGTGGAAAACTCTGCAAAGATTTTCAAAAATGATTTTTTTTCGTGCAACTGTTCTGCCGAGTTTTACATCCGCAAAGAGCTTTCCGTGGAAAACTCCGCAGATTTGGCATGTTTTGCTGAGTTTTACGGCTCTCATCAAACATTTGCGGAGTTCATGTACTCGCAAGTTTGGCAAACAACATGGTTGAAGTTCATAGTGGGCATCCAAGCGCCACAGCTGCCAAGTGCTGCACTAGGTAATTAAAGGGTACCTTTGCCGAGTCCAGCACTCGGTAAAAGCTACAACATGTGCCTTTTAGAGTTGAATCTTATCTTATATTTACTAATTGGAACATCCTTTCATGATCTCTCATTAATCCACATCATGAAAATTAATTAAACTGTTAGATTGTAAAATTACGGTCAGGATAAAAGGAAAACTTAGGTAACGCAAATGATCCAAGTCTATAAAAAACGTATGTGACACGTCCAACCTTTTTTTTTGTGAGAATCATGACACGTCCAGCATTAGGGAAACAAAAGAAGAAAAGGCTCACATAAAAAAAGGTAATCCTCACGTGAGAAAAGCACACAAGGAAAGCCCCCCTGATTGTGAAAAGAATAATAAGAAGGAAAGCCTCCTTTAAAATCTCCAACCATAAATAAATGTCAAAAAAACAACGATCAAATGTAAAAAGAATCCATGATCAGGCTAATTGCGCATGAAATAAAAATACCAGTGGAGCCTCCGTTAAAATCTCCAATGATAAAATATATAAAAAACAATGATAAAAGGGATCCACGATCTGGCTGATTGCCCGTGAAGTAATATATCGATGGAGACTCCACATTAATTTTCAGAAAAAAAACATAAACTAAATATGAATGTATTATAAATCTAGGGTTCAGATCAACAAGTGAACTTGGTTACAGTCATAGCTATATACAATGTGTAGATCAAGGAAAAAAAAACCATGGGCATGCTGTCAAAAAGGAAAGAAATTGTTAGATTATAAAATTATTATTATCAAGCTAGAAGGAAAACATCATAGAGTCCTCCGCTCCTCACGTAATGTCCCAGTTTTCCCAAACTCTCACGTTGTATGGAACAAAAATAAACTCCCTTCGAGGCTAGAGACCGTTTGACCTCTTTCTGCCCCACCAAGCCGCTGCAGCGTCCTCGAGAGAACCCTAATTCCTCTTCTCTCCATCCGTCATCAATTTTGAAGTTTCATTCACATAATGCCGGCCTCTGACTATCTAGATGGCCTTGACGCATATGATTCATCCTAGACTGGACGGCCTCCTATCAAGACTGCATGCATGCGTGCACCGGCCTTGGACGGAGGCTTGCTGATCTGCACACTAGAGATGCGAGAATACAAGCCGGGGCGTGGAGGAGGATACGGCCGGCTGGCCGGCCGGCAATGCTAAAGGAACCACAACATTGAACCAATTGATTTTCACATGTTGAGTATGAATCTGCTCGATGTGCGGACGACTACAGGTGTGTTGATTGACGTCTCTGATATAAAGTACATGCGTTCCTGGTAGCAGCAGGCTTGAAGTTCTTCAACAACAGCGTCATGAATAACCATTGGAACATCACAAACTACACAGCATGGCATGAGCTGAAACAATGATGACGGAGAACAGACGGTGAGTTCCAACTTAGATATATATAAACTGTAGAAAACATAACACATACAAGTGTTACTCTTCTCGGTAAGCAATACAGTCACCAGTTCTACGTTAGATCAACAATTATTTTTGCTACCCTGTCTGCAGTTTCTTTGTTGATAAAAGATCAGATACGGGAAGTAGGTAGAGATACCATCAACTATTATGACTTTTAGAGTTCAACTTTTTTTTGCTTGCTTTCATATGACTTCTGACATGTTGGTTTTATCACATTGACATATATAGGTTACTATATGTGACAAACTGTACATATGTTAACACAGGTGGATTGATCAAGCAGGCAAGCACTCATGTGGATTGATCCTTACATGAAGGCTACCACATGCACGTATGAATCTATGAAGGCTAACACATGCACGTATGAATCTACAAGCCTGCCGGCCACTTGCTTGATGGACGGCCCAATGCGACGAAACACACGCACATGCGAACTTCACAAGGACATGCTAAGTTGATTGCAAAAGTCCCGTATCATGCCGTTGGATTTTATTGCTTTTATGTTTTGTAGTACAGATTACATAAGTGGTACAGGTCTGTAAACAAGCTAAACTAGCGTACACTAAATCCTATTCGGTGAACGATACTACCACCAGTCCGTACCGGACAAGGACAGGGAAACCTAATCGTGGTTAATCCAACAGTCCTGCTAACTTCGACGGCGGCGTCTTTGAGTTAGGGTGGGTAATGCATGTACACGCATGTGCAATGAACTATTCATATAAAGATCTATGATTATTATTTATACTCTTCACAGATCAAATACATCGTTCCCATTAGATGACTTTCTATCTTCAGTCTATCTATCTATCATTTGCTAAACACGATATCTACACATATTACGAATCTTTTGGGTTATAATAGTACAAATGCATAAGCAATTGTTAGATAAACAACACATGGATGTCATCAGTGTGTGACAGTCATATGATATTTCAAAATGTAAAAATGTAACATATGCATGTAAATGCAAATTTAAGTTCAGTAACGACCTGTGATGGAATGAATGTTATGAAAGCAATCACTTTGAATATAGGTTTATGACTTTTATGTGCATCTTAATTATTAAATTAACAATTACTTCCATAAAATATTTCACAGTAACTTTCTAAAATGCACAATCTCTACTCTTGATATCAGGCAAATTTTCCTCTGTACTGGAAGGGAGATTTGGTTGGAGACCACTAATTAAGCATTGGTTGCTTAAGTGGGTATGCACAAGTGTTACTAAATGTAAACATTTAAGTTTCTCAAGTTTGTATTATATAGATTTGATGAATCTCATCTACATGTTGTAACCTGCTATAAATTTTCTAAGCCTGGTAGCAGCTCAAGTCATAGTTACATTGTTTAAATTCTATCACTGTTATCGATTGTATCATTGGATGGACGTAGCGCTAAGACACCTTAAACAGAATTGTTTGCTTGTATTTCTTGTGTCTGGTTTGCCGTGTTTGCACTTTGTAGTCGGCAAGTTATAGCCTGGAACCATATTTGCATGAGTTGTGTCTGGATCACGTACACCAGGCCCGGCCAGGAAGCGGTCGGCAACAACATCTGGCACTCCGCTAGAGACCTCGTCAACCAGCTCAACGCCGAGATCCGTCCGCCCGGCTACATCACGCTGGACATGTCCAATAGCAAGGAGGCGATTCCCGTCCCCGTCCGCAACACGGTGGACCACGATGTCTATCCCCTCGAGAGAGCTGGCGCCCGGAGCATGGTGCTGCTTCCGTGCCCGCACACCGCGACTACGGCTGTGGGAGGGTTCTCCTGCGCGTCATTCACCACTTGCGGCGACGTGGTTGTGTCGCACAGGAGGCGCATGATCGGGACCAACGCGAACTCGCCAGCGGGTGGAGCATCCACGTGTCCCCGAAAATTGGGCAATGGGGGGGGGGGCATCGTCACGCACAAATGGACTTCGTTGATGAGATCGTCCCCAAGATCGATAGCCTTGAGGGTGTTGTCCCGCGCTTTGACATTGACATAAAACTGCCGTACGTTGTTACTGGTATGTCTGGTTTTCAACCATCCACAGGCCCTAATCCGCGCATGCAAAGAGGCGGACGCTGTTGTAGGAGCTCCGACGTTACCCGGCCTGGTGTGCGTGATTCGCCATTTGGAGTTCGAGCCTGGTGAGAAGGAGATCGTCAGCTGCCGTGCCTCCACACCAACACCTTCCACATGCAGTGCATCAAAGCGTGGTTCTATCATGAGTCAAAGTGCCAAATTTGTCGGCGTGAAGTGATGAATTACTACGGCTTTAGATTCTGAGATTAGATAGCTGAAGGTACTTGACTCAAATATCTCGGATGCAAAGATGTTGATAGATTACATAGCAGATGAATAACTTTCTTCCCCGCAAAAAAGAAAGAAAGAATAAACCAGCACAGTTGGAAGAATAAACTTCAAATGTAAACATTTTAGATTCCTAACTTACTGCTCTATTCGTCTTAACATTGTTTTTTGCATTTCTAGTGTTCCTTCAACTTTTAATTTTTTTCATAACAAGTAAATATGATATTAGATTTTTTAAGAATGTGTCGCATGCTTTTTTAATTACATGATTTTGTAATGCATGCTTTTTTTAATTAGAAGAATATTTTAAAAATCATTGAACACTTTTTAATCACTTGATCATCTTACTAAAATATATTAACTACTTATTACATGGTTACATTTTTTAATTAGAAGAATATTTTATAAATGCATTCAACACTTGTTTTAATTACATCCAAATTTCTATAAAGTTATCAAACAGTTTTTTTATTACATGGATTTCTAATAATGATTTTTTTCTAATGACACAACAGTTTATGAAAATTGACACACTTTTTAAATTACATGAATTTCTTTGTAAAAATTTGAGAAGCACTTTTGTAATTACATGAGCATTTTCTAATCTATGAATTACTCCTCTTCCACAAGGAGGTCTATGAACTTATCACCTTAGTAATCTATGTACTATTCATCTTACTGAGTCTTGCTCTAATCCTATAAGCTGATGTACTCCATCATCTCACAATGATAACATGGGCACGTCAGTATATGAGTCCCTCATGCAGTAGATAAAAGTATGCAGTTCTCTTCGAGCTGTTTGTGGTCTTTGCCGACATTAATTAGGGAGCAAATGGAAAAGTTTTCGGCTCTCAACAACATCATGCAAAACATATTGTTCCTAGTAGGAGGCCCTCAACGACATCCTTTCAGTCTACGCCATTGTTTTTGGCTCTACAGTCTGCCATGGTGTGTGTGAAATAACAGTAGAGCTCATTTCGTTTCCCAGCTGGGGAGTCTGAGCGGGCGCCTGCACCATGGTGTTGACACCTTAGCCGTGGCAGTCGTCACAGCGACACATGTCGTCGGCTGTGGGAGAATTTTCCTCCGCAACGCCCCCCTCCTCGAGCGGAGCGATCTCCCGACCTCCATGTGCATCCAGGACTATGTGGTTGTGTCGCACGCGAGATGCAAGATAGGGATCCAGGCCCACTCACTAGCGATATGGATCATCCAGACCTCGTTCGGTGATGATCAGGCGCCCTTCGACCACAGTGTCGAGGTCATGCACACCACGGTCTTCCAAAACTGCGAGATTTGTCGTGAGTTCATCCACATGATACTCGTCGATTGTCCGGTGAGCACCGAGTATGACGTCGCCCTAGCAACTCGCAAACCAGGGGATCTAGCTCACCGGCAAATATACTACACCATTGGATGTCATGGAGACACACGTCTACGACTATGGGAGAGTTCTCCTGTGCGTCTTCCACCACCGCAAGCCGACCCATCTCCAAGCTCCTTGCGCATTCACGGCGACATGGTTGTGTCGCACGCGAGGCCCAGGATTGGGACCCACGCCAACTCGCCGGGTAGAGCATCGACGCCTCGTTCGACGACCAGGCGCCGTTTGGCCACCATGTCGAGGTCACGGACCCTGCCGTCTTCCGGAACTACGAGGACTGTTGCGACCTCATCCACGGCATGCTCGCTGATGTGCCGATGACCGGCGACTAGGATGTCGCCCCCGGGAACTGGGGGGACCATGATCGCCCGCAACTGGACTTCGTAGACGATATCGGCCGCAAGATCGATAGCCTTGAGGGCGTCGTCCCACGGTTCGACATCGACATCCATGTGTCGTGACTGCTGGTATGTTTGGTTTACATCCATCCACATGCCCTAATCCGCGGATGCAAAGAGGCTGACGCTGTTGCAGGACATCTAGCGGCACCCAGTCAGGAATGCGTGATTTGCCATTTTGAAGTAGTAGACTGGTGATGAGGAGATTGTCAAGCTTCCACACTCACGCCTGCAACATCCTGTGGATCAAAGGGTGGTTCTATCAAGAGTGAAAGTGCCCAATTTGCCATTGTGATGTGATGGATTACTTCGGCTTTAGATTCTGAGATTAGGTAGTTGAAGGTGCTTGACTCATACATCTCGGGATGCAAAGATGTTGATAGATTACATAGCCGGTGAATAAATTCAGAGATTCCGTAGCTGAAGATGGTTTCAATTAGTGAGGAGCAGTCCATAGATCTCGCAGTCCTAAGATGAGGGTTTTATGTATAACATATCCGAAAATTAGCAATTGAGTTGGCCTCGATATGTATGAGTGGAGGACTTGTCACAAAATTTCAGTGATGATTTTTTTATCAACAATTGCAGTTTATTGCTTCAATTATTTTTAAGAACATCCAGTAGAAAACGTATAGACGACACACAACGCCTTGCAAGGATATAAAAAATTTCATCGTCAAGCATCTCTTTACTTGTTTTGTTCCTCATATTATATGTACTATGATTTGAAATTTTTTGGAGAGGGAGGTGATCTTTGAAATGATGTATTTGCTTCTCACCTTTGCTCTTCTAGGAGTACTTGTTTTGGAACTCCACACTTTGAAAATAGAAATGACTTAACGATAACGACTCACAAATACATAACATGTTAAAACACATGTACTTCAAAATTCATTTCTCTTCATGTTTTTCGTACTTGGCATAGGAATTTATCTTGATAAGTCACATGTAGGGGTGAACGTAATACTAAAACAATATACATGTACCAAACCAGCAATATGACAACTAAGAACGTGCGCTCATGTTCTCCACAGGTATATTGGGAAATCACGTACTTTAAAGATAAACATTTTTCTACTGGGACAGAATGCTACAACAATGATTCTTAACCAGTGAACTAAATTATTATTATTAACAAGGTATATTATGCCCCACATATAAACAAAAAGAATCATCGAGGAAGTTATTTGCGTCCGAAATAAACAATAGATTCCATGGTAGAAGAAATTCCTTCTTAATGAAATTGCAAACTAGCAACTTTTTGGATTACAACTTCCAACGTTTTATTAGGTCCTCCTAGGCACTAGGAAATATATCCTATGAAACAGCACGAAAACTTCATAAGCATATCCCGCAGGTTAATAATGTACAACCTTTCTAGAATGTACTAACAAACATAAGCAGCATAGTAAACTAATAGTTCGTAATTGACCTGAAGAATAAGATCACTGAAACTAAATAAGACCATGGAATTATTTGTAACCATCGCTTTAAGTTGACCTAGACCTAGTTCAACATGGAATTATGAAAACAACCCCTAAACCAATCTTTTCAGAAGTAATATTACTTTTGTAAACAGGATAACAACTAGTGAATCTTAGAAGCTGCCAAAAAAGGTGAAGATTTATGAGCAGTGATTACATTATTATAAACAATTTTAGTTATTCAATCAGAACACAACTTAGTGTTAATAGCTAGGTGGTATTTCCGCTTCCCTACATGTGGCGCCAATTGTAGAATAGGGTCATCAGAGATCTATGTATATATACAATATACACACTGATTATAGGCAACACATGCATTAAAATAACAATAAATAGGCTCTATGCACTACAAGGTTAATCTGTGCAAGCACTTGTCTACAATGGGGGCGAGTAATGAACAAACAATCACCTGTGTTTATAGATATGAAACACTAACTGAAACGCAAAGTTCTTTCCTAGCACGAGCTACACGGTACCTGCTATCTGGACGGTCCATTTGCGTTGTGATATGTGCAGCTGGGAGCATCACATGCACTGCATCTGACATGTGCCAGAAGATTTGCAGCATGCATGCTGTTCAAGTGAGGTCTTGGACTCACAGTAATCTCTCTGCACCTGTAGGTCCTGTCACTGTAGCCATGTGACATGGACCACACGCTGTCTGCCTCCTATTTCTTCACGCATGTGGGAGAGAGAGGAGAAAGGTGAGGAGAGAGAGAGCCTTTTCTTTTTGTGAGCATTTTTAAGAAGAGAGAGAGAGGAGAAAAGACACGAGAGAAAGATTATTCTGATTTCTGAAAAAGGTTGAGAAATACTTCCTCTGTCCCAAAATATAAGAACATTTTTAACACTACACTAGTGTCAAAAACGTTCTCATATTATGGGACGGAGGGAGTAAGAGAGAGAAAGAGAGAGACTACGGTTTTCCATGAGAGAAAAAACAGCTACTGTGTTTTTGTACGATATTCAGGAAGAACAAGTAATGCACAAAGGAAGGTTGATTCTTGCTCAAAGGACATATGAATAGTAAAATTATCACACCACAACATGTGAACATATATATTGCACAAATTTACCCCTCTTCTTTTATTTTTGTATGATTCTATATTTTCAACATGCAAATGTTGTTTCGGTACTGTACCACCCCCCCTCCACAGTTCCTAATAATATTTCTGGTTTGTCTTAGTACTCATCCCATGGAAGAATATTTTCAATTTTAGAATGGTTCATGTTTCAGCACACAAGAATGATAGTTTTTGTATAAAAAAAAGTTGAACAGCGCTGCATTGCTGGTCAGTGTACAGGACCCTACTCATACAAATATATCGGACAAAAGCATCCATCCAGCTCGTCTGAGAAGTCAGGGTCATGTGGCAGCTCATGTGGCGAACAGTATAGCTAACGCGTCCCATCAAGATTAAGATTTTTGCAGGCCCCCTCCCGTGTAATATAAGCAATGATTACTCTGACATAGCTGCAAATTCTCAAAACACTGCTCATATCTCTATGCGTGGGAGTCCAGAGGGAACGGTCAGGATAGGGGGTGTTGTGTAGCTCGGGCTAAGAAAAACCACACTCTGAAAACGTATAAACCACCAAAGAAGGTGCAATGTCGGCACTAATATATTCAATAAGCTATAATACATAAGAAACTATATGACAACACTTGGTTTTGAGTCGGATAATATTACTGATCTTAAAGATCTGATCAAGCCCTCTAAAAACCCAAGGGCATGGCATACCCCTATAATAATACAATGAAATCTGAGTGGCTAGTAAATATCCTAGGATACCTTGTCCATTTCCAAGAAGCAAACATGTAATACAATCAGGGGTCATTTCGGACTTGAGGAAGTATTTTGAACACATCTCCATTTGCAAGAAGTTGATCTATCCTACCAAAGATCGAACCAAAATACACCCATAGATGACCCGGAGAGAACCATAGAGAAGATCACGAGGAGTGACACTCACTAGTCACCATCGTGATGAGAAGATTGTGTGCTCACCTTGGTTGTTGTGGCCCGACATGGTGGTGCCTGGTATGAAAAGTTTACCTCCCATGATATCTTTCACCTTCTCCAGCTTCTCTTTCTTCTTTTTCTCTTTCTCCAGTTCCGCACGGAGAGTTTCTACTTCCTACATTGCCAGATGCTTGGATTCCAGTTCACAGTATTTATGCTCAAAAGACATAAGATAGCAGTTAGTAATATAGTAATCGAGAGAATGTATGCATTCAAAGAGAGCGACCAAAATTTCAAAGACAAAGAATAATCTAATAATATAGACTCTAACTGGCTGTCAACAATCACCCGGAGACATGAATTTAAGATATTGGTTCTAGATTTATGAAGACGGAAATAAACTAATCCTATAGACTCTAATTGATTGCCAGCAATCATCAGTCTTGGAGGCAACACCTAGTATGTGCACTGAACGTGCCCCCACTAGAAGAAAACTTATCAGGCGCTACTCAGATGACAAGTCAAAAAGAAGAACGTCCGAGTGAAAATGATCGGTACTTACTGTGGTACTTTCTCGGGGATGAGCTTTCAGCTTGGGGTTCGTTAGCTCGGCCTGAATCATGTCCTCTTTGCTGGTAGAAACCCCATCCTCTAGAGTGCCGGCCAACAGATACAATACATACAGAATAGTAGGAGGCGTTGCAGGTCGGGGCGTAGTAACCGCCAATGCACTTGAACTGGCTTGTACAATATTGGTCAGCGCTCGGACACTCAGTCAGCGCATGGACTGGCTTGTACAATATCCACTGGATTTCTCCTTGGACTAAGAGCATCAACGACCATTTGAACGCGCTCTTTAGCATCATCCACAGTAATCGCTTCTTCAGTGGCTACAAACATCGCAAAGCAACAGTTCATCAGTCTTGCTCTGTCTTTTCTACTATGATGATTTTACAAGAAATAGAACACCTTTTGAAGTGACAACAGCAGCGTCAGGTTGTCCTTTGGCTTTACTTGCGGCCTGCTTAGTAGCTTGGCTGTTATTACTTGTAGAAGTAGCAACCCTGCATCGGAACAAGATATAAGCTGGTTATAACGTCCGAATGATCAAAGCAAGATTCAGCTACGTACAATACTTACTTGGAGACAACTAGAACTACATTCCTTATGTTACAGCTAAGCTAACAACAGCTGGTCAGAGGGCGTTGGGAGATCTCCAGCAGGACAAGTCGACAGAAGCCAAATCAGTTCCTAATGCAACATCATCCTGCGACACTGCAGCAATATTGTTAGCAGACAGGTTCTATTAGATCTGGGCATGGGAGGTCCAGACAGAACTGCAGCAGATGTGGGGACGGACCAGGAGCTGATGGTGAGAGTGGAGAACGGGAATCAGAGGGGGATACTATAGCAAATCTTAAAGAACTGACCAAGCCATCTAAATACCAACGTGCTCCTCTTGCTCCGCTTGCGAGCTGTAATACTTTTATGACTTTGTGGTACTTTGTGAACTTTTAATAAAATGGCTGCATGCATCGTTCTGATGCAGAGGCCGGGGGTAAACCTCCATTTCCAAAAAAGTACCAACGTGCATGCAATATACCCCTATAATCACACCAAGAAATCTGAGTGGCTAGTGAATCCTACGAAAACATGTCCGTTTCCAACAAGCAATCATGTAATACAAATAGGGCACATTCGAGTGGCGATTGGCCCTAAGATGGAATAACACTTCTCGCCCGCTATTGATCCCCTCTCTCTGTTCTCCGCTCGTCAGATATTTTCTTCACCACAAGCAGCATTCAACATCGTCGGAGGTCTCTTTCGTTAAATCTGTCAACAAGAACCACGGCGGCCGGCTTTCTCCCTTCTCCCCCATGGGCAACGACGCCAGGAACTCCCTCCACCATGAATACGTTACCAGTGTCCCAACCAATTGCGTCGTGGGTATAGCCATTAACTGGCTGGAGAATGCAGATTTAGGAACTGGTGCTCACCTTAGTCGCCATTGCCCTTGTCGCATCCAAGGCCGCCGACCAAGTCCTGGCCGCGGCAGCCATGGAGGAGGATAGAGGAGAACCCAGGCAGGCCGGCGGAGGAGAACCCAGGCTGGCAGACGAAGGAGAACTCAGGCGTGGAGGAGAACCCAGGCGGGGCGGCGCCATCACACGCTGCAAGAATACATATATTGAGGTAATTAATATTTGGGATTCCAAAACAACCACAGTTGAAAGAATAAACTTCAAATGTAAACATCTTGGATCCCTAACTTGCTGCTCTATTCGTCTTAACATTTTTTTTCCTTCTAGTGCTCCTTCAACTTTTAATTTTTTTCAAAACAAGTAAATCTCATATTATATGATTTTTCTGAGAATGTGCCACACACTTTTTTTAATTACATGATTTGGTAATGCCTGTAATTTTTTAATTACAAGAATATTCAAAAAACCATTGAACACGTTTTAATCACATGACCATCTTACTAAAACATATTGACTATTTATTACATGATTGCATTTTCTAAAAACTCAAAGATGTTTTAAAATGCATTGAAGACTTTTTTCATGTACATCAAAATTTCCATAAATGTATCATGCTGTTCTTTTATTACATCGATTTCTAGTAAGGTTTTTTTTTCTAATGACAAAAACATTAGGAAAATTGACCGAGTACTTTTTAAATTACATGAATTTCTTTGTAAAAATGTGAGAAACACTTATTTAATTACATGAATATTTTATAATCTATGAATTGCTCCTCTTCAGCAATGAGGTCTATGAACCTATCATCTTAGTAATCTAGCTAATATTCATCTTACTAAATCTTGCTCTGATCTTATAAGCTGAAGTACCTCCTCATCTCACAATGATAACATGGGCATGTCAGTACAAGAAGCCCTCATGCAGTAAAACAAATCAAAGTACAGTTCTCTTTGATCTGTTTGCGGTCTTTACCGACATTAATTAATTAGGGAGCAAATATAAAAGTATTCAAACTCATCATGCACAACTCTTTCGGCGGTCAGAGGCAGTTGGCCCACTTCCCGTTTCTAGTAGGAGGCCCTAAACAACATCCCTTCATTGTAAGGCCGTCCTGCGTGCCTTCCTTCCTTCGGTTATACTAATAAAAGTTGTCCGATAGGCCACCATGGTGTGTGTGAGATAGCAACATAGCTCATTTCTTTCGTGGCCGTGGAGCATGCGCCAGGACCATGGTTTTGCTACCGTGGCCGTGGTGGAGGTCATAGAGACACCCACTCATGAGCATTGTGGATCATCCATGCCTCGTTCGATGATGACCAGGTGCCCTTCGAGCATAGTGTCATGGTCATGGAAACTGCGGTCTTCCGACACTACGATGATTGCCGTGAGTTCATCCATGGGATACTTGCCGACGGGCCGGTGAGCACCGAGTACGACCTCGCCCCAGCAACTAGCCAACTAGGGGGCCTAGCTCACCCGCCAATGGACTTGACCATCGTGATCGGCCTCCAGATACACAGCCATCGGGGCGTCATCTAGTGCCTCGACATTAACATCGTCCTGTCGTCACTCCGGGAATGTTTGGTCTACTACTCTACTGCGAGCCACATGCCCTAATTCGCGGCTGCAAAGAGGCTGCCGCTCCCGGAGCTCTTTTGACGACGAGCATGGTGTGCTCCATATGTATGCTATACTTGGATCATGGTGACAATGAGACAAACTTTGCAGCTTTTGCCCTCACAGTACCCCAGTGAGAAGGTTTCTGTGCCTACTATGTTACTACCGAAAATGTTTGGAGATGAAGCACGATATTTTGCATCAGTTCTAGTGTTTCAAATCTCGCCGTCTCCGGGCATACATCTCTTTACCCATGAGCCAAGGATACATATATTGAGGTAATACATCTCTTCTCCAGGCATACATCTCCTTCCTTCCGTCGCCTATAAGGAAGATATATTGACGTACTCCCTCTGTAAAGAAATATAAAAACATTTAGATCACTACTGTACTTCCTCCGTATATTTCTTTACACGAGGTAGTAATAAATATTATAATGCATGACACACAACATATTATTTCTCTAGCATTTCTAGTATTCCTTCAACTTTTGATTTTTATTCATAACAAGTAAATCTGAGATTGCATGATTTTTCTAAGAATGTGTCAAACAATTCTTTTAATTATTTGACTTTGTAATACACGAACATTTATAATTACAAGAAGAACTAAAAAGGCATTCAACATTTATTAATTTCATGACAATC
Source organism: Triticum monococcum (assembly GCA_034509565.1). NCBI lineage: Eukaryota > Viridiplantae > Streptophyta > Magnoliopsida > Poales > Poaceae > Triticum > Triticum monococcum. The sequence goes on along the minus strand of CM067843.1, from coordinate 754,506,736 downwards.
TTACTAAAATATATTAACAACATTATTACATAAACACATTTTCAATAAGTTGAAAAAAAATAAAATGTATTCAACACTTTTTTTAATCACTTAAACTTTTATATAAATGTGTTGTACATTTTTTATTACATGGATTTTTAATAAAGAAATGTTTTTGAAAGACAGAAAAAATTATAAAAAATACACCGAACACTTCTTCAATTACATGAATTTCTTTGTATAAATGTGTCAAACACTTCTTTAATTACATGAATATTTTTCTAATCTACTAATTCCTCATCTTCAGCTAGGAGTTCGATGAACTACCCACCATATATAGTAATCTAGCTGATATTTATCTTATAAGCTGAACTACCCCATCATATCATTCCCATAACTTGGGCACGTCAGTATATGACGCCCGCAGGCAATAAATTAGATTACAGTTGTCTCTATACTGTTTGCGGTGTTCACTGATATTAATTAGGGAGCAAATGGGAATATTTTCAAACTCATCATGCACATCTCTTCCAACGGTCAGAGGCCCTTAGAGCATCTCGAGCCGCGCCCCCAACATGTCCCTCAGGCGATTTTTTCACGCCGGCGACCAAAAAGCGGGGAATCAATGCCAAGGCTGCCGCCGGTCGGCCTTCCATTGATTCCTCACAAGCGGCGCTTCCTCACGGGCGGCGCGGCGACACCCTCCCTCCCACCAAGCGTACACATGGTGCTGGACGGCTATAAAATCGACACCTCCCCCTCACCTCTGGCCACACCACGCCGTGTTCTGCCTCTCTCTCCTCGTGCAAAGCCGCCGCCACCGATCCTCACCTCTCTCCCCAAGCCCAGCCGCTCGGCCGGCGCACCTGCAGCGCCGGCATCGTCATCAACGAGGGCGGCGGGTGTGCCTCCTCCTTAGCTCCTCCCCGCTACGTCAAGCCGAAGACGGAGTCGGGGCTCGCCGCCGTTAAGACGGAGCCAGGGCTCGCCGGCAGCGTGAAGGAGGAGCTCGACAACGCGACGGTCTTGAAGTGGGCGCATGAAGACTGGGCGCGGACGGAGCTGGAGCACCAGTGCCGCGCCTACGAGCAGTTCACCGCTCGGCGCTGTGGCTGCGACGAGGGAGGCGTCGTCGTCCTCGACGACGACGCACCGCCACCACCGGTCCGCCAGCTGGGCGATGCTGGGCAGGGGTGCAGCAGGGACGACCGCGTCAAGGAGGGGATGGACGACGAGGACGATGGCGAGGATGGCGGCGACGTCGGCGACTTAATTGAGCTCAGCGCGTTCTTCGGCCCGTAGTTGTAGTTGCGGCCCTTTTTTAAAAAGTTCTTCACTTCGCTATGTAAAAAACTATGTAGGTCGCCTAAATAATGTCATGTTTCCCGAATTTTAGCCGAATCTTTGTCCCGTTTGCCGAACTTTAGCCGAATTCTCTTTTTTATACCGTCTTCTGGGGGCGACACTGGGGCCGGCGGCTGGGAATCCGAAAGCCCCCACGCTGATTTTTGCGCTGGTCGCCCCCAGGAGGCGATTTTACGCGCCCCCTGGGGTCCAACAGCTGGAGATGCTCTCAGCAGCATCCCCTCCGCTTACAGCCGGCGTACGCGCACAACAAAGTATCCCGCTGTGTGTAAGATGTCAAACCAACACGTTCGCTCTATCTGTAAAATAAATAACGAACCCGCATACAATCAACCACAACTAGAGAAAGGACCAGCGCGCAAGTAACCAACAATCAACGACAACTAGAGATACGATGTCTGCTGATCGATCTTGGGAACAGACTGTTGCACGACAGTCATGACGATAGCCCTGCTCCGCCCAGCGCGCATGCCAACCCATGGCGGGCCTCGTCCTCGGTCACCCGCCTCCCATAGTCTCATCTGCCATGCCACCTGCCCCACCTCTGTTACGTCCACCGTCTCCTTTGCTGTCAGGCCCAAACTCTCCTCCTCCTCCACCGCTGCCATGCTACACAGGCCGGGTAGCACGGGCGGCCAGCCGGGCACAGCAATTCGTGCAGCAACCAATCGAGTCCAACCAAATAATCACCTTTGCCATCCATCCAAGGCCCCCAACATGCAACAGAGACTGGAAACCTGTCGTCCAAACCTGACCACACCAGTGTAGAGTACAAAAGCAGCTAGCAGCGCCTTCCTCACCCAACCCCAACCCTAGATGCAACGTCAGTCCAAAACCCCTCTCACCTTCCGTTTCTCTCCGATCGAGAGGCGATGCCGCCCACTCCTCTGCATGTTCCCAACTCAGATCCAGAGGCTACGCCAGACCCCGTTGCTGCGCTGCCGGCCCTGGCGGCGGTCCTGCTCACCCCTGAGCTCTTTGCCGCGCTGAGCCAGATGGCCGCCAGGTCCAACCCCAATGCCGGGGCGCCGAGGATCCCTCTCACATCCGAGATCCTCGCTATCCTGCGCGGCGAGCTTGAGCCCTTGCCTCACGACCACTCCTACTTGGCCCTCCATCTCCGCCTTCCCCAGCAGCAGCTCGACTCCATCTCCGCTAGCCACCCCTCCGCCACGCCACCCCAACGCCGACAGTCTTCCCTGCCCCTACCTCCGTCCCGGGCGCCCTCTCACGTGTCACCGCCCCTTCCTCCGCCCAGAGCGCATGCCAATCCGGCCATGGAGGAGGTGCGACTACGGGTCATATCCGTGGAGGAGGGCACGCTCCACTATCGCCCGCTGGTGCGCCCCGCGCGACTCACCTTCGAGGCACTCTGGGGCCGCTACCATTGCACCACACTGACTGCAACGCCAAGCACAACCCCGGGAGGCGCAAAGCAACCGGGCCAACTTATGGGCCCTCAGCGCCATGATAAAGGGCGGCTCTGCCGGGCGTCTTCGTCGGCAACACCTTCAACTACCGCGCCGAGCTCCTCGTCCTCGGCCCCACAACCAAACACAGGCCAACATCGGCTATGAGCCCATGCCTGTTCGACGATGACCCTGCGGTCTTACGAAACTATGAGGACTGCCACGACCTCATCCATGGGATGCTCGCCGACAGGCCTGTCCCCGAGAATTGGGGGTGGGGGGGACCATCATCACCCACAAATGGACTTCGCTGATGAGATCGTCCCCAAGATCGATAGCCTTGAGGGCGTCGTCCAACGCTTCAACATCGACATCCACCTGCCGTAGTTACTGGTATCTCTTTTTTTCAGCCATCCACAGGCGGCCGCTATTGTAGGAGCTCTACCGGTACCCGGCCTAGCGTGCGCAATTCTCCATTTGGAGTTGGAGCATGGTGACAAGGAGATCGTCAGGCTATCGTGCCTCCACACTAATGCCTTCCACATCCCGTGCATCAAAGCGTGGTTCTATCAAGAGTCAAAGTGCCAAATTTATTGGCGTGAGGTGATGGATTACTTCGGCTTTAGATTCTGAGATTAGATAGCTGAAGGTGCTTGACTCATACATCTCGAATGCAAAGATATTGATAGATTACATAGCAGATGAATAAATTTCTTGCCCGCAAAAAGGAAACGAAGAATAAATTCCGATGTAATAAATATTTGGGAGGTGAGACTGGTTTTTCAGCACCCGGTTGTCTAGGCACCTGGTTATCAGCACCGTCCATAAAGCAGCTAGCCTATAAAGATTTTCGCCAGGTCCTGTACCAGAAGTTTGATTAGCAGGCTTAGGAGAGCTACCCGTGGGAGCCTGACAATATTTAAAACGAATCAGTGCCTATACTCACAATGTTCATTCGTAGGTAGATTGCACCTTGCCTGCTACCGCATCTTTCCGTTTATTGGTGAAGGGCTAGATAAAAGAGGGTCAGGACCCCCACATGCTACCAGACCTTTCCGTCTCATCAAGGTTGAATGGCCAGATAAAAGGGGTTCGGGACCCCTGGGTGCTACCGCACCTTTCCGTCTCTTGGGATCTGTGTTAAGTTACAAAGTGCAAAGTGAGCAGTCGGTAGTAGCCATACAGGAAATTTAACCACTGCTGCATTATTGATTGTGGAAAAAATTGCAGAATATATGAGCAAATATGACTTATCCCAAATTCATCTAAATAATACTAGTAATTAGTAGCATGTAAGCCTAGACAACAAACCAGTTGCTCTTATCTACATCAGATTTATTAATTAGATGGGTAATATGGATTACTAAGAAGGATGTCAGGAATTTAGATATCATGTTATATCAGATAGAAGAATTCATATTTGGATCGGAGTGAGTAACTGCTTATTTTTTCTTAATGCCTAGCTTAATTCTAGATGGGTCATCAAAGTCCGGATTGCAAATCCCTCCGCTCTTCCCACTATGAGCGTCTTTGTCTGAGAATCTGTTTCAAAGCATTTGCCAGTTGAGAAAATAAAAGAAATTGTTTACTACTGTATTTCTACACTTAAATGCTTTCAACCTGGTAAAGGTGATTGTAGTTTTTGAATCTATAGGAATGTGTCCAAAGATAGTTATAGGAACCAAAGTGAGTAGTGACCAGTAATGCTATGTAGTATAGTGATACATGATTTTAAGCCAACACCATGGACTTTGGGTGCAATAACAGAAGGTAGTACATACTATCTACAAATCGCAGGTCCATATTAATATTTTGAAATAACTGACAGGAGCAGCATAACTTATCTGATGCCCTGTTTTCGAGTAGAACGACTAGTCAATGAGTCGTAACTAGAAGTCAGCTCAAATACCTCGACTAGTTGCTAACAGAACGACTCGTTGACTCGTCAACTCGAAAACCTTGACCTGATGTGGATATTTATTTTAAGGAATGGTGATAAAAGCTCAGCTTCTAGTAACAAATTAGCAACTTTGGATCTCTCGCCCGCTCACCTCGCTGGGCAAGGAAAACCTTGCCAATGGATGGTAGCCAAATTGGCTTGCTCACACAAACGAGGAAAAAACTTGAAACTGCGGGTAATGTGATGAGTTGCCGGGGAACCAAACCCCTCGCTTCTTTGCTTTGTGAGGCAAGGCAAGCGCTTGCCCAAAATCCAATCATGCAGTAACCTTCGCTAGATTTACATGTCATGCCTGCTTAGGCATAACTTTGTTTTTCTTTTACCCATTTAATTTTGCCGGTCCATGGCAAAGACCCACTCAAAGTGAGAACTTCAGAATTCATTGTGCACTCAATACAAAGTTCAGAATGATGGGTAGTTGACAACAAAATTATGTACTAAGCTACATCATGGTCAACAAAAATCTTAAGATTCTTCCAAAATAGGTTTAGTTTGACAACAGCCTAGAAATTCAACAATATAGTAAGAATTATAGTAGGAAAATATTGGTCATGATCTGACGGAAAACTCAATCAAAACACAAGATTAGGAGCACACCAGGGGAGCTTAAGTAGTAGGCAACGAACCGCACACTTAAGAGCGCTTAATAGTCGTGGCAACAAAGAGAATTATTTTGTTTTCTCTACTGAATAAAATAATGAAAAATGATGGTGTTCATTAGATATGTTAGGCTGCATATTGTGCAATCTATATAAAAGGAGTTCCATATAAAGAGCTCCATATTATTTAACGTCATCGATGGAAGGCCATGAAGGATTCATAAATGAAACTAGGATCTGTTTACATTCAGCCACCAATAACAGATATCAAGTGACAACAGCAATTAGTATTACCTAAAAGCAAATATATAAGGGACTAGATCATTCATACAACTACGCATTATCGATTGGATCGCTTGTCGCTTACAAAATATGTAAAGCTAACCCACATTGTTCAAAGCCACAAAAGGGCAAGCACCTGAAGAGCATGTTTTGGAATGCTGCCACGGAACTAGACCATTAGGCATATGCACGCACACCCAACGACTAGTTTTTACAAAGGCATTTGTTCCACCATGTTAAATGCATGAAGAAGCAAGGACTTTCAGCAATCATCCGCCAACCAAATCTGGAAAACAGGGAATATAAGCTAAACCACCCATGAAATCTCCAGAATTGCACATAAGATGCACTTCCCAGCTATCCATATCATACGACAGTTTCACCTCCTTCCAGTCAGTAACGAAAATCAAATTACGATCCAGATGAATTGCAAACATCTCATACTTAAAGGTCTTGTCCTCTTCGTCATATTCCCTTCCAAGCATTTGGGGACCATCAATAGTATGCTTTAGGGTCCACACTTCACTAGCATAATCCTCAAGTACCCACACAAAGAGTTGGTAATAATAAGGAACCATATACCAAGCATGCAATTTCCCCTGAGAGTATCCAATTGAGCTATAACCAGACCTGGCTTCTTCCATTCCTTCCGGGAGAGCAATTTCCCCCACAAACATCCCCCTTTGAGGAACCGCCCCGGACGATGGTGAGGAACCGCCCCGTTTCGCGCAGTGCCCGATGCCGAGATACGTGCTTGACGTGTCCAACAGGAAGAACATCGCGGCCTACGTCAACCACAACAGGTTCGTGCCGAACGCCTTCGTCTAGCGCGTGGTCCGTGCCACGATGACGACTCGTGCCCCCACCTGATGGTCTTCGCCATGGAGACCATTCTGCCGATGAGCGAGCTGAGCATCGACTACGGCGTCGACCAGTGACCGATCGACAACGTTTCCTGTATGTTTACCCTCATTTCCAATTGCCATGAACCTTTCGCCTTCATTTTCAGTTTCCATGAACCATTCTGTCATTGTTATCGATTGTATCATTGGATAGACGTAGCGCTAAGACACCTTAAACAGAATTGTTTGCTTGTATTTCTTGTGCCTGGATTGCCGTGTTTGCACTTTGCAGTCGGCAAGTTATAGCCTGGAACCATATTTGCATGAGTTGTGTCTGGATCACGTACACCAGGCCCGGCCAGGAAGTAGTCGGCAACAACATCTGGCACTCCGCTAGAGACCTCGTCAACCAGCTCAACGCCGAGATCCGTCCGCCCGGCTACATCACGCTGGACATGACCAACAGCAAGGAGGCGATTCCCGTCCCCGTCTGCAACACGGTGGACCACGACGTCTATCCCCTCGAGAGAGCTGGCGCCGAGAGCATGGTGCTGCTTCCCTGCCCGCACACCGCGACTACGGCTGTGGGAGGGTTCTCCTGTGCGTCATTCACCACTTGAGGGGACGTGGTTGTGTCGCACGGGAGGCGCATGATCGGGACCCACGCCAACTCGCCAGCGGGTGGAGCATCCACGTGTCCCCGAAAATTGGGCTGTGGGGGGGGGCATCATCACCCACAAATGGACTTCGTTGATGAGATCGTCCCCAAGATCGATAGCCTTGAGGGTCTTGTCCTGCGCTTTGAAATTGACATAAAACTGCCGTACGTTGTTACTGGTATGTCTGGTTTTCAACCATCCACATGCCCTAATCCGCGCATGCAAAGAGGCGGACGCTGTTGTAGGAGCTCCGACGTTACCCGGCCTGGTGTGTGTGATTCGCCATTTGGAGTTCGAGCCTGGTGAGAAGGAGATCGTCAGCTGCCGTGCCTCCACACCAACGCCTTCCACATCCAGTGCATCAAAGCGTGGTTCTATCATCAGTCAAAGTGCCAAATTTGTCGGCGTGAAGTGATGGATTACTTCGGCTTTAGATTCTGAGATTAGATAGCTGAAGGTGCTTGACTCAAATATCTCGGATGCAAAGATGTTGATAGATTACATAGCAGATGAATAACTTTCTTCCCCGCAAAAAAGAAAGAAAGAATAAACCAGCATAGTTGGAAGAATAAACTTCAAATGTAAACATTTTAGATTCCTAACTTACTGCTCTATTCGTCTTAATATTGTTTTTTGCATTTCTAGTGTTCCTTCAACTTTTAAATTTTTTCATAACAAGTAAATATGATATTAGATTTTTTAAGAATGTGTCGCATGCTTTTTTAATTACATGATTTTGTAATGCATGCATTTTTTAATTAGAAGAATATTTTAAAAATCCTTGAACACTTTTTAATCACTTGATCATCTTACTAAAATATATTAACTACTTATTACATGGTTACATTTTTTAATTAGAAGAATATTTTATAAATGCATTCAACACTTCTTTTAATTACATCAAATTTCTATAAAGGTATCAAACAGTTTTTTTATTACATGGATTTCTAATAATGATTTTTTTTAATGACACAACAGTTTATGAAAATTGACCAGACACTTTTTAAATTACATGAATTTCTTTGTAAAAATGTGAGAAGCACTTTTGTAATTACATGAGCATTTTCTAATCTATGAATTACTCCTCTTCCACAAGGAGGTCTATGAACTTATCACCTTGGTAATCTATGTAATATTCATCTTACTGAGTCTTGCTCTAATCCTATAAGCTCATGTACTCCATCATCTCACAACGATAACATGGGCACTTCAGTATATGAGTCCCTCATGCAGTAGATAAAAGTATGCAATTCTCTTTGAGCTGTTTGTGGTCTTTGCCGACATTAATTAGGGAGCAAATGGAAAAGTTTTCGGCTGTCAACAACATCATGCAAAACTTCTTGTTCCTAGTAGGAGGCCCTCAGCAACATCCCTTCAGTCTACGCCATTGTTTTCAGCTCTACAATCTGCCATGGTGTGTGTGAGATAACAGTAGAGCTCATTTCGTTTCCCAGCTGGGGAGTCTGAGCGGGCGCCTGGACCATGGTGTTGACACCTTAGCCGTGGCAGTCGTCACAGTGACACATGTCGTCGGCTATGGGAGAGTTTTCCTCCGCAACGTCCCCCTCCTCGAGCGGAGCGATCTCCCGACCTCCATGTGCATCCAGGACTATGTGGTTGTGTCGCACACGAGATGCAAGATAGGGATCCAGGCCCACTCACCAGCGATGTGGATCATCCACACCTCGTTCGGCGATGATCAGGCGCCCTTCGACCACAGTGTCGAGGTCGTGCACACCGCGGTCTTCCAAAACTGCGAGATTTGTCGTGAGTTCATCCACGTGATACTCGTCGATTGTCCGGTGAGCACCGAGTAATACGTAGCCCTAGCAACTCGCAAACCAGGGGATCTAGCTCACCCGCAAATATACTACACCATTGAATGTCACGGAGACACACGTCTACGACTATGGGAGAGTTCTCCTGCGCGTCTTCCACCACCGCAAGCCAACCCATCTCCAGGCTCCTTGCGCATTCACGGCGACGTGGTTGTGTCGCACGCGAGGCCCAGGATCGGGACCCACGCCAACTCACCGGGTAGAGCATCGACACCTCGTTTGACGACCAGGCGCTGTTTGGCCACCACGTCGAGGTCATGGACCCTGCCGTCTTCCGGAACTACGAGGACTGTTGCGACCTCATCCACGGCATGTTCGCTGATGTGCCGATGACCGGCGACTAGGACGTCACCCCCGGGAACTGGGGGGACCATGATCGCCCGCAACTGGACTTCGTAGACGAGATCGGCCGCAAGATCGATAGCCTTGAGGGCGTCGCCCCACGGTTCGATGTCGACATCCATGTGCCATGACTGCTGGTATGTTTGGTTTACATCCATCCACATGCCCTAATCCGCGCATGCAAAGACGCTGACGCTCCTGCAGGACATCTAGCGGCACCCAGTCAGGAGTGCGTGATTTGCCATTTTGAAGTTGTAGACTGGTGATGAGGAGATTGTCAGGCTTCCACACTCAAACCTGCAACATCCTGTAGATCAAAGGGTGGTTCTATCAAGAGTGAAAGTGCCCAATTTGCCATTGTGATGTGATGGATTACTTCAGCTTTAGATTCTGAGATTAGATAGCTGAAGGTGCTTGACTCATACATCTCGGGATGCAAAGATGTTGATAGATTACATAGCCGGTGAATAAATTCAGAGATTCCGTAGCTGAAGATGGTTTCAATTAGTGAGCAGCAGTCCATAGATCTCGCAGTCCTAAGATGAGGGTTTTATGTATAACATATCCGAAAATTAGCAATTGAGTTAGCCTTGATATGTATGAGTGGAGGACTTGTCACAAAATTTCAGTGATGATTTTTTTATCAACAATTGCAGTTTATTGCTTCAATTATTTTTGAACATCCAGTAGAAAATGTATAGACGACACACAACGCCCTGCAAGGATATCAAAAATTTCATCGTCAAGCATCTCTTTACTTGTTTTATTCCTCATATTATATGTACTATGATTTGAAATTTTTGGGAGAGGGAGGTGATCTTTGAAATGATGTATTTGCTTCTCACCTTTGCTCTTCTGGGAGTACTTGTTTTGGAACTCTACACTTTGAAAATAGAAATGACTTAGCGATAATGACACACACATACATAACATGTTAAAACACATGTACTTCAAAATTCATTTCTCTTCAAGTTTTTCGTACTCGGCATAGGAATTCATCTTGATAAGTCACATGTAGGGGTGAACGTAATACTAAAATAATATACATGTACCAAACCAGCAATATCACTACTAAGAACGTGCGCTCATGTTCTCCACAGGTATATTGGGAAATCACGTACTTTAAAGATAAACATTTTTCTACTGGGACAGAATGCTACAACAATGATTCTTAACCAGTGAACTAAATTATTATTGTTAACAAGGTATATTATGCCCCACATATAAACAAAAAGAATCATCGAGGAAGTTATTTGCGTCCGAAATAAACAATAGATTCCATGGTAGAAGAAATTCCTTCTTAATGAAATTGCAAACTAGCAACTTTTTGGATTACAACTTCCAACGTTTTATTAGGTCCTCCTATGCACTAGGAAATATATCCTATGAAACAGCACGAAAACTTCATAAGCATATCCCACAAGTTGATAATGTAGCAACCTTTCTAGAATGTACTAACAAACATAAGCAGCATAGTAAACTAATAGTTCGTAATTGACCTGAAGAATAACATCACTGAAACTAAATAAGATCATGGAATTATTTGTAACCATCCCTTTAAGTTGACCTAGACCTAGTTCAACATGGAATTATGAAAACAACCCCTAAACCAATATTTTCAGAAGTAATATTACTTTTGTATACAGGATCACAACTAGTGAATCTTAGAAGCTGCCAAAAAAGGAGAAGAATTATGAGCAGTGATTACATTATTATAAACATTTTTAGTTATTCAATCAGAACACAACTTAGTGTTAATAGCTAGGTGGTATTTCCGCTTCCCTAAATGTGGCGCCAATTGTAGAATAGGGTCATCAGAGATCTATGTATATATACAATATACATACTGATTATAGGCAACACATGCATTAAAATAACAATAAATAGGCTCTATGCACTACAAGGTTAATCTGTGCAAGCACTTGTCTACAATGGGGGCGAGTACTGAACAAACAATCACCTGTGTTTATAGATATGAAACACTAACTGAAACGCAAAGTTCTTTCCTAGCACGAGCTACACGGTACCTGCTATCTGGACGGTCCATTTGCGTTGTGATATGTGCAGCTGGGAGCATCACATGCACTGCATCTGACATGTGCCAAAAGATTTGCAGCATGCATGCCGTTTAAGTGAGGTCTTTGACTCACAGTAATCTCTCTGCACCTGTAGGTCCTGTCACTGTAGCCATGTGACATGGACCACACGTTGTCTGCCTCCTATTTCTTCACGCATGTGGGAGAGAGAGGAGAAAGGTGAGGAGAGAGAGCCTTTTCTTTTTGTGAGCATTTGTAAGAAGAGAGAGATAGGAGAAAAGACACGAGAGAAAGATTATTCTGGTTTCTGAAAAAAGGTTGAGAAATACTTCCTCTGTCCCAAAATATAAGAACATTTTAACACTACACTAGTGTCAAAAACGTTCTCATATTATGGGACGGAGGGAGTAAGAGAGAGAAAGAGAGAGACTACGGTTTTCCATGAGAGAAAAAACAGCTACTGTGTTTTTGTACGATATTCAGGAAGAACAAGTAATGCACAAAGGAAGGTTGATTCTTGCTGAAAGGACATATGAATAGTAAAACTATCACACCACAACATGTGAACATATATATTGCACAAATTTACCCCTCTTCTTTTATTTTTGTACGATTCTATATTTTCAACATGCAAATGTTATTTCGGTACTGTACCACCCCCCTCCACAGTTCCTAACAATATTTCTGGTTTGTCTTAGTACTCATCCCATGGAAGAATATTTTAAAATTTAGAATCGTCCATGTTTCAGCACACAAGAATGATAGTGTTTGTATAAAAAAAAGTTGAACAGCGCTGCATTGCTGGTCAGTGTACAGGACCCTACTCATACAAATATATCGGACAAAAGCATCCATCCAGCACGTCTGAGAAGTCAGGGTCATGTGGCAGCTCAAGTGGCGAACAGTATAGCTAACGCGTCCTATCAAGATTAAGATTTTTGCAGGCCCCCTCCCGTGTAATATAAGCAATGATTACTCTGACATAGCTGCAAATTCTCAGAACACTGCTCATATCTCTATGCGTGGGAGTCCAGAGGGAACGGTCAGGATAGGGGGTGTTCTGTAGCTCGGGCTAAAAAAACCACACTTTGAAAACGTATAAACAACCAAAGAAGGTGCAATGTCGGCACTAATATATTCAATAAGCTATAATACATAAGAAACTATATGAAAACACTTGGTTTTGAGTCGGATAATATTACTGATCTTAAAGATCTGATCAAGCCCTCTAAAAACCCAAGGGCATGGCATACCCCTATAATAATACAATGAAATTTGAGTGGCTAGTAAATATGCTAGGATACCTTGTCCATTTCCAAGAAGCAAACATGTAATACAATCAGGGGTCATTTTGGACTTGAGGAAGTATTTTGAAAACATCTCCATTTGCAAGAAGTTGATCTATCCTACCAAAGATCGAACCAAAATACACCCATAGATGACCCGGAGAGATCCATAGAGAAGATCACGAGGAGTGACACTCACTAGTCACCATCGTGATGAGAAGATTGTGTGCTCACCTTGGTTGTTGTGGCCCGACATGGTGGTGCCTGGTATGAAAAGTTTACCTCCCATGATATCTTTCTCCTTCTCCAGCTTCTCTTTCTTCTTTTTCTCTTTCTCCAGTTCCACACGGAGAGTTTCTACTTCCTACATTGCCAGATGCTTGGATTCCAGTTCACAGTATTTATGCTCAAAAGACATAAGATAGCAGTTAGTAATATAGTGATCGAGAGAATGTATGAATTCAAAGAGATCGACCAAAATTTCAAAGACAAAGAATAATCTAATAATATAGACTCTAACTGGCTGTCAACAATCACCCGGAGACATGAATTTAAGATATTGGTTCTAGATTTATGAAGACAGAAATAAACTAATCCTATAGACTCTAATTGATTGCCAGCAATCATCAGTCTTGGAGGCAACACCTAGTATGTGCACTGAACGTGCCCCCACTAGAAGAAAACTTATCAGGCGCTACTCGGATGACAAGTCAAAAAGAAGAACGTCCGAGTGAAAATGATCGGTACTTACTGTGGTACTTTCTCGGGGATGAGCTTTCAGCTTGGGGTTCGTTAGCTCGGCCTGAATCATGTCCTCTTTGCTGGTACAAACCCCATCCTCTAGAGTGCCGGCCAACGGATACAATACATACAGAATAGTAGGAGGCGTTGCAGGTCGGGGCGTAGTAACCGCCAATGCACTTGAACTGGCTTGTACAATATTGGTCAGCGCTCGGACACTCAGTCAGCGCATGGACTGGCTTGTACAATATCCACTGGATTTCTCCTTGGACTAAGAGCATCAACGACCATTTGAACGCGCTCTTTAGCATCATCCACAGTAATCGCTTCTTCAGTGACTACAAACATCGCAAAGCAACAGTTCATCAGTCTTGCTCTGTCTTTTCTACTGTGATGATTTTAGAAGAAATAGAACACCTTTCGAAGTGACAACAGCAGTGTCAGGTTGTCCTTTGGCTTTACTTGCGGCCTGCTTAGTAGCTTGGCTGTTACGACTTGTAGAAGTAGCAACCCTGCATCGGAAGAGGATATAAGCTGGTTATAACGTCCGAATGATCAAAGCAAGATTCAGCTACGTACAATACTTACTTGGAGACAACTGGCACTACATTCCTTATGTTACAGCTAAGCTAACAACAGCTGGTCAGAGGGCGTTGGGAATTCTCCAGCAGGACAAGTCGACAGAAGCCAAATCAGGTCCTAATGCAAGATCATCCTGCGACACTGCAGCAATATTGTTAGCAGACAGGTTCTATTAGATCTGGGCATGGGAGGTCCAGACAGAACTGCAGCAGATGTGGGGACGGACCAGGAGCTGATGGTGAGAATGGAGAACGGGAATCAGAGGGGGATACTATAGCAAATCTTAAAGAACTAACCAAGCCATCTAAATACCAACGTGCTCCTCTTGCTCCGCTTGCGAGCTGTAATACTTTTATGACTTTGTGGTACTTTGTGAATTTTAATAAGATGGCTGCATGCATCGTTCTGATGCAGAGGCCAGGGGTAAACCTCCATTTCCAAAAAAATACCAATGTGCATGCAATATACCCCTATAATCACACCAAGAAATCTGAGTGGCTAGTGAATCCTACGAAAACATGTCCGTTTCCAACAAGCAATCATGTAATACAAATAGGGCGCATTCGAGTGGCGATTGGCCCTGAGATGGAATAACACTTCTCGCCCGCTATTGATCCCCTCTCTCTATTCTCCGCTCGTTAGATATTTTCTTCACCACAAGCAGCATTCAACATCGTCGGAGGTCTCTTCCGTCGAATCCGTCAACAAGAACCACGGCGGCCGGCTTTCTCCCTTCTCCCCCATGGGCAACGACGCCAGGAACTCCCTCCACCATGAATACGTTACCAGTGTCCCAACCAAATTCGTCGTGGGTATAGCCATTAACTGGCTGGAGAATGCAGATTGAGGAACTGGTTCTCACCTTGGTCGCCATTGCCCTTGTCGCATCCGAGGCCGCCGACCAAGTCCTGGCCGCGGCAGCCATGGAGGAGGACAGAGGAGAACCCAGGCGGGCCGGCGGAGGAGAACCCAGGCTGGCCGGCGAAGGAGAACGTAGGCGTGGAGGAGAACCCAGGCGGGGCGGCGCCATCACACGCTGCAAGAATACATATATTGAGGTAATTAATATTTGGGATTCCAAAACAACCACAGTTGAAAGAATAAACTTCAAATGTAAACATCTTGGATCCCTAACTTGCTGCTCTATTCGTCTTAACATTGTTTTTTTCCTTCTAGTGCTCCTTCAACTTTTAATTTTTTCAAAACAAGTAAATCTGATATTATATGATTTTTCTGAGAATGTGCCACACACTTTTTTTAATTACATGATTTGGTAATGCCTGAAATTTTTTTAATTACAAGAATATTCAAAAAACCATTGAACACGTTTTAATCACATGACCATCTTACTAAAACATATTGACTATTTATTACATGATTGCATTTTCTAAAAACTCAAAGATGTTTTAAAATGCGTTGAAGACTTTTTTCATTTACATCAAAATTTCCATAAATGTATCATACTGTTCTTTTATTACATCGATTTCTAGTAAGGTTTTTTTTTCTAATGACAAAAACATTAGGAAAATTGACCGAGTACTTTTTAAATTACATGAATTTCTTTGTAAAAATGTGAGAAACACTTATTTAATTACATGAATATTTTATAATCTATGAATTGCTCCTCTTCAGCAATGAGGTCTATGAACCTATCATCTTAGTAATCTAGCTAATATTCATCTTACTAAATCTTGCTCTGATCTTATAAGCTGAAGTACCTCCTCATCTCACAATGATAACATGGGCATGTCAGGACAAGAAGCCCTCATGCAGTAAAACAAATCAAAGTACAGTTCTCTTTGATCTGTTTGCGGTCTTTACCGACATTAATTAATTAGGGAGCAAATATAAAAGTATTCAAACTCATCATGCACTACTCTTTCGGCGGTCAGAGGCAGTTGGCCCACTTCACGTTTCTAGTAGGAGGCCCTCAACAACATCCCTTCATTGTACGGCCGTAGTGCGTGCCTTCCTTCGGTTATACTAATAAATGTTGTCCGACAGGCCACCATGGTGTGTGTGAGATAGCTGCATAGCTCATTTCGTTTCGTGGCCGTGGAGCATGCGCCAGGACGATGGTTTTGCTACCGTGGCCGTGGTGGAGGTCATAGAGACGCCCACTCATGCGCATTGTGGATCATCCACGCCTCGTTCGATGATGACCAGGTGCCCTTCGAGCATAGTGTCATGGTCGTGGACACTGCGGTCTATCGACACTACGATGATTGCCATGAGTTCATCCATGGGATACTCGCCGACGGGCCGGTGAGCACCGAGTACGACCTCGCCCCAGCGACTAGCCAACTAGGGGGCCTAGCTCACCCACCAATGGACTTGACCATCGTGATCGGCCTCCAGATAGACAACCATCGGGGCGTCATCTAGTGCCTCGACATTAACATCCTCCTGTCGTCACTCTGGGAATGTTTGGTCTACTACTCTACTGCGAGCCACATGCCCTAATTCGCGGCTGCAAAGAGGCTGCCGCTCCCGGAGCTCTTTTGACGACGAGCATGGTGTGCTCCATATGTATGCTATACTTGGATCATGGTGACAATGAGACAAACTTTGCAGCTTTTGCCCTCACAGTACCCCAGTGAGAAGGTTTCTGTGCCTACTATGTTACTACCGAAAATGTTTGGAGATGAAGCACGATATTTTGCATCAGTTCTAGTGTTTCAAATCTTGCCGTCTCCGGGCATACATCTCTTTACCCATGAGCCAAGGATACATATATTGAGGTAATACATCTCTTCTCCAGGCATACATCTCCTTCCTTCCGTCGCTTATAAGGAAGATATATTGACGTACTCCCTCTGTAAAGAAATATAAGAACGTTTAGATCAGTACTGTACTTCCTCCATATATTTCTTTACACGAGGTAGTAATAAATATTATAATGCATGACACACGACATATCATTTTTCTAGCATTTCTAGTATTCCTTCAACTTTTGATTTTTATTTATAACAAGTAAATCTGGGATTGCATGATTTTTCTAAGAATGTGTCAAACACTTCTATTAATTATATGATTTTGTAATGCACAAACATTTATAATTACAAGAAGAACTAAAAAGGCATTCAACACTTATTAATTTCATGACAATCTTACTAAAATATATTAACAACATTATTACATAAACACATTTTCAATAAGTTGAAAAAAATTAAAATGTATTCAACACTTTTTTTAATCGCTTAAACATTTATATAAATGTGTTGTACATTTTTTATTACATGGATTTTTAATAAAGAAATGTTTTTGAATGACAGAAAAAATTATAAAAAATACACCGAACACCTCTTGAATTATATGAATTTCTTTGTATAAATGTGTCAAACACTTCTTTAATTACATGAATATTTTTCTAATCTACTAATTCCTCATCTTCAGCTAGGAGTTCGATGAACTACCCACCATATATAGTAATCTAGCTGATATTTATCTTATTAGCTGAACTACCCCATCATATCATTCCCATAACTTGGGCACGTCGGTATATGACGCCCGCAGGCAATAAATTAGATTACAGTTGTCTCTATACTGTTTGCGGTGTTCACTAATATTAATTAGGGAGCAAATGGGAATATTTTCAAACTCATCATGCACATCTCTTCCAACGGTCAGAGGCCCTTAGAGCATCCCGAGCCGCGCCCCCAACATGTCCCTTAGGCGATTTTTTCACGCCGGCGACCAAAAATCGGACCAGTCGTGCCCCAGAAGCCCGTTTTTCGCCAGTATAGACCTAAATTGGCGCCAACAGACCAAGGCCGAACCCAGCGCACTTGGGGGGGGGGGGGGCGCCGAGGCGAGGATTTTGGTGCGAACTAATTGCGGGCCTGCCGAGTCAGCAACACTCGCCTCGTCGTCCTCACAACGCCTTGGTTTCCCACGGGGAATCAATGCCAAGGCTGCCGCCGGTCAGCCTTCCATTGATTCCTCAGAAGCGGCGCTTCCTCACGGGCGGCGCGGCGACACCCTCCCTCCCACCACGCGTACACATGGTGCCGGACGGCTATAAAATCGACGCCTCCCCCTCACCTCTGGCCACACCACGCCGTGTTCTGCCTCTCTCTCCCCGTGCGAAGCTGCCGCCGCTGATCCTCCCCTCTCTCCCCAAGCCCAGCCGCTCGGCCGGCACACCTGCAGCGCCGGCATCGTCATCAACGAGGGCGGCGGGTGTGCCTCCTCCTCAGCTCCTCCCCGCTACATCAAGCTGAAGACGGAGTCGGGGCTCGCCGCCGTTAAGACGGAGCCAGGGCTCGCCGGCGGCGTGAAGGAGGAGCTCGACAACGCGACGGTCTTGAAGTGGGCGCATGAAGACTGGGCGCGGACGGAGCTGGAGCGCCAGTGCCGCGCCTACGAGCAGTTCACCGCTCGGCGCTGTGGCTGCGACGAGGGAGGCGTCGTCGTCCTCGATGACGACGCACCGCCACCATCGGTCCACGAGCTGGGCGATGCTGGGCGGGGTGCAGCAGGGACGACCGCGTCAAGGAGGAGAAGGACGACGAGGACGACGGCGAGGATGGCGGTGACGTCGGCGACTTCGTCGAGCTCAGCGCGTTCTTCGGCCCGTAGTTGTAGTTGCGGCCCTTTTTTAAAAAGTTCTTCACTTTGCTATGTAAAAAACTATGTAGGTCGCCTAAGTAATGTCATGTTTCCCGAATTTTAGCCGAATCTTTGTCCCGTTTGCTGAACTTTAGCCGAATTCTCTTTTTTTAAACCGTCTTCTGGGGGCGGCATTCGGGCCAGCGGCTGGGAACCCGAAAGCCCCCCCGCTGATTTTTGCGCCGGTTCGCCCCCAGGAGGCGATGTTACGTGCCGACTGGGATCCAACAGCTGGAGATGCTCTCAGCAGCATCCCCTCCGCTTACAGCCGGCGTACGCGCACAACAAAGTATCCCGCTGTGTGTAAGATGTCAAACGAACACGTTCGTTCTATCTGTAAAATAAATAACGAACTCGCATACAATCAACCACAACTAGAGAAAGGACCAGCGCGCAAGTAACCAACAATCAACGACCACTAGAGATACGATATCTGCTGATCGATCTTGGGAACAAACTGCTGCACGACAGTCATGACGATAGCCCTGCTCCGCCCAGCGCGCATGCCAACCCATGGCGGGCCTCGTCCTCGGTCGCCCGCCTCCCATAGTCTCATCTGCCATGCCACCTGGCCCACCTCTGTTACGTTCACCGTCTCCTTTGCTGTCACGCCCAAACTCTCCTCCTCCTCCGCCGCCGCCACGCTACACAGGTCGGGTAGCACGGGCGGCCGGCCGGGCACAGCAATTCATGCAGCAACGAATCGAGTCCAACCAAATAATCACCTTTGCCGTCCATCCAAGGCCCCCAACTGGCAACAGAGACTGGAAACCTGTCGGCCAAACCTGACCACACCAGTGTTGAGTACAAAAGTAGCTAGCAGCGCCTTCCTCACCCAACCCCAACCCTAGATGCAACGTCAGTCCAAAACCCCTCTCCCCTTTCGTTTCTCTCCGATCGAGCGGCGATGCCGCCCGCTCCTCTGCATGTCCCCAACTCAGATCCAGAGGCTTCGCCAGACCCCGTCGCTGCGCTGCCGGCCCTGGCGGTGGTCCTGCTCACCCCCGAGCTCTTTGCCGCGCTTAGCCAGGTGGCCGCAAGGTCCAACCCCAATGTCGGGGCGCCAAGGATCCCTCTCACATCCGAGATCCTCGCTATCCTGCGCGGCGAGCTTGAGCCCTCGCCTCACGACCACTCCTACTTGGCCCTCCATTTCCGCCTTCCCCAGCAGCAGCTCGACTCCATCTCCGCTAGCCACCCCTCCGCCACGCCACCACAACGCCGACAGTCTTCCCTGCCCCTGCCTCCGTCCCGGGCGCCCTCTCACGTGTCACCGCCCCTTCCTCCGCCCACAGCGCATGCCAATCCGGCCATGGAGAAGGTGCGACTACGGGTCATATCCGTGGAGGAGGACACGCTCCACTATCGCCCGCTGGTGCGCCCCGCGCGACTCACCTTTGAGGCACTCTGGGCCGCTACCATTGCACCACACTGACCGCAACGCCAAGCACAACCCCGTGAGGCGCAAAGCAACCAGGCCAACTTATGGGCCCTCAGCGCCATGATAAAGGGCGTTTCTGCCGGGCGTCTTCGTCGGCAACGCCTTCAACTACCGCGCTGAGCTCCTCGTCCTCGGCCCCACAACCAAACGCAGGCCAACATCGGCTATGTGCCCATGCCTGTTCGACGATGACTCTGCGGTCTTACGAAACTACGAGGACTGCCGCGACCTCATCCATGGGATGCTCGCCGACGGGCCTTTCCCCGAGAACTGGGGGTGGGGGGGGGACCATCATCACCCGCAAATGGACTTCGCTGATGAGAACGTCCCCAAGATCGATAGCCTTGAAGGCGTCGTCCAACGGTTCAACATGGACATCCACCTGCCATAGTTACTGGTATCTCTTTTTTTCAGCCATCCACAGGCGGCCGCTATTGTAGGCGCTCTAGCGGTACCTGGCCTAGCGTGCGCAATTCTCCATTTAGAGATGGAGCATGGTGACAAGGAGATCGTCAGGCTGTCGTGCCTCCACACTAATGCCTTCCACATCCCGTGCATCAAAGCGTGGTTCTATCAAGAGTCAAAGTGCCAAATTTATTGGTGTGAGGTGATGGATTACTTCGGCTTTAGATTCTGAGATTAGATAGTTGAAGGTGCTTGACTCATACATCTCGAATGCAAAGATAGTGATAGATTACATAGCAGATGAATAAATCAAGGAAACAAAGAATAAATTCCGATGTAATAAATATTTGGGAGGTGAGACTGGTTTTTCAGCACCCGGTTGTCTAGGCACCTGGTTATCAGCACCGTCCGCGAAGCAGCTAGCCCATAGAGATTTTCGCCAGGTCCTGTACCAGAAGTTTGATTAGCAGGCTTAGGAGAGCTACCCGTGGGAGCCTGACAATATTTAAAACGAAGATGTGCCTATACTCACATTGTTCATTCGTAGGAAGATTGCACCTTGGCTGCTACCGCATCTTTCCGTTTATTGGTGAAGGGCCAGATAAAAGGGGGTCGGGACTCCCACGTGCTACCGGACCTTTCCGTCTCATCAAGGTTGAATTGCCAGATAAAAGGGGTTCGGGACCCCCGGGTGCTACCACACCTTTCCGTCTCTTGGCATCTGTGTAAAGTTACAAAGAGCAAAGTGAGCAGTCGGTAGTAGCCATACAGGAAATTTAACCACTACTGCATTATTGATTGTGCGAAAAATTGCAGAATATATGAGCAAATATCACTTATCCCAAATTCATCTAAATAATACTAGTAATTAGTAGCGTGTAAGCCTAGACAGCAAACCAGTTGCTCTTATCTACATCAGATTTATTAATTAGATGGGTAATATGGATTACTCAGAAGGATGTCAGGAATTTAGATATCATGTTATATTAGATAGAAGAATTCATATTTGGATCGGAGTGAGTAGCTGCTTATTTTTTCTTAATGCCTAGCTTAATTCTAGATGGGTCATCAAAGTCCGGATTGCAAATCCCTCCGCTCTTCCCACTATTAGCGTCTTTGTCTGAGAATCTGTTTCAAAGCATTTGCCAGTTGAGAAAATAAAAGAAATTGTTTACTACTGTATTTCTACACTTAAATGCTTTCAAGCTGGTAAAGGTGATTGTAGTTTTTGAATCTATAGGAATGTGTCCAAATATAGTTATAGGAACCAAAGTGAGTAGTGACCAGTAATGCTATGTAGTATAGTGATACATCATTTTAAGCCAACACCATGGAGTCTGGGTGCAATAACAGAAGGTAGTACATACTATCTACAATGGCAGGTCCATATTAATATTTTGAAATAACTGACAGGAGCAGCATAACTTATTTGATGCCCTGTTTTCGAGTAGAACGACTAGTCAATGAGTCGTAACTAGAAGTCAGCTCAAATACCTCGACTAGTTGCTAACAGAACGACTCGTTGACTCGTCAACTCGAAAACCTTGACCTGATGTGGATATTTATTTTAAGGAATGGTGATAAAAGCTCAGCTTCTAGTAACAAATTAGCAACTTTGGATCTCTCGCCCGCTCACCTCGCTGGGCAAGGAAAACCTTGCCAACGGATGGTAGCCAAATTGGCTTGCTCACACAAACGAGGAAAAAACATGAAACTGCGGGTAACATGATGAGTTGCCGGGGAGCCAAACCCCTCGCTTCTTTGCTTTGTGAGGCAAAGCAGGCGCTTGCCCAAAATCCAATCATGCTGTAACCTTTGCTAGATTTACATGTCATGCCTGATTAGGCATAACTTTGTTTTTCTTTTACCCATTTAATTTTGCCGGTCCATGGCAAAGACCCACTCAGAGTGAGAAGTTCAGAAATCATTGTGCACTCAATACAAAGTTCAGAATGTTGGGTAGTTGACGACAAAATTATGTACTAAGCTACATCATGGTCAACAAAAATCTTAAGATTCTTCTAAAATAGGTTTAGTTTGACAACAGCCTAGAAATTCAACAATATAGTAAGAATTATAGTAGGAAAATATTGGTCGTGATCTGACGAAAAAATCAATCAAAACACAAGATTAGGAGCACACCAGGGGTGCTTAAGTAGTAGGCAACGAACCGCACACTTAAGAGCACTTAATAGTCGTGGCAACAAAAACAATTATTTTGTTTTCTCTACTGAATAAAATAATGAAAAATGATGATGTTCATTAGATATGTTAGTCTGCATATTGTGCAATCTATATAAAAGGAGTCCCATATAAAGAGCTCCATATTATTTAATGTCCTCGATGGAAGGCCATGAAGGATTCATAAATGAAACTAGGATCTGTTTACATTCAGCCACCAATAACAGATATCAAGTGACAACAGCAATTAGTATTACCCAAAAGCAAATATATAAGGGACTAGATCATTCATACAACTATGCATTATCCATTGGATCGCTTGTCGCTTACAAAATATGTAAAGCTAACCAACATTGTTCAAAGCCAGAAAAGGGCATGCACCTGAAGAGCATGTTTTGGAATGCTGCCACGGAACTAGACCATTAGGCATATGCATGCACACCCAACGACTAGTTTTTACAAAGTCATTTGTTCCACCATGTTAAATGCATGAAGAAGCAAGGACTTTCATCAATCATCCGCCAACGAAATCTGTGAAACAAGGAATATAAGCTAAACCACCCATGAAATCTCCAGAATTGCACATAAGATGCACTTCCCAGCTATCCATATCATACGACAAATTCACCTCCTTCCAGCCAGTAACGAAAATCAAATTACGATCCGGATGAATTGCAAACATCTCATACTTAAAGGTCTTGTCCTCTTTGTCATCAATAGTATGCTTTAGGGTCCACACTTCACTAGCATAATCCTCAAGTACCCACACAAAGAGTTGGTAATAATAACGAACCATATACCAAGCATGCAATTTCCCCTGAGAGTATCCAATTGAGCTATAACCAGACCTGGCTTCTTCCATTCCTTCCGGGAGAGCAATTTCCCCCACAAACATCCCCCTTTGAGGAACCGCCCCGGTTCGCGCAGTGCCCGGTGCCGAGATACGTGCTTGACGTGTCCAAGAGAAAGAACATCGCGGCCTACGTCAGCCACAACAGGTTCGTGCCGAACGCCTTCGTAAAGGGCGTGGTCCATGCCACGATGACGACTCGTGCCCCCACCTGATGGTCTTCGCCATGGAGACCATTCTGCCAATGAGCGAGCTGAGCATCGACTACGGCGTCGACCAGTGACCGATCGGCAACGTTTCCTGTATGTTTACCCTCATTTCCAATTGCCATGAACCTTTCGCCTTCATTTTCAGTTGCCATGAACCATTCTGTCACTGTTATCGATTGTATCATTGGATAGACATAGCGCTAAGACACCTTAAACATAATTGTTTGCTTGTATTTCTTGTGCCTGGTTTGCTGTGTTTGCACTTTGCAGTCGGCAAGTTATAGCCTGGAACCATATTTGCATGAGTTGTGTCTGGATCACGTACACCAGGCTCGGCCAGGAAGCGGTCAGCAACAACATCTGGCACTCCGATAGAGACCTCATCAACCAGCTCAACGCCGAGATCCGTCCGCCCGGCTACATCACGCTGGACATGTCCAACAGCAAGGAGGCGATTCCCGTCCCCGTCCGCAACACGGTGGACCACGACGTCTATCCCCTCGAGAGAGCTGGCACCGGGAGCATGGTGCTGCTTCCGTGCCCGCACACCACGACTACGGCTGTGGGAGGGTTCTCCTGCGCGTCATTCACCACTTGAGGCGACGTAGTTGTGTCGCACGGGAGGCGCATGATCGGGACCCACGCCAACTCGCCAGCTGGTGGAGCATCCACGTGTCCTCGAAAATCGGGCAGTAGGGGGGGGGCATCATCACCCACAAATGGACTTCATTGATGAGATCGTCCCCAAGATCGATAGCCTTGAGGGTGTTGTCCCGCGCTTTGACATTGACATAAAACTGCCGTACGTTGTTACTGGTATGTCTGGTTTTCAACCATCCACAGGCCCTAATCCGCGCATGCAAAGAGGCGGACGCTGTTGTAGGAGCTCCGACGTTACCCGGCCTGGTGTGCGTGATTCGGCATTTGGAGTTCGAGCCTGGTGACAAGGAGATCGTCAGCTGCCGTGCCTCCACACCAACGCCTTCCACATCCAGTGCATCAAAGCGTGGTTCTATCATGAGTCAAACTGCCAAATTTGTCGGCGTGAAGTGATGGATTACTTCGGCTTTAGATTCTGAGATTAGATAGCTGAAGGTGCTTGACTCAAATATCTCGGATGCAAAGATGTTGATAGATTACATAGCAGATGAATAACTTTCTTCCCCGCAAAAAGAAAGAAAGAATAAACCAGCACAGTTGGAAGAATAAACTTCAAATGTAAACATTTTAGATTCCTAACTTACTGCTCTATTCGTCTTAACATTGTTTTTTGCATTTCTAGTGTTCCTTCAACTTTTAGTTTTTTTCATAACAAGTAAATATGATATTAGGTTTTTTAAGAATGTGTCGCATGCTTTTTTAATTACACGATTTTGTAATGCATGCATTTTTTAATTAGAAGAATATTTTAAAAATCATTGAACACTTTTTAATCACTTGATCATCTTACTAAAATATATTAACTACTTATTACATGGTTACATTTTTTAATTAGAAGATTATTCTATAAATGCATTCAACACTTCTTTTAATTACATCCAAATATCCATAAAGGTATCAAGCAGTTTTTTTATTACATGGATCTCTAATAATGATTTTTTTTCTAATGACACAACAGTTTATGAAAATTGACTAGACACTTTTTAAATTACATGAATTTCTTTGTAAAAATGTGAGAAGCACTTTTGTAATTACACGAGCATTTTCTAATCCATGAATTACTCCTCTTCCACAAGGAGGTCTATGAACTTATCACCTTAGTAATCTATGTAATATTCATCTTACTGAGTCTTGCTCTAATCTTATAAGCTGATGTACTCCATCATCTCACAACGATAACATGGGCACGTCGGTATATGAGTCCCTCATGCAGTAGCTAAAAGTATGCAGTTCTCTTCGAGCTGTTTGTGGTCTTTGCCGACATTAATTAGGGAGCAAATGGAAAAGTTTTCGGCTCTCAACAACATCATGCAAAACTTCTTGTTCCTAGTAGGAGACCCTCAACAACATCCCTTCAGTCTACGCCATTGTTTTCGGCTCTACAGTCTGCCATGGTGTGTGTGAGATAACGGTAGAGCTCATTTCGTTTCCCAGCTGGGGAGTCTGAGCGGGCGCCTGGACCATGGTGTTGACACCTTAGCCGTGGCAGTCGTCACAGCGACACATGTCGTCGGCTATGGGAGAGTTTTCCTCCGCAACGCCCCCCTCCTCGAGCGGAGCGATCATCCGACCTCCATGTGCATCCAGGACTGTGGTTGTGTCGCACACGAGATTCAAGATAGGGATCCAGGCCCACTCACCAGCGATATGCTCCCGTTCCCCTCCTTCGATTAGGGGAGTCGCTAGTTTTTTCGGTTGGGCTCGCGAGTAAAGCCAACGCGGTCGCTCTCCCTCCTTCGGAATGGGCTGCCGGCTAACTCAAGGCCCAATGCACCACAGGCACCCGTTTCAGCCCTGGGAGCAGCAGCCCACAAGACAGCCGGGCCAGTTAACACAAATCGCTGAACTGACCGCGACACGCATGAAATCGGATGGCCAGGAAGTCCCGGATCAGGAAAACGGACGGCTGAAAACGCAAATCGCTGTGGGAGCTCGGTTTGGTCTTGCCCGCCGCATCTATCCCAAGCATCATGACCTAAAAATCGAGTATCACCCAAACGAAAACAATTAAATGAGTCGAAGAGAAAGGACCAACATGATACAACACGGGCAGTTCTTGAGCATGAAAAGTGTGAGGGTGCTCCCGAAACCTGGACAACAGCGGCGGTGTGGTGTCCTCGATGCGGCAACGACCAGCGTAGTACCCTATTAAATTTGATAGCAAAAGCTGATAGGAGTAATTACCTGTCCAAAAGCCATTTCAGATGATGAATGATTGAGCACAAGAATGGACAATAGGAAGCTGCAGAATCTGCCCAAATCAATTCTCAACGCGTAGCATGAACATCACTTGCACATATTTTTGTTGGGAGAGGATATGAGTATCATTTTTTTGAGACGACACGAGGACATTGACGCAATTTGCAGGTAGCATAGCAGAGCATGTCGCAGAAGAAGATGTGGCTGCTGAAGTAAGATGTGCATAGACAGCCAGGGAGGGAAGCATTATATAGTTCAACTAAAACCACGACGAGTAAACGGAACGGAGGGAGTACCTGCGAGGTTTGCGACTTTACCAACAATTAAGCAAATTAAGGAATGATAATAGGCCTGAATGAATGAATGAATGAATGGTAATAGGCCATAATCGCGAGCTTGAAGGGGAGCGTATTAGTTTCCAGCAGAACAATGCCATGATTGTGAGATTGAAGGAGAGGAGATAAGTTACCGGTACACCAGGCATCTCTCCCTCGCCCGCCACTCCCACCTCTGGATTGGATTGGCTCGACTCGGATCCTGCTCCGCCGGTCGCTGAGATCGACCGGATGGACTCGTCTTCCCCTGGATCCTGCTCCTCCGGTCGCTGGGATCGATCGGATGGACTCGATCCTCTCTCCGCGGCTCGATTCCGGATCGATACGCTCCCGTTCCCCTCCTTCGATTAGGGGAGTCACTAGTTTTTTCGGTTGGGCTCGCGAGTAAAGCCAACGCGGTCGCTCTCCCTCCTTCGGAATGGGCTGCCGGCTCACTCAAGGCCCAATGCACCACAGCACCCGTTTCAGCCCGGGGAGCAGCAGCCCACAAGACAGCCGGGCCAGTTAACACAAATCGCGGAACAGGCCACGACAGGCATGAAATCGGATTGCCAGGAAGTCCCGGATCGGGAAAACGGACGGCTGAAAACGCAAATCGCTGTGGGACCTCGGTTTAGGTGCGGCTATCTAAATGGCATAAGGTGTGTGCGTGTCAAAGCTGAGTGTGTTTCTTCTACCTCTTGTGTTTATGTGTGTCTTCCTTCTCCCTCCTGGGCATCTCAAACATTTTACGAGTGCGGAGCCTCGTCCGGGTGCACGGCGAACTGCCCAAACTAGATGACCCAACACAGAATGAGGCACCGGCTGGAGATGTTCAGGTCCAACGAGACAAAGTGGGCCGTGAGGACGATGGACCTGATCTAGCTCGGCGCATTCTCCTTTGCGATTCACCGGGTACGTGCTCCCCGCGGATCACCCCCGCATTGCACGAACGCCAATGCCGGCTATCTAAATGGCATAAGGTGTGTGCGTGTCAAAGCTGAGTGTGTTTCTTCTACCTCTTGTGTTTATGTGTGTCTTCCTTCTCCCTCCTGGGCATCTCAAACATTTTACGAGTGCGGAGCCTCGTCCGGGTGCACGGCGAACTGCCCAAACTAGATGACCCAACACAGAATGAGGCACCGGCTGGAGATGTTCAGGTCCAACGAGACAAAGTGGGCCGTGAGGACGATGGACCTGATCTAGCTCGGCGCATTCTCCTTTGCGATTCACCGGGGACGTGCTCCCCGCGGATCACCCCCGCATTGCACGAACGCCAATGCCAATACCGACATATCGACGGAGGAGCAAGCACGCATCGTCGAGCCAAGGAAGTTTCCACCGAGGTGGATTGAGTCGGGGTATGACCCTGCGGCCACGCTTCCGGATGATGGTGAGAAACAGCCCCGGTTCGTGCAGTGCCCGGTGCCGAGATACGTGCTTGACATATCCAAAAGGAAGAACATCGCGGCTTACGTCAGCCACAACAGATTCGTGCCGAACGCCTTCGTCCAGCTCGTGGTCCGTGCCACGATGACGACTCGCGCCCCCACCTGATGGTCTTCGCCATGGAGACCATCCTGCCCATGAGCGAGCTGAGCATCGACTACAGCGTCGACCAGTGATCGATCAGCAACGTTTCCTCTATGTTTACCCTCATTTCCAATTGCCATGAACCTTTAGCATTTATTTTCACTTGCCATGAACCTTTCTGTCGCTGTTATCGATTGTATCATTGGATAGACGCAGCGCTAAGACACCTTAAGCATAACTGTTTGCTTTGCTTGTATTTCTTGTGCCTGGTTTGCTGTGTTTGCACTTTTTAGTCGGCAAGTTATAGCCGGGAACCATATTTGCATGAATTTAGTCTGGATCGACATCATAACCATGGTTCTGAGCCTTTAGTTGAGAATTTTATTCGGTTTAGTTTTCTGTAGTCATTGCAAAGGTTCATGAAGCTGTACATCTAGGGTGAACTCTACAATGTCGTCTCCGCCACCTACGGCCCTGGCAAGTCCGGCCCCGACGTCTGCCTGTTCAAGCTCGCGCGTCTGCCCGTGGAAAACTCGGCAAAGATTTTCAAACATGATTTTTTTTCGTGCAACTGTTCTGCCGAGTTTTACATCTGCAAAGAGCTTTCTGTGGAAAACTCCGCAAATGTGGCATGTTTTGCTGAGTTTTACGGCTCTCATCAAATATTTGCGGAGTTCCTATATTCGCAAGTTCGGCAAACCACATGGTTGAAGTTCATAGTGTGCATCCAAGCGCCACAGCTGCCAAGTGCTCCACTAGTTAAAGGGTACCTTTGCCGAGTCCAGCACTCGGCAAAAGCTACAACCTGTGCCTTTTAGAGTTGAATTTCTACTAATTCACATAGTTCAACGAAGTACTGAAAAGAGGCAAGTACCACACAAGTTGAACTAGAGGTGGTAATAACATGATCTGCCATGGATGCCTACTAATTAAACTCTTCGGTATGCGAACTCAGGGTCATAGTGTGGATTAAGTGAAGCTAAGCTGCCAACGGGCCTGTAGTAGACGTGATCTCGTCCCGATCATACTCGAGGTAGAACGTGGTTCTCTCCCCAGCTTCCATCGCATAAGCATTTGCAAGGGCTCTCCAACCAGGGAACTGAAGTAGGTGCGGTTTGCCTCGTTGGTGACAAGACAATTGAAGATATAGTCTATGTATGTGTCGTGGTGTCGAGAGAGTGTGGGCGTGTGAGTTCGCGTGTGTGAGTCTGCTAGCTTCTCTCCTGTGCTGAGTTCATCTTCTTATTGTGTAGATTCCGCGTGTGCATGCATACATCACCGC
Organism: Triticum monococcum; assembly: GCA_034509565.1. Taxonomy (NCBI): domain Eukaryota; kingdom Viridiplantae; phylum Streptophyta; class Magnoliopsida; order Poales; family Poaceae; genus Triticum; species Triticum monococcum. Next base: position 754,477,131 of record CM067843.1, on the reverse strand, counting down.
AAACACTCGTGTGCTTAAGATCGTGTCGAGTTTGTGTTCTTCCGTCTGGTGTTCGTGTCGACGGAGGCTGCTCGGCGTTCTTCGCCGGAGGGTTTGTCCCAACAATTGGTATTCAAAGCCGTGCACTCCGTCACGCTCACAGGCTCGTCGGAGGGGCTGAACCTCGCCAATACGGCATGGGCAGGATTCGATGCGGCGCGGCTGCTGCGAGGCCCTCATGTGTGGAGGTCCGGTTCTCTGTCGAGGTCAAACTGCGTCATGATAGAAGGAGGGCATGATGCTCGGAAAGATGGACCACCGGTGGCAAGGAGTTCGTCGTCCACATCGGAGTCATCGACAAGGTCTGTCGCCGGCAACAAAGGTGTGGTGAAGCCGTAGGAGGTGCGTCTCTCATCGAAGCCAACCGAAATGGCGTCAATCGGCGTGACAAGATAACATTGGCGTTCGTCTACGTGTTGCACCGACGACATCGACTACCATGGGCTTCTGAAGAGGAATAAAGCATAACAATATTGTTATTAGTGTCAAGTATTTAGGTTTAGGTGATGTTTAGTTTGTTGCATGGCGTAATAGCCGCGCAGAGTTGCATTAGTCAGCCAAGTACCAAGAAAAACGCATGCTCGGCAACATAGCGTAGCGGCTGGATCAGTAGCATAGAGATAGAGCGAGTGCACGCGAGCGTTTGGCAAGCCAGGAGATGGGTAGCCGTAGTCATGTAGGTGTGTCTTAGGTGACCAAGTGATGAGTGCATGTGGAGAGATGTGGCCTATGTTCATATGTATTAGTGTGGTCAGATGTGTCGTGTGAGGCTACATGCATCATGCATGGTACCCTAATTAAAATGGCCAAGTCATGTGGCTGTTGCGTGAACCTTGCGTGTAGCCGGATCAGTTAGTTAAGATAAGGATGGATGCATCAGGTATGCATGCATTGGCCGAGTTGTGTGGGTAGCTAGCTACGGGTGTGGATCAAGCCGTTAGTGGCTTGACCACGACTAGCTATGTTTATGTGTGTGTGCATGCTATGAACTGGGTGCGTGAGTGTGTGTTAGCCAGCTGTGTTGGGTGCCTATTTAAGCCTTTCTAATTGAGTTCATTTGTGTGGTGTTAGGAAATACAGAAAATGGCATAAGTTGTGTGCATGTCAAAGCTGAGTGTGTTTCTTCTACCTCTTGTGTTTATGTCTGTCTTCCTTCTCCCTCCTGAGCATCTCCAACAGTGTACGAGTGCGGCGCGTCGTGCTGGTGCATGGCAAACTGCCCAAACCAGATGACCCAGTGCGGAATGAGGCACCGGCTGGAGATGTTGCGGTCCAACGAGACGAAGTGGGCGTGAGGACGATGGACCTGATCCAGCCGGGCGCATTCCTTTGCAAGTCACCTGGGACGTGCTCCCACGGATCACCCCTGCATTGCGCGAACGCTAATGCCAATACCGGCACAACCACGGACGAGCGAGCGCGCTTCAGCGAGCGAAGGATTCTCCACCGAGGTGGATTCAGTCGGGGTACGCCCCTGCGGCCACGCTTTCGGACGACGGTGAGGAACAGCCCCGGTTCGCGCAGTTCCCGGTGCCGAGATAGGTGCTTGACGTGTCCAACAGGAAGTACATCGCGGCCTATGTCAGCCACAACATATTCGTGCCGAACGCCTTCGTCCAGCTCGTGGTTCGTGCCATGATGACAACTCGTGCCCCCACCGGATGGTCTTGGCCATGGAGACCATCCTGCCGATGAGCGAGCTGAGCATCAACTACGGCGTCGACCAGTAATCGATCGACAACGTTTCTTGTATGTTTACCCTCATTTCCAATTGCCATGAACCTTTCGCCTTCATTTTGAGTTGCCATGAACCTTTCTGTCGCTGTTATCGATTGTATCATTGGATAGACGCAGCGCTAAGACACCTTAATCAGAACTGTTTGCTTCTATTTCTTGTGCCTGGTTTGCCGTGTTTGCACTTTGCAGTCGGCAAGTTATAGCCTAGAACCATATTTGCATGAGTTGAGTCTGGATCGACATCATAACCATGGTTGTTTGCGTTTAGTCGAGAATTTCATTCGGTTTAGTTTCATGTAGTCGTTGCAAAGGTTCATGAAGGTGTACATCTAGGGCGACCTCTACAATGTCGTGCCCGCCACCTACGGCCCCGGCAAGTCCGGCCCCGACATCTGCCTGTTCAAGCTCGCACGTCTGCCCGTGGAAAACTCTGCAAAGATTTTCAAAAATGATTTTTTTTCGTGCAACTGTTCTGCCGAGTTTTACATCCGCAAAGAGCTTTCCGTGGAAAACTCCGCAAATTTGGCATGTTTTGCTGAGTTTTACGGCTCTCATCAAACATTTGCGGAGTTCATGTACTCACAAGTTTGGCAAACAACATGGTTGAAGTTCATAGTGGGCATCCAAGCGCCACAGCTGCCAAGTGCTGCACTAGGTAAAGGGTACCTTTGCCGAGTCCAGCACTCGGTAAAAGCTACAACATGTGCCTTTTAGAGTTGAATCTTATCTTATATTTACTAATTGGAACAACCTTTCATGATCTCTCATTAATCCACATCATCAAAATTAATTAAACCGTTAGATTGTAAAATTTACGGTCAGGATAAAAGGAAAACTTACATAACGCAAATGATCCAAGTCTATAAAAAACACATGTGACACGTCCAACCTTTTTTTTGTGAGAATCATGACACGTCCAGCATTAGGGAAACAAAAGAAGAAAAGGCTCACATAAAAAAAAGGTAATCCTCACGTGAGAAAAGCACACAAGGAAAGCCCCCGTGATTGTCAAAAGAATAATAAGAAGGAAAGCCTCCTTTAAAATCTCCAACCATAAATAAATGTCAAAAAAACAACGATCAAAGGTAAAAAGAACCCATGACCAGGCTAATTGCACATGAAATAAAAATACCAGTGGAGCCTCCGTTAAAATCTCCAATGATAAAATATATAAAAAAACAATGATAAAAGGGATCCACGATCTGGCTGATTGCCCGTGAAGTAATATATCGATGGAGACTCCACATTAATTTTCAGAAAAAAACATAAACTAAATATGTATGTATTATAAATCTAGGGTTCAGATCAACAAGTGAACTTGGTTAGAGTCATAGCTATATACAATGTGTAGATCAAGGAAAAAAACCATGGGCATGCTGTCAAAAAGGAAAGAAATTGTTAGATTATAAAATTATTATTATCAAGCTAGAAGGAAAACATCATAGAGTCCTCCGCTCCTCATCGTAATGTCCCAGTTTTCCCAAACTCTCACGTTGTATGGAACAAAAATAAACTCCCTTCGAGGCTAGAGACCGTTTGACCTCTTTCTGCCCCACCAAGCCGCTGCAGCGTCCTCGAGAGAACCCTAATTCCTCTTCTCTCCTTCCGTCTTCAATTTTGAAGTTTCATTCACATAACGCCGGCCTCTGACTATCTAGATGGCCTTGACGCATATGATTCATCCTAGACTGGACGGCCTCCTATCAAGACTGCATGCATGCGTGCACCGGCCTCGGATGGAGGCTTGCTGATCTGCACACTAGAGATGCGACAATACAAGCCGGGGCGTGGAGGAGGATACGGCCGGCTGGCCGGCCGGCAATGCTAAAGGAACCACAACATTGAACCAATTGATTTTCACATGTTGAGTATGAATCTGCTCGATGTGCGGACGACTACAGGTGTGTTGATTGACGTCTCTGATATAAAGTACATGCATTCCTGGTAGCAGCAGGCTTGAAGTTCTTCAACATCAGCGTCATGAATAACCATTAGAACATCACAAACTACACAGCATGGCATGAGCTGAAACGATGATGACGGAGAACAGACGGTGAGTTCCAACTTAGATATATATAAACTGTAGAAAACATATCACATACAAGTGTTACTCTTCTCGGTAAGCAATACAGTCACCAGTTCTACGTTAGATCAACAATTATTTTTGCTACCCTGTCTGCAGTTTCTTTGTTGATAAAAGATCAGATACGGGAAGTAGGTAGAGATACCATCAGCTATTATGACTTTTAGAGTTCAACTTTTTTTTGCTTGCTTTCATATGACTTCTGACATGTTGGTTTTATCACGTTGACATATATAGGTTACTATATGTGACAAACTGTACATACGTTAACACAGGTGGATTGATCAAGCAGGCAAGCACACATGTGGATTGATCCTTACATGAAGGCTACCACATGCACGTATGAATCTATGAAGGCTAACACATGCACGTATGAATCTACAAGGCTGTCGGCCACTTGCTTGATGGACGGCCCAATGCGACGAAACACACGCACATGCGAACTTCACAAGGACATGCTAAGTTGATCGCAAAAGTCCCGTATCATGCCTTTGGATTTTATTGCTTTTATGTTTTGTAGTACAGATTACATAAGTGGTACAGGTCTGTAAACAAGCTAAACTAGCGTACACTAAATCCTATTCGGTGAACGATACTACCACCAGTACGTACCGGACAAGGACAGGGAAACCTAATCGTGGTTAATCCCAACAGTCCTGCTAACTTCGACGGTGGCGTCTTTGAGTTAGGGTGGGTAATGCATGTACACGCATGTGCAATGAACTATTCATATAAAGATCTATGATTATTATTTATACTCTTCACAGATCAAATACATCATTCCCATTAGATGACTTTCTATCTTCAGTCTATCTATCTATCATTTGCTAAACACGATATCTACACATATTACGAATCTTTTGGGTTATAATAGTACAAATGCATAAGCAATTGTTAGATAAACAACACATGGATGTCATCAGTGTGTGACAGTCATATGATATTTTAAAATGTAAAAATGTAACATATGCATGTAAATGCAAATTTAAGTTTAGTAACGACCTGTGATGGAATGAATGTTATGGAAGCAATCACTTTGAATATAGGTTTATGACTTTTATGTGCATCTTAATTATTAGATTAACAATTACTTCCATAAAATATTTCACAGTAACTTTCTAAAGTGCACAATCTCTACTCTTGATATCAGGCAAATTTTCCTCTGTACTGGAAGGGAGATTTGGTTGGAGACCAGTAATTAAGCATTGGATGCTTAAGTGGGTATGCACAAGTGTTACTAAATGTAAACACTTAAGTTTCTCAAGTTTGTATTATATAGATTTGATGAATCTCATCTACATGTTGTAACGAAAAGAATATCATTCAAGAAAAATGGTATCAAATTCCTAATCTATAGTACACTATATATAGTAAGAAAGCTGCTATAAATTTTCTAAGCCTGGTAGCAGCTCATGTCATAGTTACATTGTTTAAATTTGTTGTATGACTATATTGTAGTTTATGCGGAAGGAAAAATTAAAATTTAACCTTTTGAAAATGAAAATAAAGTCACTTAAGATTTCTCATTATCATAAAATTTATAAATTTCTACATACAAGTCAAAAGTTCTCAAATTCTAGCCCGTGCAGTTGTATGACTAGTTTCTACTAATTCACATAGTTCAACGAAGTACTGGAAAGAGGCAAGTACCACACAAGTTCAACTAGAGGTGGTAATAACATGATCTGCCATGGATGCCTACTAATTAAACTCTTGGGTATGCGGACTCAGGGTCATAGTGTCGATTAAGTGAAGCTAAGCTGCCAACGGGCCTGTAGTAGATCGTGATCTCGTCCCAATCATACTCGAGGTAGAATGTGGTTCTCTCCCCAGCTTCCATCGCATAAGCATTTGCAAAGGCTCTCCAACCAGGGAACTGAAGTAGGTGTGGTTTGCCTCGTTGGTGACAAGACAATTGAAGATGTAGTCCATGTATGTGTCGTGGTGTGGAGAGTGTGTGGGCGTGTGAGTTCACGTGTGTGATTCTGCTAGCTTCTCTCCTGTGCTGAGTTCATCTTCTTATTGTGTAGATTCCGCGTGAGTGCGCATACATTGCCGCAAACACTCGTGTGCTTAAGATCGTGTCGAGTTTGTCTTCGTCCATCTGGCGTTCGCGTCGCCGAAGGCTGCTCGGCGTTCGTTGCCGGAGGGTTTGTCCCAACAATTGGTATTCAAAGCCATGGCCAGAGAAGGATCATGCACTCCGTCATGCTCACAAGCTCGTCGGAGGGGCTGAACCTCGCCAATATGGCATGGGCGGGGTTCAATACGGCGCGGCTTCTGCGAGGCCCTCGTGTGTGGAGGTCCGGTTATCGGTCGAGGTCAAGCTGCGTCACGATAGAAGGAGGGCATGATGCTCGGTAAGTTGGACCACCGGTGACAAGGAGTTCATCATCCACATCGGAGTCATCGACAAGGTGTGTCGCCGGCGACAAAGGTGTGGCGAAGGCGTAGGAGGTGTGTCTCTCATCGAAGCCAACAACAATGGCGGCAATCGGCGTGACAAGATAACATTGGCGGCCGTCTATGTGTTGCACCGACGACATCAACGACCATGGGCTTCTGAAGAGGAATAAAGCATAACAATATTGTTATTAGTGTCAAGTATTTACGATTAGGTGATGTTTACTTTGTTGCATGGCGTAATAGCCACGTAGAGTTGCATTAGTCAGCCAAGTACCAAGAAAAACGCATGCTCGGCAACATAGCGTAGCGGCCGGAGCAGTAGCATAGAGATAGAGCGAGTGCAAGCCAGGAGATGAGTAGCCGTAGTCATGTAGGTGTGTCTTTGGTGACCAAGTGATCAGTGCACGTGGAGAGATGTGGCCTATGTTAGTAAGCCAAATATGTTAGAGTAGAAATAGGAAAGCTTATTTGAGTCGGTTTGCTTTTCCATGTAACAGCCGTCATGTACTAGTATGGTAGGTGTACTAGTACTAGTTGAGATCGATCAGGTTTGTTAGTGTTGGCTTGTGTACGAGTACTAATCCGTAGAGGTTAGGAAAACATAGTCAGGGTCGGTGGTGTGAGTTGGGTCCTGCACCTATATATACATGGGCTGGGTTTGTGAGTTTAGTACCAGAAAAACGAAAAGCAATAAAGAGATATTACGAGGCACGACACATGCCTCTGGCCAACTTAGAGTTGCTGCGTTCGTGTGTGTGTGTTCTGGTCCCGGTGTTTGCGTGAGCGCTGGCGCGATATCAAGTGCTACAGCTAGTTCTTATACGTCAAGGCGAGTTGCACGTATACGACCAGTTGAGCTGCAGCGTGATCGTGTGTTCGATCCCTGAGAAATTCCAATAATTAATATCTAGAGCAAGGTGTGAAGGAATCGCCGTCAAGTTGCGTCACGGCGGAGTTAAAGGTTTCTTCGTCGCCGTCAAGTTGTGTCATGGACGACGGAAAATCAAAGAGGATCATGTCGACTTCGAAGGCGAGTGATGGTGGTGTGACCATCTAGTACCCCATGCTTGAAGGCGACAACTATGGGGTGTGGGCTGCGAAGATGAAGATCTTCGTGCGTGCACGTGGAGTCTGGGCAGCGGTGGAAGGTGACGGCGCGGTCGAAGAGACAAAGGACCAAGAGGCTTTCGCCGCCATAGCCCAAGCTGTGCCTGATGATGTTTTCATGACCATATAGGAGAAAGAGACGGCAAAGGAAGCTTGGGAAGCTCTCAAGGAGATGCATGCTGGAGATGACCGTGTCAAGAAGGCTCGTGTTCAAGCTCTAAGGAGGGAGTTCGAGAGGATGAGCATGAAAGAATCAGAAGGGGTCGGTGAATTCGCGTTGAAGCTAACCTCCCTGGTTAATGAGATGCGAGCTCTTGGATCAAAGATGGAGCACATCACGGTTGTGGAGAAATTACTACGAGCTGTTCCCGACAAGTTTTTACCGATCGTTGGCACCATAGAGCAGTGGGGAGATGTGACGAAGATGTCAGTGATGGAGGTGATCGGGCGGCTGAAGACCTATGAGTTGACGTTGAAGGGCCGTGAACGCAACCAAGAAGAAGAGCAGTTGATGTTCTCACGTAGTAGGGAGAAAGATAAGCAGAAGTACAGAAAGTTCGACAAATATAAAGTCCGTTGCTACAATAGTCAGGACTATGGACACTATTCTCGGGAGTGTCCTAATCCGCGGAAGGAGGCAAAGAAGGAGCACGGGACTCTACAACTAGCTGAAGTGGGCATGGATGACGACCCGAGGTTGCTTTAAGGAAGAAACGACAATTGAAAAAAATAAAAAAAGAGTCATGTCTTTAATTTTGTTTGTGTCTGAGTCGTCAGTATGTCTCGGTGAGAAGACGAAGGCCAGCGTGAAGATGGATGCGCACCGGTTAAGTTGAGTTCCTGCATGAGACTATGTGTTTAGTCTGTATGTAGCACGCCAAGATGTGTCAGCGTGGGCCGGTAATCCAGGTGATGTGTTGGTTCCAAGTCAACAAGTCCAAAATTTGGATTAGGGGGTGAATGTTAGTAATCCAAATATGTTAGAGTAGAAATAGGAAAGCTTATTTGAGTCAGTTTGCTTTTCCATGTAACAGGCGTCATGTACTAGTACGGTAGGTGTACTAGTACTAGTTGAGATATGGTAGATGTACTAGTACTAGTTGAGATCGATCAGGTTTGTTAGTGTTGGCTTGTGTATGAGTACTAATCCGTAGAGATTAGCAAAACATAGTCAGGGTCGGTGGTGTGAGTTGGGTCCTGCACCTATATATATATGGGCTGGGCGTGTGAGTTTAGTACCAGAAAAAACAAAAAAAATAAAGAGATATTACGAGGCACGACACGTGCATCTGGCCAACTTCGAGTTGCTGCCTTTGTGTGCGTGTGTTCTGGTCCCGGCGCGATATCAAGTGCTACAGCTAGTTCTTATACGTTAAGGCGAGTTGCACGTATACGACCAGTTGAGCTGCAGCATGAACGTGTGTGTCGATCCCTGAGAAATTCCAACAATTGGTATCTAGAGCAAGGTGTGAAGGCTTGGCCGCCAAATTGCGTCACGGCGGAGTTAAAGGATTCTTCGTCGCCGTCAAGTTGTGTCACAGACAACGGAAAATCAAAGAGGATCATGTCGACTTCGAAGGCGAGTGGTGGTGGTGTGACCATCCAGTACCCCATGCTTGAAGGCAACAACTATGGGGTGTGGGCTGCGAACATGAAGATCTTCATGCGTGCACGTGGAGTCTGGGCAGCGGTGGAAGGTGACGGCGTGGTCGAAGAGATAAAGGACCAAGAGGCTTTCGCCGCCATAGCCCAAGCTGTGCCTGATGCCGTTTTCATGACCATATCGGAGAAAGAGACAACAAAGGAAGTTTGGGAAGCTCTCAAGGAGATGCATGCTGGAGATGACTGTGTCAAGAAGGCTCGTGTTCAAGCTCTAAGCAGGGAGTTCGAGAGGATGAGCATGAAAGAATCAGAAGGGGTCGGTGAGTTCGCGTTGAAGCTAACCTCCCTGGTTAATGAGATGCGAGCTCTTGGATCAAAGATGGAGGACATCGCGGTTGTGGAGAAATTACTACGAGCTGTTCCCGACAAGTTTTTACCGATCGTTGGCACCATAGAGCAGTGGGGAGATGTGAGGAAGATGTCGGTGATGGAGGTGATCGGGCGGCTGAAGACCGATGAGTTGACGTTGAAGGGGCGTCAACACGACCAAGAAGAAGAGCAGTTGATGTTCTCACGTAGTAGGGAGAAAGATAAGCAGATGTACCGAAAGTTCGACAAATCTAAAGTCCGTTGCTACAATTGTCAGGACTATGGACACTATTCTCGGGAGTGTCCTAATCCGTGGAAGGAGGCAAAGAAGGAGCACGGGACTCTACAACTAGCTGAAGTGGGCATGGATAACGACCCGAGGTTGCTTTAAGGAAGAAACGGCAAATGAAAAAAATAAAAAAAAGAGTCATGTCTTTAGTTTTGTTTGTGTCTGAGTCGTCAGTATGTCTCGGCGAGAAGACGAAGGCCAGCGTGAAGATGGATGCGCACCGGTTAAGTTGAGTTCCTGCATGAGACTATGTGTTTAGTCTGTATGTAGCACGCTAAGATGTGTCAGCGTGGGCCGGTAATCTAGGTGATGTGTTGGTTCCATGTCAACAAGTCGAAAGTTTGGATTAGAGGGTGAATGTTAGTAATCCAAATATGTTAGAGTAGAAATAGGAAAGCTTATTTGAGTCGGTTTGCTTTTCCATGTAACAGGCGTCATGTACTAGTATTGTAGGTGTATTAGTACTAGTTGAGATCAATCTGGTTTGTTAGTGTTGGCTTGTGTACGAGTACTAATCCGTAGAGGTTAGGAAAACATAGTCAGGGTCGGTGGTGTGAGTTTGGTCCTGCACCTATATATACATGGGCTGGGTGTGTGAGTTTAGTACCAGAAAAATGAAAAGCAATAAAGAGATATTACGAGGCACGACACGTGCCTCTGGCCAACATCGAGTTGCTGCATTCGTGTGCGTGTGTTCTGATCCCGGTGTTTGCGTGAGCGCCGACACGATATCAAGTGCTACAGCTAGTTCTTATATGTCAAGGTGAGTTGCACGTATATGACCAGTTGAGCTGCAGCGTGATCGTGTGTTCGATCCCTGAGAAATTCCAACAGCCTATGTGGACATGTATTAGTGTGGTCAGATGTGTCGTGTGAGGCTACATGCATCATGCATGGTACCCTGATTAAAATGGCCGAACCTTGCGTGTAGCCGGAGTAGTTAGTTAAGATAAGGATGGATGCATCATGCATGCATGCATTGGCCGAGTTGTGTGGATAGCTAGCTACGGGTGCGGATCAAGCCGTTAGTGGCATGACCACGACTAGCTATGTTTATGTGTGTGTGCTTGCTAGGAACTGGGTGCGTGAGTGTGTGTTAGCTAGCTGTGTTGGGTGCCTATTTAAGCCTTTCTAATTGAGTTCATTTGTGTGGTGTTAGGAAATACAGAAAATGGCATAAGGTGTGTGCGTGCCAAAGCTGAGTGTGTTTCTTCTACCTCTTGTGTTTATGTGTGTCTTCCTTCTCCCTCCTGGGCATCTCCAACAATGTACGAGTGCGGCGCGTCATGCGGGTGCACGGCAAATTGCCCAAACTAGATGACCCAGCACGGAATGAGGCACCTGCTGGAGATGTTGCGGTCCAAAGAAACGAAGTGGGGCGTGAGGACGTTGGACCTGATCCAGCCGGGCGCATTCCTTTGCGAGTCACCGGGGACGTGCTCCCCGCGGATCACCCACGCATTGCACAGACGCCAATGCCAATACCGGCACATCAACGGAGGAGCGAGCGCGTTTCATCGAGCCAAGGAAGTTTCCACTGAGGTGGATTGAGTCGGGGTACGCCCCTGCGGCCACGCTTCCGGACGACGGTGAGGAACCGCCCCGGTTCGCGCAGTGCCCGGTGCCGAGATACGTGCTTGACGTGTCCAAGAGGAAGAACATCGCGGCCTACGTCAGCCACAACAGGTTCGTGCCGAACGCCTTCGTCTAGCGCATGATCCGTGCCACGATGACGACTCGTGCCCCCACCTGATGGTCTTCGCCATGGAGACCATTCTGCCGATGAGCGAGCTGAGCATCGACTACGGCGTCGACCAGTGACCGATCGGCAACATTTCCTGTATGTTTACCTTCATTTCCAATTGCCATGAACCTTTCGCCTTCATTTTCAGTTGCCAAGAACCATTCTGTCACTGTTATCGATTGTATCATTGGATAGACGTAGCGCTAAGACACCTTAAACAGAATTGTTTGCTTGTATTTCTTGTGCCTGGTTTGCCGTGTTTGCATTTTCCAGTTGGCAAGTTATAGCCTGGAACCATATTTGCATGAGTTGTGTCTGGATCGTGTACACCAGGCCCGGCCAGGAAGCGGTCGGCAACAACATCTGGCACTCCGCTAGAGACCTCGTCAACCAGCTCAATGTCGAGATCCGTCCGCCCGGCTACATCATGCTGGACATGTCCAACAGCAAGGAGGCGATTCCCGTCCCCGTCCGCAACACGGTGGACCACGACGTCTATCCCCTCGAGAGAGCTGGCGCTGGGAGCATGGTGCTGCTTCCGTGCCCGCACACCACGACTACAGCTGTGGGAGGGTTCTCCTGCGCGTCATTCACCACTTGAGGCGACGTGGTTGTGTCGCACGGGAGGCGCATGATCGGGACCCACGCCAACTCGCCAGCGGGTGGAGCATCCACGTGTCCCCGAAAATTGGGCAGTGGGGGGGGCATCATCACCCACAAATGGACTTCGTTGATGAGATCGTCCCCAAGATCGATAGCCTTGAGGGTGTTGTCCCGCGCTTTGACATTGACATAAAACTGCCGTATGTTGTTACTGGTATGTCTGGTTTTCAACCATCCACAGGCCCTAATCCGCGCATGCAAAGAGGCGGACGCTGTTGTAGGAGCTCCGACGTTACCCGGCCTGGTGTGCATGATTCGCCATTTGGAGTTCGAGCCTGGTGAGAAGGAGATCGTCAGCTGCCGTGCCTCCACACCAACGCCTTCCACATCCAGTGCATCAAAGCATGGTTCTATCATGAGTCAAAGTGCCAAATTTGTCGGCGTGAAGTGATGGATTACTTCGGCTTTAGATTCTGAGATTAGATAGCTGAAGGTGCTTGACTCAAATATCTCGGATGCAAAGATGTTGATAGATTACATAGCAGATGAATGACTTTCTTCCCTGCAAAAAAGAAAGAAAGAATAAACCAGCACAGTTGGAAGAATAAACTTCAAATGTAAACATTTTAGATTCCTAACTTACTGCTCTATTCGTCTTGACATTGTTTTTGCATTTCTAGTGTTCCTTCAAGTTTTAATTTTTTTTCATAACAAGTAAATATGATATTAGATTTTTTAAGAATGTGTCGCATGCTTTTTTAATTACATGATTTTGTAATGCATGCATTTTTTTAATAGAATATTTTAAAAATCATTGAACACTTTTTAATCACTTGATCATCTTACTAAAATATATTAACTACTTATTACATGGTTACATTTTTTAATTAGAAGAATATTTTATAAATGCATTCAACACTTCTTTTAATTACATCAAATTTCTATAAAGGTATCAAACAGTTTTTTTATTACATGGATTTCTAATAATGATTTTTTTTCTAATGACACAACAGTTTATGAAAATTGACCAGACACTTTTTAAATTACATGAATTTCTTTGTAAATATGTGAGAAGCACTTTTGTAATTACATGAGCATTTTCCAATCTATGAATTACTCCTCTTCCACAAGGAGGTCTATGAACTTATCACCTTAGTAATCTATGTAATATTCATCTTACTGAGTCTTGCTCTAATCGTATAAGCTGATGTACTCCATCATCTCACAACGATAACATGGGCACGTCAGTATATGAGTCCCTCATGCAGTAGATAAAAGTATGCAGTTCTCTTCGAGCTGTTTGTGGTCTTTGCCGACATTAATTAGGGAGCAAATGGAAAAGTTTTCGGCTCTCAACAACATCATGCAAAACTTCTTGTTCCTAGTAGGAGGCCCTCAACAACATCCCTTCAGTCTACGCCATTGTTTTCGGCTCTACAGTCTGCCATGCTGTGTGTGAGATAACAGTAGAGCTCATTTCGGTTTCCAGCTGGGGAGTCTGAGCGGGCGCCTGGACCATGGTGTTGACACCTTAGCCGTGGCAGTCGTCACAGCGACACATGTCGTCGGCTATGGGAGAGTTTTCCTCCGCAACACCCCCCTCCTCGAGCGGAGCGATCTCCCGACCTCCATGTGCATCCAGGACTATGTGGTTGTGTCGCTCGCGAGATGCAAGATAGGGATCCAGGCCCACTCACCAGCGATATGGATCATCCACACCTCGTTCGGCGATGATCAGGCGCCCTTCGACCACAGTGTCGAGGTCGTGCACACCGCGGTCTTCCAAAACTGCGAGATTTGTCGTGAGTTTATCCACGTGATACACGTCGATTGTCCGGTGAGCACCGAGTATGACGTCGCCCTAGCAACTCGCAAACCAGGGGATCTAGCTCACCCGCAAATATACTACACCATCGGATGTCACGGAGACACACGTCTACGACTATGGGAGAGTTCTCCTACGCGTCTTCCACCACCGCAAGCCGACCCATCTCCAAGCTCCTTGCGCATTCACGACGACGTGGTTGTGTCACACGCGAGGCCCAGGATTGGGACCCACGCCAACTCGCCGGGTAGAGCATCGACGCCTCGTTCGACGACCAGGCGCCGTTTGGCCACCACGTCGAGGTCACGGACCATGCCGTCTTCCGGAACTATGAGGACTATTGCGACCTGATCCACGGCATGCTCGCTGATGCGCCGATGACCGGCCACTAGGACGTCGCCCCCGGGAACTGGGGGGACCATGATCGTAGACGAGATCGGCCGCAAGATCGATAGCCTTGAGGGCATCGCCCCACGGTTCGACGTCGACATCCATGTGCCGTGACTGCTGGTATGTTTGGTTTACATCCATCCACATGACCTAATCCGCGCATGCAAAGAGGCTGACGCTGCTGCAGGACATCTAGCGGCACCCAGTCAGGAATGCGTGATTTGCCATTTTGAAGTTGTAGACTGGTGATGAGGAGATTGTCAGGCTTCCACACTCACGCCTGCAACATCCTGTGGATCAAAGGGTGGTTCTATCAAGAGTGAAAGTGCCCAATTTGCCATTGTGATGTGATGGATTACTTCGGCTTTAGAGTCTGAGATTAGATAGCTAAAGGTGCTTGACTCATACATCTCGGGATGCAAAGATGTTGATAGATTACAGAGCCGGTGAATAAATTCAGAGATTCCGTAGCTGAAGATGGTTTCAATTAGTGAGCAGCAGTCCATAGATCTCGCCGTCCTAAGATGAGGGTTTTATGTATAACATATCCGGAAATTAGCAATTGAGTTGGCCTCAATATGTATGAGTGGAGGACTTGTCACAAAATTTCAGTGATGATTTTTTTTATCAACAATTGCAGTTTATTGTTTCAATTATTTTTAAGAACATCCAGTAGAAAATGTATAGACGACACACAACGCCCTGCAAGGATATCAAAAATTTCATCGTCAAGCATCTCTTTACTTGTTTTGTTCCTCATATTATATGTACTATGATTTGAAATTTTTGGGAGAGGGAGGTGATCTTTGAAATGATGTATTTGCTTCTCACCTTTGCTCTTCTGGGAGTACTTGTTTTGGAACTCTACACTTTGAAAATAGAAATGACTTAGCGATAACGACACACACGTACATAACATGTTAAAACACATGAACTTCAAAATTCATTTCTCTTCAAGTTTTTCGTACTCGGCATAGGAATTCATCTTGATAAGTCACATGTAGGGGTGAACGTAATACTAAAATAATATACATGTACCAAACCAGGAATATCACAACTAAGAACATGCGCTCATGTTCTCCACAGGTATATTGGGAAATCACGTACTTTAAAGATAAACATTTTTCTACTGGGACAGAATGCTACAACAATGATTCTTAACGAGTGAACTAAATTATTATTATTAACAAGGTATACTATGCCCCACATATAAACAAAAAGAGTCATCGAGGAAGTTATTTCCGTCCGAAATAAACATTAGATTCCATGGTAGAAGAAATTCCTTCTTAATGAAATTGCAAACTAGCAACTTTTTGGATTACAACTTCCAACGTTTTATTAGGTCCTCCTATGCACTAGGAAATATATCCTATGAAACAGCACGAAAACTTCATAAGCATATCCCACAGGTTAATCATGTAGCAACCTTTCTAGAATGTACTAACAAACATAAGCAGCATAGTAACTAATAGTTCGCAATTGACCTGAAGAATAAGATCACTAAAACTAAATAAGATCATGGAATTATTTGTAACCATCCCTTTAAGTTGACCTAGACCTAGTTCAACATGGAATTATGAAAACAACCCTTAACCAATCTTTTCAGAAGTAATATTACTTTTGTATACAGGATCACAACTAGTGAATCTTAGAAGCTGCCAAAAAAGGAGAAGAATTATGAGCAGTGATTACATTATTATAAACAATTTTAGTTATTCAATCAGAACACAACTTAGTGTTAATAGCTAGGTGCTATTTCCGCTTCCCTACATGTGGCGCCAATTGTAGAATAGTGTCATCAGAGATCTATGTATAGATACAATATACATACTGATTATAGGCAACACATGCATTAAAATAACAATAAATAGGCTCTATGCACTACAAGGTTAATCTGTGCAAGCACTTGTCTACAATGGGGCGAGTAATGAACAAACAATCACCTGTGTTTATAGATATGCAACACTAATTGAAACGCAAAGTTCTTTCCTAGCACAAGCTACACGGTACCTGCTATCTGGACGGTCCATTTGCGTTGTGATATGTGCAGCTGGGAGCATCACATGCACTGCATCTGACATGTGCCAGAAGATTTGCAGCATGCATGCCGTTCAAGTGAGGTCTTTGACTCACAGTAATCTCTCTGCACCCGTAGGTCCTATCACTGTAGCCATGTGACATGGACCACACGCTGTCTGCCTCCTATTTCTTCACGCATGTGGGAGAGAGAGGAGAAAGGTGAGGAGAGAGAGAGCCTTTTCTTTTTGTGAGCATTTGTAAAAAGAGAGAGAGGAGAAAAGACACGAGAGAAAGATTATTCTGCTTTCTGAAAAAGGTTGAGAAATACTTCCTCTGTCCCAAAATATAAGAACATTTTTAACACTACACTAGTGTCAAAAACGTTCTCATATTATGGGACGGAGGGAGTAAGAGAGAGAAAGAGAGAGAGTACGGTTTTCCATGAGAGAAAAAACAGCTACTATGTTTTTGTACGATATTCAGGAAGAACAAGTAATGCACAAAGGAAGGTTGATTCTTGCTGAAAGGACATATGAATAGTAAAACTATCACACCACAACATGTGAACATATATATTGCACAAATTTACCCCTCTTCTTTTATTTTTGTACGATTCTATATTTTCAACATGCAAATGTTGTTTCGGTACTGTACCACCCCCCTCCACAGTTCCTAATAATATTTCTGGTTTGTCTTAGTACTCATCCCATGGAAGAATATTTTAAAATTTAGAATCGTTCATGTTTCAGCACACAAGAATAATAGTGTTTGTATAAAAAAAAGTTGAACAGCGCTGCATTGCTGGTCAGTGTACAGGACCCTACTCATACAAATATATCGGACAAAAGCATCCGTCCAGCTCGTCTGAGAAGTCAGGGTCATGTGGCAGCTCAAGTGGCGAACAGTATAGCTAACGCGTCCAATCAAGATTAAGATTTTTGCAGGCCCCCTCCGGTGTAATATAAGCAATGATTACTCTGACATAGCTGCAGATTCTCAGAACACTGCTCATATCTCTATGCGTGGGAGTCCAGAGGGAACGGTCAGGATAGGGGGTGTTGGGTAGCTTGGGCTAAGAAAAACCACACTCTGAAAACGTATAAACCACCAAAGAAGGTGCAATGTCGGCACTAATATATTCAATAAGCTATAATACATAAGAAACTATATGACAACACTTGGTTTTGAGTCGGATAATATTACTGATCTTAAAGATCTGATCAAGCCCTCTAAAAACCCAAGGGCATGGCATACCCCTATAATAATACAATGAAATCTGAGTGGCTCGTAAATATCCTAGGATACCTTGTCCATTTCCAAGAAGCAAACATGTAATACAATCAGGGGTCATTTCGGACTTGAGGAAGTATTTTGAAAACATCTCCATTTGCAAGAAGTTGATCTATCCTACCAAAGATCGAACCAAAATACACCCATAGATGACCCGGAGAGATCCATAGAGAAGATCACGAGGAGTGACACTCACTAGTCACCATCGTGATGAGAAGATTGTGTGCTCACCTTGGTTGTTGTGGCCCGACATGGTGGTGCCTGGTATGAAAAGTTTACCTCCCATGATATCTTTCTCCTTCTCCAGATTCTCTTTCTTCTTTTTCTCTTTCTCCGGTTCCGCACGGAGAGTTTCTACTTCCTACATTGCCAGATGCTTGGATTCCAGTTCACAGTATTTATGCTCAAAAGACATAAGATAGCAGTTAGTAATATAGTGATCGAGAGAATGTATGAATTCAAAGAGATCGACCAAAATTTCAAAGACAAAGAATAATATAATAATATAGACTCTAACTGGCTGTCAACAATCACCCGAAGACATGAATTGAAGATATTGGTTCTAGATTTATGAAGACGGAAATAAACTAATCCTATAGACTCTAATTGATTGCCAGCAATCATCAGTCTTGGAGGCAACACCTAATATGTGCACTGAACGTGCCCCCACTAGAAGAAAACTTATCAGGCGCTACTCGGATGACAAGTCAAAAAGAAGAACGTCCGAGTGAAAATGATCGGTACTTACTGTGGTACTTTCTCGGGGATGAGCTTTCAGCTTGGGGTTCGTTAGCTCGGCCTGAATCATGTCCTCTTTGCTGGTACAAACCCCATCCTCTAGAGTGCCGGCCAACGGATACAATACATACAAAATAGTAGGAGGCGTTGCAGGTCGGGGCGTAGTAACCGCCAATACACTTGAACTAGCTTGTACAATATTTGTCAGCGCTCGAACACTCAGTCAGCGCAAGGACTGGCTTGTACAATATCCACTGGATTTCTCCTTGGACTAAGAGCATCAACGACCATTTGAACGCGCTCTTTAGCATCATCCACAGTAATCGCTTCTTCAGTGACTACAAACATCGCAAAGCAACAGTTTATCAGTCTTGCTCTGTCTTTTCTACTATGATGATTTTAGAAGAAATAGAACACCTTTCGAAGTGACAACAGCAGCGTCAGGTTGTCCTTTGGCTTTACTTGCGGCCTGCTTAGTAGCTTGGCTGTTATGACTTGTAGAAGTAGCAACCCTGCATCGGAAGAGGATATAAGCTGGTTATAACGTCCGAATGATCAAAGCAAGATTCAGCTACGTACAATACTTACTTGGAGACAACTGGCACTACATTCCTTATGTTACAGCTAAGCTAACAACAGCTGGTCAGAGGGCGTTGGGAGATCTCCAGCAGGACAAGTCGACAGAAGCCAAATCAGGTCCTAATGCAACATCATCCTGCGACACTGCAGCAATATTGTTAGCAGACAGGTTCTATTAGATCTGGGCATGGGAGGTCCAGACAGAACTGCAGCAGATGTGGGGACGGACCAGGAGCTGATGGTGAGAGTGGAGACCGGGAATCAGAGGGGAATACTATAGCAAATCTTAAAGAACTGACCAAGCCATCTAAATACCAACATGCTCCTCTTGCTCCGCTTGCGAGCTGTAATACTTTTATGATTTTGTGGTACTTCCTGAACTTTTAATAAGATGGCTACATACAGCGTTCTGATGCAGAGGCCGGTGGTAAACCTCCATTTCCAAAAAAATACCAAGGTGCATGAAATATACCCCTATAATCACACCAAGAAATCTGAGTGGCTAGTGAATCCTACGAAAACATGTCCGTTTCCAACAAGCAATCATGTAATACAAATAGGGCACATTCGAGTGGCGATTGGCCCTGAGATGGAATAACACTTCTCGCCCGCTATTGATCCCCTCTCTCTATTCTCCGCTCGTCAGATATTTTCTTCACCACAAGCAGCATTCAACATCATCGGAGGTCTCTTCCGTCGAATCCGTCAACAAGAACCACGGCGTCCGGCTTTCCTTCTCCCCCATGGGCAACGACGCCAGGAACTCCCTCCACCATGAATACGTTACCAGTGTCCCATCCAAATGCGTCGTGG
This sequence comes from Triticum monococcum, assembly GCA_034509565.1. Classification (NCBI taxonomy): domain Eukaryota; kingdom Viridiplantae; phylum Streptophyta; class Magnoliopsida; order Poales; family Poaceae; genus Triticum; species Triticum monococcum. The sequence continues at coordinate 754,457,498 of CM067843.1, read as the reverse complement.
GTATAGCCATTAACTGGCTGGAGAATGCAGATTTAGGAACTGGTGCTCACCTTGGTCGCCATTACCCTTGTCGCATCCGAGGCCGCCGACCCAGTCCTGGCCGCGGCAGCCATGGAGGAGGACAGAGGAGAACCCAGGCGGGCCGGCGGAGGAGAACCCAGGCTGGCCGGCGAAGGAGAAGTTAGGCGTGGAGGAGAACCCAGGCGGGGCGGCGCCATCACACGCTTCAAGAATACATATATTGAGGTAATTAATATTTGGGATTCCAAAACAACCACAGTTGAAAGAATAAACTTCAAATGTAAACATCTTGGATCCCTAACTTGCTGCTCTATTCGTCTTAACATTGTTTTTTTTTCTTTCTAGTGCTCCTTCAACTTTTAATTTTTTCAAAACAAGTAAATCTGATATTATATGATTTTTCTGAGAATGTGCCACACACTTTTTTAATTACATGATTTGGTAATGCCTGAAATTTTTTAGTTACAAGAATATTCAAAAAACCATTGAACACGTTTTAATCACATGACCATCTTACTAAAACATATTGACTATTTATTACATGATTGCATTTTCTAAAAAATCAAAGATGTTTTAAAATGCATTGATGACTTCTTTCATTTACATTAAAATTTCCATAAATGTATCATACTGTTCTTTTATTACATCGATTTCTACTAAGGTTTTTTTTCAAATGACAAAAACATTAGGAAAATTGACCAAGTACTTTTTAAATTACATGAATTTCTTTGTAAAAATGTGAGAAACACTTATTTAATTACATGAATTTCTTTGTAAAAATGTGAGAAACACTTATTTAATTACATGAATATTTTATAATCTATGAATTGCTCCTTTTCAGCAATGAGGTCTATGAACCTATCATCTTAGTAATCTAGCTAATATTCATCTTACTAAATCTTGCTCTGATCTTATAAGCTGAAGTACCTCCTCATCTCACAATGATAACATGGGCATGTCAGTACAAGAAGCCCTCATGCAGTAAAACAAATCAAAGTACAGTTCTCTTTGATCTGTTTGCGGTCTTTACCGACATTAATTAATTAGGGAGGAAATATAAAAGTATTCAAACTCATCATGCACAACTCTTTCGGCGGTCAGAGGCAGTTGGCCCACTTCCCGTTTCTAATAGGAGGCCCTCAACAACATCCCTTCATTGTACGGCCGTCGTGCGTGCCTTCCTTCCTTCGGTTATACTAATAAATGTTGTCCGATAGGCCACCATGGTGTGTGTGAGATAGCTGCATAGCTCATTTCGTTTCGTGGCCGTGGAGCATGCGCCAGGACCATGGTTTTGCTACCGTGGCCGTGGTGGAGGTCATAGAGACGCCCACTCATGAGCATTGTGGATCATCCACGCCTCGTTCGATGATGACCAGGTGCCCTTCGAGCATAGTGTCATGGTCGTGGACACTGCGCTGTTCCGACACTACGATGATTGCCGTGAGTTCATCCATGGCATACTCGCCGACGGGCCGGTGAGCACCGAGTACGACCTCGCCCCAGCAACTAGCCAACTAGGGGGCCTAGCTCACCCGCCAATGGACTTGACCATCGTGATCGGCCTCCAGATAGACAACCATCGGGGCGTCATCTAGTGCCTCGACATTATCATCCTCCTGTCGTCACTCCGGGAATGTTTGGTCTACTACTCTACTGCGAGCCACGTGCCCTAATTCGCGGCTGCAAAGAGGCTGCCGCTCCCGGTGCTCTTTTGACGGCGAGCATGGTGTGCTCCATATGTATGCTATACTTGGATCATGGTGACAATGAGACAAACTTTGCAGCTTTTGCCCTCACAGTACCCCAGTGAGAAGGTTTGTGTGCCTACTATGTTACTACCGAAAATGTTTGGAGATGAAGCACGATATTTTGCATCAGTTCTAGTGTTTCAAATCTTGCCGTCTCCAGGCATACATCTCTTTACCCATGAGCCAAGGATACATATATTGAGGTCATACATCTCTTCTCCAGGCATACATCTCCTTCCTTCCGTCGCCTATAAGGAAGATATATTGACGTACTCCCTCTGTAAAAAAATATAAGAACGTTTAGATCACTACTGTACTTCCTCCGTATATTTCTTTACACGAGGTAGTAATAAATATTATAATGCATGACACACGACATATTATTTTTCTAGCATTTCTAGTATTCCTTCAACTTTTGATTTTTATTCATAACAAGTAAATCTGAGATTGCATGATTTTTCTAAGAATGTGTCAAACAATTCTTTTAATTATATGATTTTCTAATGCACAAACATTTATAATTACAAGAAGAACTAAAAAGGCATTCAACATTTATTAATTTCATGACAATCTTACTAAAATATATTAACAACATTATGACATAAACACATTTTCAATAAGTTGAAAAAAAATTAAAATGTATTCAACACTTTTTTTTAATCGCTTAAACATTTATATAAATGTGTTGTACATTTTTTATTACATGGATTTTTAATAAAGAAATGTTTTTGAATGACAGAAAAAATTATAAAAAATACACCGAACACTTCTTGAATTACATGAATTTCTTTGTATAAATGTGTCAAACACTTCTTTAATTACATGAATATTTTTCTAATCTACTAATTCCTCATCTTCAGCTAGGAGTTCGATGAACTACCCACTATATATAGTAATCTAGCTGATATTTATCTTATTAGCTGAACTACCCCATCATATCATTCCCATAACTTGGGCACGGCAGTATATGACGCCCGCAGGCAATAAATTAGATTACAGTTGTCTCTATACTGTTTGCGGTGTTCACTGATATTAATTAGGGAGCAAATGGGAATATTTTCAAACTCATCATGCACATCTCTTCCAACGGTCAGAGGCCCTTAGAGCATCTCGAGCCGCGCCCCCAACATGTCCCTCATGCAATTTTTTCACGCCGGTGACCAAAAATCGGCCCAGTCGTGCCCTAGGAGCCCGTTTTTCGCCAGTTTAGACATAAATTGGCGCTAGCAGACCCAGGCCGAACCCGGCGCACTGGGGGGGGGGGGGGGGGGGGCGCCGGGGCGAGGGATTTTGCTGCGAACTAATTGCGGGCCTGCCGAGTCAGCGACACTCGCCTCGTCGTCCTCACAACGCCTCGGTTTCCCACGGGGAATCAATGCCAAGGCTGCCGCCGGTCAGCCTTCCATTGATTCCTCACAAGCGGCGCTTCCTCACGGGCGGTGTGGCGACACCCTCCCTCCCACCACGCGTACACATGGTGCCGGACGGCTATAAAATAGACGCCTCCCCCTCACCTCTGGCCACAACACGCCGTGTTCTGCCTCTCTCTCCCCGTGCGAAGCCGCCGCCGCCGATCCTCCCCTCTCCGCCCAAGCCCAGCCGCTCGGCCGGCACACCTGCAGCGCCGGCATCGTCATCAACGAGGGCGGCGGGTGTGCCTCCTCCTCAGCTCCTCCCCGCTACGTCAAGCCGAAGACGGAGTCGGGGCTCGCCGCCGTTAAGACGGAGCCAGGGCTCGCCGGCGGCGTGAAGCAGGAGCTCGACAACGCGACGGTCTTGAAGTGGGTGCACGAAGACATGGCGCGGACGGAGCTGGAGCGCCAGTGCTGCGCCTACGAGCAGTTCACCGCTTGGCGCTGTGGCTGCAACGAGGGAGGCGTCGTCGTCCTCGACGACGACAGTGACGACGACGCACCGCCACCACCAGTCCGCCGGCTGGGCGATGCTGGGCAGGGGTGCAGCAGGGACGACTGCGTCAAGGAGGAGAAGGACGACGGCGAGGATGGCGGTGACGTCGGCGACTTCGTCGAGCTCAGCGCGTTCTTCGGCCCGTAGTTGTAGTTGCGGCCCTTTTTTAAAAAGTTCTTCACTTTGCAATGTAAAGAACTATGTAGGTCGCCTAAGTAATGTCATGTTTCCCGAATTTTAGCCGAATCTTTGTCCCGTTTGCCGAACTTTAGCCGAATTCTCTTTTTTTAAACCGTCTTCTGGGGGCGACATTGGGGCCGGCGGCTGGGAACCCGAAAGCCCCCACGCTAATTTTTGCGCCGGTTCGCCCCCAGAAGGCGATTTTACGCGCCCCCTGGGGTCCAACAGCTGGAGAAGCTCTCAGCAACATCCCCTCCGCTTACAGCCGGCGTACACACACAACAAAGTATCCCACTGTGTGTAAGATGTCAAACCAACATGTTCGCTCTATCTGTAAAATAAATAACGAACCCGCATACAATCAACCACAACTAGAGAAAGGACCAGCGCACAAGTAACCAACAATCAACGACAAATAGAGATACAATGTCTGCTGATCGATCTTGGGAACAGACTGCTGCACGATAGTCATGACGATAGCCCTGCTCCGCCCAGCGCGCATGCCAACCCATGGCGGGCCTCGTCCTCGGTCGTCCGCCTCCCGTAGACCTCATCTGCCATGCCACCTGGCCCACCTCTGTTACGTTCACCGTCTCCTTTGCTATCACGCCCAAACTCTACTCCTCCTCCGCCGCCACCACGCTACACAGGTCGGGTAGCACGGGCGGCCAGCCGGGCACAGCAATTCGTGCAGCAACGAATCGAGTCCAACCAAATAATCACCTTTGCCATCCATCCAAGGCCCCCAACTGGCAACAGAGATTGGAAACCTGTCGTCCAAACCTGACCACACCAATGTTGAGAACAAAAGCAGCTAGCAGCGCCTTCCTCACCCAACCCCAACCCTAGATGCAACGTCAGTCCAAAACCCCTCTCCCCTTCCCTTTCTCTCCGATCGAGCGGCGATGCCGCCTGCTCCTCTGCATGTCCCCAACTCAGATCCAGAGGCTACGCCAGACCCCGTCGCTGCGCTGCCGGCCCTGGCGGCGGTCCTGCTCACCCCCGAGCTCTTTGCCGCGCTTAGCCAGGTGGCCGCCAGGTCCAATCCAATGCCGGGGCGCCGAGGATCCCTCTCACATCCGAGATCCTCGCTATCCTGCGCGGCGAGCTTGAGCCCTCGCCTCACGACCACTCCTACTTAGCCCTCCATCTCCGCCTTCCCCAGCAGCAGCTCGACTCCATCTCCGCTAGCCACCCCTCCGCCACGCCACCGCAACGACGACAGTCTTCCCTACCCCTGCCTCCGTCCCGGGCGCCCTCTCACGTGTCACTGCCCCTTCCTCCGCCCAGAGCGCATGCCAATCCGGCCACGGAGAAGGTGCGACTATGGGTCATATCCGTGGAGGAAGACACGCTCCACTATCGCCCGCAGGTGCGCCCCGCGCGACTCACCTTCGAGGCACTCTGGGGCCGCTACCATTGCACCACACTGACCGCCACGCCAAGCACAACCCCCGGAGGCGCAAAGCAACCGGGCCAACGTATGGGCCCTCAGCGCCATGATAAAGGGCGGCTCTGCCGGGCGTCTTCGTCGGCAACGCCTTCAACTACCGCGCCGAGCTCCTCGTCCTCGGCCCCACAACCAAACGTAGGCCAACATCGGCAATGTGCCCACGCCTGTTCGACGATGACCCTGCGGTCTTACAAAACTACGAGGACTGCCGCGACCTCATCCATGGGATGCTCGCCGACGGGCCTGTCCCGGAGAACTGGGGGTGGGGGGACCATCATCACCCGCAAATGGACTTCGTTGATGAGATCGTCCCCAAGATCGATAGCCTTGAGGGCGTCGTCCAACGCTTCAACATTGACATCCACCTGCCGTAGTTACTGGTATCTCTTTTTTTCAGCCATCCACAGTCGGCCGCTATTGTAGGAGCTCTAGCGGTACCCGGCCTAGCATGCGCAATTCTCCATTTGGAGTTGGAGCATGGTGACAAGGAGATCGTCAGGCTGTCATGCCTCCACACTAATGCCTTCCACATCCCGTGCATCAAAGCGTGGTTCTATCAAGAGTCAAAGTGCCAAATTTATTGGCGTGAGGTGATGGATTACTTCGGCTTTAGATTCTGAGATTAGATAGCTGAAGGTGCTTGACTCATACATCTCGAATGCAAAGATATTGATAGATTACATAGCAGATGAATAAATTTCTTCCCCGCAAAAAGTAAAAAAAAAGAATAAATTCCGATGTAATAAATATTTGGGAGGTGAGACTGGTTTTTCAGCACCCGGTTGTCTAGGCACCTGGTTATCAGCACCGTCCGCGAAGCAGCTAGCCCATAGAGATTTTCGCCAGGTCCTGTACCAGAAGGTTGATTAGCAGGCTTAGGAGAGCTACCCGTGGGAGCCTGACAATATTTAAAATGAATCTGTGCCTATACTCACATTGTTCATTTGTAGGCAGATTGCACCTTGCCTGCTACCGCATCTTTCCGTTTATTGGTGAAGGGCCAGATAAAAGGGGGTCGGGACCCCCACGTGCTACCGGACCTTTCCGTCTCATCAAGGTTGAATGGCCAGATAAAAGGGGTTCGGGACCCTCGGGTGCTACCGCACCTTTCCGTCTCTTGGCATCTGCGTAAAGTTACAAAGAGCAAAGTGAGCAGTCGGTAGTAGCCATACAGGAAATTTAACCACTGCTGCATTATTGATTGTGGGAAAAGTTGCAGAATATATGAGCAAATATCACTTATCCCAAATTCAACTAAATAATACTAGTAATTAGTAGCGTGTAAGCCTAGACAGCAAACCAGTTGCTCTTATCTACATGAGATTTATTAATTAGATGGGTAATATGGATTACTAAGAAGGATGTCAGGAATTTAGATATCATGTTATATCAGATAGAAGAATTTATATTTGGATCGGAGTGAGTAACTGCTTATTTTTTCTTAATGCCTAGCTTAATTCTAGATGGGTCATCAAAGTCCAGATTGCAAATCCCTCCGCTCTTCCCACTATTAGCGTCTTTGTCTGAGAATCTGTTTCAAAGCATTTGCCAGTTGAGAAAATAAAAGAAATTGTTTACTACTGTATTTCTACACTTAAATGCTTTCAACCTGGTAAAGGTGATTGTAGTTTTTGAATCTATAGGAACGTGTCCAAAGATAGTTATAGGAACCAAAGTGAGTAGTGACCAGTAATGCTATGTAGTATAGTGATACATCATTTTAAGCCAACACCATGGACCTTGGGTGCAATAACAGAAGGTAGTACATACTATCTACAAATGGCAGGTCCATATTAATATTTTGAAATAACTGACAGGAGCAGCATGACTTATCTGATGCCCTGTTTTCGAGCAGAACGACTAGTCAATGAGTCGTAACTAGAAGTCAGCTCAAATACCTCGACTAGTTGCTAACAAAACGACTCGTTGACTCGTGGACTCGTCAACTCGAAAACCTTGACCTGATGTGGATATTTATATTAAGGAATGGTGATAAAAGCTCAGCTTCTAGTAACAAATTAGCAACTTTGGATCTCTCGCCCGCTCACCTCGCTGGGCAAGGAAAACCTTGCCAACGGATGGTAGCCAAATTGGCTTGCTCACACAAACGAGGAAAAAACTTGAAACTGCGGGTAACGTGATGAGTTGCCGGGGAGCCAAACCCCTCGCTTCTTTGCTTTGTGAGGCAAGGCAAGCGCTTGCCCAAAATCCAATCATGCAGTAACCTTCGCTAGATTTACATGTCATGCCTGATTAGGCATAACTTTGTTTTTCTTTTACCCATTTAATTTTGCCGGTCCATGGCAAAGACCCACTCAGAGTGAGAAGTTCAGAAATCATTGTGCACTCAATACAAAGTTCAGAATGTTGGGTAGTTGACGACAAAATTATGTACTAAGCTACATCATGGTCAACAAAAATCTTAAGATTCTTCCAAAATAGGTTTAGTTTGACAACAGCCCAGAAATTCAACAATATATTAAGAATTATAGTAGGAAAATATTGGTCATGATCTGACGGAAAAATCAATCAAAACAAAAGATTAGGAGCACACCAGGGGTGCTTAAGAAGTAGGCAACGAACCGCACACTTAAGAGCGCTTAATAGTCGTGGCAACAAAGAGAATTATTTTGTTTTCTCCACTGAATAAAATAATGAAAAATGATGATGTTCATAAGATATGTTAGGCTGCATATTGTGCAATCTATATAAAAGGAGTTCCATATAAAGAGCTCCATATTATTTAACGTCATCGATGGAAGGCCATGAAGGATTCATAAATGAAACTAGGATCTGTTTACATTCAGCCACCAATAACAGATATCAAGTGACAACATCAATTAGTATTACCTAAAAGCAAATATATAAGGGACTAGATCATTCATACAACTACGCATTATCCATTGGATCGCTTGTCGCTTACAAAATAAGTAAAGCTAACCAACATTGTTCAAAGCCACAAAAGGGCATGCACCTGAAGAGCATGTTTTGGAATGCTGGCACGGAACTAGACCATTAGGCATATGCATGCACACCCAACGACTAGTTTTTACAAAGGCATTTGTTCCACCATGTTAAATGCATGAAGAAGCAAGGACTTTCAGCAATCATCCGCCAACCAAATCTGTGAAACAGGGAATATAAGGTAAACCACCCATGAAATCTCCAGAATTGCACATAAGATGGACTTTCCAGCTATCCATATCATACGACAGATTCACCTCCTTCCAGTCAGTAACGAAAATCAAATTACGATCCGGATGAATTGCAAACATCTCATACTTAAAGGTCCTGTCCTCTTCGTCATATTCCCTTCGAAGCATTTGGGGACCGTCAATAGTATGCTTTAGGGTCCACACTTCACTAGCATAATCCTCAAGTACCCACACAAAGAGTTGGTAATAATAAGGAACCATATACCAAGCATGCAATTTCCCCTGAGAGTATCCAATTGTGCTATAACCAGACCTGGCTTCTTCCATTCCTCCTGGGAGAGCAATTTCCCCCACAAACATTCCCCTTTGAGGAACCGCCCCGGACGACAGTGAGGAACCGCCCCGGTTCACGCAGTGCCCGGTGCCGAGATACGTGCTTGACGTGTCCAAAAGTGGAGTATTCACTCAAATTTTTGTATCTCAGTTTAAGTTACTGAATTTGCAAGCACTGTTCAGAGTAGATTTTTGGTTGAATTACAATGCTTTCAATCAATTTGCAACATTTGTCACTGTCAGATCATCACAAGCTAGAATTCCATCAAAGTGAGTAATACTTTCACTATCCTAATGCTTTATAAATGCAGAGAAGATGCTCATTTTTTTGTAACCTGTAGATGCCATGCTCAATTTTTTGGTAAAGCTAGAATTCCATATATTGTCTGCTTGTGTGATGCACTGTTGTTGTATATTCGAGTGTATTCGTCCTTTAAGCATGTTATTTTCTGGAGTGTCCATGGAAATATGAGCAGAGTAACTAAATTGTCTAAGCATACAGTAACTGATGCCTCACTCTTGAATGCCCTACATCTGGTCAGAAGGGCCAGTGTTAGCAACTTGTTACCGAATTCATAATATTTCTCGCAGCTGGTAGGGGGTTTGTACCACACGGAGCAGATGAGCTTGGAACGGGGCTAAGATAATCAGTTTGCTGGGTTTTGTCTCCGACCATCGTGTCGTGATGATTTTGCAGGTACCCCGAGAGGCCCTTGAGTCTGCTGAAATGTCGATTAACTTCCGTTCCAGCAAATTCGGGTACTCCATATGTCCTATTTTCAGCAAAGGTCATGCTGAAATTTTCCGTGAATTTTAGCATGACTTTGCTAAAAATAGGACATATGGGGTACTTGCGACTAATGCATGGGCCAGGGTATCTTAGTACTTAGTTAAGTAGGATCAACTGCCCCACCATTCCGATAAACCCTAGATGATAAACCCAACATAGGTGGCAATAGTGCCAAGTGATTAGTGCCAAGTGATTAGGCCCAACCTAGGCATCGATAAACCCTAAATGATGAAAACTTAACTTAGCATTTAGGGTGCCTCGGCGTCGACAAACCCTAAATGATGAAACCTTGGCTTCTATAGGGTGCCTCGGTGTCGATGAGAACCTAAATGATGTACGCTTAGGCTTTTAGGGTGCCTCAGCGTGGACAAACCCTAAATGATAAAAGCTTAGCTTTTAGGATGCTTCGATGTCGACAAACCCTAAATGATGAGACCATGATCTTGTTCCTTGACAATAACCAACTTTTTGACCAAACTTTTTTCCTATTTAGAGCGAAACATGGCCCACAACAATGAGGCCTTCGGTTCTGGCGGCAAGCAATTCTGGGAGCTGTCCCAGGAATTTTAGGAATAACCTCACCGCTATGAGGACGCCGCGGAAGACACCGATCCTGACTACACAACCACTAGTGGCGTCGGGGATGACACCACTAATGGTGCCGCCGAGGATGCCACCACTGATGATGGCAGCGCACGCACAGATGGCAGCCAACCGAAGAGGCAACGGAAGGACCGGAGCCCGACCGTGCACCGCACCCTCAAGGGGGAATTTACTGAAGTGAACTCCGACGGCCATCCGACGGTGCCCGAACAAGTAGTCAAGGGGTACTCGGTTCAGCTCGGGTGCATTCTCCGGAGCACCGTCTCGATCAACACCGAGAACCTAAGGCATAAGGACCGAGGGAATTTGCGCAGCCTCTACTTCACGAAGCTTCCCGAACGATACAAGTTCCCCGCTGAGTTTGCAAACACACGCCTCTCAGGGAATAAAGTGAACAATGCCGCCCTCACGAGGATGAGCATGGCCCTGTCTACATGGAAAAGCACGATGAAGGCAATGATTGAAAAAGGTGATAGTTATGAGAAGATCAAGGCGAAATATCCTTTGATGAGCGAAGATGATTACAAGGAGTTCAAGATCAAGTGCGAGAGCAGTGCAACCTCTGAATCAAGTCAGTGGTGGAAAGAAATGCGGAAGTTGAACTTAGGGGTCCACCAACTCGGTCCCGATGGTTACAAAGTGGCGGAGCCTATATGGGACAAGAAGGACGCGGAGCGTGCCGAGCAAGGCCTACCACCCTGCTTCGAGAAATACCGTGACAAGCAAACCAGGAACTTTCTCAGGGCCCGGTACAAGGAGGACCCGGTAACAAAGGAGCTTACCAAGGATCCGAAGACCAGGGCGCTTGAGCTTGTTCTGGTAAGGAATACACCCCCCGCGTAATTAGCTCCATATGGTTGCATTCTAATTAGTCCCCAATATTTCTAATATGGTTCACGTTTCTTCCGCAGGACAATGAAAGTAGTAGCACGGGGTCGTCTCAGAGCTCCCCTTTCGACACCCCTTTAAATAGGGCATTGAACGTAATGAAAAACAAGGATAAGCTCAGTAAGCCGATGTCATCTGGTCGTGTGGCCGGCAAAGGCTTGTCCACAAAATGGTCATCATAATTTACCGCTGGTGGGCGAAAGGAGAAAAAGACCAGCTCGGAAAGCCAGTCGCGCGAGGTTGAAGCACTCAAGGCACAAGTGGCGCGGATTCCGGAGATTGTCCAAGAGCATCTGCAACAACAACTGGGAATGACGCTCAACGCCATGGTGCCTACGTTGATTCATGGGCTGACGACGTGGATTGCGGGCGGCCAACAGGGGCCTCCCCCGGTTCCCAGCTTCACGGCTAGCAACTCGCACAACGCGCTGGCGGCGCCATTGGTGTCTCCGGCGGAGGCGGTATTCTTGTCTCTAGCGCCAGCACGAGCATTGGAGCTTAATGCACCCGGGTGTACGCCGGCCGGCACCTCGCCAGCAAGCGGCCCCTCCCTCAGTTGCACGCCCGCCGTTGGCGGTACCTCGACATTAGACGAGCTCAACGGCATCACGGTAACTAAGCCTCTCGGCCGATGACTTCATCTCCTTGCCTTTGACTGGGCATCCCTGACGCCCTACATGTTTTCGCAGGGCGCCGCCGATGTTCCTTGCAGTCTCCTGCAATTCGTGGGTGGCGAGTTGGTCGATGTCGCCAAGGGCAGAATCGTTCAACCGGGCAACCTCGTGTTCCACGGTAATCCGATGCCACCCACAGTGTATATGGTTGAGGTGGCTCAGGTGCTGCCAGGCTGCGACCAGCTGTTACCTCCGATTCGACCCGCTGGGGCCGACGAAGAAGATGAGATGACCCTCAGCGCCTGCGTAAGCTGGCCCCTGCTTTGGCCGAAGAGCAAGATTCATTTGGGGGCAGGGGACACCACCCCACAGGCAAGACCGCCAGTCGTGCCGGCGCCAAGCCATGGCATGAACGCCGCAAGGCTACTGGACATGCTGGGCATCCCTATGGCACAGGATCCGGACATGCATATGGCACATGATCTCGACGACGACGACAACGACGATGGTACATTTACCAACGTCGATAAGTACTTTGCCGAACATGGGTACGGTGACGAGTTCTGCGGGCCTCCTTTTCAAGTACCCAACCAAGACGACCACGATCTAGCTGGTATGGCGGAGAAACCCAATTGCAATAGCCGTCGTCTAGCGTTTAGTTCTCAGGAGACGCCTCCAGCTGCCGCCTTCACCGAGCCTCAGATAGCTGAGGTGTGAAATATTATCAGCCCCAACACGCTCAAGAAGGCGGTCTGTAAGCAAAACTCGGTCCTATTACAGCAGATCAAGAGAAGGAACAGAAACGAAAGCCTAAAAAGGGTGCCGGTGCGAGCCAGCCGGCACCGAGTAAGATCCATGCTCAGGACGGGCCACCTTCACCTAAGGATATCTTGAGGATGGTCCATGTGGCAGGTATGGCGATGCTACCGACAAATATGCTCAATGCTGCAACCGGTTCTATTCGGAGTCTGCATGACAGTGTTCTTTCTTTGGAGAAGCGGCGTCTCAGAGAGAATGATGTGGCATACCCGGTTTTCATGGCCAAGGTGCCAGAGGGCAAGGGCTTTGTGGATGGCGCCATCAGGGGTAATATCGTCCTGCGGTTTGATGACATCTTTGCTATGTTTAACCTTCATCCGCTGCACTACACCTTCGTTCGGCTGTTTTTGCTGAGTATGGAGATGCGAATCATTAGAGACAAGACCCCAGACTTCGTGATAGTCCACCCCTTCTACATGCATGCCAAGCTCTTGGGAAGCGCTGGGGACCGCCAAGTCGCGAGTTCACACCTCGAAGGCGTCATTCTGGCAAACCCAGACAAGGATAACTTCCTAGTGTCTTACCTTCCCGAATAAGTCATCCCTTAACCGCCCTGTAACATATGATTTCTTAGATTTCGATTGTTTTTTCTAACATTCCGTGTTCTGTGCAGTGACACACATTGCACACTCATCGTCTTAAGCCCGAAATATTCCATGGCCACGAATTTTGACCCGAACCGTGACTCCAAGATAGACTACACAAATATCAAGAAAGTTCTTGATGATGTTCTCCCCGGCTACGCCAAATCTGGAGGCACCTTCACCAAGCCTGTTCGTAGGTACGGCAGGCACGTGTTCGCCCACAATACTAAGTTCTGCTGCGTCAAGCAGCCGCCTGGCGGTCAGAAGGATGCCTACTACGCCATCCATCACATGTGGGCGATCGTACGGGACCATCATCACCTTCCGCTACCAGATAATCTCAAAGATTGGGCCGCGAGATTGTCCGCAATCCAGGACACGGACATCAGACAAGAATCTTTCGCATCCAGTCGGAGTTTGCAGAAATCATCCATCAAGATGTCCTTCATACCTCGGGGCAGTTCTACCTCAGATATCAACCGTCCAATAGTGAGATAGACACAACACTACAAATGCAGGCTGACAACGCCCGCGATTCCATGACCATCACGACAGACGGCGGCTTCATCCATGCTCCGGTCCCATGAGTCGAGTCGAAAGTAGTGATGCTATGTGTAGTTCTGAAACATTGATTGGCTCATGTTGTAATTAAACTTTAATGAATTGTATGTCTCTTTGGTTTGGACAGTCGTTCAACTTAGATGTAATCGATGCTATTTATTAGTAGGACCACGAATCATGCTATTAATGTCTTGCTTTTTCTTCCGATCCTTTTGTTGCATACTTATATATTGCTCATGTATTGTCTGTTGTTTGGCTTGTGCATAGAGATGCCGTCATATGTCGTGTACAAGGGTAAGGTTCTCGGAGTCTACGATGACTGGGAGGAGTGATGGAGACAGGTTCACCGTTTCAGCGGTAACAGTTACAAAGGGTACACCACTAGGGCGGAGGCGGAATCTAGATACGCCCGCTATCTAGCGGGAGAGAGGAGGGAGCGTTGGAGGAACCGGATGAAGACCAGTTTCATCTCGATGATGGTCATCGTGATGACCGCAGCTCTCTTCTATGTGATGGTAGTTTAGATGATTGATATCGACTTGTAATGTGAAGACAAACTCGCTACTCACGGTCTCGAGACTTGTAATGTTCTATCTTTGTTCGGTCTTTTGAATTCGGAGACTAATATGATGAATTGTCACTAGTAGAAAAAGGGTCAAACGTGAAGCACATTAGTGCCGGTTTGTATTTGAGCCGGTACTAATGGTACCATTAGTGCCGGTTCGAACGGATTTGCATTAATGCAGGTTCGTGTTGAACCTTTAGTACCGGTTCGTGGCACGAACCGGTACTAAAGGGGTGGTGGCAGGCTGGCGTCAGGCCGGGGCCCCACGATCACCTTTAGTACCGGTTCGTGTCATGAACCGGTACTAACGGGGTCTGACCTATAGTACCGGTTGGAGACACAAACCGGCACTATAGGTCAATTTTCAAACTCTACCCCCCCCCCCATGGATCGCCTTTTCAGTTTTAATAAAAATAAACGAAAATGATGGAAATGTCAAAAAAAATAAAAGAAAATAAGTTTCCCTTGTGATATGTGGTCTAGTTGTTTGAAAAATTTGGAAATGTGAATTTTGACTTTATTTGCAAAATCTCTCTGAAATTTGTAAAAATGGGCATAACTTTTGCATACTAACTCGGATGAAAAAGTCTTTTATATGAAAAATCATCTACTTGAAAAGTTACATCCAAATTTAATTGGGGGAACCCCGTTAAACATTTGCAAAATCCTCAAAAACCTAATCGAAAAAAAGTTACGGGGCTTTTAAGATTTAGAGTGGAAAAAATTGAAAAATATTCAAACTGTGGGCAAACTATGGTCAAACAATGGTCAAACTAGTTATTCTAGAATATTAGTGTTACTAAGTAATTATTTCAATTTTTTGAATTTTGGTCAAATCTGGTCAAACTATGGTCAAACTGTGGTCAAACTATGGTCAAACTTATTCAAGAAATATTAGCGTTACTAAATAATTACTGTTTTGCTAGAATAATAGTTTCAAACTCAAACGATGAAATGTGTGACTTTATGCTCAAGCTAAACTCCTAAGGGTTAATAGGATTGACATCTTACTATTGTCAGGAAAATAACAAGTGCAGACTCGGAAACGAAGGAGAATAGAACCTGAAAGTTAAGCATGCTCGGGCTGGAGTAGTGAGAGGGATGGGTGATCGGTCGGGAAGTTAGATGATTTGAAATGAGTGATCCACACTTGAGCAGTTAAGAAAGGTGATTAGAGACTAAATCATCAAATAATTCAGAAAAATTAAAAATAAAAAAAATCAAATTTTTTTCCAAAATTTTCAAAAAAAAACCTTTAGTACCGGTTGGTAACAACCGGTACTAAAGGTCCCCCGTACCAGGGCGCGAGCTCACGCCACGTGGTGGCACTTTAGCGCCGGTTCGTGCCGAACCGGTACTAAGGGGGGGGGCTTTAGTGTCGAAATGTTAGTGCCGGTTCCATAACCCGCACTATAGGCCCTTACAAACCGGTACTAATGATCCGTTTTCTACTAGTGTGTATTCGGAGACTAATCTTCTATTGTATTCGGTGAATCTGTTGTTGCTGTGTGGTGCTGTCTATATTCTGTCCAATAATATATTTTGTAACCTGTGCAAAAATCAGAAAAGTAAAAAAAAACACTAATATTCATACTAATGGTGCATCATCTCAAAGTGCGCCATTAGTATGCCGAAGGATACTAATGGCGCATCACTACACATTGTGCCATTAGTATGCCAAAGGATACTAATGGCGCATCACCCCACAGTGCGCCATTAGTATGCCAAAGCACATGGGCAAATATGGCCCCTGGGAGGCATACTAATGGCGCATGTTGGTCTATACTAATGGCGCACGGCGTGGTGCGCCATTAGTATATAGGGACAATTCCATTTCTCCCCCTAACTTGAGCCACCACCTGGCATTTTCCCCTAATTTTCAGGTATGCTCAAAAATACCCCTCTTCCGTCAAGTCACCTTATAGAAATGCCCTTGCCGTCCGGTCAAAGCGCTTCGGCCGTCTAGTGAATAGTAATGGTGAACATTAAATTTGAAAAAATAGCAAAAAAATCAAAAAAAATCTGAAATTTTGTCGGCTCGGAGATACTCAAGGACGCAAGGTGCATGCAAATTTTCACGCTATTTGGACATTCCAGGAACTCATGGGAAAGGGAAAAAATGTAAATCTATACACTATGAACAGTAAATTCAAAAAAAATAGCAAGAAAAATTTAAAAAGTATGAATTTTTCTAGCATCAAAGAGGCTTGGGTGCGCAAGGCGCTTGCAAATTTTTTTTGATCAAATGACATGCGAGGTGCTCTAGCAAAAAAACAAAATAGTGCATTTTTCAGAGTTTTTTTTGCGCCAAATATAGTTTTTTTTCTCCACGAGCTCCTACAGTGTAGAAACACAACCTCATTGATGCCAAAAAATTTCATCAGTTTTTGAACTTTCTTACTATTTTTTTGAATTTACTATTTACAGTGTACATTTTAAAGTTTTTCCTTTGACACGAGCTCCTGGAATGTCCAAACCGTGCCAAAATTTGTACGCACCTTGCTCCCTTGAGTATCTTCGATCCCACAAAATTTCAGATTTTTTTTATTTTTTTTGCTATTTTTTCGAATTTACTGTTCATCATGTTACTGTTCATTGGACGGTCAAACCCATTTGACCAGACGGTAACGGTAGAAAAGGGCATTTCTGTAAGGTGACTTAACAGAAGAGGGGTATTTTTGAGTATACCTGAAAATTAGGGGCAAATGCCAGGTGGTGTCTCAAGTTAGGGGGAGAAATCGAATTGTCCCTAGTATATAATACTAGTGGCGCATCAGTAGTGCGTCATTAGTAGGCAAAACTGGTGCGCCACTAGTAGGCCTTTTCCTAGTAGTGAGACCTTCAAAGTTGAAACGGTACATAACGACGACAAGTGTTACTTTCATAATTAAGCATGACTTCAACTATTTCAACGTGTAATTTTCATGTTTTAGAATTCGAGTATAGCTTATCCCATGCCATGCAAGACGCTATGTCTTGGAGAGGATGGATTTTGAAGACCATGAAATTTCTGAAACAAAGAAAAATCACCTAAGGACTCATCGCGATGTGGATTTTGAAGTAAATCTGTATAATTCTAGGAGCCTGACCCATTTTGGTTGCAAATATTGGGAAGCATTTTGCAAGATGTATGGTTTTGATGAGGGTATGCTTGTCACCATGGATCTTGGTGATCCTAAAATCGAGCAAGACAGTACGGACATTTGGGTCCTTGTTGATACACCTCCAATTCTACCGCTATGTGAGTTTCTCAAACATAGTTATTAGCTAATTTATATTGTTTATTTCAAAATAGTTGACAGCTTATTTCCATTGATAGCTTATTTTCATTATTCAAAGAATGTGCGGGAGATGGTAGACAAAACTCACTACACCGATGGCTCCGAATTAACAACTTACAAGGAGAAAAATCATCTGGTGAGATTTTGTGCTGACATTGAGAATTACAATATCTACAATCAAGCTCCTCAATATTATGGACAATACGTGCCACTAGTGCATGTGTTTAACTATGGCAACTACCATGGAGATACCTTGGTAAGATTTTTTTACTATTACGACATCCGTGCATCTTTTGCATACTTCTAAAACTAGTACATCATTGCTAACTATGAAGTTATTACTATGTTTTCAACAGATAATCCCAGAGAATTGTCTGCCTTATTTGATGTATCAGAAAGGTAGCCTTAATGTTTTGAACATACAGCCAGGTCATTCTACGAATCTCAATTGTCCATACAAGATTTCTAAAAGAAGTGGAGACATGCAAATCAAAGGATGGAAAAAATGTATGGACAGTCGTAAGGAGGTTCTTGGAAGCAAAAGGAAGCAAAGCACAAGAATTTGATACAAGATGATCTCCATTCTCCATAATGAAGAGTCGGGGTCTATATTGTTTTATGCTATTTTACCATAAATAGGGAATTTAGGTCCTGCCTAATACCGATGATCATGTTCTAAGAACAATTAAGTAGGGTTGGTTCGATGACTATCAAGATGATGATCATATGACTTGTTATTAATAATGAGTAGAAGTTGTATGATGATGATTAGTAGGACTTGTTAGGATTAGTATTATTTCCGACAAACTCGCTACTCGCGGTCTCGAGACTTGTAATATTCTTTCTTTGTTCGGTCTTTTGAATTCAGAGACTAATATGATGAATTGTATTCGGAGACTAATATTTTATTGTATTCGATGAATCTACTGTTTATATGTTGTGCTCTCTATATTATGTGCAGTAATATGTTTTGTAACCTGTGCAAATATCAGAAAAGAAAAAAATCCCTAATATTCATACTAGTGGCACACCACTCAGCAAACTAATGGCGCACTGCAAAAAGGACTCTAATGACGCATCATCCAGCACAGCGCCATTAGTATGCCAAAACACATAGGTAAATATGGCCCCCTGGGAGGCATACTAATGACACACCTTGGGCTATACTAATGGCGCACTGCATGGTGCACCATTAGTATACCAGATACTAATGGCCCACCACAGGTGCGCCATTAGTAAAAAAATACTAATGGCATGATACTAGTGGCGCACATGTAATGCATCATTAGTAGGCAAAACAGGTGCGCCACTAGTAGGCCTTTTTCTAGTAGTGTCTGTTTACATTCAGCCACCAATAATAGATATCAAGTGACAACAGCAATTAGTATTACCTAAAAGCAAATATATAAGGGACTAGGTCATTCATACAACTAGGCATTATCCATTGGATCGCTTGTCGCTTACAAAATATGTGAAGCTAACCAACATTGTTCAAAGCCACAAAAGGGCATGCACCATGAAAAGCATGTTTTGTAATCCTGCCACGGAACTAGACCATTAGGCACACGCACGCACACCCCAACAACTAGTTTTTACAAAGGCATTTGTGCCACCATGTTAAATGCATGAAGCAGCAAGGACTTTCAGCAATCATCCGCCAACCAAATGCGCGAAACAGGGAATATAAGGTAAACCACACATGAAATCTCCAGAATTGCACATAAGATGTGCTTCCCTGCTATCCATATTATACGACAGATTCACCTCCTTCCAGTCAGTAACGAAAATCAAATTACGATTCGGATGAATTGCAAACATCTCATACATAAAGGTCTTGTACTCTTCGTCAAAATCCACTGTCGCATATTCCCTTCCAAGCATTTGGGGAACATCAATAGTATGCTTTAGGGTCCACACTTCAGTAGCATAATCCTCAAGTACCGTCACAAAGAGTTGGTAATAATAAGGAACCATATACCAAGCATGGAATTTCCCCTGAGAGTATCCAATTGAGCTATAACTAGACCTAGCTTCTTCCTTTACTTCCGGAAGAGCAATTTCCCCACAAACATCCCCCTTTGAGTCCACTGCAGCCATAATAGGTTCCTCGATCACCAAAATCATAAAATGCATGATGCCATTCACGAAGGCACATTCTGCAGTAAAAGGAGGATACTCTCTGGTATCCCCGCACTCACGGCTGTTCTGAGTCCATCGCCCGGCTTCGGACGAGTATATTGCCACATCGTCGTGCAACTCTACCAGGGGTGTAAACACCACAAAGCAGAACGGAACGGCCGCATCAAAAAAAGCCAGTTAGGGTTGTGCCAGTTTGACATACGCAGGTTCATCATCCTATTCATCCTGGCATACTATAGGAGGCAACACGATCCACTGCGTGTCATAGGATTGCTCACGATATAATTGCATTCCTTGTCTTCTTGTGATTCCCAAAATTTGCAGAGGAGAAGGCTGCTGCAACATTGTTTGAGCTTGACCCTAGCGTAGCTCCCGCAAAGGAAAGGGAGCGAAGCATCGACCAGAGAGGTGTCTCCCGGCCCTGGACAGATTGTTGAAACAGAGACCGCCGAATAAGTGGTGGGTGTGGAAGAATCCCTAATTCTAGGGGTTGGACTTCACAAGCCGGAAAGGGCAATAGAGCCGCGGCTGTGTGCGCCTGGATCTGGATGGGCTTTACCACTTCTTCGAAAATTTTGCCCAAAGGTTGTGTATATCGGGAAAAAATGTTTTTCTAACAAATTGCCTTATATGGATGCAGATCATTATCTGTCCAATTTTCTGCAGGGCATATGTAAAAGGCATATCGAAATGTCCGCATATACCTACTTCCATTTAGAGACACACAATGGCATCACTTTCATCACCTTTTTCAAACTAGTTTTGTCATCTGTTTTCAAGTTTCAAGATTAAAACAACGGTAGATGTAGCGTGCCAAACAATTCACAGTAAATTATACTACATATAGAGCTTATCCTGGAGCGGGCCGACAGGAAAAAAATGCCAGCAAGCGCACCGCCCTACCAATCAAACCCTAGAAAAACAGTTACTTAGTCCAATAGTTCATAAAAAACGATCTAAGTTCCTCGTATAAAGGGGGTTGCAACTCCCTTGGTACTTTCCCAATACCGCATGACCCACAATTTCACTCCATCGCCTTCACATCTGATGTCACCCGGCCCGCTCATCCCATCCAATTCTCTCTTGTGCCACCAAACGGCCGAGCGTCCCGAGCGACCACTAGGGCACTAGGCCGCCATCATCGGTCATAGTGGGCCATCGCATCAACTGACGCCGCTCGCCCCTTCATATTCATTCGTCTGACGACCCATGAGACCATTGACCCTGCATCGGCGTACCATCTGTGCATTACCCCGCCCGTGCCTAGGCGCGGCCAGCTAAATCCATGAGTAACCCAGAAAGGGGAAAATTCAATTCCAAGAGTTTAAATGGGACCGATAGTGGGTACCACACCCTTACCTACAATGTTGCTACGCTGATCAAACAAACGGCCGCAAATAGGATCAGCAAGGGCAACCCAACAACCAGGTTGATAGGAAGTCCGTGCACACCCCACGGCAAATGAACTCAACTATTAGAAACGACTAATCCCACTCGGAACCACTTGAGTACTGGGAAACCATGCGAACCGAAAATGGATCTCCAACAGTGTATGAGCGTGGCGCATCGTGCGGGTGCCCGGTGAACTGCCCCAACCGGATGACCCAGCGCGGGATGAGGCACCGGCTAGTGGTGTTCCGATCCAACGAGACGAAGTGGACCTGATCCAGCTTGGCGCATTCCTTTGCAAGTTTATTGGGGACGTGCTCCCTGCAGATCACCTCCGCATTGCCAACGCGAATGCCAATGCCAATACCGGCGCATCGACGGAGGAGCGGGCCCGCTGCATCGAGCCGCGGAAGTTTCCCCCGAGGTGGATTGAGTCGAGGTACGCCCCCACGGCGGCACTTCCAAACGACGACGAGGAACCGCCCCGGTTCTCGCAGTGCCGAGCACCGACATACGTGCTCGACATGTCCAAGAGGAAGAACATCGCAGCCTACATCAGCCAAAGCAGGTTCGCGCCGAACACCTTAGTCCAGCTCGTGGTCCGTGGCGACGAAGCCGAGTCGTGCCCCCACCTATTGGTCTCCGCTATGGACACCAACACGCCGATGAGCGAGCTGAGCATCAATTACAACATCGATTAGTGATTGATCGGCAACATTTCCTGTATGTTTACCCTCGTTTCCAATTGTCATGAACGTTTCGCCTTCATTTTCAGTTGTCATGAACCTTTCTGTCATTGTTATTGATTGTATCATTGGATGGACGCAGCGCTAAGACACCTTAAACTGAACTGCTTGCTTGTATTTCTTATGCCTGGTTTGGCATGTTTGCACTTTGCAGTCGGCAAGTTATAGCCTGATTGCATGAGTTGAGTCTGGGATTGACATCATAACCATGGATGTGAGCGCGTAGTTGAGAATTTCATTCGGTTTAGTTTTCCGTAGCCGTTGCAAAGGTTCATGAAGAAGTATGTGTCTAGGACGGCCTCTATAATGTCGTCTTCGCCACCTACGGCCCCAGCAAGTCCGGCCCCGACGTCTGCCAGTTCAAGCGCATGCGTCTGCCCGGCCAGGAAGCGGTCGGCAGCAACATCTCGCGCTTCACTAGAGACCTCATCAACCAGCTCGACGCCGAGATCCGTCCGCCCGGCTACATCATTTTGGACATGTACAACGGCAAGGAGGTGATTCCTGACCCCGTCCGCAACACGGTGGACCATGACGTCTATCCCCTCGAGAGAGCGGCCGCCGGGAGCATGGTGCTGCCACCGTGCCTGCACACCGCGTCTACGGCTGCGGGAGAGTTCTCCTGCACGTTGTTCATCTAAAGTTTATTCTTTTATTTACATTATTTTGTAATGCATGAATACTAAATTGTTTTGTATTTCTTCTGGATTAGATAAATAAAAGTTATGGCCGAGAATACCGGCAGAGAAGGAGAAGAGGCCCTGTTTGAGATCATATGCTCCCCTCGCCGGCCAGATGATCAGAATGAAGAAGATGATGGCTCCCAATATATGAACAATACCGGGTAGGGTGATATGATATTCGATCTAGACGACCGAATTGATGAAGTCCAGAACTATGATTATGATGACGAAGAAAATGTTGATCTTGAAATAATAGAGACCGGCGAGGTATATTTATATAAGCAGGCATCTGGTGATCATCACATGTTTTTAAGTGATTTGAAGATATATTAACCAATTGATCTTTTTTCAGCATTCCGGATCGAGCAAATCTTCTACAGGCAAAGTGAGAGGCCCGACCAAAAAGTTGAAGCAGGGCGTAAAGTACAACATCGATGCCATCAAAACTGATGGTGAACCAATCTTGCCTAAAAAGAATGCGAACAAGTTCATTCGTCAGTGCAGAGTTCTTGTGAAGGACCAACTCCCGATCTTCATGCAAGAATTGAAAAAGTCAGCAAAGGAACATCCACATCTTACTTGGCTCGACGACAGAGCAAAAGATCTGCTTTGGGAATCACTAATGGAACATTTCACCCTACCAGATCATTTCACAGATGTAGATGTGCAGAAAGTGAAGGCCGCCGCTCTTAGGAAGATGGTAGTTGCATTCAACAACCACAAGAAAACTATATGGGCCAAGTACGTTGAAGGAGGAAAGAAGACTCCAGAATTCATGGGAACACTAGAGAAGCAAAGAGAGCACTGGCCCAATTTTGTGAAATCAAGGAATCGGAATTATCTAAGGAATGGTCGAGAGTAAACAAGGCCAATGCCCCAAAAAAGGAGCAATTCCATAAGCTGGGGCCAGGTGGCTACACGGTGGCATTGCCTAAGTGGGATAAGTTTGAACAAGAGATGGTGGATGCAACGGTCACTCTAGTTACATTGAGCTGGCGCCCAGGTGCAAAACTTGGTTCTATGCACATGGGGGACATTGGACCCGAATATAGGCAAGGTTTCGAAGAGGGCAAGTCTTAAAAGAGCCGAAGATAAGATACTTGCTGCAATAGAAGAGGCTCGAACGCGGGTGTTCTCGCCCAACTGAGAGAACGACGAGCTTACGCGCGCCCTAGGAAATCCTGAACACTTGGGAAGAACACGAGGCAAAAGCGTTGTTCCATGGTATGAGGGGTTTGCGGAATTGAACGCCGACTACAGAAGTCGTGCAAGAAGGAAGATGGAGGAGCATAAGAAGAGGAAGCTGGAGGAGGAGCAGAGGAAGAAGGAAGTAGAGCGTCTGAAAGGCCTAGAATCAA
Organism: Triticum monococcum; assembly: GCA_034509565.1. Taxonomy (NCBI): domain Eukaryota; kingdom Viridiplantae; phylum Streptophyta; class Magnoliopsida; order Poales; family Poaceae; genus Triticum; species Triticum monococcum. The sequence goes on along the minus strand of CM067843.1, from coordinate 754,433,677 downwards.
AGCACGCGGAGTTGGCACTCCAATTCCAGCGGTAGTAGCAGCAGATCGACTCACTTAGCCAAGAAAAGGTGTCTCAGCAGTGGCATCAGCGAGCAGATGATCCAGCATTGGATAGCACCGTCCCATCCATGCCGAGAAGCAGCATGGGTTCTGCCCCGGGCGAGGCACAACTGCTGGATAGATACCCTGTGGATGAAATGATGGATAGCACTAATTGTGAGCTACACTTCAAAATGAAGAACATATCCATGAAGGTGGCGGATGTTGTTGCTTATACAAATTCCCCCAAAGCAACATTCCATTGCAACCCGATTCCAGCTGGCTATGCTCGTGTCGTGGTTGATGCAGTGGTGGACCAATATTCGGGGCTAGAGATTGACATTCTTGGAGGTGACTTAGAGCACACACTGGGAGAGGCCAAACATCGTATCGTCCTATGGAGAAAGGATTGCATCATCTTTCCATGGCCACCGACACCGCGTCAGCCGACTCCTCCTCGAAGTCCGCCACCGCATCAGCAATCTCCCGCTCCTCCAAGTCATCAGCCACCGCCTCAGCACAGTCCTGCTCCTTCAAGTCTGCCAAGGCATCAGGCCACTCCTCCTCCTCCAAGTTCGGCACCGCGTCAGGCCACTTCTCCTGCTCCGAGTTCGACACCACATCAGCCCACTCCTCCCCTCCAAGTCCGGCACCGCATCGGCCCGCTCATCCTCCTCCATGTCAGCCACGTCAGCCGTCTCCGCCGCTTGAGAAACTCCGGAAGAGAGCCACCGCAGCTATGGTGCGTAGCGGTACAAGTCAAGGTAGTACAAGAGGTACAGGCGGAGGCAAGCGATTTCAATATGGTCCAAGCCTCGCGCCTCTTCAGCTGAGGCCATATGACATGATCAGGGAGCAAAACGAAGCCATAGTTAAGTCCCAAGTGGAGGCCCATTTTGGACCGAAACCGCCATCGCCGCCAAAGGAGAAAGTGCCACTACTAGGAAAAGGCCTACTAGTGGCGCACCTGTTTTGCCTACTAATAGCGCACTACAGGTGCGCCACTACTAGCACGCCATTAGTATCTGGTATACTAATGGCGCACAATGTAGTGCGCCATTAGTATAGCCCACGGTGCGCCATTAGTATGCCTCTCAGGGGGCCATATTTACCCATGTGCTTTGGCATGCTAACGACGCACTTGTGGGTGATGCGCCATTAGTGTGCTCTGTCTTATTAATGGCGCACTATGTGGTGGTGCGCCACTAGTATGAATATTAGTGATTTTTTTTCTTTTCTGATATTTTCACAGGTTACAAAATATATTATTGGATAGAATATAGCTATCACCACACAGGAACAGCAGATTCATCAAATACAATGGAAGATTAGTCTCCGAATACAATTCATCATATTAGTCTCCGAATTTAAAATATCGAACAAAGTTAGAACATTACATGTCTCGAAACCGCCAGTAGCGAGTTTTTCTTCACATTACAAGTCGATATCGATCATCTAAACTACAATCACATAGAAGAGAGTTGCGGTCATCACGATGAGCATAATCGCGATGAAACTGGTCTTCATCCGGTTCCTCCAACGCTCCCTCCTCTCTCCCGCTAGATAGCACGCGTATCTAACTTCCGCCTCCACCCTAGTGGTGTACCCTTTGTAACTATTACCGCTGAAACGGTGAACCTGTCTCCGACACTTCCCCAGTCATCGTAGACTCCGGGAACCTTACCCTTGTACACGACATACGACGGCATCTCTATGCACTAGCCAAACAAAACATTAGTAGCAAGTCATAGACAGTACATAAGCAATATATAAGTATGCAACAAAAGGATCGGAGGAGAAAAGCAACACATTAATAGCATCGATTACATCTAAGTTGAAAGACTGTCCAAACCAAAGAGACATACAAGTTCATTAAAGTTTAATTACAGCATGTGCCAATCGATGTTTCAGAACTACACATAGAATCACTACTTTCGACTCGACTCAAGGGACCGGAGTGTGGATGAAGCCGCCGTCTCTCGTGATGGTTATGAAATAGCGGGCGTTGTCAGCCTGCATTTGTAGTGTTGTGTCTATCTCACTGTTGGACGGTTGATTTCTGAGGTTGAACTGCCCCGAGGTACAAAGGACATCTTGATGGATGATTTCCGCAAACTTCGACTGGATGCAAAAGAATTCTTGTCTGATGTCCGCGTCCTGGATTGCCGACAAGCTCGCGGCCCAATCTTTGAGATTATTTTGTAGCAGAAGGTGATTATGGTCCCGTACGATCGCCCGCATGTGATGGAGGGCGTAGTAGGCATCCTTCTGACCGCTAGGCGGCTGCTTGACGTAGTAGAACATCGTATTGTGGGCAAACACGTGCTTTCCGTACTTACAAACTGGCCTGGTGAAGGTGCCTCTAGATTTGGCGTAGCCGGGGAGAACATCATCAAGAACTTTCTTGATATTTGTGTAGTCTTTCTTCGACTGACGGTCTGAGTCGAAATACGTGTCCATGGAATATTTCGGGCTTAAGAGGATGAGTTTGCAATGTGTGTCACTGCACAAAACACGGAATGTTAGAAAAGAACGATTGAAATCTATGAAATCATATGTTACGGGGCGGTTGAGGAGACGACTTACTCGGTAAAGTAAGGCACGAGGAAGTTATCCTTATCTGGGTTTGCCAGAATAACGCCTTCGAGGTAAGAACTCGCGACTTGCCGGTCCCCAGCGCTTCCCAAGATCTTGGCACGCATGTAGAAGGGGTCGACTATCACGATGTCCGGGGTCTTGTCTCTAATGATCCGCATCTCCATACTCAGCGAAAATAGCCGAACGAAGGTGTAGTGCAGCGGATGAAGGTTAAACATAGCGAAGATGTCATCAAACTGCAGGACGATCCTACCGCCGATGGAGTTATCCACAAAGCCCTTGCCCTCTGGCACCTTGGCCATGAAAACCGCGTATGCCATGACATTCTCTCTGAGACGCCGCTTCTCTAAAGAAAGAACACGGTCATGCAGACTCCGCATAGCACCGGTTGCAGCATTGAGCATATTAGTCGGTAGCATCGGCCTACCTGCCACATGCACCATCCTCGAGATATCCTTAGGTGAAGGTGGCCCATCCTGAGCACGGATCGTACTCGGTGCCGGCTGGCTCGCACCCTTGTTACTCTTTATTTTCCGTCCCTTCTTCTTCTGCTGTAATGGGACCGAGTTCTGCTCACAGACCGCCTTCTTGAGTGTGTTGGGGCTGATAATATTTCACACCTCGGCTATCTGAGGCTCGGTGAAGTCTGCAGATGGAGGCGTCTCCTGAGAACTGAACGCCAGACAACGCCTGTTGCAATTGGGTTTTTCCGCGGTACCAACTAGATCGCGATCGTCTTTTGTAGGGTTGGGTTCTTGAGCAGGAGGCCCCAAGAATTCCTCATCGTACCCATGTTCGGCAAAGTACTTATCGACATTGGTAAATGTACCGTCGTCGTTGTCGTTGTCGTCTGGATCCTGTGCCATATGCATGTTCGGATCCTGTGCCATAGGGATGTCCGGCATGTCCGGTAGCGTTGTGGCGCTCTTGCCATGGCTTGGCGCCGGCACGACTGGCGGTGTTGTCTTTGGGGTGGTGTCCCCCGCCCCCAAACGAATCTGGCTCTTCGGCCAAAGCACGGCCAGCTTAGGCAGGCGCTAAGGGTCGTCAGATCATCTTCGTCGGCCCCGGCAGGTCGAATTGGAGGTAACAACTCGTGGCAGCCTGGCAGCACCCGAACCAGTTGAACCCTATACACAGTGGGTGGCATCGGATTACCGTGGAACACGGGGTTGCCCGGTTGAACAATTTTGCCCGTGGCGACATCGACCAACTCGTCGTTCAAGAAGTGCAGGAGAGTGCACGGAACATCGGCGGCGCCCTACGAAAACATGTAGGGCGTCAGGGATGCCCAGTCAAAGGCAAGGACATGAAGTCCTCAGCCGAGAGGCTTCATTAGTTACCGTGATGATGGCATCGAGCTCGGCTAATGTCGAGGCACCGCCAACGGCGGGCGTGCAACTGACGGAGGGGCCGCTTGCTGCCGAGGTGCCGGCCGGCGTACACTTGGGTGCATTAAGCTCCATTGCTCGTGCCGGCATCGGAGACACCAATACCGCCTCTGCCGGAGACACCAATGGCGCCGCCTGCGCGTTGTGCGAGTTGCTGGCCGTGAAGCTGGGAATTGGGGGCGGCCCCTGTTGGCCGCCCACAATCCACATCGTCAGCCCATGAATCAAGGTAGGCATAATGCCGATGAGCGTCGATCCCGGTTGTTGTTGCACTTGCTCTTGGACAATCTCCAGAATCCGTGCCACTTGTGCCTTGAGTTCTTGAACCTCGCGCGACGGGCTTTCCGAGCTGGTCTTTCTCTCCTTTCGCCCACCAGCGTTGTAGTATAAAGACCATTTTGTGGACAAGCCTTTGCTGGCCACACGACCAGCTGACGACGGCTTACTGAGCTTATCCTTGTTTTTCATTACGTTCAACGCCCCATTTAGAGTGCTGTCCCAAGGGGTGCTCTGAGACGACCCCGCGCTACTGCTTTCAGTCTCCTTCGCTAGAACAAGCTCAAGCGCCCTGGTCTTCGGATCCGTGGTAAGCTCCTTTGTTACCAGGTCCTCCTTGTACCGGGCCCTGACATAGTTCCTGGTCTGCTTGTCACGGTATTTCTCGAAGCGGGGCGGTAGGCCTTGCTCGGCACGCTCCGTGACCTCCTTGTCCCATATAGGCTCCGCCACTCTGTAACCGTCGGGACCGAGTTTGTGTTCCCCTAAGTTCAACTCCCGCATTTCTTTCCCCCACTGACTTGATTCGGAGGTTGCGCTGCTCTCGCACTTGATCTTGAACTCCTTGTAGTCATCTACGCTGATCGAATGATTTTTCTCCTTGATCTTCTCATAACTATCACCTTTGTCAATCATTCTCTTCACCGTGCTTTTCCATGTAGATAGGGCCGTGCTCATCATCGTGAGGGCGGCACTGTTCACTTTATTCCCTGAGAGGCGTGTGTTTACAAATTCAGCGGGGAAGTTGTATCGTTCGTGCAGCTTTGTGAAGAGGAGGTTGCACAAATTCCCTCGGTCCTTATGCCTTAGGTTCTCAGTGTTGATCGAGACGGTGCTCCGGAGAATGCACCCGAGCTGAAGCGAGTACCCCTTGACTAATTTTTTGGGCGCCATTGGATGCCCGTCGGAGTTCACTTGAGTAAATTCCTCCTTGACGGTGCGGAGCACGTTCGGGCGCCGGTCCTTCCGTTGCCTCTTCGGTTGGCTGCCATCTGTGTGTGCGCTGGCATCATCAGTTGTGGCATCCTTGGCGACACCATCAGTCGTGGCATCCTGGGCGGCACCATCAGTGGTGTCATCCCCGACGCTACTACGGGTTGTGTAATCAGGATCGGTGTCTTCCGCGGCGTCCTCATAGCGGTGAGGTTGTTCCTCCATCTCCTGGGACAACTCCCAGAATTGCTTGCCGCCCGAGCCGCCGGCCTCATTGTTGTGGGCCATGTTTCACTCTAAATAGGAACAAAGTTTGGTCAAAAAGTTGGTTATTGTCAAGGAACAAGATCATGGTCTCATCATTTAGGGTTTGTCGACTCCGAGGCATCCTAAAAGCTAGAATTTTATCATTTAGGGTTTGTCGACGCCGAGGCACCCTAAAAGCCTAAGTTTTCATCATTTAGGTTCTTATCGACACCGAGGCACCCTAAAAGCCAAGGTTTTATCATTTAGGGTTTGTCGACGCCGAGGCACCCTAAAAGCTAAGCTGGGAAGGAGAATTCTAAGTTGGGCCCATGCATTAGTCGCAAGTACCCCATATGTCCTATTTTTAGCAAAGTCATGCTAAAATTCACGGAAAATTTTAGCATTACCTTTGCTGAAAATAGGACAGATGGAGTACCCGAATTTGCCGGAACGGAAGTTAATCGACATTCCGGCAAACTCAAGGGCCTCTCGGGTTACCTGCAAAATCATTATCCCCGTGTAATGAAGTCGCCAATGGGTCATTTCAGAAGATCACAAGTAGCATCATCACAAGTACAGCAGCAGCAGCAGTGAATACAGGCATAACAACACCAGCAGCAGGTTTATTCTTCTTCTTCATAAACATTAATTGGTGTGGGTGGCTCTATCTGCCCTCTAATGACTCACTCAACTTAACAGGACAACCCAGAAACATTGTTTTGATTCCAACAGCTGTTGTAAAATACATCCAGCATAGGTGCTCTAAAATCAGAAATACTACCCCCCAAATCTTTAGCTCAGTTACGAAAATACATGGTCTTCTAGTTACAATACTACCCCCCAACAGTTAAGATCCCAGGTGAGTAACACACTTTGGTCTTCTAGTTACAAAACAAAACTGACATAATTCTTGATGCCAGAATCAGATCAAAATTTCAAAGCACACACTTACTTTCAACTATAAACAAAACTGACTTGCCGTTAATGAACAGTGGCTAAAGATATATAAAACTCCATTGCAAATGTGCCATGTCAATAAAACAACTCATGGAAGTAACTACTAGTAGCATGTCATTATCATGGCAGTCCACTATATATGTTTATGACAAAATACAATATTATCAAGGCACATTATGGCCATTTTCTTACATGATGCTAACTGTACCTAACTGAATTTTTTGACAGTAGCTCAAGTTTTTGACAGTACCATATTTTTCATTTCATTCTGAACATTCATCTAGTGTTCACTGGGATCTTTAATGTTCTACAACCTTGGCGAGCTTGGGCAGGAAACATAATTTGCACACCTAAATATCCTGTGTGTTGAATTTATAGGTGCATTAAGTTGACTGATGATGCATTGCAAAAAGTTCTGGAGAAATGCTCTGCTCTTGAAAGCTTGAACATGTATGCCCTTTCAAGGTAATATTGATAATATCCAAGGTAAGAGAATTTTGTGTTTCAGTGAACTTGAGCATCTAACAATCTACTTCACATCTTGCAGTTCTACCATATCCTACCATCCCGAGATCTCGATTCTCACGGGAAGAAAGAAAGCAAGCAGGAAGAAGAGATCCGGAGGAGGGGGGTGGCGAGCGGGCGTTGCCCTGAGGCGCTCGGAGAGGATGGAGGGCGTCATCTTCTTGTACTTGGGCACCGCGTTGTTCACCTTCTCCTTTTGCTTGCCCTTGCTCCACTTCTTCTTCTTCTGCTTGCCGCTGTCGGACTTGGCCGTCTTCGACGATGCTGCCGGGGCCTTCTCCTTCTTCGGTGCCTGTGAGCGATTCAAGAGATGGGGCGTCAGCGCCTGCTTGTTAAAGGGAAGGCTATCGGCGACGGCGATGGGGGGCAGGGCAGGGGCTGGCTAGGGGCGACGACGGAGACTGAGGGCAGGGGCTGTCGGCGATGGTGATGGGGGGCAGGGCAGGGGCCGACACGGGCAGGCAAACGGCGACGGCGAGCTCGCGGAGGCATCGGCGATGGCGGAGCTGCAGTGGTGGGGGGCACAGGGGCGGCGGCGCACGTAGGGGCGGCGGCGTGGGTCGGGGCAGCGGGGGGAAGTGGATCTGGCGAGAGGGAGGGACGAAGGGGTCGGGCGAATTAGAGCTAGGGGGGAGATTACTAATGGCGCACCCCCTATTTGTGCGCCATAAGTATGTTTTTTGATAGCTATGGTGCACCCCCGAGCGGTGCGCCATTAGGAATCTTTTTTTAGACAGCAATGGCGCACCACCCGACCAGTGTGCCATTAGTATGTTTTTTAATTATTTTTTAGAAAATGAATATGAATATGAAACAGTAATAATTTTCTTAAAAATATCATCAAATTTGTTATTTGAAAATATCATCAAATGGGAGTGCTCGGCGGCGGTGGAGCGGGCCAGGGAGGGTGCGGGGGGTCGGCGGCGATGGTGGAGCGGGGGAGGGTGCGGTGGGTCGTCAACGGCGGTGGAGCTAGCGGGGGAGGGTGCGGGGGGATCGAGATCGAGATGGAGGGGGATAGCGATCGAGATGGAGGGGGATCGAGATCGAGATGGAGGGGGATCGAGATCGAGTGTCCTCATGAATATTCAATATTTTTTCATATTGAATATGAAAAAATATCATCAAATTTGAAAAAATATTCTGAATTCAAAAAGTGCCCATGAAATTTAAAAATATTCATGATATCAAAAAATTCCCATGAAATACAATCGAGAAATGAAGACTACGATTTAAATACAATCGATGTTAGCTAGCTATCTGTTCACAATCTTCTTGCCCTTCTTTTTCGCAAATGGAGTTCTTTTGTGGAACGGACGTCCTTTAGGTAGGGTGGTCCTGCTTCTTCTTGTGGTGTATGCTCCTAGTTCGTCGCCGTCATGTTCGATCTTCGGGTCACCGTACTTGTCGAAGTCCTGCTCATTGGCTACTCCATCCATTCCGATGATCTTCCTTTTGCCTCTACTCACGACAACACGACTGGGCTTTGACGGGTCGGTAATGAAGAAGCATTGGTACACTAGGGAAGCCAGTACCCATGGCTAGGGATGGCAATTTTATCCATGGACATGGATACCCATGGATATCCGACCCGAATGGATAGGGTTTGGATATGCTTTTAGGCCCACGGATGGTGCCCAAACCCGACCCATTTGCTCGTGGGTTGGGTATGGATATAATCTTATCCTCGTGGATATACCCAAATCCAACCCGATCATATGCAATAATGTGCAAAAATCTGCTATCCCTACCTCACAGTCACATGTCCCAGTGCAATTTTACACGTTGTTATGTAAAACTTGCAAAAGAAATTGCACAATCCCCACCGTAGATTTTATTAGTTGACATTCCATCCCCACTAACATACTCTATCACCCCTTCACTAATTTTGTCTCCTCGCTAAATGACTCGTGATTCTCATCTCTTAGAAAAATACTAAATGATATTAGGTTGTTAGTGGACGTTGATTTACCATAAGTTGATGTTTACAATAAGTGAAGCCTAACTTGCCACGAGGTAAAGAATGGAAGAGCTAATAGTAACATTGTGTTATGTCTTATTTATATGTCTTGAAAGGATCATATGGATATCCAGTGGGTATGGATATCCATCGGGTTTGGGCATGGACAACATTTTTCACCCATTGATTTTTTTCATGGGCGGGCAAAGACTATCTTCATGGAGATGGATATGGATTTGATATTGTTCAACCCGATCCAAACCTGACCCATTGCCATCCTTACCCATGGCTCATTTCTTGCGGTGAAGTTTGCGCCCGCGGTCTTGGATTTGGCTTCGGGTATAACCATGGTGGTGAAATATCGGTCTTCTTTTAGGACGCTCTTGGCCCATCTGACACGGAACATCGGGACCTTCTCTCCAGCGTAGCTCAGCTCCCAGATCTCCTCGATCCTTCCGTAGTATCTGTCCTTATCGTTACCGTTGTAGGATTCCATCGTTACCCCGGAGTTCTGATAACCATCGCTCTTCATGTCCTTGTCCTCGGTGTAGAATGTGTAGCCGTTGATATGGTACGCCTCATAGGTCATCAAGTTGTGCTCGATGCCCTATGACAAGGCGAATATGAGTTGTTCTTCCGCGAAAGAATCCTCATGTAAAGGGTACGACAGAAGCTTCTGCTTGAACCAATGCGTGAAACATGAGTTGTGCTCTTTGATTATATCTCCGTCCGTCCTCTCATTGTATGTCTTCTCAATAAAGGTTTTGTGCTCTACCACCCAAGGATCGACCACGTCTATGTGTTGTAACGCGACTAGGTTTGCTCTTTCAAAGTCGGCGAGTCGACCCTCGAAGTCGACATCCATTTCGCGGCGACCATCATGGTGACCCCATCCAGCGAGCCTGCCGACGTACCTGTTGGCGGGCAGACCAACGGGGTTCTCGATTCCTAGATAATTCGTGCAGTAGGAGATGCATTGTTCTTCCAGAAAGCCCCTGGCTATGCTTCCCTCTGGACGTGACATGTTGCGAATGTATCCTTTGATGACACCATTCATTGTTTCGAACGACATCATGCTGTGCAGGAACGTCGGCCCGAGTTGGATGATATCCTCCACGATATGGACCAGCAGATGCACCATAACATCGAAGAATGCGGGCGGGAAGTACATCTCAAGCTCGCATAGTATCACCATGATCTCTTCCTGTAGCCTTCTGAGTTGCCTCACGCCAACCGACTTCTGAGAGATGACGTCGAAAAAGTTTCATAGGCCAAATAGCGTTTCATGGACGTGCGCATCCATGATCTCGCGGGTTGCAACTAGAAGTATCTGCGTCATCAGCACGTGACAGTCATGAGACATCATCCCGCTGAACTTCTGCTTCGCTGGTCTAGGTATCTGCTTATCTTCCCCGCGTAACCATAAGGAAGTTTTACTCCTACGAGGCAGGTGAAAAACTTCTCGATCTCCTCCTGACTTAGAGTGAAGCACGCGAGAGGGTAGTCATTTCCGGTCTTCTTGGCCTTTTTGCCTTTGCAACAACTTTTTGTGTCCTGCTTCGCCTCATCATCATCATCATTAGCGTGAAGCTCCTCCCTAATGCCCATTGATTTCAAGTCTGCCCTTGCTTTCGGCCCATCTTTTATCCTCGCTGGCATGTTGACTAGGGTACCAAGCAGACTCTCGCACACGTTCTTCATGATATGCATGACATCATGACTGTGAGGCACACGGTGGATCTTCCAGTACGGCAAGTCCCAGAAAATAGACCTCGTTTTCCATACCTTCAGCAGCAGCTCTGGCGCCTTTCGCTTCTTTCCCGGCTCTGGCGCCTTTTGCTTCTTTCCCGACAGTGGGAAATATTTCCAATTTTTCAACAGCTCGTCTATTTCCTCGCCGCTCCTCGTGCGCGGGCGTCTTCGGGGTTCGGTTTCACCATCGAACAGATCCTTGCGTTTTCTCCATGGGTCATCGTCGCGAAGCCACCTTCGATGTCCCATGAACACGGTTTTCGAAGACCCGGGATCTCTATCTAGCTAGCGATACGTTGTGTCATCCATGCACCTGACGCATCCAGAAAATCCGTGGACCACCTGCCCCACGAGATATCTGTAACCGAGATACTCGTGCACCATCGTGAGCAGTGCTGCTCTCATAGGGAAATATTCTTTCTCAGCAGCATCCCACGTATTGGCTGGCGTTTTCCACAGTGTGTCTAGCTCCTCTTTCAGCAGTCCCAGATATAGATTGATGTCGTTCCCTGGTTGTTTCGGCCCTTCAATTAGCATACTCATGTGAATGTACTTCCTCTTCATGCACAACTAGGGGGAAGGTTGTACATCCACACAAACACAGGCCAGGTGCTATGTGTGCTTCTCTGGCCGCCAAATGGATTGACTCCATCGGTGCTCGCGCCCAGCATGATGTTCCTTGGATCGTTTCCAAATTATGGGTCTTCGAAGTTCAACGCTTTCCACTGGCTCGCATCCTTAGGGTGACTCAGCGTCTTGTCTTTTCTATTTATATCCGGATCATTTCCGTCATCTTCTCGCTTCTTCTCCTCACTATCCATGTGCCAACGCAGGAGCTTTGCTACATTAGGGTCTGCGAAATACCGCTGCAGACGAGGAGTGATCGGAAAGTACCACACCACTTTCCAAGGAGCTTTCTTCCTCTTCTTGTATCGAGTGAAGCCGCACACCGGACATATGGTAGACTCCGCGTGCTCGTCCCAATAAATGATGCAATTGTTCATGCACACATGGTATTTCACGTGCGGTAAATCCAGAGGACACACGATTTTCTTCACCTCCTCGAAACTGGTCGGGCACTTGTTCCCCTTGGGAGACGTTCGTGCCAGAATGACATGTTCTCGTCGAAGAATGCGTCGGTCATTTTGTGTTTTACCTTCATCTCCAGAGCCATGAGCATTACTTTCAGGCGGGTATCCTCGGTCCTGCATCCTTCATACAATGGAGTAACCGCGTCTATCTCCAGTTGATCCAGCTTGGCTTTCTCTTGGGCGGCAGCTCTTGCGTTATCCGTCTGCTTGAGAAGCAGTTCTTGAATATGAGGATCCTGCACCCAGCCTCCATCGTTGTCTACTCCGGCATCTTCATCTTCATTATCATGCCCTTCGTATTGATCTTCCTCATCATCATGTCCGGCATCTTCTACATGATGACTGTGTACAGTATCACCGTCGTGATCATGTCCTGGAGATTCTTCGTCTTCTCGCCCACTCTCGCCGCGGTGGTTGTCTTGCTTCCCTTCCTCATTTCTTTCCCAGCCCCCATGGATGACTTCACAGTCATCTTCATCACCTTGCCACCGATAGCCATCCATGAAACCACACAAGAGCAGGTGGTCCCGCACCTGCCCGGAATCCGGGTCCGCAATAAGGCTCTTCAGCTTGCATCTTCGACACGGACATCTTATCTCCGTCTCGTTCTTTTGAAGCATCTCGGCCTTCGCGGAGCTCAAAAACCTATTCACGATGCCTTCGGTCATCGTGCGGACCATGGTATCCTGCAGGGTAGAGCAAAACGATATTTTAGAACCAAGAAAAAATTTGGCATGACTTTCCCTAAAAACTGGACCAAAAAGAATGCATAGTGCCAAAATTCTCGCCGAAACGGAAATGAATCAACATTCTGGCAAAATATTGGAAACTATCGCATTTCAAATACCAGTACCTGCAAACACAAACATATATGCAACACCACAAACATACATAGATCTAGTAAGGCCATAAAAAGTGCATGTGCACGTTGTTGGAGCGAGCTAGGGAGAACAAAAGTAGATCTACAACATAAAGATAGCTTTCCCCTTATTTACCTATCAAAAAAGGTAATTTAACCACTTAATTTTGATGAATCTATGGTGCAAATGAGGTGAGGAGGAGGAGGTAGCCGACACAAGCTTGGAGAAGGAGGTGGAGAGAATGAAGTGGGGAAAGTTAGTGCGTAGGTGTGGCTGTCCAAAATAGCTAGCTGGTCCCACTACTAAAAAAGGGCTATAGATGGGATTGACACTAATGGCGCACCTGACAAGCGGTGCGCCATTAGTATATAGTAATGGCGCACCACCATCTGGTACGCCATTAGAGTTGAAACTACTAATGGCGCACCTGGCACAGGGTGCGCCATTAGTATCAAAGTTTTTTTTGAACTAGTGCGCCTGTCCAAACATACTAATGGCGCATCCAGACAAAGTGCGCCGTTAGTAGTTGTAACTAGTAATGGCGCACCTTTCGGAAAGTGCGCCACTAATGTTGTTCTTTTTATTATATTTTTTATTCCCTTTTTTGCAAAACTACTAATGGCGCACTGTTGCACCGTGCGCCATTACTAGTTCAAACTAGTAATGGCGCACTGGGGGACAGTGCGCCATTAGTAAATTTTTTTTGCAAAACTACTAATGGTGCACCACCAGATGGTGCGGCATTAGTAACCTGGATTACTAATGGCGCACTTGGAGTTGGTGCGCCATTAGTAAGTGGGCAGCAACAAGATATTTTGGGGAGCCTCTCCTACCCACACTCACTTTCTCCCCACTTCATTCTCTCCACCTCCTCCTTGTCTCGGGTGCCTCCTCTTTTTCACCTCATTTCCACCATATATTCATTCAATTTAAGTGGTTAAATTACCTTGTTTTGATAGATAAGTAATGGGGGACGCTATATTTATGTATTTCTCCCTACAACAGTGTGCACATGCACTTTTTATGGCCTAGCTAGATCTATGTATGTTCGTGGTGTTGCATATGTTTGTGGTGTTTCATATGTGTTTGTGTTTGGAGGTGTACCGGTATTTGAAATGCGATAGTTGCCAATATTTTGCCAGAATGTTGATTCATTTCCGTTTCGGCGAGAATTTTGGCATTAAGCATTCTTTTTGGTCCTATTTTTAGGGAAAGTCATGCCAAATTTTTTCTTGGTTCTAAAATATCGTTTTGCTCTACCCCGCAGGCGACCATGGTCCGCATGATGACCGAAGGCATCGTGAATAGGTTTTTGAGGTCCGCGAAGGCCGAGATGCTTCAAAAGAACGAGAAGGAGATAAGATGTCCATGTCGAAGAGCCTTATTGCGGACCCGGAATCCGGGCAGGTGCGGGACCACGAGAAGAGCCTTATTGCGGACCCGGAATCCGGGCAGGTGCGGGACCACCTGCTCTTGCGTGGTTTCATGGATGGCTATCAGTGGCAAGGTGATGAAGATGACTACGAAGTCGTCCATGGGGGCCGGGCAAGAAATGAGGAAAGGCAACAAGACAACCACCGCGGCTCAGGCGGGCGAGAAGACGAAGAATCCCCAGGAGATGATCACGACGGTGATGCTGTACACAGTCATCATGTAGAAGATGCAGGACATGATCATGAGGAAGATGCCGGAGAAGACGACGCTGGACCATCGATGGGCTAGGTGCAGGATCCTCATATTCAAGAGCTGCTTCTCAAGCAGACGGATAACGCAATAGCTGCCGACCGAGAGAAAGCCAAGATGGATCAACATGAGTTAGACGCGGTCACTCCATTGTATGAAGGATGCAGGCCCGAGGATACCCGCCTCAAAGTAACGCTCATGGCTCTGGAGATGAAGGTAAAACACAAAATGACCGACGCATGCTTCGACGAGAACATGTCATTCTGGCACGAACGTCTTCCCAAGGGGAAGAAGTGCCCGACCAGTTTGGAGGAGGCGAAGAAAATCGTGTGTCCTCTGGATTTACCGCACGTGAAATACCATGTGTGCATGAACAATTTCATCATTTATCGGGACGAGCACGCGGAGTCTACCATATGTTCGGTGTGCGGCGTCACTCGATACAAGAAGAGGAAGAAAGCTCCTCAAAAAGTGGTGTGGCACTTTCCGATCACTCCTCGTCTGCAGCGGTATTTCGTGGACCCTGAGGTAGCAAAGCTCCTGCGTTGGCACGCGGATAGGGAGGAGAAGAAGCGACAAGATGACGCAAATGATCCGGAGATAGATAAAAAAGACAAGATGCTGAGTCACCCTAAGGATGCGAGCCAGTGGCAAGCGTTGAACTTCGAAGACCCAGAATTTGGGAACGATCCAAGGAACATCGTGCAGGGCGCGAGCACCGATGGAGTCAATCCGTTTGGCAGCCAAAGAAGCACACATAGCACCTGGCCTGTGTTTGTGTGGATGTACAACCTTCCCCCCTGGTTGTGCATGAAGAGGAAGTACATTCACATGAGTATGCTAATTGAAGGACCGAAACAACCAGGGAACGACATCAATCTGTATCTGGGGCTGCTAAAAGTGGAGCTTGACACGCTGTGGAAAACGCCAGCCAATACGTGGGACGCCGCAGAGAAAGAATATTTCCTTATTAGAGGCGCGCTGCTCACGACGGTGCACGACTATCTCGGTTACGGATATGTCGCGGGGCAGGTGGTCCACGGATTTTCTTGATGCGCCAGGTGCATGGATGACACAACGTATCGCCAGCTAGATAGAGATCCCGGGTCTTCGAAAACCGTGTTCATGGGACATCGAAGGTAGCTTCGCGATGATGACCCGTGGAGAAAACGCAAGGATCTGTTCGATGGTGAAACCGAACCCCGAGGACGCCCGCGTACGAGGAGCGGCGAGGTAATAGACAAGCTGTTGAAAAATTGGAAAGACTGCCCACTGCCAGGAAAGAAGCAAAAGGCGCCGGAGCCGGGAAAGAAGCAAAAGGCGCCAGAGCCGCTGCTGAAGGTATGGAAAACGAGGTCTGTTTTCTGGGACTTGCCGTACTGGAAGATCCACCGCGTGCCTCACAGCCTTGATGTCATGCATATCACGAAGAACGTGCGCGAGAGTCTGCTTGGTACCCTGCTCAACATGCCAGAGAGGACCAAAGATGGGCCGAAAGCAAGGGCAGACTTGAAATCAATGGGCATCAGGCAGGAGCTTCACACTATATATGATGATCATGATGATGATGATGAAGATGATGAGGCGAAGCAGGACATGGAAAGTCGTCGCAAAGGCAAGAAGGCCAAGAAGACCGAAAATGACTACCCTCCCGCGTGCTTCACTCTAAGTCAGGAGGAGATCGAGCAGTTTTTCACCTGCCTCGTAGGAGTAAAACTTTCTTACGGTTACGCGGGGAAGATAAGAAGATACCTAGACCCAGCGAAGCAGAAGTTCAGCGAGATGAAGTCTCACGACTGTCACGTGCTGATGACGCAGATACTTCCAGTTGCAATCCGTGGGATCATGGACGCGCACATCCGTGAAACCCTATTTGGCCTATGCAACTTTTTCGACGTCATCTCTCGGAAGTCTGTTGGGGTGAGGCAACTCAGAAGGCTACAGGAAGAGATCGTGGTGATACTATGCGAGCTTGAGATGTACTTCCCGCCCGCATTCTTCGACGTTATGGTGCATCTGCTGGTCCATATCGTGGACGATATCATCCAACTCGGGCCGACGTTCCTGCACAGCATGATGCCGTTCGAAAGGATGAATGGTGTCATCAAAGGATACGTTCGCAACATGTCACGTCCAGAGGGAAGCATAGCCAGGGGCTTTCTGACCGAAGAGTGCATCTCCTACTGCACGAATTATCTAGGTATCGAGAACCCCGTTGGTCTACCCGTCAACGGGCACCTCGGCAGGCTCGCCGGATGGGGTCACCGTGAGGGTCGTCGCGAAATGCATGTCGACTTCGAGGGTCGACTCGCCGACTTTGAAAGAGCAAACCTAGTCGCGCTACAACACATAGACATGGTGGATCCTTGGGTGGTAGAGCACAAGACCTTTATTAAGAAGACGTACAATGACCGAGGCCAACAGAGGACGGACGGAGATATACTCAAAGAGCACAACTCATATTTCACGCATTGGTTCAAGCAGAAGCTTCTGTCGTACCCTTTACATGAGGATTCTTCCGCGGAAGAACAACTCATATTGGCCTTGTCATAGGGAGCCGAGCACAACCTGATGACCTATGAGGCGTACGACATCAATGGCTACACATTCTACACCGAGGCCAAGGACATGAAGAGCGATGGTTATCAGAACTCCGGGGTAACGATGGAATCCTACACCGGTAATGACAAGGACAGATACTACGGAAGGATCGAGGAGATCTGGGAGCTGAGCTACGCTGGAGAGAAGGTCCCGATGTTCCGTGTCAGATGGGCCAAGAGCGTCCTAAAAGAAGACCGGTATTTCACCACCATGGTTATACCCGAAGCCAAATCCAAGACCGCGGGCGCAAACGTCACCGCGAAAAATGAGCCATGGGTACTGGCTTCCCAAGTGGACCAATGCTTCTTCATTACCGACCCGTCAAAGCCCAGTCGTGTTGTCGTGAGGAGAGGCAAAAGGAAGATCATCAGAATGGATGGAGTAGCCAATGAGCAAGACTTCGACAAGTACGGCGACCCGAGGATCGAACATGACAACGATGATGAAGTAGCAGCATACACCACAAGAAGAAGCAGGACCACCCTACCTAAAGGACGTCCGTTCCACAGAAGAACTCCATTTGCGTAAAAGAAGGGCAAGAAGATTGTGAACAGATAGCTAGCTAAGATCGATTGTATTTAAATCGTAGCGTTCATTTCTCGATTATATTTCATGGGCACTTTTTGAACTATCATGAATATTTATAAATTTCATGGACACTCGATCTCGATCCCCCTCCATCTCAATCGCTATCCCACCTCGCCAGATCCGGTCCCCCTCGCCGCCGAGCACCCCCCGGTCCACCGGCCGCCGCCGCCGACCCCCCGCACCCTCGATTCCCTTACTCAACCGCCGCCGCCGACCCCCCGCACCCCACCCCTACTCAACCGCCGCCTCCGATCCCCCGCACCCCTCCCCCTACTCAACCGCCGCCGCCGACCCCCCGCACCCCGCGCACCCTCTTATAAAAAAAATTATTACTGTCTTATAAAAAAATATTACTGTTACTGTCTTATAAAAAAATTACTGTTATGATTTAAACTAGTTTAAAAAATTATTACTGTCTTATAAAAAATACTAATGGCGCACCGCGGTGAGGTGCGCCATTAGTATGGATGTACTTATGGCGCACCGAGGGGTGGTGCGCCATTAGTATTGTGCCATTGCTATAAGAAAAAAAATACTAATGGCGCACCACGGTGAGGTGCGCCATTAGTATGGATGTACTTATGGCGCACCGAGGGGTGGTGCGCCATTAGTATTGTGCCCGGCCCCATCCATATTCCCTCCCCGGCCGGCCCCTCCCTATCCCCTCTCTCTCCCTCGCCCTCGCCCTCGATCCCCTTCCCCTCTCCTCTCCCGACGCCGCTGCCCCGCCGCCCCGACGCCGCCTCGACGCTGCCCCGCCGCCCCGACGCCGCTGCCCCGCCACCTCGACGCTGCCCCGCCGCCTCGACGCGACCCCGCCGCCCGGACGCCACCCCGTCCGCACCACCGTCGCCGGAGCACCACCACCACCCGGACCTCGTCCCCGACATCCTCCCCGCGCCCCACTCCCCGGCATCCTTCCCGCGCCCCACTCCCCAGCCCCCGTGAGCTCCCCCTCCTCCTCTCCCCCTCTCCCCCTCTTGACTGGGTACCTGTGAGTTTTTTTGCTTCTCCAGCCATGTTTGTGTCTAGAACTCTAGATCATGGAGGAATCGCCCTCTCCAGCAGTGTAATTCTTTTGTGTGTTTTAAGTGGTATTTATAGAGTACTTTTAGTGTAATTACTGTGCATTTTCAGTGAAATTTACACTATAATTGTTAGTGGAATTTACACTGTAAATGTTATTGGGTTTATAGTGTACTTCTAGTGGATTTTTGCTCTGTATTTGCAAGTGGCATTTTTAGTGGAATTACTGTGTATTTCCATGGTTTTTATACTGTAATTATTAGTGTAATTTTGGGCCTTTGTATAGTTGATTCACAGCAGCAGCAACTGTAATTGATCCAAAAACCAGGTCAATTGATGTCAAATTGATTAACACTAAACCTTGATATGGGAACTATTCGTTTTGATGCTACTGTGCTTTAATACGATATGCTGCTAGTGGAAGACTTTGGAATTTGAAAACCCAAATCAGTTCAGTCTGCCTAGTTCAGCTTCACATAAGTACCTAAAAAAGTTTAACATCAAGCATGCACTCTGCTCTTTTGTGTGATATGGGACTTGGGACTTGGGAATTGGTTCTTTCTTACTACAGTCTTGCTGCTATAGTATGGCTCTGTTCTTGGTGGAGTACAATTTTGTATAAAATGAAATGCAAGGTTGCTGATACTGTAACCCAGATCACACAGATCAATTTTTTTTCAATTTATGCACCAGTAAGAGTACCAACCAGATTACGCAAATCATTTTTGATCTGCAAGGTTGTTGTTGCTGTGATGGAGTAACTCTGTAAGATGGAGTACATGGCATGAGCTAGATGAAATGATCTATTTCTCCTGATGTGAAATGATCCCTTTCTCCTGAAATGTTGATTAATTTCCGTTTCGGTTGAGAATGGGGCACTCCTAGGTCAAGAAAATTAGCAAAGGTCATGCCCAATTTTCTTGACCTAGAAGGTGCCCGATTCTCAACCGAAACTTTTAGTTGTGAGCCTTGAGAAGATTAATTGGTTCCACAATGCAAGCCAACTTTTATTTCTCTTGCCTGGTTCCACTAAGATGTGTTATTGCAAGCTATTAATTATTTTTCAGTTGTGAGCCTTGAGACGATTAATTTTTTCCTATATTGTAGCTTTAATAGTTTACAGTGTTCCATCTTTCTAGTCTCCTATGTTGAATAGAGACATACAATTTTCAGTGTTAAATCAATTGTGTGATCTCTTTTTCTATGTTTCAAGGACTGCCCAATACAAGTAAAGCAATTTGTTCTGATCAGTCAACTGTGACTGAATCAGGATGTTGATTAATGTGAGGGATTCACTTGCTGCTCCACTATTATAATTTGGCAGCTCAAAACTATACGTAGTATGCTTTGTGTGGAGTTTTTTCTTCAGTTTTGGCCACTATTGATGTTTAATACTTCATACAAAACACATGATAAAAAAATGACTCGATTTACTATAAAAACTACCTTTTGGCCACTATTTTTTTTATTTTTACTAGCATGTTACCATTAAAATAGTGGTGAAAGTTTTGCTTGTTACTTAGAGTAGTATAAAAGACATTTTGGACCAAAACAAGTTTCTGGTATAGTTAGAAGACGCCTTGTATTGCAAGTTGATGAAATTCGATTTGTTAGTGACTAGCTAGCTCATTCATTTCTAAAAAGCATGCGATGAGCTAGAACCTAGACATCTATGCTATCTTACTCCATGAGCCTCTACGCAGCCCAAATGTAGCCCAACTTAGAATTCTCCTCGGTGTCGACAAACCCTAAATGATGAGACCATGATCTTGTTCCTTGACAATAACCAACTTTTTGACCAAACTTTGTTCCTATAAAAGAGAAACATGGCCAACAACGATGAGGCCGGGGGTTCGGGCGTCAAGGCATTCTGGGAGCTGTCCCAGGAGATGGAGGAACAACCTCACTTGTATGAGGCCGCCGCCTTCCCCACCGATCCTGAGACCACTGATGGTAACGCCGAGGATGACCCCACTGATGCCACCATTGATGGTGCCGTCGAGGATGCCACCACTGATGATGGCGGCGCACGCACAGATGGCAGCCAACCGAAGAGGCAATGGAAGGACCGGCGCCCGACCGTGCTCCGCACCCTCAAGGAGGAAGTTACTGAAGTGGACTCTGACGGGAATCCAACGGCGCCCGAACGAATAATCAAGGGGTACTCGCTTCAGCTCGGGTGCATTCTCCGGAGCACCGTCTCGATCAACACCAAGAACCTCAGGCATCCTGTCCGAGGGAATTTGCGCAACCTCCTCTTCACGAAGCTGCACGAATGATACAAGTTTCCCGCTGAATTTGAAAACACAAGCCTCAAAGGGAATAAAGTGAACAATTCTGCCCTCACGAAGATGAGCACGGCCCTGTCTACTTGGAAAAGAAATGTGAAGAGAATGATCCAGAAAGGTGAGAGTTATGAGAAGATCAAGGAGAAAAATCCTTCGATCACCGAAGATGACTACAACAACTTCAAGATCAATTGCTCGAGCACCGCAAGCTCCGATTCAAGTAAGTGGGGGAAAGAAATGCGGGAGCCGAACTTAGGGGAACACACACTCGGTCCCGGCGGTTACAGAGTGGCGGAGCCTATATGTGACAAGGAGGATGCGGACCATGCCGAGCAAGGCCTACCACCCCTCTTTGATAAATACGGTGACAAGCAGACCAGGAACTTTGTCAGGGCCCGGTACAAGAAGGACCCGAAAACAAAGGAGCTTACCACGGATCCGAAGACCAGGGAGCTTGAGCTTGTTCTGGTAAGGAATACACCCCGCGTAATTAGCTTCATATGGTTGCATTCTAATTAATGAAGCCAAATTTCTAAATGGTTCACATTCCTTCCGCAGGCGACTGAAAGCAGTAGCGCAGGGTCGACTAAGAGCAACCCTTGGGACACCACTCTAAATAGGGCGTTGAATGTAATGAAGAACATGGATAAGCTCAGTAAGCCGACGTCAGCTGGTCGTGTGGCCGGCAAAGGCTTGTCGACAAAATGGTCGTCATACTATAACAGTGGTGGGCGAAAGGAGAAAAAGACCAGCTCGGAAAGCCAGGCGCACGAGGTTCAAGAACTCAGGGCACAGGTGGCACGGATTCCGGAGATGGTCCAAGAGCAAGTGGAACAACAACTCTGAAGGATGATCACCGCCATTGTGCCTACCTTGATCCAGGGGATTAGTGCGTGGATTGCGGGCGGCCAACAGGGGCCGCCCCCGATTCCTAGCTTCACGTCCAGCAACTCGTAGAACGCGATGGCGGGGCCATTGGTGTCTCCGACGGAGGCGGAATTGGTGTCTCTGACGCCGGCACGGGAGCTTAATGCACCCGGGTGTACGCCGGTCGGCACCTCTGCAGTAAGTGGCCCCTCCGTCCACTGCACGCCCGCCGTTGGCGGTGCCTCGACATTAGCCGAGCTCGACGCCATCATCACGATAACTAATTAAGCCTCTCTCGGCCGAGGACATCATCTCCTTGCCTTTGACTGGGCATCCCTGACGCCCTACATGTTTTCGCAGGGCGCCGCCAACGTTCCGTGCACTCTCCTGCACTTCGTGAACAACGAGTTGGTCGATGTCGCCAAGGGCAAAATTGTTCAACTGGGCAACCCCTTGTTCCACGGTACCCAGATGCCACCCAACTTGTTTAGGGTTCAACTGGTTCGGGTGCCGCCAGGCTGTGACGAGTTGTTACCTCCGATTCGACCCGTCGGGGCCGACGATGATGACGTGATGACCCTCAGCGCCTGCCTGAGCTGGCCCCTGCTTGGGACGAAGAGCCAGATTCGTTTGGGGTCGGGGGACACCACCGCAAAGACAACACCACCAGTCATGCCGGCGCCAAGTCGGCCCCATGGCAAGACCGCCGCAACGGTGCCGGACATCCCTATGCCACTGGATCCAAACATGCATATGGCACAGGATCAGAACGACGACGACGACGATACATTTGCCAACGTTGATCACTACTTTGCCGATCATGGGTACGGTGGCGACTTCATGGGGCCTCCTTATCAAGAACCCAACCCAACAAAAGACGTGCGCGATCTAGCTGGTACCGCGGAGAAGCCAACTTGCAACAGGCGTCGTCTAGCGTTCAGCTCTCAGGAGACGCCTCCAGCTGCCGACTTCACCGAGCCTCAGATAGGCGAGGAGCGAAATATTATCAGCTCCAACACACTCAAGAAGGAGGTCTGTGAGCAGAACTCGGTCCCATTACAGGAGAAGAAGAAGGCACGCAAAAGAAAGACTAACAAGGGTGCGGGCCAGCCGGCACCGAGTACGATCCATGCTCAGGACGGGCCACCTGCACCTGAGGATATCTTGAGGAGGGTGCATGTGGCGGGTAGGCCGATGCTACGGAGAAATATGCTCGATGCTGCAACCGGTGCTATGCGGAGTCTGCATGACAGTGTTCTTTCTTTGGAGAAGCGGCGTCTTGGAGAGAAGGATGTGGCATACCCGGTTTTCGTGGCCAAGGTGCCAGAGGGGGCAAGGGCTTTGTGGATAACTACATCGGGGGTACGATCGTCCTGCGGTTTGATGACATCCACGCTATGTTGAACCTTCATCCGCTGCACTACACCTTCGTTCGGCTATTTTCGCTGAGTATGGAGATGCGGATCTGTCACACCCTAGCTAGTCCATGCATTAGAGTGTGCATCATGTTACTTTCATCAGAAACTTGAAATGGGGAAGGCAGAACCCCCAGCACCCCCCATGAAATCAACTAGGGTTTACTAAAAATAAATTCAATGAACCTGAAATGCCCTTCTAAAATGTTCACCCTCTTTGCCTTGGGTTAGAACCTTTGGGAAAATAGGTGCACATTTTTCTAGGTCAACAGAAGGTCACTGATTTAATTCATAAATATTTGAATTTGGGCATTTAAATGCTATTAAATAATTCAAGTGCTCAAATAATTCTGAAAGTAATTGTTTGCTATTAGGAATAATCCCAATAGGGCTCACAAATATTTTCAGGATTTTAGAAAGTGCCTAGGTATTTTAATTAAAGCCCTAAAGCTACAGAATAATAGAAAAGAAAACAAAATCAAAAAAAAAGGGAGAAGAACCTTACCTGGCGCCACCCACCAGGCCCACCTGCCGGCCCAGCCCAGTCGCCGCGCCAGCGAGCAGCTTGGCTTGGCCAGGCAGGCAGGCAGGTGCTCGACGGCGGCACCCGCGCGCGCCATGCAGCAGGCTGCCGTCCTGCTTCCTCCCCTCGCCGCCTCGACCCCCTGGACCGGCTCCACGTCGCCGTCTCGACCCCCTGGACACGCTCACTCGCCCCCTGCCTCTATCGCTCGCTCCCCTCCGCCATGGCCGACGCTTCTGAGCTCGCGCCACCGTGAAAACCCCGTCCACCGACGTCCCCGTGATGCACCACCGTGTCCATCCTCTCCGCCGTCGTCAACTCCTTCGAGCAGCCAAGCCCCGAGCGCTCACACGCTCTGCAACGACTTCTTCGACCTCGTCTTCACCGAGCCTCGTCGGAGATCCCCTTCGACGTCGCCGCCGCATCGACTCGTCCCCGACCGTGCCGTCTACCTCTTCGTGATCGCCGTGAGCTGCTGCACCTCCCCAACCTCTCTGTTCCTCTTCTCGTGCACCACAGCGAGCACACGAAGCTCACCCGCACCCGCCACCGTGGAGCTCATCGCCGACGTGTCTCCGGCCAAACTCCGGCCACGCCACTTAGCCTATCATCTTCACCGCATCCCTAGGAGCACAACGCACCTCACCACGCGCCTCGACCGTGGAGCTCGTCGCCGACGTGTCTCCGGCCAAACTCCGGCCACGCCACTTAGCCTATCATCTTCACTGCATCCCTAGGAGCACAACGCACCTCACAACGCGCCTCGACGTGCCCCGTAGC
Organism: Triticum monococcum; assembly: GCA_034509565.1. Taxonomy (NCBI): domain Eukaryota; kingdom Viridiplantae; phylum Streptophyta; class Magnoliopsida; order Poales; family Poaceae; genus Triticum; species Triticum monococcum. Next base: position 754,409,278 of record CM067843.1, on the reverse strand, counting down.
CTCGGGCTCACTTTCGCCCGACTCCGGCGACCGCAAGGCTCGTCGCCGGCGACGTTCCCGGCCACCCCGAGCCCAACCACCACCACCAAACGCCGCGGGTTGTCCCTAGCTACCCGTAGCTGCTCTCCGCACACCAAATGGTGCCCCGTGGGCGATTTCCGCAGCGCGCCACCGTGTCTGGCCTCGCTGGCGGCTAAACGCCGGCAGGCCTTGACCCGCTGACCGGGGAGGTTTGACCTGCTGACGTGGGTTGACTTCCCCCCCCCCCTCTCTCACTGACATGTGGGCCCCGCCCGGCTAATTACCCTGTTAGTGCTAACTAAATAGATTAGTTAATTAGTATAGTCACTGACTAGTGGGCCCCGCCTGTTAATTAGGCCAACTAAGCGTGGTTAGTGCATAGAGACACTGACCAGGGGGCCCCACCAGTCAGGTTTGACCTGGCTGGCGCCTTTGACTTGTTGATGTCACCCTGACGCATTGCTGACGCAATAATTGTTTTTCTGGAATTATTTTTATTCAGAAAATTCCAGAAAATAGTTCAAACTTCAAAAATTCATAGAAATTCAACCATAACTCCAAATGAGATAAATTATATATGAAAAATTATCAGAAAAATTCAATCTATCCATCTGTAATGGTTTCATGCATGACAAAACAAGTTTACCCTACTGTTTAAGCAGAATAAGAAAATGCCCTATAAATGAAATAATTAATGAGCTAATATTTGAATCTTGGATTCAAATGAGTTCACCCCTTTCTATTTTAGCTTGCATTAGGCCAAAACACATTCATATTGCCATGTCATAGCATGCATCATATTGTTGCATATCGTCATGTGTTGATTGTGCTCTGTTGTGTTCTTCGTGGTAGGTTCTGCCTCCGAGGTTATTCACGAGTATCCAACTGAAGGGTAGTATCCCGTTACCACTCCATCAGGCAAGCAACCATTGATCATTCCGATACAAACCCATGTTCTCGCTCCTGCTCTTGTTTACTGCATTAAGACAACACGATTCAAACTGCTGTGTGCTACGGTAGTTGAACCCTTATCCTCTCCATGACCTGTCATTGCCACAGTAACTAGATGAAACCCACTAGCATGTGTAGGAGTTGATTGAGCCATGTTTTTGTGATTCCTACCTTGCTATGCCTGCTATGCTTGGAGTTGTGTCAGGTCTGGTTCATCTGGGTGATGGGCTAGAGTGAAATGCTTGTGTCAGAGATATGTGGGATGCGTTGAACATGTTTTGGTAAAGGTATCGATGAGAGGCCATGTAGGAGTACATGGTGGGTTGTTTCATTGAGGCCGTCCCTAGGAACTGAGTTCTGTATGCGTGATTTAAGATTCAGCTACTACCACACATTGGGCCCTGAAATATGACCCCGCTCGACTTACTGACCCCTCTCGCCTCAGTCTAGGAGTTGCAACTAGTTTCTGGTGTTTGTAGGTTAAGTGTTGGCGGCCGTGCGTAGCGCTGACCCTAGGGGTGGGCTATGTTGTGGTAGATACACCATGGCCGGGTGTACCAAGTCACCCGTTTGGTGTCTCGGGAACCCTGTTCACATCGTTCGGGGCCGTTGAGGACACCCCGGCCGGATTTCCTTGCGGATGGAACCCGAATAGGCGATGACCCTGGACTAGAGACTTGTGAGGTTAGTCAGGTCGTGGTCTACACCCACGTCGGTTTTCGCTTGAAGTCTGCCGAGCACATTTCGTGTGCAGACGCTAAGTGGTGGAAACATGTGTGACGAAGTACACCCCTGCAGGGTATAAAACTATTCGAATAGCCGCGTCCGCGGTAAAGGACTACTTGGTTGCCTCTACAGTTCATAGACAAGTTAATGGATACTACTAAAAGACTCAAGATAAGTGTGAGTACCGAGGATGGCCCTCTCGTAGGATACGAGGGAGGATCCACGGTGGAGTATTGTGTTGGTGAGTAGTGGACTTGTGTGCGAAAACTATTTTACTAATAAGTTCCGTAGGATAGCTTAGCCAAGAGTTAAAGCTGGCTTGCTGCATAAACCCCACCACCTTCTTGAGAATGAGCATGTATAGTAGGTTCTGATGTAAGACTTGCTGAGTACCTTTGTACTCATGTTTGCTTATTTATTGTTTTCAGACGACAACACTGCCCTCTCCGATGGGTTTTATGTAGACTTTGACATCGACGAATGACTAGCCACCCAGGTGGTGATCCAGGCCATGGAGGGCCCTATGTAGATAGACAGGCTTCGACAAGCCTTCTTTCTTTCTAGAGTCTATACTCAGACTAGTTGCTTCCGCATGTGCTTGTATGACTGTATGACTTGAGTGTCGGGTCATGTGACCCCTATCTGTATGAATATGTTATGTATGGCTCCCTGGAGCCTTTAAATAAAGTACTTGAGTTGTAGAGTTTTGTTGTGATGCCATGTTGTATGTAGTCATATCGGGCATATTGTGTGTATGATTGAAAAGCTTGGTATGAGTGGGATTCGACAATCTAGTTGTTTGTCCTTCGCAGCCTTTCTTATGGGGAAATGTAGTCTAGTGTTCCTCGAGCCATAGTAGTCCGCTACAGCCCGGTTCACTGGAGTCCTGCTAGCCCAGCACTACTGTTCAGGACACATGACTGGCCGACATGTGTTTCACTTCGTCCCTATGTCTGTCCCTTCGGGGCAATGTCACGCGGTGATCTCCGGAGTCCTGTCTAGCCTGCTACAGCCCGGGATCCCCGGAGTCCTGTTAGCCCAGTGCTACAGCCCGGAATCACTCGTTGATGACCGACATGTTCGATGTGATTCATGTATGCCTGTCTCCATAGGTCTGTGCCACTTTGGGTTCACGACTAGCCATGTCGGCCTGGGTTCTCGGTCATATGGATGCTAGCGACATTGTCATATACGCGAGCCAAAAGGCGCAAACGATCCCGGGCCATGGTAAGGCGACACCCGTGGGATACCGTGCGTGAGGCCGCAAAGTGATATGAGGTGTTACCGTCTAGATCGATGTGGCTTAGAATCGGGGTCCTGACAGCGTTGGCATCAGAGCCGGACTGCCTGTAGGTTCGTTGAGCCAAACTGGTCGATGTCGAGTCTAGAAATGCTTTAGTTATATGCAAGGGAATTGATTGTGGGAGGGAACGTAAGGTTCTTTTACTCCTTTACCCTATGCCTCTGATCTGAGTCATTCTCTTCTCATTCAACGTGGGTTAAGGACTAGGCTCTCTTCTTCTATCAGGTTCACGTGTTACTAATCTGTAGTAGTTTATAGGATTATTGCTACGAGTTCCAGTCCAGTTTCTACTATTTTAGTATGTCGCTATTTGAACCAGAACCTTGATATGATGCTGTTGAGCGGTGTTGTGAACTGTTGTGGATGTCTCAAATCTTTTTCTGAGCATTTACAGCCGTTATGCTGTCCAAATTTCCATAGGAATTCTGATGTCTTTGTCTTGTGGTTGTGCTTTCAGATGGCCAACCGTTCTCAAAATCAAGTGGTTTGCCTGACCAGGTGCCTCGACGTGCCCGGTCATACTACTATGTTAGTCCGGGTCATGATCGAGACAGGATACCGTTGGTATCCCGAATATACTATTGAAGAGCAGTTTCGTGACTTTAATCAAAGCCAGTATTTCTGCACCGTCAGGATATTTCCTTCCTACCCTGGATCTACCGAGCCCCTTCACTGTTCCTATGGACTCGGGGTTACCGTTGAGATGGCGGTGCAGGATGCTGCCTACTCCATGATGACCATCTTGTGAGTCCGGACTGGCCTGCTTCGGAACACTGACTTCCGTTACATGCCAGCTTCACTTCCGGGAGTGCAACGGTATCTTCAGGCTATCTATGCTGACTCCACTCAGGAGGACTCATTAACTCGTACCACCGCTGAGATGCTCGAAGATAAGGACCGAGAGAATCGGGCCTTGAGGTTGGAGCTTTTTAATACTCGTGCTGATCATTGGGCCACATTGACTCGGTTTGCACCTGCGGTGCAAGCTGGATGTATGGATACTAGGGATCTGTATCCTGTGAGATCAGCTCTGCCAGACATGGTGGATTGGCGTGATGTGGGAGGCATCACCCCACCCCGTGGTCCCCGCAGGCCACTGTTTGTTGGTCCAAGACCTCATCCTAGCCCCTATGGTCCACAGGCTCCTCAGGACCGTCTGTTTCCGGATGATCACGTTGAACTTCCAGGCTATGGACGTGACTTCTATGAGGACTACTACGGAGCTATCTGAGTTAGTAGTAGTACCACTAGTATTGTAGTAGTTGTATCTCCACTGTCCTGTGTGACTTGTGGAATATGACTTGGCGTGTAATCGATTCCGGGGGTGTAGACAAATAATGTATAGGGACTCGGAGTGCCTCCGATGAGATGTAACGTCTACCTTCATAGTTGTACTGTAGCATGGGCTTGTACTAAACTATGTATGACGAGTATGACCGTTGGTGTATATATGGCAGTTTTATATTACCATGGCATACGAATGAGCATCTCTGCATTCCGTGTTATCCTTTACATTCTGCACTTCCATGTTAAGTTTGAGCCATCCTTGTCTAAACCGTTGTCTTGTTTCCTCCTAGGATGGTCAACGCCCGCGGCAACCCTGCTGTCCCGGAGCGGGGGGAAGCCAGTGCAGCTAGAGGTGAAAATTTGCCTCACCCGCCTTCTTTGGCCGAAGTGATGCTGGAGGCGGAAAGAAACAAGCGTGAGACCAACCGCCTGCTGGAACGGATTGAGCAGAACACTGCACGCCACCCACGAAATGACTTGGTGTCAATCAATGACTTTATCAAGCTGTACCCACCAAAGTTTAACCATTCCGTCGAGCCCCTCGAAGCGGATGATTGGCTTCACAGCATCACCCAAAAGCTACGTTCTGCCAACGTAGCCGAAGCCGACAAGGTTACTTATGCTGCCTACCATCTCGAAGGCCTTGCTAGCCATTGGTGGGAAAACTACGAAGCTATGCGCCCGGTCGGTCAAATCACTACCTGGGCTGAGTTCAGCGAGGCTTTCCGTGAGCATCACATTCCGGAAGGTCTCATGGATCGCAAGAGGGAGGAGTTCTGCAACTTCACCCAAGGAAGGCTGACTGTGGATGCATATAGCTAAGAATTTGGGAACCTGGCACGCTATGCTCCTGAAGAGGTTTCTACTGACGCCAAGAAGCAGGCAAGGTTCCGCAAGGGACTTTGCCCTGAGCTTCACCGCGATCTCCGTCTGCACGAGTGCACATCCTTTCAGAAGTTGGTCAACAAAGCTATCAGTGCTGAGACAGGCCAGACTGATTATGACGCTTCACGCAAGCACTCCCGTGATTTTGGGTCTTCATCCGACTCTGGAGCTCAGAAGCGCCGGGTGTGGATTCCAAGCACAGCACTGCCACCTAGATTCACCCCGAGGCCATCCTTTGAGGCGCCTCATCCCAACCAGCAATTTGCACCGCCCAAGCCCTATGGTGGCCCCGCTGCTAATGTTGCTCCAGGCCCCACTGTGGTAACATGCTTCAAGTGTGGAGAACCGGGTCACTATAGTCGAGAGTGTCCCCAGAACAACCCCAATCAAGCTGGAAAGTCCGTTGGCCGTGGTAAGCCCGCGGGAAAGACTTTCTACGCCAAGCCGGCCACCACTGCACGTGGCCATGTCAATTATGTTTCAGCCGAAGAGGCTCATGAGGATCCCAACGTCGTCCTTGGTACGCTCCTTGTTAACTGCCATCCGGCATCTGTTCTTTTCGATACTGGAGCATCTCATTCATTCATATCCGAGAATTATGCCCGATTGCATAACACGACATTCTGTGATATGCCCTCCACCATGGAAATTCAAACCCCTGGCTCTAGATGGCAAACGTCTAGGGTAAGCCATGGGAACGAAATTCTTGTCGATAGGCTTGTCTTCCTTGCATCTTTAATAGCTCTCAAGTCCTCTGACATAAACATCATCTTGGGTATGGACTGGATGTCGGCTCATTATGCCAAGATCGATTGTGCCACTAGAACCGTTCAACTTACTCACCCCTCGGGCAAGGCAGTTAATGTCTTAACTCGAGTGGCCAAGCGCCAACTTTACTCCCTCAATGCCAACCCTCTTCCAGATCTTGAGGATGTTCCGGTAGTCCGAGACTTTCCGGATGTGTTTCCAGAAGAACTGCCAGGTGTTCCACCTGACAGGGATGTCGAGTTTGTGATAGACCTTGTTCCAGGAACTGTTCCAATTTCTAGAAGACCCTACAAGATGGCACCCTTAGAACTAGCCGAGCTTAAGAACCAACTCGATGAGTCCTTGAACAAGGGGTTCATCCGTCCTAGCTCCTCTCCTTGGGCTTGCCCCGTCCTCTTCGTCAAGAAGAAGGATGGAACGGATCGAATGGTTGTGGATTACCGACCTGTCAATCTGGTCACCATCAAGAACAAATACCCGCTTCCCAGGATCAACGACCTGTATGATCAGCTCGCTGGATCCTCAGTCTTCTCCAAGATGGATTTGCGGTTGGGCTACCATCAAACCAAAATCAGAAACGGGGACATTCCCAAAACGGCCTTTGTTACTCGTTATGGCCAATACGAGTACACCGTCATGTCCTTCGGTTTAACCAATGCCCCGGCCACCTACTCTCGGTTAATGAACTCGGCTTTCATGGAGTACTTGGACAAATTCGTCGTAGTATACCTCGATGACATACTCATCTACTCCAAGAATGAAGAGGAACATGCCGAACATCTAAGGCTGGTATTGATGAAACTTTGAGAGCATCGCCTTTATACCAAATTCTCCAAGTGTGAATTTTGGTTGTCAGAAGTGACCTATCTAGGCCATGTAATCTCTGGTAAGGGTATTGCTGTCAATCCCGAGCGAGTTCAAGCCGTCCTGGATTGGACTCCACCTGAAACGGTCAAGCAAGTTCGGAGTTTCCTTGGCCTAGCGAGCTATTGCCACCGCTTCGTCGAGAACTTCTCCAAGGTTGCTAAACCTCTAACTGAACTCCTCAAGAAAGATAAAAAGTTCGAGTGGACTCCGCAGTGCGAGTTCAGTTTCCAGGAACTGAAAAGACGCCTCACATCTGCTCCCGTACTGGTACCGCCAGATTTCTCCAAGGACTTTATTATCTACTGCGACGCTCCGCGACAAGGACTAGGTTGCATACTCATGCAAGATCGTCAGGTAATTGCCTATGCTTCACGGCAATTACACCCACATGAGGAAAATTATCCCACACATGATCTAGAGATTGCAGCTGTAGTCCATGCACTCAAAACCTGGCGACATTACCTTCTCGGTAATCGTTGCGAGATCTTCACCGATCACCAAAGTTTGAAATATATCTTCACCCAACCAGATTTGAATCTCAGGCAAAGACGTTGGGTCGAGTTGATCTCGGATTACGACTTAGGAATAACTTACACCCCCGGCAATGCCAATGTCATGGCTGATGCACTAAGTCGTAAGTCCTACTGTAACAACCTGATGTTACAACAAAGTCAACCACTTCTCCATGAGGAATTTCGTAAGCTTAACCTTCACATTGTTCCTCGAGGATTCCTATCTACCCTGGTGGCGAAACCTACCCTTATGGATCAAATCATAGCTGCCCAAAAGTGTGATAAGGGCATATCCCAGATTAAGGAAAACATTGCTAGCGGAGTAGCTAAATGCTTTTCCATGGATGAGCAAGGTGCTGTCTTCTTCGAGAACCGTCTGGTGGTTCCCAAGAAACAACATCTACGCCAGATGAACCTTAAGGAAGCTCATGAATCCCCTCTCACCATTCATCCCGGTAGTACTAAGATGTATCAAGATCTACGCCAGAGGTTTTGGTGGACTAGGATGAAGAGAGAAATCGCTCAATACATTGCTAATTGCGACGTTTGTCGTCGTGTTAAAGCAGAGCATCAACGGCCTGCTGGCACCCTTCAACCTTTGGCTATTCCTGAATGGAAATGGGACAAAATCAGTACGGATTTCATCACTGGGTTTCCCAGGACCAAGAGAGGAAATAATGCCATCTTCGTTGTGATCGACCGACTTTCCAAAGTAGCCCATTTTCTACCTGTTCGTGAGAGTATCACCGCTAGCCAGCTAGCTGACTTATACATCTCCCAAATAGTGTCTCTTCATGGTGTCCCATTGGAAATTAACTCATACCGTGGAAGTCTCTTCACCTCTCATTGGGAAAGTTTCCAAAATGCTATGGGAACTCATCTCTCCTTTAGCACCGCCTTCCATCCTCAATCAAGTGGTCAAGTAGAGCGAGTCAATCAAATTCTGGAAGATATGCTCCGAGCTTCTGTTATCTCGTTCGGAATGAGTTGGGAGAAATGCCTTCCATTCGCGGAGTTTGCTTATAACAATAGTTATCAAGCTAGTTTGGGCAAAGCTCCCTTCGAAGTTCTCTATGGACGAAAATGTCGAACGCCTCTTAACTGGTCAGAAACTGGGGAAAGACAACTCTTTGGCCCGGATATGATTCAGGAAGCAGAAGAGTAGGTTCGCGTTATTCGTGAGAAATTGAAAACAGCCCAATCTCGCCAAAAGAGTCAATATGATCGTAAACATAAGCCTATGACATTTGAAGTTGACGAGAAGGCTTACCTTCGGGTTACCCCGTTAAAGGGAACCCATCGCTTCGGTATCAAAGGCAAATTGGCTCCTCGTTACATTGGACCCTTTCGCATTCTTGCCAAACGAGGAGAAGTTGCCTACCAATTGGAACTACCTCTGCATCTTTCCAGAGTTCATGATGTCTTCCACGTTTCGCAACTCAGGCGTTGCTTCGCGGTTCCTATCCGTGGAGTGGACCACGAAACGCTTGATTTACAAGATAACCTTTCTTATCAGGAATACCCCATTCGTATCCTTGATCAAGCCGAGCGTACCACTCGACGTCATAATATCAAGTTTCTCAAGGTTCAATGGTCACACCATTCCGAGGAAGAAGCCACCTAGGAAAGGGAGGATCGTCTTCGACTCGAGTACCCCACCTTCTTTCCAGATGATCCTAAATCTCGGGACGAGATTCTATTGAGTCGGGGTGAGTTGTCACACCCTAGCTAGTCCATGCATTAGAGTGTGCATCATGTTACTTTCATCAGAAACTTGAAATGGGGAAGGCAGAACCCCCAGCACCCCCCCCCCTGAAATCAACTAGGGTTTACTAAAAATAAGTTCAATCAACCTGAAATGCCCTTCTAAAATGTTCACCCTCTTTGCCTTGGGTTAGAACCTTTGGGAAAATAGGTGCACATTTTTCTAGGTCAACAGAAGGTCACTGATTTAATTCATAAAAATATTTGAATTTGGGCATTTAAATGCTATTAAATAATTCAAGTGCTCAAATAATTCTGAAAGTAATTGTTTGCTGTTAGGAATAATCCCAATAGGGCTCACAAATATTTTCAGGATTTTAGAAAGTGCCTAGGTATTTTAATTAAAGCCCTAAAGCTGCCGTCCTGCTTCCTCCCCTCGCCACCTCGACCCCCTGGACCGGCTCCACGTCGCTGTCTCGACCCCCTGGACACGCTCACTCGCCCCCTGCCTCTCTCACTCGCTCCCCTCCACCATGGCCGACGCTGCTGAGCTCGCGCCACCGTGAAAACCCCGTCCACCGACGTCCCCCGTGATGCACCACCGTGTCCATCCGCTCCGCCGTCGTCAACTCCTTCGAGCAGCCAAGCCCCGAGCGCTCACACGCTCTGCAACGACTTCTTCGACCTCGTCTTCACCGAGCCTCGCCGGAGATCCCCTTCGACGTCGCCGCCGCATCGACTCGTCCTCGACCGCGCCGTCTACCTCTTCGTGATCGCCGTGAGCTGCTGCACCTCCCCAACCTCTCCGTTCCTCTTCTCATGCACCACAGCGAGCACACGAAGCTCACCCGCACCCACCACCGTGGAGCTCGTCGCCGACGTGTCTCCGGCCAAACTCCGGCCACGCCACTTAGCCTATCATCTTCACTGCATCCCTAGGAGCACAACGCACCTCACCACGCGCCTCGACGTGCCCCGTAGCCTCGGGCTCACTTTCGCCCGACTCCGGCGACCGCAAGGCTCGTCGCCGGCGACGTTCCCGGCCACCCCGAGCCCAACCACCACCACCAAACGCCGCGGGTTGTCCCCAGCTACCCGTAGCTGCTCTCCGCGCACCAAATGGTGCCCCGTGGGCGATTTCCGCAGCGTGCCACCGCGTCTGGCCTCGCCGGCGTCTAAACGCCGGCAGGCCTTGACCCACTGACCGGGGAGGTTTGACCTGGTGACATGGGTTGACTTCCCCCCCCCCCTCTCTCACTGACATGCGGGCCCCGCCCGGCTAATTACCCTATTAGTGCTAACTAAATAGATTAGTTAATTAGTATAGTCACTGACTAGTGGGCCCCGCCTGTTAATTAGGCTAACTAAGCGTGGTTAGTGGACAGAGACACTGACCAGGGGGCCCCACCAGTCAGGTTTGACCTGGCTGGCGCCTTTGACTTGCTGATGTCACCCTGACGAATTGCTGATGCAATAATTGTTTTTCTGGAATTATTTTTATTCAGAAAATCCCAGAAAATAGTTCAAACTTCAAAAATTCATAGAAATTCAACCATAACTCCAAATGAGACAAATTATATATGAAACATTATCAGAAAAATTCAATCTATCCATCTGTAATGGTTTCATGCATGACAAAACAAGTTTACCCTACTGTTTAAGCAGAATAAGAAAATGCCCTATAAATGAAATAATTAATGAGCTAATATTTGAATCTTGGATTCAAATGAGTTCACCCCTTTCTGTTTTAGCTTGCATTAGGCCAAAACACATTCATATTGCCATGTCATAGCATGCATCATATTGTTGCATATCGTCATGTGTTGATTGTGCTCGGTTGTGTTCTTCGTGGTAGGTTCTGCCTCCGAGGATATTCACAAGTATCCAACTGAAGGGCAGTATCCCGTTACCACTCCATCAGGCAAGCAACCATTGATCATTCCGATACAAACCCATGTTCTCGCTCCTGCTCTTGTTTAATGCATTAAGACAACACGATTCAAACTGCTGTGTGCTATGGTAGTTGAACCCTTATCCTCTGCATGACCTGTCATTGCCACAGTAACTAGATGAAACCCACTAGCATGTGTAGGAGTTGATTGAGCCATGTTTTTGTGATTCCTACACTTGCTATGCCTGCTATGCTTGGAGTTGTGTCAGGTCTGGTTCATCTGGGTGATGGGCTAGAGTGAAATGCTTGTGTCAGAGATATGTGGGATGCATTGAACATGTTTTGGTAAAGGTATCAGTGAGAGGCCATGTAGGAGTACATGGTGGGTTGTTTCATTGAGGCCGTCCCTAGGAACCGAGTTCTGTACGCGTGATTTAAGATTCAGCTACTACCACACATTGGGCCCTGAAATATGACCCCGCTCGACTTACTGACACCTCTCGCCTCAGTCCAGGAGTTGCAACTAGTTTCTGGTGTTTGTAGGTTAACTGTTGGTGGCCATGCGTGGCGCTGACCCTAGGGGTGGGCTATGTTGCGGTAGATACACCGTGGTCGGGTGTACCGAGTCACCCGTTTGGTGTCTCGGGAACCCTGTTCACATCGTTCGGGGCCGTTGAGGACACCCCGGCCGGATTTCCTTGCGGATGGAACCCGAATAGGCGATGACCCTGGACTAGGGACTTGTGAGGTTAGTCAGGTCGTGGTCTACACCCACGTCGGTTTTTGCTTGAAGTCTGCCGAGCACATTTCGTGTGCAGACGCTAAGTGGTGGAAACATGTGTGACGAAGTACACCCCTGCAGGGTATAAAACTATTCGAATAGCCGCGTCCGCGGTAAAGGACTACTTGGTTGCCTATACAGTTCATAGACAAGTTAATGGATACTACTAAAAGACTCAAGATAAATGTGAGTACCGAGGATGGCCCTCTCGCAGGATACGAGGGAGGATCCACGGTGGAGTATTGTGTTGGTGAGTAGTGGACTCGTGTGCGAAAACTATTTTACTAAAAGGTTCCGTAGGATAGCTTAGCCAAGAGTCAAAGCTGGCTTGCTGCATAAACCCCACCACCTTCTTGAGAATGAGCATGTATAGTAGGTTCTGATGTAAGACTTGCTGAGTACCTTTGTACTCATGTTTGCTTATTTATTGTTTTCAGACGACAACACTGCCCTCTCCGATGGGTTTTACGTAGACCTTGACATCGACGAGTGACTAGCCACCCAGGTAGTGATCCAGGCCATGGAGGGCCCTATGTAGATAGACAGGCTTCGAGAAGCCTTCTTTCTTTCTAGAGTCTGTACTCAGACTAGTTGCTTCCGCATGTGCTTGTATGACTGTATGACTTGAGTGTCGGGTCATGTGACCCCTATCTGTATGAATATGTTATGTATGGCTCCCTGGAGCCTTTAAATAAAGTACTTGAGTTGTAGAGTTTTGTTGTGATGCCATGTTGTATGTACTCATATCGGGCATATTGTGTGTATGATTGAAATGCTTGGTATGAGTGGGATCCGACAATCTAGTTGTTTGTCCTTCGCAGCCTTTCTTATGGGGAAATGTAGTCTAGTGTTCCTCGAGCCATAGTAGTCCGCTACAGCCCGGTTCACCGGAGTCCTGCTAGCGCAGCACTACTGTTCAGGACACTTGACTGGCCGGCATGTGTTTCACTTCGTCCCTATGTCTGTCCCTTCGGGGAAATGTCACGCGGTGATCTCCGGAGTCCTGTCTAGCCTGCTACAGCCCGGGATCCCCGGAGTCCTGTTAGCCCAGTGCTACAGCCCGGAATCACTCGTTGATGACCGACATGTTCGATGTGATTCATGTATGCCTGTCTCCATAAGTCTGTGCCGCTTTGGGTTCACGACTAGCCATGTCGGCCCGGGTTCTCGGTCATATGGATGCTAGCGACATTGTCATATACGCGAGCCAAAAGGCGCAAACGGTCCCGGGCCATGGTAAGGCGACACCCGTGGGATACCGTGCGTGAGGTCGCAAAGTGATATGAGGTGTTACCGGCTAGATCGATGTAGGTTAGAATCGGGGTCCTGACAGGATCATTCGCGACAAGACCCCGGACATCGTGATAGTCGACCCCTTCTACATGCGTGCCAAGATCTTGGGCAGCGCTGTGGCCCGGCAAGTCGCAAGTTCTTACCTCGAAGGCGTCATTCTGGCAAACCAAGATAAGGATAACTTCCTTGTGCCTTACTTTCTCGAGTAAGTCCTCCCCTCAACCGCCCCGTAACATATGAATTCTTCGATTTCGATCGTTTTTCTTTTAACATTTCGTGTTTTCTGCAGTGACACACGTTGCACGCTCATCCTCCTAAGCCCCAAATATTCCATGGCCACATATTTCGACCCGGACCGTCAGTCGAACGTAGACTACACAAATGTCAAGAAGGTTCTTGATGATGTTCTCCCCGGCTACGTCAAATCTGGAGGAACCTTCACCAGACCTATTCGTAAGTACGGCAAGCACGTGTTCTCCCACAATACGACGTTCTGCTGCGTCAAGCAGCCAACTGGCGGTCAGAAGGGTGCCTAGTACGCCATCCATCACATGCGGGCGATCGTCCGGGACCATCATCAACTTCTGCTACCGAGTAGACTCAAAGATTGGGCCGCGAGCGTGTCGGCAATCCATGACGCGGACATCAGACAAGAATTCTTTCGCATCCAGTCGGAGTTTGCGGAAATCATCCATCAAGATGTCCTTCGTACCTCGGGGCAGTTCTACCTCAGAAATCAACCGTCCAACAGTGACATCGGCACAATCCTACAAATGCAGGCTGACAACGCCCGTTGTTTCATGACTCCCACGATAGACGGCGGCTTCATCCACGCTCCGGTCCCTTGAGTCGAGTCGAAAACAGTGATGCTGTGTCTAGTTCTGAAATATCGATTGGCTCATGTTGTAATTAAACTTTAATGAACTTGTAGTATGTCTCTTTGGTTTCGAGAGTCGTTCAACTTAGATGTAATCGATGCTATTAATGTTTTGCTTTTCTCTTCCGATCGTTCTGCTGCATACTTATATGTTGCTTATGTATTGTCTGTGAATTGTTACTAACGTTTCGTTTGGCTACTGCATAGCGATGCCGTGGTATGTCGTGTACAAGGGTAAGGTTCCCGAAGTCTACAACGACCGGGAGGAGTGTCGGAGACAGGTTCACCGATTCAGCGGTAACAGTTACAAAGGGTACACCACTAGGGCCGAGGCCGAATCTAGATACGCCCGCTATCTAGCGGGAGAGGGGAGAGAGCGTTGGAGGAACTGGATGAAGACGAGTTTCGTCGTGATGATGCTCATCGTGATGACCGCAGCTCTCTTCTATGTGATGGTAGTTTAGATGATCGATATCGACTTGTAATGCGAAGACAAACTCGCGGTCTCGAGACTTGTAATATAATGTTCTATCTTTGTTCGGTCTTTTCAATTCGGAGACTAATATGATGAATTGTATTCGGAGATTAAAATGATGAATTGTATTCAGAGACTAATCTTCTATTTTATTCGACGAATCTGTTGTTGATGTGTGCTGTCTATATTTTGTCCAATTATACATTTTGTAACTTGTGCAAAAAACAAAAAATAAAAAAATAAAAAAACCTAATATTCATACTAATGGCGCATCACATCATAGTGCGCCATTAGTATGCCAAAGGATACTAATGGCGCATCATTAAACACTGCGCCATCAGTATGCCGAAGTTACTAATGGCGCATCCTGTTGTTGTGCGCCACTAGTATGCCAAAGCACCTGGGTATACATGGCCCCCTGGGAGGCATACTAATGGCGCACCGTGGGGTATACTAATGGCGTGCTACTAATGGCGCACCACTAATGCGCCATTAATGGCCAAATTAGGTGCACCATTAGTAGGCCTTTTCCTAGTAGTGTCCCAGGGTTACTAATGGCCCACCAGCTTGAGGTGCGCTATTAGTAGTTTTGCCAAAAAAAGAAGAAAAAATAGTAGTGGCGCACTGCGTTGGTGGTGCGCCATTACTAGTTAAACTAGTAATGGCGCACTCTTCCCTGGTTCGCCATTAGTATTTTTGGAAAAGAAATTGTTACTAATGGTGCACCGTGTGTCTGGTGCGCCATTACTATATAGTAGTGGCGCACCACATGTCTGGTGCGCCATTAGTGGCCATATCATCTATAGCCCTTTTCCTAGTAGTGTGCCTGAGGAAACCGTTGACCACTTTATTCGGATGGCTAAAAAACCAGCTCCCAAGCCAGTTGACTTAGACTATGAGTGCCAAATCAGAAAGGCACATCGATCACAACAACAGAAGGAGTCGAGCTCAAGCTCGAGCCAAGCAGCTGCCAAAAATAGCGAGAAAACCGTTCCCCAGTTGGGAGAACAGGCGGTGCAATTGATCCCCCGCTCATTGTACCAACACATGCGAGTACCGGCGCGGATCAGCTGGTAATTACTGACGGCCATATAAGGTAGGCTAAAGAGATCGGATGCACTGTAGAACAACTCCTAAGCTTGGACCCCATGGAAACTTTTAAAAAGGAGGAGCTAAAATGGAAATATGTCTGAGGTCAACCTCTGGTCAAGCCTGAGGTCAAGAAGCTCTCAACGAGAATGTATGAATTGCATCAATGATACATGAAAATTGCATCAGCTAGCTCTGTTGTTGAGTATTCAGAACTGTTTCAGTTATTCAATCAAGACGCACTCGACAAATCTATCGTTAGTTGCTATTGTCTGTAAGTGATTTCTTTCCGTAGTTTAAGTCTCAAGCTAGCTGTAGTGCTCTCATTGATCATTATATTACATGTACTTAACCTCACTATATTTTTTGTGGTATTATGCAGGATGAAGATCTATGAAATGAAAAAAGTTGGACGCTATGGCATTGAGTTCATTGACACAAATACCATTAATGAAGAGACATGGTCATATGAATGGTATCGAGACGATGTAGAGAAAAAATGCTAGAGTTCTTGAAGCGCCTCAATACCAATGCAGATATACTACTTCCTTACAACTTTCGGTGAGTCACACTGTCTTATACTACAAATTCTGTTTTTACTTACTAGCTAGATATTAATAAGTGTATAGGGTTTAGGGTAGTTGATGAGTGTTATGCACGTGCACGCTTAATTTATACATGCAAACATATACACATGCAGTTACCACTGGATCTTGTTAGACATTCGAGTTGAAGAAGGAAAAGTTGAAGTACTTGACTCATTGCTTAAAGAATCTAGTGACTACGCAATCGTGAAGGGGATAATCGACAAGAAATTTCAATCACTATTGAACTATATGTCTCCCTCTTTAGTTCGTCATTTCCTGATATCAACTAATTAATAACTCCTTTTTTAATTTTCTTTGCCGGCGGGCAGGGCTTGGCAAAAGTACATCAAAACGGTTCCAGACGAATCGAAACAAAAGTTGTTCTGGTATTGACCAAGGGTAAGTAATTAAGTAGTACTAGCTAGCTAAACTAGTGCAGAACCGGGCAATAGCACCGGTTCGTAAGGGCCTTTAGTGCCAGTTCGGTAACCGACACTAAATTGTAGGCACTAAAGCCCCCCCCCCTTTAGTACCGGTTCAGCATGAACCGGTGCTAAAGGGTAAACACGTGGCACGAGCCAGCTCCGTGGGCGCGTAGGACATTAGTACCGGTTGGTAACACCAACCGGTACTAAATGTTTTGGTGTGTTTTGGTTTTATTTTTATTTTTACTTTAATTTTGTGTTTTCAATTTAATTTAGTGATTGTTTTACATTATAATGAGTTGTTAAATCATTAGGTGATTAGTTTGACTGGATACGTGTGGATCCTAGCTAAGTCATCAAGTATAGGTCATATCCATATTATATATACTTCATCACCTACTTAAGTGATCGAGGTAATATGGATATGGCATATATATACTTGATCACTTAGCTAGAATCCATCCAGTTGAAACTAATATGCAATTTCTTTCATAAATGATATAATAACTCATCATCATCATCATCATATTAATTAATATAAAAAGTCTTGCATCATATATATCATCACCAACGGTTTTCATAGCAAAGATATCATCGAGTTCAACATGGTAATGATATTATAAGCGTTCATAACACCACAAAAGCAAATCACTCTTTGAGATTAAGTTCAGGACAAAGAACATGGACATGAGAGGACAAGTACTAAGAGCATGAACTAGCTAATTATTCACTCCTGCTGCTGCTCTCTCTCAGGTAAAATAGCATAGAACATGTATAGCTTTGCTGATTCATCATATTGGAGCATGTAGATGAACCTGTCTCCTAATCGTGGGTTGCGCTTCTGATTGCTGCCCCCTAGTACTTCTCTGTGATCGTTCACAATTTTGCTCCAGTCTTTTACTATTAAGCATTCCTCGCTATTAGAAATCCTGAATGCACTAAAGTGCATTGTAGGATATCTTGGCCGTAAGCTAACAATATTCATGGTACCTTTAGCCTCGATCCAATCAGGCACAACATTCATCGGGAGTCCCTGTTGAAGAACATCGTATAGTAACATACTTAGCAATGAAGTTTAGCTTAAAAAAATAATGTATGCAAAAGATGCACTGAGGAGAAATAGTAGAAATCTTACCATCTTTCCTAAATATATGTGACCGTAGTTCAGTACGAACACTATTGGTCACACGTTTTGAGTACTAACATTTCTAAGTGCAGGAAAGAAATTTGTCTTGACAGCATCAAGATCCTCAAGCCATGAAACATAATGACTTGTCTCCTTGCAATTTAGTTCAGCCCCGGGATAGTGGATGGTCCTGTCTACCAAGCACCGGACATGTTTGCTTGATTGGAAGTAAGCTGTCAATATTAATTGAGATCTATTAATTATTCAACTGGTTCAAATAATCTCATATCAAAGACATAAATATGGTTGAGAAACTCACATAATGGTAGAACTGGAGGCGTCTGCACATCGACCCATATGTCTCTATTACCTTCAATATCATCTTCCGGACGAATATCAGAGATGATAACCATATCAGGCTCAAATGCATAAGCCTTGCATAGTGCTTGCCAAGTTTTGCATTCAAAATAGGTGTATGTGTCTGCATTGTATAATTTGACGTTGAAGGTATAACCATGCTCGGTCTTCAAGTAAACTCTTTTTACCTCCATAGTTTCGTTAGGACTGAAACCTATCTTATCCAATACAAATATTCTTGCATGTCAGGGGATACGCTAGTAGAATAGTGAAAAATTAAAATTAAAAGGTGAAGCAAAATGAAGCATAAGTCATGCTTAATTACGAAAAAAGAGTTGTCGTTGTGACTTACTGTATCCACTTCGAAGTTCTCATCCAGCTTGATGTTGAAGCGTCTATCATCTAATAGAAAATTTTGGCCGCACAGGCCGCGCTGGTCTTCGCAGTATTCGCACATAATGAAATCGTGTTCGTCGTCAGACGACATTCCTATGTTAATAGGTGAAACATTAAACACTTATTAGTTCTATTAATTCAACTAATTCTGTTAATTCAAATAGTTCTACTAAGCACTTACGAAGAATATACCTAATTAATTGAACTAATTCAACTAACTAGTTCAACTAACTAATTAGATAATGAAATCTCATATAACTAAATTAAATATATATCTAACATATAATTTATATCTAATATCTAACATATATGTTCATATATAGGTGAAACATTAAACACTTACTAGTTCTATTAATTCAACTGAATAAACTAGTTCTATTAATTCAACTAAGCATTTACTAAAAATAAACTAGTTCTATTAATTTCTTACTAAAATAAAGTAGGTAGTTCTATATAGTAATATTTTGATTAGATCATCAAATCTCATATACCTAAATTTCTTACTAAAAATAAACTTGTTCTATTAATTTTCATACTAAAAATAAACTAGTTATATTAATTCAACTAGTTCAAATAATCTCATATATATACCTAATTAATACCTATCTATACTAATTCAACTAGTTCAACTTGTTCTAATTCATGTAAAATATATTTGACATTAATACTTAACATCTTTTCCATATAATTCATCTAACCGTTAACATTCTAACATTATTATCTACGTAATTTATATAACATTAATCTAAACAATATAAAATATAAAATAAGTAAAAACAATGTGTGTGTATGTGTGTGTTTGTGGTGTGTGTGTGTGTGTGTCTCTATGTGTGTGTGTGTGTGGTGTGTGTGTGTGTGTGCGTCTCTGGGTGTTTGTGTGTGTGTGTACGTACGACCGGGGGGTGGCGGCGTACGGGCGGCGGCGGGCGACGACGAGGGGATGGGCGCGGCGGGCAAGAGGCGGCGGCGACGTACGGGCGCGGCGGGGGCGACGGGCCGGGCGGTGACGGCGACGGGTGGCGGAGCCGGCGAGGGCGGCGCGCGATGGGGCGACTGGCGCGGCGAAGAAGTTTGGATCGAGAAGAACTACTGGTGGTCGATGAACTGATTTTTTCGTAGGTTCCATATATATAGGAGGGGTCTTTAGTGCCGGTTGGAGCTACCAACCGGTACTAAAGGCTAATTTTCGCCAGGCCAAGGGGCGGGAAATGGCCCCTTTAGTACCGGTTTGTGCCACGAACCGGTACTAAAGACCCCCCCCTGTAGTACCGGTTGGAGCCACCAACCGGTCCTAAAGGTGGTGCGCTGTCACCCGCAGTGCACAATGTTTAGTCCCACCTCGCCGAGCGAAGGGCAGCCGCACTGGTTTATAAACCCAGCTGCGGCTGCTCCTTCAAGCTTCTCTATATAGCAGGCTTCTGGGCCTAATCAACTAGGGTGCGCTACCCTGTGAGCCTGCTGGCCCTTCTGGGTCTGCATTTGCACACCTTAGGTCTGGCAGGCCCACTGGGCAGCACGCCAACAAATTTTTTATATAATTTTTTCTTTTATGCATTATTTATTTTCTTCTATTTATTTTTGAGTAATTTTTTTGAATAGTTTTTTTCTTTTCTGCATTATTTCTTTTCTTCAATTTCCAGTTTGTACACGAAGTGCGTCCAGTTTTTGCCGTGAACCTCTCTACTCTTTCGCGCATGCAATGCGGGTGATATGATGATACCATGCCAAGTTTCAACATTTCCAGGATTCATTTTGTAGTGATTTTCACGGTCATTTAGCTCTCTAAACAATTAGGTAAATGACCGAAAAACAATAAATGATGTCAGAACATGTTGGAAATTGATGACGTCGCTTTGAATGCTGCATACTGAATACAAAATAAGTCCCGAGTTCAAATAAGTTTAAAAAACATTGAAGTGGCCATGTAACAGATAAGTTCTCATCCGAAACCCTGATACTCCGAAAGAGTTTGTTTAGTTTGTACAAGAAGTGCGTCCAGTTTTTGCCGTGACCCTCTCTACTCTTTCGCGCATGCTATGCGGGTGATATGATGATACCATGCCAAGTTTCAACATTTTCAGGATTCATTTTGTAGTGATTTTCAATTTCACGGTCATTTAGCTCTCTAAACAATTAGGTAAATGACCGAAAAACAACAAATGATGCCAGAACTTGTTGGAAATGGATGACGTCACTTTGAATGTTGCATACTGAACACAAAAAAAGTCCGGAGTTCAAATAAGTTCTTAAAAATAAAAAAGAGGTGAAATGCTGGTTAATTTGCTTCAAGCCATTCGGAATAGTATAGACTGCACTGCACATAGCTCAGTGCACTCTATGCTATTCCGCAAGGCTTGAAGCTAATCAACATGCAGGTGAGCATTGCAAATCTTCGTCATTGTCTGTGCACTCACGGCTTATAAACCGCTCATACTACCTCTCTCTTGGCGAGGTGGGACTAAAAATCAGCTTACAAAGAAACTCTAGTACCGCTTCATGCCATGAACCGGTACTGAAGGTCTTCGTGGGGGCCCTAGCCTGACCATAGCCTGACACAGCCTCATTAGTACCGGTTCGTGGCAAACCGATACTAAAGGTTGCCCACGAACCGGTACTAATGATGCCCGCCCGCCTAGCCGTTGGAACCGGCACTAATGGTCACATTAGTGCCGACTCAAATTCAAACCGGCACTAATGTGCTTCACATTTGATCCTTTTTCTACTAGTGATACCATCTCTTTAATTCTAGTTTCGATATCATTAATTATCATGCTTGATTAATTATTATCTGATTGAATTCTATTTTCGTAAAGGCCATGAAGCAGACGCCGGGAACTGATTTATGTGCATACTACGTTTGCGGAAACATTCGCATGATGGCGTCTGAAAGGAGCACATCTTCTAGACAGCTATGGGTACGTTTGTTAAAACACTATTTACAAATTTTACATCATTATCGATATCTAATCACACAATGACTAATACATGCATATTGATCTCTTTCTTAAAAGTTCAATGAGGTGCGGAATATGCTCCTACCAACGGATCGCATAGGAGCAATTCAAGAGGAAGTGGCGGGATTTTTGCTCGACCAGGTCATAGATCCCAAAGGAGAATACCATTATCCGCTATCGTAATAATGCCTCCATGTAGGAGAAATTGTATATACTAAATTGTATATATGTACATGTGTATGTGTGAATGGTGGTGCGAGACATTCGATGATATATATATATATATATATATATATATATATATATATATATATATATATATATATATATATATAAAATAAAGCACAGATTGACTTCATGGGTTCACCATCACAATACGCTTCTTTCCATGAGTTTATGCTTTCAGTTTTTTTACCTATATTATTTTCTAAATCCGAGGTGGTACTATTCTTTGACTTTTTGATTTTTTTTATCATCCGCGTATCAAAAAACTAAAAATAAATTCTCAAAGTCATAATTCAAACACATGACCTTCGCCATCAGCCGAACATGGGCTAGCCATACCACCAATCCACTATTTGTGTGTATATGCGATCAGAAATCAGATGTACGTGCACTCTCTTGGCCGGCACAACCACGCTTCGCACAACAGCTCCGGTTGAATAATCTCCAGCCCAAGGCCCAGGCGGGCAGCATACAGTGAATAATCTCACGTTCGTTCGTCATATTTCCTTAAAAACTAAAGAGAAAACGATCATCTGCCCATTAAATAATATGCCCATTAAATAATACCACATCACTCTCTCATATGTAGTTATCTCACGTTCGTTTACATCTATTCTTCTGGATCAGTAAGCCACCTCAGAAGCTAATACAGAGAGGAAGAAAGGATCATTGCCTTATCTCAGAAGCTAATACAGAGAGGAAGAGAGGGGCGTTGTATTAAACAATTAAGAGGTAGGCCTAAATGTGCAAAAGCCAAGCAAACCAATGTGAAGCAGTTGATGGTCGGCTACAAATGAAATGGACTAGGAAAGAGCACTGTTGACGCTACTGTTTCAAAATAAAATTTCCATTTAACTTTTAAATTTAGCTCATTCATCAGGTCTAAATTTATTAATAATGATATTTCTTCTGATTTTAATTTTAAATTCCAGAATGAACTAATAAGTTTTAACTAGATTGACTCGGGACCACATCTCATGTTTCAAATTGGCATCCTGAAAACCCCTACGCTCAATCGAGCCATTGCTCGGCATGTCGTCCATTGTTTTTCAAGCTCACAATTCATGTTGAATGATCATTGATTGTCATGTTAAAATAGAGGACATGCACCTGTGATTGCTTATCACATTAGAGACGTGTGATATATTTTTATCTTCCGTTGCAACGCTCGGGCATGTTTGCTAGTATATATATATATATATATATATATATATATATATATATATATATATATATATATATATATATATATATATATTGTTACTATTCATCACTCAGGGTGCAGAATAAGTTATTCTTCATCCGAGGTAATGTTACGATAATTTCATAATTAAATTATGTTTGGAATTCAAATAGTTACATTTGTATTGATTCACTACGTAAAATTTGACATAAGAAAATAAAAATATAGGTCATAAGACAAGAAAATTTGCAGTTTATGTGTATTTTAGACTATGTTTTTACGTTTGTAATTTTACGTAACATAAAATATTTTTTACGACGATTATATATTTTCTTACGGTCTCTTTTTGCGTCGAAAATAAAACAAAACTTACGGAATGTAAAATTACGGTGTATTGATGGTAAAGTAGAGGGGGGTGAAGAATAACTATTGCTCACCCAGAGTGACGAATAGCCTGACCCTATATATATATATATATATAGTGTTACTATTCATCACCCAGGGTGCAGAATAAGTTATTCTTCACCCGAGGTAATCTTACTATCATTTCATAATTAAATTACGATTTGGAATTCACATAGTTACATTTCTATTGATTCACTATGTAAAATTTGACATAAGAAAAATTAAAATATAGGTCATAAGACAAGAAAATTTGCGGTTTATGTGTATTTTAGACTATGTTTTTACGTTTGTAATTTTACATAATATAAAATATTTTTTACGGCGATTATATATTTTCTTACGGTCTCTTTTTGTGTCGAGAATAAGACAAAACTTACGGAATGTAAAATTACGTTGTATTGTTGTTAAATAGAGGGGGGGTGAAGAATAACGTATACAATGTGTACTATCACAAAATACCAGCAAATGAAAATAATTAAATGGAAAACACTAATAAAGGAAAAATAAGTAATAAAACCAAAATCACCAAATCTTTTAGTATCGATTGGTGTTACCAACCGGTACTAAAGGTCTCCTCGCTCCCGGCGCGGGCTCGCGCCACGTGGTGGCCCTTTAGTGGCGGTTCGTGCTGAACTGTTATTAAACACCGGGAAACCTTTAGTATCCACCCTTTACTGCCGGTTATAGAACCAGCACTAAAGGGTCTTAGGAACCAATGATAATGCTCGGTTCTGCACTAGTGGGTGAAGCTAAGCTGCCAATGGGCCTGTAGTAGACCGTGATCTCGTCCCGATAATACACGAGGTAGAATGTGGTTCTCTCCCCAGCTTCCATCGCATAAGCATTTGCCAGGGCTCTACAACCAGAGAACTGAAGTAGGTGCGGTTTGCCTCGTTGGTGACAAGACAATTGAAGTTGTAGTCCATGTATGTGTCGAGGTGTGGAGAGAGTGTGGGCGTGTGAGTTCACGTGTGTGATTCTGCTAGCTTCTCTCCTGTCCTGAGTTCATCTTCTTATTGTGTAGATTCCGCGTGTGTGCGCATACATCGCCGCAAACACTCGTATGCTTAAGATTGTGTCGAGTTTGTCTTCTTCCATCCAGCGTTCGTGTCGCCGGAGGCTGCTCGGCGTTCGTCGCCGGAGGGTTTGTCCCAACAATTGGTATTCAAAGCCATGGCCGGAGAAGGATCGGGCACTCCGTCACGCTCACAGGCTCGTCGGAGGGGCTGAACCTCGCCAATGCGGCATGGGCGGGGTTCGATGCTGCGCGGCTGCTGCGAGGCCCTCGTGTGTGGAGGTCCGGTTCTCCGTCGAGGTCGCTGCGTCACGATAGAAGGAGGGCATGATGCTCTGTATGTTGGACCACCGGTGACAAGGAGTTCGTCGTCCACATCAGAGTCATCGACAAGGTGTGTCGCCGGCGACAAAGGTGTGGTGAAGGCGGAGGAGGTGTGTCTCTCATCGAAACCAACAACAATGGCGGCAATCGGCGTGACAAGATAACATTGGCGGCCGTCTACGTGTTACACCGATGACATCGACCATCATGGGCTTATGAAGAGGAATAAAGCATAACAATATTGTTATTAGTTTCAAGTATTTAGGATTACGTGATGTTTAGTTTGTTGCATGGCGTAATAGCCACGTAGAGTTGCATTAGTCAGCCAAGTACCAAGAAAAACGGATGCTCAGCAACATAGCGTAGCAGTAGGATCAGTAGCATAGAGATAGAGCAAGTGCACGCGAGCATTTGGCAAGCCAGGAGATGAGTAGCCGTGGTCATGTAGGTGTGTCTTAGGTGACCAAGTGATCAGTGCACGTGGAGATATGTGGCCTATGTGCACATCTATTAGTGTGGTCAGATGTGTTGTGTGAGGCTACATGCATCATGCATGGTACCTTAATTAAAATGGCCAAGTTGTGTTGCTGTTGCGTGAACCTTGCGTACAGCCGGAGTAGTTAGTTAAGATAAGGATGGATGCATCAGGCATGCATGCATTGGCTGAGTAGTGTGGGTAGCTAGCTGCGGGTGTGGATCAAGCCGTTAGTGGCTTGACCACGACTAGCTATGTTTATGTGTGTGTGCATACTAGGAACTGGGTGGGTGTGTGTGTGTTAGCTAGCTGTGTTGGGTGCCTATTTAAGCCTTTCTAATTGAGTTCATATGTGTGGTGTTAGGAAATACAGAAAATTAGATGATTGATGGCGCGTGTCGCGCCCGTCTATTTGTATAATAAGATGACAGAATTTTTATAAATATATTTATACAAAGAAACTCATGTACAAGTTAGGAATTGAGGGAAATTTTACACACTAAAAGCCCCCACACATACAAATCGACTTGATATGACAGTTTGCACGACAATCTAAGAATGAACCAAATATAAAATCAAAATGTAACATGTATATGCACTTCCAATGATGAATTTAATCATATGGTCCACTTTACTGTTGGCAAGTTATCAAATTCAAAACTAAAGTCGGTGATACCAAAAAATATTTGATAGTACTATTTCATTGACGCAGAAACATCGAAAAGGGAGCAACAATTAAAGGGGCATATAGTAGTTTATAATTTCACCAACACATATACTACTCGTCAGTAATATATGGTTGCAGGAATTAAATCATTAAATGTCGTGCACCAGCCCCCCTCTAGTTGGCAAAAATAACTCATGCAAATTGGTGATTAACAATACCATCATGTCCTTAAATTGAAGTAGATTACACGGAATGGGGGGTGAATCCATCACAAACTCGAAGCAATCTGTGGTTATCTTCTTGCAAGCATTTGCCATCACAAACTCGAAGCAATCTGCGGTTATCTTCTTGCAAGCACTTGCAACAGCTGAGACTGCAACCCTTTGAACTTTCAAAAAAAAAACACATCCAATTAGCAAATACAGTAAATTCTCAACACAAAAACTGAGGGAAGTCAATGGACGACAACATGTTGATATATATACCTGCCTGCAAGCATTGTATCAGCTGCCTCCACAATACCTCATATAACAAAACCTGATCACGTAAATCATGTAAGGTCAATGTGATTGTTTGGTTAGGTTGTTAGAGTTGTTATGTTATGTTCCCAGTTACTACATCATGGTAATCAGTTGCAGCAAGCGGGGAGCACAATAAAAGAATCAAGCCATGGCGGACAATTGCGTCAACAGCGAGTTGCATGGCACTAAATTATTAAGTGATGGCGCATATGGAGAGCAGCATCTCGTCGGGGCTAGCCACCATGCCATCTCCAATGTCGACCAACCATACAAGCACATGCGCTGCAGTTCCAACAGGAAGTACATCCCTAAATCCACCATGTGCAAGACCACTTCACAGAGGTCCTTCAACGACGTGCACCAGTGTGCCTCCCCTCGGGGTACGACCTCAACGGGTGGAAGAAAACGGGTCTAGTGACACAAAAGAGCAATTATCTCCAGACATGGCAGCAAAATCGATGAATTTCTAGTGATGCTTTTCAAACAAGCGTAGAAACTAAAGCATGAGCAATAGTCTAGAGAATAAATGAAGGATGTTTTTGAAACAAGCTAGTACAAGCGCTTATTGCAATACAGATGGAGGGAAACAAAAACATGAATAAGTAAACGGGATTCAGAGAACATACATGATAGTTAATAGCAAGACTAATAACTAATGGTGTCTAGATGAGACTCTTTTGCAAAACAAAACTCCTGGTAAGTTGTGGTTCAATTTTGTAGCACAAACAGAAAAAATACAAATATTAACTCCTCTATACACACATCTAGTTGACAGCTCAAGAACCTATACAATGCAAAGCAACTAATATTTTTGGAAAGAACAAAGAAACTCTCATTTTGTATGGATATTATTCTATACACCAACCCCATAACAAGAAAACTGACACTGATGTAGCAAATCGTAGAGTTTCAAACTTCTGTTAACTTCAGACAACTGGGACTATACTGGTTAGAATCAAAACATAATCCAAGCCATAGGAAACTTCAAAAGGGGTAAAATAGATAAAGTAAAAACATGATGACTGCATACTTCCACATTACATCGATCTAAGTTCAAGCTCTATTCAAGAAACTGGATTGTCTTATGACTATGAGTTCAAGCTCTATTCAAGAAACATGACAATAATTTGGCATAAATTTTTTAACATTAGGACATAATTAATGCATCTCTTCTTCATGACATTGATGCGATTATGAGTTCAGACCACAACAGCAAGTTTCTGGACTGCTCTCCGATGAAATGTCTTTGTACAGTAGAAATAAAAGTAACAGATATTGAGTAGTCTAAAAAAGCTAAAGAAAATAATATTCTGCTGGACCTCCTTCCAATTTCCAAGACAAGAACCATCTCTTAAAATGACAAATAGAACAGCAGAGCTGACCTCTTGCTCGTGCTGGGCGTCAGGCCTTCGGTGTTCCAAGCTTCCAGCACGAACATCGCACCATGCCTGTCACTCAAGTTCTGCAAAACAATATACAACACATTGATTCATTCCTCTACTAACATCAACAATAACTCGCTTGCCTCCCCTCATTAACAGTTTAAGACATCAGTAAGGCCTTGATATAACCTCAGTTTAACACCACCGAGCCAACAGACAATTCCGCTAATACCAAAAATATTTTCTCAACAGCCTACCAATCATAGGGACAGTCAAGTGGACCTCCCCGATGTGCAGCTTGTACAGGATGGTGGTCTTGCCCGCTGCATCCATCCCAAGCATCATGACCTAAAAATCGAGTATCAGCCAAATGAAAACAATTAAATGAGTCGAAGAGAAAGGACCAACATGATACAACACGGGCAGTTCTTGAGCATCAGAGGTGCGAGGGTGCTCCCGGAACCTGGACAACAGCGACCTCCACAGCGGCGGTGTGGTGTCCTCGATGCGGCAGCGACCAGCGTAGTACCCTATTAAATTTGATAGCAAAAGCTGATAGGAGTAATTACCTGTCCAAAACCGATTTCAGATGATGAATGATTGAGCACAAGAATGGACAATAGGAAGCTGGAGAATCTGCCCAAATCAATTGTCAACGCGTAGCATGAACATCACTTGCACATATTTTTGTTGGGAGAGGATATGAGTATCATTTTTTTGAGACGACACGAGGACATTGACGCAATTTGCAGGTAGCATACCAGAGCATGTCGCCGAAGAAGATGTGGCTGCTGGAGTAAGATGTGCATAGACATCCAGGGAGGGAAGCATTATATAGTTCAACTAAAACCATGACGAGTAAATCGGAACGGAGGGAGTACCTGCGAGGTTTGCGACTTTACCAACCATTAAGCAAATTAAGGAATGATAATAGGCCTGAATGAATGAATGCATGGTAATAGGCCATAATCGCGAGCTTGAAGGGGAGCGTATCAGTTTCCAGCAGAACAATACCATGATTGCGAGATTGAAGGAGAGGAGAGAAGTTACCGGTACACCAGGCGTCTCTCCCTCGCCCGCCACTCCCACCTCTGGATTGGATCTTCTCGACTCAGATCCTGCTCCGCCGGTCGCTGAGATCGACAGGATGGACTCGTCTTCCCCTGGATCCTGCTCCTCTGGTCGCTGGGATCGATTGGATGGACTCGATCCCCTCTCCGCGGCTCGATTCCGGATCGATACGCTCCTGTTCCCCTCCTTCGATTAGGGGAGTCGCTAGTTTTTTCGGTTGGGCTCGCGAGTAAAGGCAACGCGGTCGCTCTCCCTCCTTCGGAATGGGCTGCCGGCTCACTCAAGGCCCAATGCACCACAGGCACCCGTTTCAGCCCGGGGAGCAGCAGCCCACAAGACAGCCGGGCCAGTTAACACAAATCGTGGAACAGACCGCGACAGGCATGAAATCGGATGGCCAGGAAGTCCCGGATCGGGAAAACGGACGGCTGAAAATGCAAATCGCTGTGGGAGCTCGGTTTGGTCTTGCCGCTGCATCCATCCCAAGCATCATGACCTAAAAATCGAGTACCACCCAAACGAAAACAATTAAATGAGTCGAAGAGAAAGGACCAACATGATACAGCACGGGCATTTCTTGAGCATCAAAAGTGCGAGGGTGCTCCCGGAACCTGGACAACAGCGACCTCCACAGCGGCAGTGTGGTGTCCTCGATGCGGCAGCGACCAGCGTAGTACCCTATTAAATTTGATAGCAAAAGCTGATAGGAGTAATTACCTATCCAAAAGCCATTTCAAATGATGAATGATTGAGCACAAGAATGGACAATAGGAAGCTGCAGAATCTGCCCAAATCAATTGTCAACGCGTAGCATGAACATCACTTGCACATATTTTTGTTGGGAGAGGATATGAGTATCATTTTTTTGAGACGACACGAGGTCATTGACGCAATTTGCAGGTAGCATACCAGAGCATGTCACCGAAGAAGATGTGGCTGCTGGAGTAAGATGTGCATAGACAGCCAGGGAGGGAAGCATTATATAGTTCAACTAAAACCACGACGAGTAAATCGGAACGGAGGGAGTACCTGCGAGGTTTGCGACTTTACCAACCATTAAGCAAATTAAGGAATGATAATAGGCCTGAATGAATGAATGAATGAATGGTAATAGGCCATAATCGCGAGCTTGAAGGGGAGCGTATCAGTTTCCAGCAGAACAATGCCATGACTGTGAGATTGAAGGAGAGGAGATAAGTTACCGGTACACCAGGCGTCTCTCCCTCGCCCGCCACTCCCACCTCTGGATTGGATCGGTTCGACTCGGATCCTGCTCCGCCGGTCACTGAGATCGACCGGATGGACTCGTCTTCCCCTGGATCCTGCTCCTCCGGTCGCTGGGATCGATCGGATGGACTCGATCCCCTCTCCGCGGCTCGATTCCGGATCGATACACTCCCGTTCCCCTCCTGCGATTAGGGGAGTCGCTAGTTTTTTCGGTTGGGCTCGCGAGTAAAGCCAACGCGGTCGCTCTCCCTCCTTTGGAATGGGCCGCCGGCTCACTCAAGGCCCAATGCACCACAGGCACCCGTTTCAGCCCGGGGAGCAGCAGCCCACAAGACAGCCGGGCCAGTTAACACAAATCGCGGAACAGGCCGCGACAGGCATGAAATCGGATGGCCAGGAAGTCCCGGATCGGGAAAACGGACGGCTGAAAACGCAAATCGCTGTGGGAGCTCGGTTTAGGTGCGGTTATCTAACTGGCATAAGGTGTGTGCGTGTCAAAGCTGAGTGTGTTTCTTCTACCTCTTGTGTTTATGTGTGTCTTCCTTCTCCCTCCTAGGCGTCTCAAACATTTTACGAGTGCGGAGCCTCGTCCAGGTGCATGGCGAACTGCCCAAACTAGATGACCCACCGCAGAATGAGGCACCGGCTGGAGATGTTCAGGTCCAACGAGACGATGTGGGCCGTGAGGACGATGGACCTGATCTAGCTGGGCGCATTCTCCTTTGCGACTCACCGGGGACGTGCTCCCCGCGGATCACCCCCGCATTGCGCGAACGCCAATGCCAATACCGACATATCGACGGAGGAGCGAGCGCGCTTCATCGAGCGAAGGATTTTTCCACCGAGGTGGATTCAGTCGGGGTACGCCCCTGCGGCCACGCTTCCGGACGATGGTGAGGAACAGCCCCGGTTCGCGCAGTTCCCGGTGCTGAGATAGGTGCTTGACGTGTCCAACAGGAAGTACATCGCGGCCTATGTCAGCCACAACAGATTCATGCCGAACGCCTTCGTCCAGCTCGTGGTCCGTGCCACGATGACAACTCGTGCCCCCACCGGATGGTCTTCGCCATGGAGACCATCCTGCCGATGAGTGAGCTGAGCATCAACTATGGCGTCGACCAGTAATCGATCGACAATGTTTCCTGTATGTTTACCCTCATTTCCAATTGCCATGAACCTTTCACCTTCATTTTGAGTTGCCATGAACCTTTCTGTCGCTGTTATCGATTGTATCATTGGATAGACGCAGCGCTAAGACACCTTAATCAGAACTGTTTGCTTGTATTTCTTGTGCCTGGTTTGCCGTGTTTGCACGTTGCAGTCGGCAAGTTATAGCCTAGAACCATATTTGCATGAGTTGAGTCTTGATCGACATCATAACCATGGTTGTGAGCGTTTAGTTGAGAATTTCATTCGGTTTAGTTTCATGTAGTCGTTGCAAAAGGTTCATGAAGCTGTACATCTAGGGCGACCTCTACAATGTCGTGTCCGCCACCTACGGCCCCGGCAAGTCCGGCCCCGACATCTGCCGGTTCAAGCTCGCAAGTCTGCCCGTGGAAAACTCTGCAAAGATTTTCAAAAATGATTTCTTTTTTCGTGCAACTGTTCTGCCGAGTTTTACACCCGCAAAGAGCTTTCCGTGGAAAACTCCGCAAATTTGGCATGTTTTGCTGAGTTTTACGGCTCTCATCAAACATTTGCGGAGTTCATGCACTCGCAAGTTTGGCAAACAACATGGTTGAAGTTCATAGTGGGCATCCAAGCGCCACAGCTGCCAAGTGCTGCACTAGGTAAAGGGTACCTTTGCCGAGTCCAGCACTCGGTAAAAGCTACAACATGTGCCTTTTAGAGTTGAATCTCATCTTATATTTACTAATTGGAACAACCTTTCATGATCTCTCATTAATCCACATCATCAAAATTAATTAAACCGTTAGATTGTAAAATTTACGGTCAGGATAAAAGAAAAACTTACGTAACGCAAATGATCCAAGTCTATAAAAAACGCATGTGACACGACCAACCTTTTTTTTGTGAGAATCATGACACGTCCAGCATTAGGGAAACAAAAGAAGAAAAGGCTCACATAAAAAAAAGGTAATCCTCATGTGAGAAAAGCACACAAGGAAAGCCCCCGTGATTGTCAAAAGAATAATAAGAAGGAAAGCCTCCTTTAAAATCTCCAACCATAAATAAATGTCAAAAAAACAACGATCAAAGGTAAAAAGAATCCATGATCAGGCTAATTGCGCATGAAATAAAAATACCAGTGGAGCCTCCGTTAAAATCTCCAATGATAAAATATATAAAAAACAATGATAAAAGGGGTCCATGATCTGGCTGATTGCCCGTGAAGTAATATATCGATGGAGACTCCACATTAATTTTCAGAAAAAAAACATAAACTAAATATGTATGTATTATAAATCTAGGGTTCAGATCAACAAAGTGAACTTGGTTACAGTCATAGCTATATACAATGTGTAGATCAAGGAAAAAAAACCATGGGCATGCTGTCAAAAAGGAAAGAAATTGTTAGATTATAAAATATTATTATCAAGCTAAAAGGAAAACATCATAGAGTTCTCGGCTCCTCACGTAATGTCCCAGTTTTCCCAAACTCTCACGTTGTATGGAACAAAAATAAACTCCCTTCGAGGCTAGAGACCGTTTGACCTCTTTCTGCCCCACCAAGCCGCAGCAGCGTCCTCGAGAGAACCCTAATTCCTCTTCTCTCCATCCGTCATCAATTTTGAAGTTTCATTCACATAACGCCGGCCTCTGACTATCTAGATGGCCTTGACGCAGATGATTCATCCTAGACTGGACGGCCTCCTATCAAGACTGCATGCATGCGTGCACCGGCCTCGGATGGAGGCTTGCTGATCTGCACACTAGAGATGCGAGAATACAAGCCGGGGCGTGGAGGAGGATACGGCCGGCTGGCCGGCCGGCAATGCTAAAGGAACCACAACATTGAACCAATTGATTTTCACATGTTGAGTATGAATCTGCTCGATGTGTGGACGACTACAGGTGTGTTGATTGACGTCTCTGATATAAAGGACATGCGTTCCTGGTAGCAGCAGGCTTGAAGTTCTTCAACATCAGCGTCATGAATAACCATTCGAACATCACAAACTACACAGCATGGCATGAGCTGAAACGATGATGACGGAGAACAGACGGTGAGTTCCAACTTAGATATATATAAACTGTAGAAAACATATCACATACAAGTGTTACTCTTCTCGGTAAGCAATACAGTCACCAGTTCTACGTTAGATCAACAATCATTTTTTCTACCCTGTCTGCAGTTTCTTTGTTGATAAAAGATCAGATACGGGAAGTAGGTAGAGATACCATCAGCTATTATGACTTTTAGAGTTCAACTTTTTTTTTTGCTTGCTTTCATATGACTTCTGACATGTTGGTTTTATCACATTGACATATATAGGTTACTATATGTGACAAACTGTACGTACGTTAACACAGGTGGATTGATCAAGCAGGCAAGCACACATGTGAATTGATCCTTACATGAAGACTACCACATGCACGTATGAATCTATGAAGGCTAATACATGCACGTATGAATCTACAAGGCTGTCGGCCACTTGCTTGATGGACGGCCCAATGCGATGAAACACACGCACATGCGAACTTCACAAGGACATGCTAAGTTGATCGCAAAAGTCCTGTATCATGCCTTTGGATTTTATTTCTTTTATGTTTTGTAGTACAGATTACATAAGTGGTACAGGTCTGTAAACAAGCTAAACTAGCGTACACTAAATCCTATTCGGTGAACGATACTACCACCAGTCCGTACCGGACAAGGACAGGGAAACCTAATCGTGGTTAATCCCAACAGTCCTGCTAATTTCGACGGTGGGGTCTTTGAGTTAGGGTGGGTAATGCATGTACACGCATGTGCAATGAACTATTCATATAAAGATCTATGATTATTATTTATACTCTTCACAGATCAAATACATCTCATTCCCATTAGATGACTTTCTATCTTCAGTCTATCTATCTATCATTTGCTAAACACGATATCTACACATATTACGAATCTTTTGGGTTATAATAGTACAAATGCATAAGCAATTGTTAGATAAACAACACATGGATGTCATCAGTGTGTGACAGTCATATGATATTTTAAAATGTAAAAATGTAACATATGCATGTAAATGCAAATTTAAGTTTAGTAACGACCTGTGATGGAATGAATGTTATGGAAGCAATCACTTTGAATATAGGTTTATGACTTTTATGTGCATCTTAATTATTAAATTAACAATTACTTCCATAAAATATTTCACAGTAACTTTCTAAAGTGCACAATCTCTACTCTTGATATCAGGCAAATTTTCCTCGGAACTGGAAGGGAGATTTGGTTGGAGACCAATAATTAAGCATTGGTTGCTTAAGTGGGTATGCACAAGTGTTACTAAATGTAAACATTTAAGTTTCTCAAGTTTGTATTATATAGATTTGATGAATCTCATCTACATGTTGTAACAAAAACAATATCATTCAAGAAAAAATGGTATCAAATTCCTAATCTATAGTACACTATATATAGTAAGAAAGATGCTATAAATTTTCTAAGCCTGGTAGCAGCTCAAGTCATAGTTACATTGTTTAAATTTGTTGTATGACTATATTGTATTTTATGCGGAAGGAAAAATTAAAATTTAACCTTTTGAAAATGAAAATAAAGTCACTTAAGATTTCTCATTATCATAAAATTTATAAATTTCTACATACAAGTCAAAAGTTCTCAAATTCTAGCCCGTGCAGTTGGATGACTAGTTTCTACTAATTCACATAGTTCGACGAAGTACTGGAAAGAGGCAAGTACCACACAAGTTCAACTAGAGGTGGTAATAACATGATCTGCCATGGATGCCTACTAATTAAACTCTTGGGTATGCGAACTCAGGGTCATAGTGTGGATTAAGTGAAGCTAAGCTGCCAACGGGCCTGTAGTAGATCGTGATCTCGTCCCGATCATACTCGAGGTAGAATGTGGTTCTCTCCCCAGCTTCCATCGCATAAGCATTTGCAAAGGCTCTCCAACCAGGGAACTGAAGTAGGTGTGGTTTGCCTCGTTGGTGACAAGACAATTGAAGATGTAGTCCATGTATGTGTCGTGGTGTGGAGAGTGTGTGGGCGTGTGAGTTCACGTGTGTGATTCTGCTAGCTTCTCTCCTGTGCTGAGTTCATCTTCTTATTGTGTAGATTCCGCGTGAGTGTGCATACATTGCCGCAAACACTCGTGTGCTTAAGATTGTGTCGAGTTTGTCTTCGTCCGTCCGGCGTTCGCGTCGCTGAAGGTTGCTCGTCGTTCGTTGCCGGACGGTTTGTCCCACAATTGGTATTCAAAGCCATGGCCAGAGAAGGATCATGCACTCCGTCACGCTCACAAGCTCGTCGGAGGGGCTGAACCTCGCCAATACGGCATGGGCGGGGTTCAATACGGCGCGGCTTCTGCGAGGCCCTCGTGTGTGGAGGTCCGGTTATCCGTCGAGGTCAAGCTGCGTCACGATAGAAGGAGGGCATGTTGCTCGGTAAGTTGGACCACCGGTGACAAGGAGTTCATCTTCCACATCGGAGTCATCGACAAGGTGTGTCGCCGGCGACAAAGGTGTGGCGAAGGCGTAGGAGGTGTGTCTCTCATCGAAGCCAACAACAATGGCGGCAATCGGCGTGACAAGATAACATTGGCGGCTGTCTATGTGTTGCACCGACGACATCAACGTCCATGGACTTCTGAAGAGGAATAAAGCATAACAATATTGTTATTAGTGTCAAGTATTTAGGATTAGGTGATGTTTAGTTTGTTGCATGGCGTAATAGCCACGTAGAGTTGCATTAGTCAGCCAAGTACCAAACGCATGCTCGGCAACATAGCGTAGCGGCCGGCGCAGTAGCATAGAGATAGAGCGAGTGCAAGCCAGGAGATGAGTAGCCGTAGTCATGTAGGTGTGTCTTTGGTGACCAAGTGATCAGTGCACGTGGAGAGATGTTAGTAAGCCAAATATGTTAGAGTAGAAATAGGAAAGCTTATTTGAGTCGGTTTGCTTTTCCATGTAACAGCCGTCATGTACTAGTATGGTAGGTGTACTAGTACTAGTTGAGATCGATCAGGTTTGTTAGTGTTGGCTTGTGTACGAGTACTAATCCGTAGAGGTTAGGAAAACATAGTCAGGGTCGGTGGTGTGAGTTGGGTCCTGCACCTATATATACATGGGCTGGGTTTGTGAGTTTAGTACCAGAAAAACGAAAAGCAATAAAGTGATATTACGAGGCATGACACGTGCCTCTGGCCAACTTAGAGTTGCTGCGTTCGTGTGTGTGTTCTGGTCCCGTTGTTTGCGTGAGCGCCGGCGCGATATCAAGTGCTACAGCTAGTTCTTATACGTCAAGGCGAGTTGCACGTATACGACCAGTTGAGCTGCAGCGTGATTGTGTGTTCGATCCTTGAGAAATTCCAATAATTGGTATCTAGAGCAAGGTGTGAAGGCTTCGCCGTCAAATTGCGTCACGGCAGAGTTAAAGGTTTCTTCGTCGCCATCAAGTTGTGTCACGGACGACGGAAAATCAAAGAGGATCATGTCGACTTCGAAGGCGAGTGGTGGTGGTGTCACCATCCATTACCCCATGCTTGAAGGCGACAACTATGGGGTGTGGGCTGCGAAGATGAAGATCTTCATGCGTGCACGTGGAGTCTGGGCAGCGGTGGAAGGTGACGGCGCGGTCGAAGAGATAAAGGACCAAGAGGCTTTCGCCGCCATAGCCCAAGCTGTGCCTGATGCCGTTTTCATGACCATATCGGAGAAAGAGACGGAAAAGGAAACTTGGGAAGCTCCCAAGGAGATGCATGCTGGAGATGACCGTGTCAAGAAGGCTCATGTTCAAGCTCTAAGGAGGGAGTTCGAGAGGATGAGCATGAAAGAATCAGAAGGGGTCGGTGAATTCGCGTTGAAGCTAACCTCCCTGGTTAATGAGATGCGAGCTCTCGGATCAAAGATGGAGGACATCGCGGTTGTGGAGAAATTAGTACGAGCTGTTCCTGACAAGTTTTTACCGATCGTTGGCACCATAGAGCAGCGGGGAGATGTGATGAAGATGTCGGTGATGGAGGTGATCGGGCGGCTGAAGACCTATGAGTTGATGTTGAAGGGGCGTGAACGCGACCAAGAAGAAGAGCAGTTGTTGTTCTCACGTTGTAGGGAGAAAGATAGGCAGAAGTACCGAAAGTTCGACAAATCTAAAGTCCGTTGCTACAATTGTCAGGACTATGGACACTATTCTCGGGAGTGTCCTAATCCGCGGAAGGAGGCAAAGAAGGAGCACGGGACTCTACAACTAGCTGAAGTGGGCATGGATGACGACCCGAGGTTGCTTTAAGGAAGAAATGGCAATTGAAAAAAAAGGGTCATGTCTTTAGTTTTGTTTGTGTCTGAGTCGTCAATATGTCTCGGCGAGAAGACGAAGGCCAGCGTGAAGATGTATGTGCACCAGTTAAGTTGAGTTCCTGCATAAGACTATGTGTTTAGTCTGTATGTAGCACGCTAAGATGTGTCAGCGTAGGCCGGTAATCCAGGTGATGTGTTAGTTCCAAGTCAACAAGTCGACAGTTTGGATTAGGGGGTGAATGTTAGTAATCCAAATATGTTGGAGTGGAAATAGGAAAGCTGTTGGAGAACGTTGCAGAAAGCAAAATTTTCCTATGGTTTCACCAAGATCTATCTATGAGTTCATCAAGCAACGAGTCATCGGATGCATCTACATACCTTTGCAGATCGCGAGCGGAAGCGTTCAAAGAACGTGGATGAAGTAGTCGTACACGACGTGATCCAAATCACCGGAGATCTTAGCGCCGAACGGACGGCACCTCCGCGTTCAACACACGTACGGTCAGCGTAACATCTTCTTCTTCTTGATCCAGCAAGAGGGAAGAAGAGGTTGAGGAAGATGGCTCCAGCAGCAACACGACGGCGTGGTGATGGTGGAGCTGCAGAACTCCGTCAGGGCTTCGCCAAGCACTATGGAGGAAGAGGAAGTGTTGGAGAGGGATAAGGAGGCAACCAAAGGCTTAGGAGAAGAGCCCTTCCTCCCCCACTATATATAGGAGGGCCAAGGGGGGGGGGGCGCCGGCCCTAGAAGATCTAATCTCCTAGGGGGGCGGTGGCCAAGGGTGGGGGGCTTGCCCCCCAAGCAAGGGGGCACCCCCTTTAGGGTTTCGCCCCAACCCTGGGCGCATGGGCCCTTGGGGAGAGGCGCCCCAGCCCACTATGGGCTGGGTCCCTTCCTACTTCAGCCCATGGGGCCCTCCGGGATAGGTGGGCCCACCCGGTGGACCCCCGGGACCCTTCCGGTGGTCCCGGTACAATACCGGTGACCCCGAAACTTGTCCTGATGGCCGAAATAGCACTTTCCATATATAATTCTTTACCTCCGGACCATTCCGGGACTCCTCGTGACGTCCGGGATCTCATCCGGGACTCCGAACAACATTCGGGTTACTGCATATACATATTCCTACAACCCTAGCGTCACCAAACCTTAAGCGTGTAGACCCTACGGGTTCGGGAGAAAGGCAGACATGACCGAGACGACTCTCCGGTCAATAACCAACAACGGGATCTGGATACCCATGTTGGCTCCCACATGCTCCACGATGATCTCATCGGATGAACCACGATGTCAAGGATTCAAGCAACCCCGTATACAATTCCCTTTGTCAATCGGTATGTTACTTGCCCGAGATTCGATCGTCGGTATCCCAATACCTCGTTCAGTCTCGTTACCGGCAAGTCACTTTACTCGTACCGTAATGCATGATCCCGTGACCAGACACTTGGTCACTTTGAGCTCATTATGATGATGCATTACCGAGTGGGCCCAGTGATGCCTCTCTATTATACGGAGTGACAAATCCCAGTCTTGATCCGTGTCAACCCAACAGACACTTTCGAAGACACCCGTAGTATACCTTTATAGTCACCCAGTTACGTTGTGACGTTTGGTACACCCAAAGCACTCTTACGGTATCCGGGAGTTACACGATCTCATGGTCTAAGGAAAGGATACTTGACATTGGAAAAACTCTAGCAAACGGACTATACGATCTTTATGCTATGTTTAGGATTGGGTCTTGTCCATCACATCATTCTCCTAATGATGTGATCTCGTTATCAATGACATCCAATGTCCATAGTCAGGAAACCATGACTATCTGTTGATCAACGAGCTAGTCAACTAGAGGCTTACTAGGGACATGTTGGTGTCTGTTATTCACACATGTATTACGATTTCCGGATAACACAATTATAGCATGAATAAAGACAATTATCATGAACAAGGAAATATAATAATAATGCTTTTATTATTGCCTCTAGGGCATATTTCCAACAGTCTCCCACTTGCACTAGAGTCAATAATCTAGTTACATTGTGATGAATCGAACACCCATGGAATTCTGGTGTTGATCATGTTTTTCTCTAGGGAGAGGTTTAGTCAACGGATCTGCTACATCCAGGTCCGTATGTACTTTACAAATATCTATGTCTCCATCTTGAACATTTTCACGAATGGAGTTGAAGCGACGCTTGATGTGCCTTGTCTTCTAGTGAAACCTGGGCTCCTTGGCAAGTGCAATAGCTCCAGTGTTGTCACAGAAGAGCTTGATCGGCCCCGACGCATTGGGTATGACTCCTAGGTCGGTGATGAACTCCTTCACCCATATTGCTTCATGTGCTGCCTCCAAGGCTGCCATGTACTCTGCTTCACA
Source organism: Triticum monococcum (assembly GCA_034509565.1). Taxonomy (NCBI): domain Eukaryota; kingdom Viridiplantae; phylum Streptophyta; class Magnoliopsida; order Poales; family Poaceae; genus Triticum; species Triticum monococcum. The sequence goes on along the minus strand of CM067843.1, from coordinate 754,369,697 downwards.
TGTAGATCCCGCCACGACGCTTTGCTTGCAACTACACCGGCTTACTGCCCCACCATTCAAAATATACACGTATCCGGTTTGTGACTTAGAGTCATCCAGATCTGTGTCGAAGCTAGCGTGGACGTAACCCTTTACGACGAGCTCTTCATCACCTCCGTAAACGAGAAACATTTCCTTAGTCCTTTTCAGGTACTTCAGGATATGCTTGACCGTTGTCCAGTGTTCCTTGCCGGGATTACTTTGGTACCTTCCTACCAAACTTACGACAAGGTTTACATCAGGTCTGGTACACAGCATGGCATACATAATAGAACCTATGGCTGAGGCATAGGGGATGACACTCATCTCTTCTATATCTTCTGCCGTGGTCGGACATTGAGCTGAGCTCAATTTCATACCTTGTAACACAGGCAAGAACCCCTTCTTAGATTGATCCATATTGAACTTCTTCAATATCTTCTCAAGGTATGTGCTTTGTGAAAGACCTATGAGGCGTCTCGATCTATCTCTATAGATCTTGATGCCTAATATATAAGCAGCTTCTCCAAGGTCCTTCATTGAAAAACTCTTATTCAAGTAGGCCTTGATGTTGTCCAAGAATTCTATATCATTTCCCATCAAAAGTATGTCATCTACATATAATATGAGAAATGCTACAGAGCTCCCACTCACTTTCTTGTAAACGCAGGCTTCTCCATAAGTCTGCGTAAACCCAAACGCTTTGATCATCTCATCAAAGCGAATGTTCCAACTCCGAGATGCTTGCACCAGCCAATAAATCGAGCGTTGGAGTTTGCACACCTTGTCAGCATTCTTAGGATCGACAAAACCTTCTGGCTGCATCATATACAATTCTTCCTTAAGGAAACCATTAAGGAATGACGTTTTGACGTCCATTTGCCATATCTCATAATTGTAGAATGCGGCAATTGCTAACATGATTCAGACGGACTTCAGCTTCGCTACTGGTGAGGAAGTCTCATCGTAGTCAACCCCTTGAACTTGTCGATAACCCTTAGCGACAAGCCGAGCTTTATAGACGGTCACATTACCATCCGCGTCTGTCTTCTTCTTAAAGATCCATTTATTTTCTATGGCTCGCCGTTCATCGGGCAAGTCAGTCAAAGTCCATACTTCATTTCCATACATGGATCCTATCTCGGATTTCATGGCTTCTAGCCATTTGTCGGAATCCGGTCCCGCCATCGCTTCTTCATAGTTCGAAGGTTCACCGTTGTCTAACAACAGGATTTCCAAGACAGGGTTGCCGTACCACTCTGGTGCGAAACGTGTCCTTGTGGACCTTAGAAGTTCAGTAATAACTTGATCAGAAGTTTCATGATCATCATCATTAACTTCCTCTCTAGTCGGTGCAGGCACCTCAGGAACATTTTCTTGAGTTGCGCCATTTTCCGGTTCAAGAGGTAACACTTCATCAAGTTCTACTTTCCTCCCACTTACTTCTTTCGAGAGAAACTCCTTCTCTAGAAAGCATCCATTCCTGGCAACAAAGATCTTGCCTTCGGATCTGAGGTAGAAGGTATACCCAACAGTTTCTTTAGGGTATCCTATGAAGACGCATTTTTCCGACTTGGGTTCGAGCTTTTTAGGTTGAAGTTTCTTGACATAAGCATCGCATCCCCAAACTTTTAGAAACGACAGCTTAGGTTTCTTTCCAAACCATAATTCAAACGGTGTCGTCTCAATGGATTTCGACGGAGCCCTATTTAAAGTGAATGCGGCAGTCTCTAAAGCATAGCCCCAAAAAGATAGCGGTAAATCGGTAAGAGACATCATAGATCGTACCATATCTAATAGAGTGCGATTACGACGTTCGGACACACCATTACGCTGAGGTGTTCCAGGCGGCGTGAGTTGTGAAACTATTCCACATTTTCTTAAGTGTGTACCAAATTCGTGACTCAAGTATTCTCCTCCATGATCTGATCGTAGAAACTTGATTTTCCTGTCACGTTGATTCTCAACCTTACTCTGAAATTCCTTGAACTTTTCAAAGGTTTCAGACTTGTGTTTCATTAAGTAGACATACCCATATCTACTCAAGTCATCAGTGAGGGTGAGAACATAACGATAGCCACCGCGAGCCTCAACGCTGATTGGACCGCACACATCAGTATGTATGATTTCCAATAGGTTGGTTGCTCGCTCCATTGTTCCTGAGAACGGAGTCTTGGTCATTTTACCCATGAGGCATGGTTCGCACGTGTCAAATGATTCATAATCAAGAGACTCTAAAAGTCCATCTGCGTGGAGCTTCTTCATGCGTTTGACACCTATGTGACCAAGGCGGCAGTGCCACAAGTATGTGGGACTATCATTATCAACCTTACATCTTTTGGTACTCACACTATGAATATGTGTAGCATTATGCTCGAGATTCATTAAGAATAAACCATTCACCACAGGAGCATGAACATAAAACATATCTCTCATATAAATAGAATAACCATTATTATCGGATTTAAATGAGTAGCCATCTCGAATTAAACGACATCCCGATACAATTTTCATGCTCAAAGCTGGCACTAAATAACAATTATTAAGGTTTAAAACTAATCCCGAAGGTAAATATAGAGGTAACGTGCCAACGGCGATCACATTGACCTTGGAACCATTCCCGACGTGCATCGTCACCTCGTCCTTCGCCAGTCTCCGCTTATTCCGCAGCCCCTGCTTCGAGTTACAAATGTGAGCAACTGCACCGGTATCAAATACCCAGGAGCTACTACGGGTATTGGTAAGGTACACATCAATTACATGTATATCATATATACCTTTTGTTTTGCCGGCCTTCTTGTCTGCTAAGTATTTGGGGCAGTTCCGCTTCCAGTGACCGCTTCCCTTGCAATAAAAGCACTCAGTCTCGGGCTTGGGTCCATTCTTTGGCTTCTTCTCGGCAGCTTTCTTGCCAGGCGTGGCAACTCCCTTGCCGTCCTTCTTGAAATTCTTTTTACCCTTGCCCTTCTTGAACTTAGTGGTTTTATTGACCATCACCACTTGATGTTCCTTCTTGACTTCTACCTCTGCTGATTTCAGCATTGCAAATACCTCAGGAATGGTCTTTTCCATCCCCTGCATATTGAAGTTCATCACAAAGCTCTTGTAGCTTGGTGGAAGCGACTGGAGGATTCTGTCAATGACCGCGTCATCCGGGAGATTAACTCCTAGCTGAGTCAAGCGGTTATGTAACCTAGACATAGTGAGTATGTGCTCACTGACAGAACTATTTTCCTCCATCTTACAGCTAAAGAATTTGTCAGAGACTTCATATCTCTCGACCCGGGCATGAGCTTGAAAAACCATTTTCAGCTCTTCGAACATCTCATATGCTCCATGTCTCTCAAAACGCTTTTGGAGCCCTGGCTCTAAACTGTAAAGCATGCCGCACTCTACGAGGGAGTAGTCATCAGCACGTGTCTGCCAAGCGTTCATAACATCTTGGTTCTGTGGGATGGGAGCTTCACCTAGCGGTGCTTGTAGGACATAATCTTTCTTGGCAGCTATGAGGATGATCCTCAGGTTCCGGACCCAGTCCGTATAGTTGCTGCCATCATCTTTCAGCTTGGTTTTCTCTAGGAACGCGTTGAAGTTGAGGACTATGTTGGCCATTTGATCTACAAGACATATTGTAAAGATTTAGACTAAGTTCATGATAATAAAGTTCATCTAATCAAATTATTCAATGAACTCCCACTTAGATAGACATCCCTCTTCTAGTCATCTAAGTATAACATGATCCGAGTCAACTAGGCCGTGTCCGATCATCACGTGAGACGGACTAGTCAACATCGGTGAACATCTTCATGTTGATCGTATCTTCTATACGACTCATGCTCGACCTTTCGGACTTCTGTGTTCCGAGGCCATGTCTATACACATGCTAGGCTCGTCAAGTTAACCTAAGTGTTTGCATGTGTAAATCTGTCTTACACCCGTTGTATGTGAACGTTTGAATCAAACACCCGATCATCACATGGTGCATTGAAGCAACGAACTGTCGCAACGGTGCACAGTTAGGGGGAACACTTGCTTGAAATTATTATGAGGGATCATCTTATTTACTACCATCGTTCTAAGTAAACAAGATCCAAAACATGATAAACATCACATGCAATCAAATAATAATAGTGACATGATATGGCCAATATCACATAGCTCCTTTGATCTCTATCTTGGGGGTCCATGATCATCTTGTCACCGGCATGACACCATGATCTCCATCATCGTGTCTCCATGAAGTTGCTCGCCAACTATTACTTCTACTACTATGGCTAACGTGTTTAGCAATAAAGTAAAGTAATTTACATGGCGTTTCTCAATGACACGCAGGTCATATAAAAGAATAAAGACAACTCCTATGGCTCCTACCGGTTGTCATACTCATCGACACGCAAGTCGTGATTCCTATTACAATAGCACGAACATCTCATACATCACATATGTATCATTCATCATAACTTTGGCCATATCATATCACAAAGCACTTGCTGCAAAAACAAGTTAGACGTCCTCTAATTGTTGTTGCAAGTTTTACGTGGCTAAAGTAGGGTTCTAGCAAGAACGTTTTCTTACCTACGTGAAAGCCACAACGTGATTTGTCAACTTCTATTTACCCTTCATAAGGACCCTTTTCATCGAATCCGCTCCAACTAAAGTAGGAGAGACAGGCACCCGCTAGCCACCTTATGCAACTAGTGCATGTTTGTCGGTGGAACCGGTCTCACGTAACCATACGTGTAAGGTTGGTCTGGGCCGCTTCATCCCACAATACCGTCGAAGCAAGATAAGACTAGTAGCGGCAAGAAAGTTGACAACATCTACGCCCACAACAAATTGTGTTCTACTCGCGCAAGAAGAACTACCCATAGACCTAGCTCATGATGCCACTGTTGGAGAACGTTGCAGAAAACAAAATTTTCCTACGGTTTCACCAAGATCTATCTATGAGTTCATCAAGCAACAAGTCATCGGATGCATCTACATACCTTTGCAGATCGCGAGGGGAAGCGTTCAAAGAACGTGGATGAAGTAGTCGTACACGACGTGATCCAAATCACCGGAGATCTTAGCGCCGAACGGACGGCACCTCCGCGTTCAACACACGTACGGTCAGTGTAACGTCTTCTTCTTCTTGATCCAGCAAGAGGGAATAAGAGGTTGAGGAAGATGGCTCCAGCAGCAACACGACGGCGTGGTGATGGTGGAGTTGCAGAACTCCGTCAGGGCTTCGCCAAGCACTATGGAGGAAGAGGAAGTGTTCGAGAGGGAGAAGGAGGCAACCAAAGGCTTAGGAGAAGAGCCCTCCCTCCCCCACTATATATAGGAGGGCCAAGGGGGGGGCGCCGGCCCTAGGAGATCTAATCTCCTAGGGGGGCGGCGGCCAAGGGTGGGGGGCTTGCCCCCCAAGCAAGGGGGCGCCCCCTTTAGGGTTTCCACCCAACCCTAGGCGCATGGGCCCTTGGGGAGAGGCGCCCCAGCCCACTATGGGCTGGGTCCCTTCCTACTTCAGCCCATGGGGCCCTCCGGGATAGGTGGCCCCACCCGGTGGACCCCCGGGACCCTTCCGGTGGTCCCGGTACAATACCGGTGACCCCGAAACTTGTCCCGATGGCCGAAATAGCACTTTCCATATATAATTCTTTACCTCCGGACCATTCCGGAACTCCTCGTGACGTTCGGGATCTCATCTGGGACTCCGAACAACATTCGGGTTACTGCATATACATATTCCTACAACCCTAGCGTCACCAAACCTTAAGCGTGTAGACCCTACGGGTTTGGGAGACAGGCAGACATGACCGAGACGACTCTCCGGTCAATAACCAACAGCGGGATCTGGATACCCATGTTGGCTCCCACATGCTCCACGATGATCTCATCGGATGAACCACGATGTCAAGGATTCAAGCAACCCCGTATACAATTCCCTTTGTCAATCGGTATGTTACTTGCCCGAGATTCGATTGTCGGTATCCCAATACCTCGCTCAATCTCGTTACCGGCAAGTCACTTTACTCGTACCGTAATGCATGATCCCGTGACCAGACACTTGGTCACATTGAGCTCATTATGATGATGCATTACCGAGTGGGCCCAGTGATGCCTCTTTGTTATACGGAGTGACAAATCCCAGTCTTGATCCGTGTCAACCCAACAGACACTTTCGGAGACACCCGTAGTATACCTTTATAGTCACCCAGTTACGTTGTGACGTTTGGTACACCCAAAGCACTCTTACGGTATCCGGGAGTTACAGGATCTTATGGTCTAAGGAAAGGATACTTGACATTGGAAAAACTCTAGCAAACGAACTATAGAATCTTTATGCTATGTTTAGGATTGGGTCTTGTCCATCACATCATTCTCCTAATGATGTGATCTCGTTATCAATGACATCCAATGTCCATAGTCAGGAAACCATGACTATCTGTTGATCAACGAGCTAGTCAACTAGAGGCTTACTAGGGACATGTTGGTGTCTGTTATTCACACATGTATTACGATTTCCGGATAACACAATTATAGCATGAATAAAGACAATTATCATGAACAAGGAAATATAATAATAATGTTTTTATTATTGCCTCTAGGGCATATTTCCAACAAAAGCTTATTTGAGTCGGTTTGCTTTTCCATGTAACAGGCGTCATGTACTAGTATGGTAGGTGTACTAGTACTAGTTGAGATATGGTAGGTGTACTAGTACTAGTTGAGATCGATCAGGTTTCTTAGTGTTGGCTTGTGTACGAGTACTAATCCGTAGAGGTTCGGAAAACATAGTCAGGGTCGGTGGTGTGACTTGGGTCCTGCACCTATATATACATGGGCTGGGTGTGTGAGTTTAGTACCAGAAAAACGAAAAGCAATAAAGTGATATTACGAGGCACGACACGTGCCTCTGGCCAACTTCGAGTTGCTGCGTTTGTGTGCGTGTGTTCTGGTCCCGGTGTTTGCATGAGCGCCGGCGCCATATCAAGTGCTACAGCTAGTTCTTATACGTCAAGGCGAGTTGCACGTATACGACCAGTTGAGCTGCAGCGTGATCGTGTGTGTCGATTCCTGAGAAATTCCAACAATTGGTATCTAGAGCAAGGTGTGAAGGCTTCGCCGTCAAGTTGCGTCACGACGGAGTTAAAGGATTCTTCGTCGCCGTCAAGTTGTGTCACGGACGACGGAAAATCAAAGAGGATCATGTCGACTTCGAAGGCGAGTGGTGGTGGTGTGACCATCCAGTACCCCATGCTTGAAGGCGACAACTATGGGGTGTGGGCTGCGAAGGTGAAGATCTTCATGCGTGCACGTGGAGTCTGGACAGCGGTGGAAGGTGACGGCGTGGTCGAAGAGATAAAGAACCAAGAGGCTTTCGCCGCCATAGCCCAAGTTGTGCCTGATGCCGTTTTCATGACCATATCAGAGAAAGATACGACAAAGGTAGCTCGGGAAGCTCTCAAGGAGATGCATGCTGGAGATGACCGTGTCAAGAAGGCTCGTGTTCAAGCTCTAAGGAGGGAGTTCGAGAGGATGAGCATGAAAGAATCACAAGGGGTCGGTGAATTCGCGCTGAAGCTAACCTCCCTGGTTAATGAGATGCGAGCTCTCGGATCAAAGATGGAGGGCATCGCGGTTGTCGAGAAATTACTACGAGCTGTTCCCGACAAGTTTTTACCGATCGTTGGCACCATAGAGCAGTAGGGAGATGTGATGAAGATGTCGGTGATGGAGGCGATCGGGCGGCTGAAGACCTATGAGTTGACGTTGAAGGGGCGTGAATGCGACCAAGAAGAAGAGCAGGTGATGTTCTCACGTAGTAGGGAGAAAGATAAGCAGAAGTACAGAAAGTTTGACAAATATAAAGTCCGTTGCTACAATTGTCAGGACTATGGACACTATTCTTGGGAGTGTCCTAATCCGCGGAAGGAAGCAAAGAAGGAGCACGGGACTCTACAACTAGCTGAAGTGGGCATGGATGACGAACCGAGGTTGCTTTAAGGAAGAGACGGCAATTGAAAAAAAATAAAAAAAGAGTCATGTCTTTAGTTTTGTTTGTGTCTGAGTCGTCAGTATGTCTCGGTGAGAAGACGAAGGCCAGCGTGAAGATGGATGCGCACCGGTTAAGTTGAGTTCCTGCATGAGACTATGTGTTTAGTCTGTATGTAGCACGCCAAGATGTGTCAGCGTGGGCCGGTAATCCAGGTGATGTGTTGGTTCCAAGTCAACAAGTCGAAAGTTTGGATTAGAGGGTGAATGTTAGTAATCCAAATATGTTAGAGTAGAAATAGGAAAGCTTATTTGAGTCGGTTTGCTTTTCCACGTAACAGGCGTCATGTACTAGTATGGTAGGTGTACTAGTACTAGTTGAGATCGATCAGGTTTGTTAGTGTTGGCTTGTGTACGAGTACTAATCTGTAGAGTTTAGGAAAACATAGTCAGGGTCGGTGGTGTTAGTTGGGTCCTGCACCTATATATACATGGGCTGGGTGTGTGAGTTTAGTACCAGAAAAATGAAAAAGCAATAAAGAGATATTATGAGGCACGACACATGCCTCTGGCCAACATCGAGTTGCTGCGTTTGTGTGCGTGTGTTCTGATCCCGGTGTTTGCGTGAGCGCCGACGCGATATCAAGTGCTACAGCTAGTTCTTATACGTCAAGGCGAGTTGCACGTATATGACCAGTTGAGCTGCAGCGTGATCGTGTGTTCGATCCTGAGAAATTCCAACAGCCTATGTGGACATGTATTAGTGTGGTCTGATGTGTCGTGTGAGGCTACATGCATCATGCATGGTACCCTGATTAAAATGGCCGAACCTTGCGTGTAGCCGGAGTAATTGATAGAGTAAACCTTGTTGTCTAGGTATTCATCATGTTTATTTCATTGCATTAGTTCGTTCATGCATGTAGTTGAGTTAGCATCAGCTGAGTACCAAGCACGTATGTGTAGTCTGTATAAATGTGTTAGCAGCAAAGCTCCGTAGAGTCGCAGCGGCTGAGTCGCGTGGTAGATGAGCGTTGGAGTTAGAAGCGGATGCAGTTAGTTGAGACCTGCGTCAGAGTGTACCGTTGTGGGCAAGCTCCTAGTGTGCTACAGACTTAGGAATGACTCAAGCTTTAGAATCGTGTGTGTGCGGTCGAAGTAGTTAGATGAGATAAGGATGCATGCAGTGGGCGTTGGCCGAGTTGTATGGTCAGCTACCAGTGATGTGAATCAGGCCGTTAGTGGCTTGCCCACGAATAGGTGTACGTGTGTGTGCATGCAGGTAGTGGGTTAGTGGTTGTGTGTGATAGCCAAGTGAGTCGGCTATTTAAGCCATGTAACCGGTTGCATCAAATGCGAGAAGAAATACAGAAAAGTGGCACAAGTTGAGTGCGGTGCCAAAGCCTGTGTGTGTTCTTCTTCTACCTCCAGACCTGTGTTTGCTTCTTCTTCCTCGGGCTGCGTCAACATTTGGTATCAGAGCCACGGTTTGATCCGTTCTTGTGATGGCCGGCACCGACGGAAATGATGCGTCCAAGGCGGCGGAGCTGGCCAAGGGGAAGCCGGGGGAGCCGGCGACTCCACCGAAGGCGTGGCTCACTGACGGCAGCGGCAGCGGCGAGGTTCGCGTCGTCGAGCGTGTCGTCCGGCAAACCTCGTCGATGGTGCAGCTTCCCCCGCTGACCCGCACGAACTACACCGAGTGGGCGCTCGTCATGCGAGTGCGGCTGCAGGCGCAAGGCCTGTGGGAGGTGGTCGAGCATGGCGCCTTCATCGACTACCGCGACGATCGTGAAGCTTTGGGCATCATCCTCCAGGCTGTGCCCCCGGAGATGCTGCGTTCCTTGGCTGCGAAGGACTCGGCGAAGGAGGCTTGGGACGCCCTCAAGACCTTGAGGATGGGGTCTGAGCGCGTCCGCGAAGCCTGGGCGCAGACGCGTCGATTGGAGTTCGAGAATCTCCGGTTCAAGGATGGCGAGAGGATGGAGGAGTTCGCTGTCCGCCTCACCGGCATCGTCAACGACCTCGAGGCCCTCGGCGACGGCATCACCGAGCACAAGGTGGTGCTCAAGTTTCTCCGTTGCGTGCCGACGCGCTACCGGCAGCTCGTGCACTCCATCCAGTCACTACTCGACCTCAAGACCTTGACGATTGAAGAGCTCACGGGCCGCTTCTTGGCTGTGGAGGAGAGCTTCGACATGGACGAGGCAGGCAGCAGCAACAGTGGCGCTCAGCTGCTCCTCATGGAGGAGGAGTGGCTTGCTCGTGACAAGAACCGCCGTGGCGCCAGCAAGAAGAAGAGCACCTTCGACATCCGTAAGGTGCGCTGCTACAACTGCCAAGACTACGGCCATTTCGCCAAGGATTGCACCGCGCCAAGGAAAGAGCAGGCCCATCTCGCCGCCGCGACTGCCAACGACGAGCCGGGGCTGCTTTGAAGATCGACATGAAGGTGTTCGAATAAACGACAACAAGGTTAAGGGGGTGATTGATAGAGTAAACCTTGTTGTCTAGGTATTCATCATGTTTATTTCATTGCATTAGTTCGTTCATGCATGTAGTTGAGTTAGCATCAGCTGAGTACCAAGCACGTACGTGTAGTCTGTATAAATGTGTTAGCAGCAAAGCTCCATAGAGTCGCAGCGGCTGAGTCGCGTGGTAGATGAGCGTTGGAGTTAGAAGCGGATGCAGTTAGTTGAGACCTGCGTCAGAGTGTACCGTTGTGGGCAAGCTCCTAGTGTGCTACAAACTTAGGAATGACTCAAGCTTCAGAATCATGTGTGTGCGGTCGAAGTAGTTAGATGAGAAAAGGATGCATGCAGCGGGCGTTGGCCGAGTTGTATGGTCAGCTACCAGTGATGTGGATCAGGCCGTTAGTGGCTTGCCCACGAATAAGGTGTACGTGTGTGTGCATGCAGGTAGTGGGTTAGGGGCTGTGTGTGATAGCCAAGTGAGTCGGCTATTTAAGCCATGTAACCGGTTGCATCAAATGCGAGAAGAAATACAGAAAAGTGGCACAAGTTGAGTGCGGTGCCAAAGCCTGTGTGTGTTCTTCTTCTACCTCCAGACCTGTGTTTGCTTCTTCTTCCTCGGGCTGCGCCAACAGTAATTAGTTAAGATAAGGATGGATGCATCATGCATGCATGCATTGGCCGAGTTGTGTGGGTAGCTAGCTACGGGTGTGGATCAAGCCGTTAGTGGCATGACCACGACTAGCTATGTTTATGTGTGTGTGCATGCTAGCTGTGTTGGGTGCCTATTTAAGCCTTTCTAATTGAGTTCATTTGTGTGGTGTTAGGAAATACAGAAAATGGCATAAGGTGTGTGCGTGCCAAAGCTGAGTGTGTTTCTTCTACCTCTTGTGTTTATGTGTGCCTTCCTCCTCCCTCCTGGGCATCTCCAACAATGTACGAGTGCGGCGCATCGTGCGGGTGCACGGCGAACTGCCCAAACCAGATGAACCAGCGCGGAATGAGGCACTGGCTGGAGATGTTGCGGTCCAAAGAAACTAAGTGGGGCATGAGGACGATGGACCTGATCCAGCCGGGCGCATTCCTTTGCGAGTCACCGGGGACGTCCTCCCCGCGGATCACCCCCGCATTGCACGGACGCCAATGCCAATACCGGCACATCAACGGAGGAGCGAGCGCGTTTCACCGAGGTGGATTGAGTCGGGTTACGCCCCTGCGGCCATGCTTCCGGACAACGGTGAGGAACCGTCCCGGTTCGTGCAGTGCCCGGTGCCGAGATACGTGCTTGACGTGTCCAAGAGGAAGAACATCGCGGCCTACGTCAGCCACAACAGGTTCGTGCCGAACGCCTTCGTCTAGCGCGTGGTCCGTGCCACGATGACGACTCGTGCCCCCATCTGATGGTCTTCGCCATGGAGACCATTCTGCCGACTATGGGTCGACCAATGACCGATCGGCAACGTTTCCTGTATGTTTACCCTCATTTCCAATTGCCATGAACCTTTCGCCTTCATTTTCAGTTGCCATGAACCATTCTGTCACTGTTATCGATTGTATCATTGGATAGACGTAGCGCTAAGACACCTTAAACAGAATTGTTTGCTTGTATTTCTTTTGCCTGGTTTGCCGTGTTTGCACTTTGCAGTCGGCAAGTTATAGCCTGGAACCATATTTGTATGAGTTGTGTCTGGATCACGTACACCAGGCCCGGCCAGGAAGCGGTCGGCAACAACATCTGGCACTCCGCTAGAGACGTCTTCAACCAGCTCAATGCCGAGATCTGTCCGCCCGGTTACATCACGCTGGACATGTCCAACAACAAGGAGGCGATTCCCGTCCCTGTCCGCAACACGGTGAACCATGACGTCTATCCCCTCGAGAGAGCTGGCGTTGGGAGCATGGTGCTGCTTCCGTGCCCGCACACCGCGACTACGGCTGTGGGAGGGTTCTCCTACGGTCATTCACCACTTGAGGCGACGTGGTTGTGTCGCACGGGAGGCGCATGATCGGGACCCACACCAACTCGCCAGCGGGTGGAGCATCCACGTGTCCCCGAAAATTGGGCAGTGGGGGGGGGGGGCATCATCACCCACAAATGGGCTTCGTTGATGAGATCGTCCCCAAGATCGATAGCCTTGAGGGTGTTGTCCCGCGCTTTGACATTGACATAAAATTGCGGTACGTTGTTACTGGTATGTCTGGTTTTCCACCATCCACAGCCCCTAATCCGCGCATGCAAAGAGGCGGACGCTGTTGTAGGAGCTCCGACGTTACCCGGCCTGGTGTGAGTGATTCGCCATTTGGAGTTCGAGCCTGGTGAGAAGGAGATTGTCAGCTGCTGTGCCTCCACACCAACGCTTTCCACATCCAGTGCATCAAAGCGTGGTTCTATCATGAGTCAAAGTGCCAAATTTGTCGGCGTGAAGTGATGGATTACTTCGGCTTTAGATTCTGAGATTAGATAGCTGAAGGTGCTTGACTCAAATATCTGAGATGCAAAGATGTTGATAGATTACATAGCAGATGAATAACTTTTTTCCCTGCAAAAAAGAAAGAAAGAATAAACCAGCACAGTTGGAAGAATAAACTTCAAATGTAAACATTTTAGATTCCTAACTTACTGCTCTATTCGTCTTAACATTGTTTTTTGCATTTCTAGTGTTCCTTCAACTTTTAATTTTTTTCATAACAAGTAAATATGATATTAGATTTTTTAAGAATGTGTCGCATGCTTTTTTAATTACATGATTTTGTAATGCATGCATTTTTTTAATTAGAAGAATATTTTAAAAATCATTGAACACTTTTTAATCACTTGATCATCTTACTAAAATATATTAACTACTTATTACATGGTTACATTTTTTAATTAGAAGAATATTTTATAAATGCATTCAACACTTCTTTTAATTACATCCAAATATATTAACTTCTAATAATGATTTTTTTCTAATGACACAACAGTTTATGAAAATTAACCAGACACTTTTTAAATTACATGAATTTCTTTGTAAAAATGTGAGAAGCACTTTTGTAATTACATGAGCATTTTCTAACCTATGAATTACTCCTCTTCCACAAGGAGGTCTATGAACTTATCACCTTAGTAATCTATGTAATATTCATCTTACTGAGTCTTGATCTAATCCTATAAGCTGATGTACTCCATCATCTCACAACGATAACATGGGCACGTCAGTATATGAGTCCCTCATGCAGTAGATAAAAGTATGCAGTTCTCTTCGAGCTTTTTGTGGTCTTTGCCGACATTAATTAGGGAGCAAATGGAAAAGTTTTCGGCTCTCAACAACATCATGCAAAACTTCTTGTTCCTAGTAGGAGGCCCTCAACAACATCCCTTCAGTCTACGCCATTGTTTTCGGCTCTACAGTCTGCCATGGTGTGTGTGAGATAACAGTAGAGCTCATTTCTTTTCCCAGCTGGGGAGTCTGAGCGGGCGCCTGGACCATGGTGTTGACACCTTAGCCGTGGCAGTCGTCACAGCGACACATGTCGTCGGGTATGGGAGAGTTTTCCTCCGCAACGCCCCCCTCCTCAAGCGGAGCGATCTCCCGACCTCCATGTGCATCCAGGACTATGTGGTTGTGTCGCACGCGAGATGCAAGATAGGGATCCAGGCCCACTCACCAGCGATATGGATCATCCACACCTCGTTCGGCGATGATCAGGCGCCCTTCGACCACAGTGTCGAGGTCGTGCACACCGCGGTCTTCCAAAACTGCGAGATTTGTCGTAAGTTCATCCACGTGATACTCGTCGATTGTCCGGTGAGCACCGAGTATGATGTCGCCCTAGCAACTCGCAAACCAGGGGATCTAGCTCACCCGCCAATATACTACACCATTGGATGTCACGGAGACACACGTCTACGACTATGGGAGAGTTCTCCTGTGCGTCTTCCACCACCACAAGCCGACCCATCTCCAAGCTCCTTGCGCATTCACGGCGACGTGGTTGTGTCGCACGCGAGGCCCAGGATCGGGACCCACGCCAACTCGCCGGGTCGAGCATCGACGCCTCGTTCGACGACCAGGCGCCGTTTGGCCACCACGTCGAGGTCACGGATCCTGCCGTCTTCCGGAACTACGAGGACTGTTGCGACCTCATCCATGGCATGCTCGCTGATGTGCTGATGACCGGCGACTAGGACGTCGCCCCCGGGAACTGGGGGGACCATGGTCGCCCACAAATGGACATCGTAGACGAGATCGGCCGCAAGATCGATAGCCTTGAGGGCGTCGCCCCACGGTTCGACGTCGACATCCATGTGCCGTGACTGCTGGTATGTTTGGTTTACATCCATCCACATGCCCTAATCCGCGCATGCAAAGAGGCTGACGCTGCTGCAGGACATCTAGCGGCACCCAGTCAGGAATGCGTGATTTGCCATTTTGAAGTTGTAGACTGGTGATGAGGAGATTGTCAGGCTTCCACACTCACGCCTGCAACATCCTGTGGATCAAAGGGTGGTTCTATCAAGAGTGAAAGTGCCCAATTTGCCATTGTGATGTGATTGATTACTTCGGCTTTAGATTCTGAGATTAGATAGCTGAAGGTGCTTGACTCATACATCTCGGGATGCAAAGATGTTGATAGATTACATAGCCGGTGAATAAATTCAGAGATTCCATAGCTGAAGATGGTTTCAATTAGTGAGCAGCAGTCCATAGATCTCACAGTCCTAAGATGAGAGTTTTATGTATAACATATCCGAAAATTAGCAATTGAGTTGGCCTCGATATGTATGAGTGGAGGACTTGTCACAAAATTTCAGTGATGATTTTTTTATCAACAATTACAGTTTATTGTTTCAATTATTTTTAAGAACATCCAGTAGAAAATGTATAGAAGACACACAACGCCCTGCAAGGATATCAAAAATTTCATCGTCAAGCATCTCTTTACTTGTTTTGTTCCTCATATTATATGTACTATGATTTGAAATTTTTGGGAGAGGGAGGTGATCTTTGAAATGATGTATTTGCTTGTCACCTTTGCTCTTCTGGGAGTACTTGTTTTGGAACTCTACACTTTGAAAATAGAAATGACTTAGCGATAACGACACACACATACATAACATGTTAAAACACATGTACTTCAAAATTCATTTCTCTTCAAGTTTTTCGTACTCGGCATAGGAATTCATCTTGATAAGTCACATGTAGGGGTGAATGTAATACTAAAATAATATACATGTACCAAACCAGCAATATCACAACTAAGAACGTGCGCTCATGTTCTCCACAGGTATATTGGGAAATCACGTACTTTAAAGATAAACATTTTTGTACTGGGACAGAATGCTACAACAATGATTCTTAACCAGTGAACTAAATTATTATTATTAACAAGGTATATTATGCCCCACATATAAACAAAAAGAATCATCGAGGAAGTTATTTGCGTCCGAAATAAACAATAGATTCCATGGTAGAAGAAATTCCTTCTTAATGAAATTGCAAACTAGCAACTTTTTGGATTACAACTTCCAACGTTTTATTAGGTCCTCCTATGAACTAGGAAATATATCCTATGAAACAGCACGATAACTTCATAAGCATATCCCACAGGTTAATAATGTAGCAACCTTTCTAGAATGTACTAACAAACATAAGCAGCATAGTAAACTAGTAGTTCGTAATTGACCTGAAGAATAAGATCAGTGAAACTAAATAAGATCATGGAATTATTTGTAACCATCCCTTTATGTCCACATGGAATTATGAAAACAACCCCTAAACCAATCTTTTCAGAAGTAATATTACTTTTGTATACAGGATCACAACTAGTGAATCTTAGAAGCTGCCAAAAAAGGAGAAGAATTATGAGCAGTGATTACATTATTATAAAAAAATTTAGTTATTCAATCAGAACACAACTTAGTGTTAATAGCTAGGTGGTATTTCCGCTTCCCTACATGTGGCGCCAATTGTAGAATAGGGTCATCAGAGATCTATGTATATATACAATATACATACTGATTATAGGCAACACATGCATTAAAATAACAATAAATAGGCTCTATGCACTACAAGGTTAATCTGTGCAAGCACTTGTCTACAATGGGGGCGAGTAATGAACAAACAATCACCTGTGTTTATAGATATGAAACACTAACTGAAACGCAAAGTTCTTTCCTAGAACGAGCTACACGGTACCTGCTATCTGGACGGTCCATTTGCGTTGTGATATGTGCAGCTGGGAGCATCACATGCACTGCATCTGACATGTGCCAGAAGATTTGCAGCATGCATGCCGTTCAAGTGAGGTCTTTGACTCACAGTAATCTCTCTGCACCTGTAGGTCCTGTCACTGTAGCCATGTGACATGGACCACACGCTGTCTGCCTCCTATTTCTTCACGCATGTGGGAGAGAGAGGAGAAAGGTGAGGAGAGAGAGAGAGCCTTTTCTTTTTGTGAGCATTTGTAAGAAGAGAGAGAGAGGAGAAAAGACACGAGAGAAAGATTATTCTGCTTTTTGAAAAATGTTGAGAAATACTTCCTCTGTCCCAAAATATAAGAACATTTTTAACACTACACTAGTGTCAAAAACGTTCTCATATTATGGGACGGAGGGAGTAAGAGAGAGAAAGAGATGGACTACGGTTTTCCATGAGAGAAAAAACAGCTACTATGTTTTTGTACGATATTCAGGAAGAACAAGTAATGCACAAAGGAAGGTTGATTCTTGCTGAAAGGACATATGAATAGTAAAAATATCACACCACAACATGTGAACATATGTATTGCACAAATTTACCCCTCTTCTTTTATTTTTGTACGATTCTATATTTTCAACATGCAAATGTTGTTTCGGTACTGTACCACCCCCCTCCACAGTTCCTAATAATATTTCTGGTTTGTCTTAGTACTCATCCCATGGAAGAATATTTTAAAATTTACAATCGTTCATGTTTCAGCACACAAGAATGATAGTGTTTGTATAAAAAAAGTTGAACAGCGCTGCATTGCTGGTCAGTGTACAGGACCCTACTTATACAAATATATCGGACAAAAGCATCCATCCGGCTTGTCTGAGAAGTCAGGGTCATGTGGCAGCTCAACTGGCGAACAGTATAGCCAACGCGTCCCATCAAGATTAAGATTTTTGCAGGCCCCCGCCGGTGTAATATAAGCAATGATTACTCTGACATAGCTGCAAATTCTCATAACACTCCTCATATCTCTATGCGTGGGAGTCCAGAGGGAACGGTCAGGATAGGGGGTGTTGTGTAGCTCGGGCTAAGAAAAACCACACTCTGAAAACGTATAAACCACCAAAGAAGGTGCAATGTCGGCACTAATATATTCAATAAGCTATAATACATAAGAAACTATGTGACAACACTTGGTTTTGAGTCGGATAATATTACTGATCTTAAAGATCTGATCAAGCCCTCTAAAAACCCAAGGGCATGGCATACCCCTATAATAATACAATGAAATCTGAGTGGCTAGTAAATATCATAGGATACCTTGTCCATTTCCAAGAAGCAAACATGTAATACAATCAGGGGTCATTTCGGACTTGAGGAAGTATTTTGAAAACAGCTCCATTTGCAAGAAGTTGATCTATCCTACCAAAGATTGAACAAAAATACACCCATAGATGACCCGGAGAGATCCATAGAGAAGATCACGAGGAGTGACACTCACTAGTCACAATCGTGATGAGAAGATTGTGTGCTCACCTTGGTTGTTGTGGCCCGACATGGTGGTGCCTGGTATGAAAAGTTTACCTCCCATGATATCTTTCTCCTTCTCCAGATTCTCTTTCTTCTTTTTCTCTTTCTCCAGTTCCGCACGGAGAGTTTCTACTTCCTACATTGCCAGATGCTTGGATTCCAGTTCACAGTATTTATGCTCAAAAGACATAAGATAGCAGTTAGTAATATAGTGATCGAGAGAATGTATGAATTCAAAGAGATCGACCAAAATTTCAAAGATAAAGAATAATATAATAATATAGACTCTAACTGGCTGTCAACAATCACCCGGAGACACGAATTTAAGATATCGGTTCTAGGTTTATGAAGACGGAAATAAACTAATCCTATGGACTCTAATTTTTTGCCAGCAATCATCAGTCTTGGAGGCAACACCTAGTATGTGCACTGAACGTGCCCCCACTAGAAGAAAACTTATCAGGCGCTACTCGGATGACAAGTCAAAAACAAGAACGTCCAAGTGAAAATGATAGGTAGTTACTGTGGTACTTTCTCGGGGATGAGCTTTCAGCTTGGGGTTCGTTAGCTCGGCCTGAATCATGTCCTCTTTGCTGGTACAAACCCCGTCCTCTAGAGTGCCGGCCAATGGATACAATACATACAGAATAGTAGGAGGCGTTGCAGGTCGGGGCGTAGTAACCGCCAATGCACTTGAACTGGCTTGTACAATATTGGTCAGCGCTCGGACACTCAGTCAGCGCATGGACTGGCTTGTACAATATCCACTGGATTTCTCCTTGGACTAAGAGCATCAACGACCATTTGAACGCGCTCTTTAGCATCATCCACAGTAATCACTTCTTCAGTGACTACAAACATCGCAAAGCAACAGTTCATCAGTCTTGCTCTGTCTTTTCTACTGTGATGATTTTAGAAGAAATAGAACACCTTTCGAAGTGACAACAGCAGCGTCAGGTTCTCTTTTGGCTTTACATGCGGCCTGCTTAGTAGCTTGGCTGTTATGACTTGTAGAAGTAGCAACCCTGCATCGGAAGAGGATATAAGCTGGTTATAACGTCCGAATGATCAAAGCAAGATTCAGCTACGTACAATACTTACTTGGAGACAACTGGCACTACATTCCTTATGTTACAGCTAAGCTAACAACAGCTGGTCAGAGGGCGTTGGGAGATCTCCAGCAGGACAAGTCGACAGAAGCCAAATCAGGTCCTAATGCAACATCATGCTGCGACACTGCAGCAATATTGTTAGCAGACAGGTTCTATTAGATCTGGGCATGGGAGGTCCAGACAGAACTGCAGCAGATGTGGGGACGGACCAGGAGCTGATGGTGAGAGTGGAGACCGGGAATCAGAGGGGGATACTATAGCAAATCTTAAAGAACTGACCAAGCCATCTAAATACCAACGTGCTCCTCTTGCTCCGCTTGCGAGCTGTAATACTTTTATGACTTTGTGGTACTTTGTGAACTTTTAATAACATGGCTGCATGCATCGTTCTGATGCAGAGGCCGGGGGTAAACCTCCATTTCCAAAAAAATACCAACATGCATGCAATATACCCCTATAATCACACCAAGAAATCTGAGTGGCTAGTGAATCCTATGAAAACATGTCCGTTTCCAACAAGCAATCATGTAATACAAATACGGCGCATTCGAGTGGCGATTGGCCCTAAGATGGAATAACACTTCTTGCCCGCTATTGATCCCCTCTCTCTATTCTCCGCTCGTCAGATATTTTCTTCACCACAAGCAGCATTCAACATCGTCGGAGGTCTCTTCCGTCGAATCCGTCAACAAGAACCACGGCGGCCGGCTTTCTCCCTTCTCCCCCATGGGCAACGACGCCAGGAACTCCCTCCACCATGAATACGTTACCAGTGTCCCAACCAAATGCTGAAGGAAATATGCCCTAGAGGCAATAATAAAGTTATTATTTATTTCCTTATATCATGATAAATATTTATTATTCATGCTAGAATTGTATTAACCGGAAACATAATACATGTGTGAATACATAGACAAACAGAGTGTCACTAGTATGCCTCTACTTGACTAGCTCGTTAATCAAAGATGGTTATGTTTCCTAACCATCAACAAAGAGTTGTTATTTGATTAACGAGGTCACATCATTAGTTGAATGATCTGATTGACATGACCCATTTCATTAGCTTAGCACCCGATCGTTTAGTATGTTGCTATTGCTTTCTTCATGACTTATACATGTTCCTATGACTATGAGATTATGCAACTCCCGTTTGCCAGAGGAACACTTTGGGTGCTACCAAACGTCACAACATAACTGGGTGATTATAAAGGAGTACTACAGGTGTCTCCAATGGTAGATGTTGGGTTGGCGTATTTCGAGATTAGGATTTGTCACTCCGATTGTCGGAGAGGTATCTCTGGGCCCTCTCGGTAATACACATTATACAAGCCTTGCAAGCATTGCAACTAATGAGTTACTTGCGGGATGATGTATTACAGAACGAGTAAAGAGACTTGCCAGTAACGAGATTGAACTAGGTATTGGATACCAACGATCGAATCTCAGGCAAGTAACATACCGATGACAAAGGGAACAACGTATGTTGTTATGCGGTCTGACCGATAAAGATCTTCGTAGAATATGTAGGAGCCAATATGGGCATCCAGGTCCCGCTATTGGTTATTGACCGGAGACGTGTCTCGGTCATGTCTACATCGTTCTTGAACCGTAGGGTCCGCACGCTTAACGTTACGATGACAGTTATTATGAGTTTATGCATTTTGATGTACCGAAGGTTGTTCGGAGTCCCGGATGTGATCACGGACATGACGAGGAGTCTCGAAATGGTCGAGACATAAAAATAGATATATTGGAAGCCTATATTTGGATATCGGAAGTGTTCCGGGAGAAATTGGGATTTTACCGGAATACCGGGAGGGTTACCGGAACCCCCCGGGAGCCAAATGGGCCTACATGGGACTTAGTGGAAAGGTGAAAGGGGCTGCCATGGAGGGCTGCACGCCTCCCCCCCTCCCCTAGTCCTATTAGGACTAGGAGAGGTGGCCGGCCACCTCTCTCCCTCTCTTTCCACTTGGGAATAGGATTGGGGGGGGGGAGTCCTACTCCCGATAGGAGTAGGACTCCTCCTGCGCCTCCCTAGCTTGGCCGGCCAGCCCCTCCCCCTTGATCCTTTATATACGGGGGCAGGGGGCACCTCTAGACACACAAGTTGATCCTTGAGATCGTTCCTTAGCCGTGTGCGGTGCCCCCTGCCACCATATTCCACCTCGATTATACCGTTGTAGTGCTTAGGCGAAGCCCTGCGTCGGTAGAACATCAAGATCGTCACCACGCCATCGTGCTGACGGAACTCCTCCTCGACGCTTTGCTGGATCGCAGCCCGAGGATCGTCATCGAGCTGAACGTGTGCTAAGAACTCGGAGGTGCCGGAGTAACGGTGCTTGGATCGGTCGGATCGGGAAGAAGACGTACGACTACTTCCTCTACGTTGTGTCAATGCTTCCGTTGTGATCTACAAGGGTACGTAGATCAGACTCCCCCCACGTTGCTATGCATCACCATGATCTTGCGTGTGCGTAGGAAATTTTTCAAATTACTACGTTCCCCAACAGTGGCATCCGAGCCTAGGTTTTATGGTTTGATGTTATTTGCACGAGTAGAACACAAGTGAGTTGTGGGCGATACAAGTCATACTGCCTACCAGCATGTCATACTTTGGCTCGGCGGTATTGTTGGACGAGACGACCCGGACCAACCTTACGCATACGCTTACGCGAGACCGGTTCCCTCGACGTGCTTTGCACATAGATGGCTTGCGGGCGACTGTCTCTCCAACTTTAGTTGGACCGAGTGTGGCTACGCCCGGTCCTTGAGAAGGTTAAAACGGAGTCTATTTGACAAACTATCGTTGTGGTTTTGATGCGTAGGTGAGATGAGTTCGTGCTTAAGCCCGTAGCAGCCACGTAAAACTTGCAACAACAAAGTAGAGGACGCCTAACTTGTTTTTGCAGGGCATGTTGTGATGTGATATGGTCAAGGCATGATGCTGATTTTATTGTATGAGATGATCATGTTTTGTAACCAAGTTATCGGCAACTGGCAGGAGCCATATGGTTGTCGCTTTATTGTATGCAATGCAATCGCGATGTAATGCTTTACGTTATTACTAAGCGGTAGTGATAGTCGTGGAAGCATAAGATTGGCGAGACAACAACGATGCTACGATAGAGATCAAGGTGTCGCGCCGGTGACGATGGTGATCATGACGATGCTTCGGAGATGGAGATCACAAGCACAAGATGATGATGGCCATATCATATCAGTTATATTGATTGCATGTGATGTTTATCTTTTATGCATCTTATCTTGCTTTGATTGACGGTAGCATTATAAGACGATCTCTCACTAAATTATTAAGAAGTGTTCTCCCTGAGTATGCACCGTTGCGAAAGTTCTTCGTGCTGAGACACCACGTGATGATCGGGTGTGATAGGCTCTACGTTCAAATACAACGGGTGCAAAACAGTTGCACACGCGGAATACTCAGGTTATACTTGACGAGCCAAGCATATACAGATATGGCCTCGGAACACGGAGATCGAAAGGTCGAGCGTGAATCATATAGTAGATATGATCAACATAATGATGTTCACCGATGAAACTACTCCATCTCACATGATGATCGGACATGGTTTAGTTGATTTGGATCACGTGATCACTTAGAGGATTAGAGGGATGTCTATCTAAGTGGGAGTTCTTAAGTAATATGATTAATTGAACTTAAATTTATCATGAACTTAGTACCTGATAGTATCTTGCTTGTTTATGTTGATTGTAGATAGATGGCTCGTGCTGTTGTTCCGTTGAATTTTAATGCGTTCCTTGAGAAAGCAAAGTTGAAAGATGATGGTAGCAATTACACGGACTGGGTCCGTAACTTGAGGATTATCCTCATTGCTGCACAGAAGAATTACGTCCTGGAAGCACCGCTGGGTGCCAGGCCTGCTGCTGGAGCAACACCAGATGTTATGAACGTCTGGCAGAGCAAAGCTGATGACTACTCGATAGTTCAGTGTGCCATGCTTTACGGCTTAGAATCGGGACTTCAACGACGTTTTGAACGTCATGGAGCATATGAGATGTTCCAGGAGTTGAAGTTAATATTTCAAGCAAATGCCCGGATTGAGAGATATGAAGTCTCCAATAAGTTCTATAGCTGCAAGATGGAGGAGAACAGTTCTGCCAGTGAGCGTATACTCAAAATATCTGGGTATAACAATCACTTGATTCAGATGGGAGTTAATCTTCCAGATGATTGCATCATTGACAGAATTCTCCAATCACTGCCACCAAGCTACAAGAGCTTCGTGATGAACTATAATATGCAAGGGATGAACAAGACTATTCCCGAGCTCTTCGCAATGCTGAAAGCTGCGGAGGTAGAAATCAAGAAGGAGCATCAAGTGTTGATGGTTAACAAAACCACTAGTTTCAAGAAAAAGGGCAAAGGGAAGAAGAAGGGGAACTTCAAGAAGAACGGCAAGCAAGTTGCTGCTCAGGAGAAGAAACCCAAGTCTAGACCTAAGCCTGAAACTGAGTGCTTCTACTGCAGGCAGACTGGTCACTGGAAGCGGAACTGCCCCAAGTATTTGGCGGATAAGAAGGATGGCAAGGTGAACAAAGGTATATGTGATATAGATGTTATTGATGTGTACCTTACTAATGCTCGCAGTAGCACCTGGGTATTTGATACTGGTTCTGTTGCTAATATTTGCAACTCGAAACAGGGACTACGGATTAAGCGAAGATTAGCTAAGGACGAGGTGACGATGCGCGTGGGAAACGGTTCCAAAGTCGATGTGATCGCGGTCGGCACGCTACCTCTACATCTACCTTCGGGATTAATATTAGACCTAAATAATTGTTATTTGGTGCCAGCATTGAGCATGAACATTATATCTGGATCTTGTTTAATGCGAGACGGTTATTCATTTAAATCAGAGAATAATGGTTGTTCTATTTATATGAGTAATATCTTTTATGGTCATGCACCCTTGAAGAGTGGTCTATTCTTGTTAAATCTCGATAGTAGTGATACACATATTCATAATGTAGAAGCCAAAAGATGCAGAGTTGATAATGATAGTGCAACTTATTTGTGGCACTGCCGTTTAGGTCATATCGGTGTAAAGCGCATGAAGAAACTCCATACTGATGGACTTTTGGAACCACTTGATTATGAATCACTTGGTACTTGCGAACCGTGCCTCATGGGCAAGATGACTAAAACACCGTTCTCCGGTACTATGGAGAGAGCAACAGATTTATTGGAAATCATACATACCGATGTATGTGGTCCGATGAACATTGAGGCTCGTGGCGGATATCATTATTTTCTCACCTTCACAGATGATTTAAGCAGATATGGGTATATCTACTTAATGAAACACAAGTCTGAAACATTTGAAAAGTTCAAGGAATTTCAGAGTGAAGTTGAAAATCATCGTAACAAGAAAATAAAGTTCCTACGATCTGATCGTGGAGGAGAATATTTGAGTTACGAGTTTGGTATACATTTGAAAAATTGTGGAATAGCTTCGCAACTCACGCCACCCGGAACACCACAGCGTAATGGTGTGTCCGAACGTCGTAATCATACTTTACTAGATATGGTACGATCCATGATGTCTCTTACCGATTTACCGCTATCATTTTGGGGATACGCTTTAGAGACGGTCGCATTCACGTTAAATAGGGCACCATCAAAATCCGTTGAGACGACGCCTTATGAACTGTGGTTTGGCAAGAAACCAAAGTTGTCGTTTCTTAAAGTTTGGGGTTGCGATGCTTATGTGAAAAAGCTTCAACCTGATAAGCTCGAACCCAAATCGGAGAAATGTGTCTTCATAGGATATCCAAAGGAAACTATTGGATACACCTTCTATCACAGATCCGAAGGCAAGACTTTTGTTGCTAAATTCGGAAACTTTCTTGAGAAGGAGTTTTTCTCGAAAGAAGTGAGTGGGAGGAAAGTAGAACTTGACGAGGTAACTGTACCCGCTCCCTTATTAGAAAGTAGTATATCACAGAAAACTGTTTCCGCGACACCTACACCAATAAGTGAGGAAGTTAATGATAATGATCATGAAACTTCAGAACAAGATACTACTGAACCTCGTAGATCAACCAGAGCAAGATCCGCGCCAGAGTGGTACGGTAATCCAATTCTGGAAGTCATGCTACTAGATCATGATGAACCTACGAACTATGAAGAAGCGATGGTGAGCCCAGATTCCGCAAAGTGGCTTGAGGCCATGAAATCTGAGATGGGATCCATGTATGAGAACAAAGTATGGACTTTGGTTGACTTGCCCGATGATCGGCAAGCAATTGAGAATAAATGGATCTTCAAGAAAAAGACTGACGCTGACGGTAATGTTACTATCTATAAAGCTCAACTTGTTGCAAAAGGTTTTCGACAAGTTCAAGGGGTTGACTACGATGAGACCTTCTCACCCGTAGCGATGCTTAAGTCTATCAGAATCATGTTAGCAATTGCCGCATTTTATGATTATGAAATTTGGCAGATGGATGTCAAAACTGCATTCCTGAATGGATTTCTGGAAGAAGAGTTGTATATGATGCAACCAGAAGGTTTTGTCGATCCAAAGGGAGCTAACAAAGTGTGCAAACTCCAGCGATCCATTTATGGACTGGTGCAAGCATCTCGGAGTTGGAATAAATGCTTTGATAGTGTGACCAAAGCATTTAGCTTTATACAGACTTTTGGAGAAGTCTGTATTTACAAGAAAGTGAGTGGGAGCTCTGTAGCATTTCTGTTATTATATGTGGATGACATATTGCTGATTGGAAATGATATAGAATTTCTGGATAGCATAAAGGGATACTTGAATAAAAGTTTTTCAATGAAAGACCTCGGGGAAGCTGCTTACATATTAGGCATAAAGATCTATAGAGATAGATCAAGACGCTTAATTGGACTTTCACAAAGCACATACCTTGACAAGATTTTGAAGAAGTTCAAAATGGATCAAGCAAACAAAGGGTTGTTGCCTGTGTTACAAGGTGTGAAGTTGAGTCAGACTCAATGCCCGACCACTGCAGAAGATAGAGAGAAAATGAAAGATGTCCCCTATGCTTCAGCCATAGGCTCTATCATGTATGCAATGCTGTGTACCAGACCTGATGTGTGCCTTGCTATAAGTTTAGCAGGGAGGTACCAAAGTAATCCAGGAGTGGATCACTGGACAGCGGTCAAGAACATCCTGAAATACCTGAAAAGGACTAAGGATATGTTTCTCGTATATGGAGGTGACAAAGAGCTCACCGTAAGAGGTTACGTTGATGCAAGCTTTGATACTGATCCGGACGATTCTAAATCGCAAACCGGATACGTGTTTACTTTAAACGGTGGAGCTGTCAGTTGGTGCAGTTCTAAACAAAGCGTCGTAGCGGGATCTACATGTGAAGCGGAGTACATAGCTGCTTCAAAAGCAGCGAACGAAGGAGTCTGGATGGAGGAGTTCATATCCGATCTAGGTGTCATACCTAGTGCATCGGGTCCAATGAAAATCTTTTGTGACAATACTGGTGCAATTGCTTTGGCAAAGGAATCCAGATTTCACAAAAGGACCAAACACATCAAGAGACGCTTCAACTCCATCCGGGATCTAGTCCAGGTGGGAGACATAGAGATTTGCAAGATACATACGGATCTGAATGTTGCAGACCCGTTGACTAAGCCTCTTCCACGAGCAAAACATGATCAGCACCAAGGCTCCATGGGTGTTAGAATCATTACTGTGTAATCTAGATTATTGACTCTAGTGCAAGTGGGAGACTGAAGGAAATATGCCCTAGAGGCAATAATAAAGTTATTATTTATTTCCTTATATCATGATAAATGTTTATTATTCATGCTAGAATTGTATTAACCGGAAACATAATACATGTGTGAATACATAGACAAACAGAGTGTCACTAGTATGCCTCTACTTGACTAGCTCGTTAATCAAAGATGGTTATGTTTCCTAACCATCAACAAAGAGTTGTTATTTGATTAACGAGGTCACATCATTAGTTGAATGATCTGATTGACATGACCCATTTCATTAGCTTAGCACCCGATCGTTTAGTATGTTGCTATTGCTTTCTTCATGACTTATACATGTTCCTATGACTATGAGATTATGCAACTCCCGTTTGCCGGAGGAACACTTTGGGTGCTACCAAACGTCACAACGTAACTGGGTGATTATAAAGGAGTACTACAGGTGTCTCCAATGGTAGATGTTGGGTTGGCGTATTTCGAGATTAGGATTTGTCACTCCGATTGTCGGAGAGGTATCTCTGGGCCCTCTCGGTAATACACATTATACAAGCCTTGCAAGCATTGCAACTAATGAGTTAGTTGCGGGATGATGTATTACAGAACGAGTAAAGAGACTTGCCAGTAACGAGATTGAACTAGGTATTGGATACCAACGATCGAATCTCAGGCAAGTAACATACTGATGACAAAGGGAACAACGTATGTTGTTATGCGGTCTGACTGATAAAGATCTTCGTAGAATATGTAGGAGCCAATATGGGCATCCAGGTCCCGCTATTGGTTATTGACCGGAGACGTGTCTCGGTCATGTCTACATCGTTCTTGAACCGTAGGGTCCGCACGCTTAACGTTACGATGACAGTTATTATGAGTTTATGCATTTTGATGTACCGAAGGTTGTTCGGAGTCCCGGATGTGATCACAGACATGACGAGGAGTCTCGAAATGGTTGAGACATAAAAATTGATATATTGGAAGCCTATATTTGGATATCGGAAGTGTTCCGGGAGAAATCGGGATTTTACCGGAATACCGGGAGGGTTACCGGAACCCCCCGGGAGCCAAATGGGCCTACATGGGCCTTAGTGGAAAGGTGAAAGGGGCTTCCATGGAGGGCTGTGCGCCTCCCCCCTCCCCTAGTCCTATTAGGACTAGGAGAGGTGGCCGGCCACCTCTCTCCCTCTCTTTCCACTTGGGACTCCTATTAGGAATAGGATTGGGGGGGGGGGAGTCCTACTCCCGGTAGGAGTAGGACTCCTCCTGCGCCTCCCTAGCTTGGCCGGCCAGCCCCTCCCCCTTGATCCTTTATATACGGGGGCAGGGGGCACCTCTAGACACACAAGTTGATCCTTGAGATCGTTCGTTAGCCGTGTGCGGTGCCCCCTGCCACCATATTCCACCTCGATCATACCGTTGTAGTGCTTAGGCGAAGCCCTGCGTCGGTAGAACATCAAGATCGTCACCACGCCGTCGTGCTGACGGAACTCCTCCTCGACGCTTTGCTGGATCGGAGCCCGAGGATCGTCATCGAGCTGAACGTGTGCTAAGAACTCGGAGGTGCCGGAGTAACGGTGCTAGGATCGGTCGGATCGGGAAGAAGACGTACGACTACTTCCTCTACGTTGTGTCAACGCTTCCGTTGTGATCTACAAGGGTACGTAGATCAGACTCTCCCCCTCGTTGCTATGCATCACCATGATCTTGCGTGTGCGTAGGAAATTTTTTGAAATTACTACGTTCCCCAACAAATGCGACGTGGGTATAGCCATTAACTGGCTGGCGAATGCAGATTTAGGAACTGGTGCTCACCTTGGTCGCCATTGCCCTTGTCGCATCCGAGGCCGCCGACCAAGTCCTGGCCGCGGCAGCCATGGAGGAGGACAGAGGAGAACCCAGGCGGGCCGGCGGAGGAGAACCCAGGCTGGCCGGCGAAGGAGAACTCAGGCATGGAGGAGAACCCAGGCGGGGCGGCGCCATCACACGCTGCAAGAATACATATATTGAGGTAATTAATATTTGGGATTCCAAAACAACCAAGTTGAAAGAATAAACTTCAAATGTAAACATCTTGGATCCCTAACTTGCTGCTCTATTCGTCTTAACATTGTTTTTTTCCTTCTTGTGCTCCTTCAACTTTTAATTTTTTTCAAAACAAGTAAATCTGATATTATATGATTTTGTGAGAATGTGCGTCACACTTGTTTTAATTACATGATTTGGTAATGCCTGAATTTTTTTTATTACAAGAATATTCAAAAAACCATTGAACACGTTTTAATCACATGACCATCTTACTAAAACATATTGACTATTTATTACATGATTGCATTTTCTAAAAACTCAAAGATGTTTTAAAATGCATTGAAGACTTTTTTCATTTACATCAAAATTTCCATAAATGTATCATACTGTTCTTTTATTACATCGATTTCTAGTAAGGTTTTTTTCTAATGACAAAAACATTAGGAAAATTGACCGAGTACTTTTTAAATTACATGAATTTGTTTGTAAAAATGTGAGAAACACTTATTCAATTACATGAATATTTTATAATCTATGAATTGCTCCTCTTCAGCAATGAGGTCTATGAACCTATCATCTTAGTAATCTAGCTAGTATTCATCTTACTAAATCTTGCTCTGATCTTATAAGCTGAAGTACCTCCTCATCTCACAATGACAACATGGGCATGTCAGTACAAGAAGCCCTCATGCAGTAAAACAAATCAAAGTACAGTTCTCTTTGATCTTTTTGCGGTCTTTACCGACATTAATTAATTAGGGAGCAAATATAAAAGTATTCAAACTCATCATGCACAACTCTTTCGGCGGTCAGAGGCAGTTGGCCCACTTCCCGTTTCTAATAGGAGGCCCTCAACAACATCCCTTCATTGTACGGCCGTCGTGCGTGCCTTCCTTCCTTCGGTTATACTAATAAATGTTGTCCGATAGGCCATCATGGTGTGTGTGAGATAGCTGCATAGCTCATTTCGTTTCGTGCCGTGGAGCATGCGCCAGGACCATGGTTTTGCTACCGTGGCCGTGGTGGAGGTCATAGAGATGCCCACTCATGAGCATTGTGGATCATCCACGCCTCGTTCGATGATAACCAGGTGCCCTTCGAACATAGTGTCATGGTCGTGGACACTGCGGTCTTCCGACACTACGATGATTGCCGTGAGTTCATCCATGGGATACTCGCCGACGGGCCGGTGAGCACCGAGTATGACCTCGCCCCAGCAACTAGCCAACTAGGGGGCCTACCTCACCCGCCAATGGACTTGACCATCGTGATCGGCCTCCAGATAGACAACCATCGGGGCGTCATCTTGTGCCTCGACATTAACATCCTCCTGTCATCACTCCGGGAATGTTTGGTCTACTACTCTACTGTGAGCCACGTGCCCTAATTCGCGGCTGCAAAGAGGCTGCCGCTCCCGGAGCTCTTTTGACGACGAGCATGGTGTGCTCCATATGTATGCTATACTTGGATCATGGCGACAATGAGACAAACTTTGCAGCTTTTGCCCTCACAGTACCCAAGTGAGATGGTTTCTGTGCCTACTATGTTACTACCGAAAATGTTTGGAGATGAAGCACGATATTTTGCATCAGTTCTAGTGTTTCAAATCTTGCCGTCTCCAGGCATACATCTCTTTACCCATGAGCCAAGGATACATATATTGAGGTAATACATCTCTTCTGCAGGCATACATCTCCTTCCTTCCGTCGCCTATAAGGAAGATATATTGACGTACTTCCTCTGTAAAGAAATATAAGAACGTTTAGATCCCTACTGTACTTCCTCCGTATATTTCTTTACACGAGGTAGTAATAAATATTATAATGCATGACACATGACATATTATTTTTCTAGCATTTCTAGTATTCCTTCAACTTTTGATTTTTATTCATAACAAGTAAATCTGAGATTGCATGATTTTTCTAAGAATGTGTCAAACACTTCTTTTAATTATATGATTTTGTAATGCACGAACATTTATAATTACAAGAAGAACTAAAAAGGCATTCAACATTTATTAATTTCATGACAATCTTACTAAAAATATATTAACAACATTATTACATAAACACATTTTCAATAAGTTGAAAAAAATGTATTCAACACTTTTTTTAATCGCTTAAACATTTATATAAATGTGTTGTACATTTTTTATTACATGGATTTTTAATAAAGAAATGTTTTTGAATGACAGAAAAAATTATAAAAAATACACCGAACACTTCTTGAACTACATGAATTTCTTTGTATAAATGTGTCAAACACTTCTTTAATTACATGAATATTTTTCTAATCTACTAATTCCTCATCTTCAGCTAGGAGTTCGATGAACTACCCACCATATATAGTAATCTAGCTGATATTTATCTTATAAGCTGAACTACCCCATCATATCATTCCCATAACTTGGGCACGTCAGTATATGACGCCCGCAGGCAATAAATTAGATTACAGTTGTCTCTATACTGTTTGCGGTGTTCACTGATATTAATTAGGGAGCAAATGGGAATATTTTCAAACTCATCATGCACATCTCTTCCAACGGTCAGAGGCCCTTAGAGCATCTCGGGCCGCGCCAACAACATGTCCCTCAGGCGATTTTTTCACGTCGGTGACCAAAAATCGGCCCAGTCGTGCCCCAGGAGCCCGTTTTTCGCCAGTTTGGACCTAAATTGGCGCCAGAAGACCCAGGCCGAACCCAGCGCACTGGGGGGGGGGCTGGGCAAGGGATTTTGGTGCGAACTAATTGCGGGCCTGCCGAGTCAGCGACACTCGCCTCGTCGTCCTCACAACGCCTCGGTTTCCCGCAGGGAATCAATGCCAAGGCTGCCGCCGGTCAGCCTTCCATTGATTCCTGACAAGCGGCGCTTCCTCGAGGGCGGCGCGCGACACCCTCCCTCCCACCACGCGTACACATGGTGTCGGACGGCTATAAAATCGACGCCTCCCCCTCACCTCTGGCCACACCACGCCGTGTTCTGCCTCTCTCTCCCCGTGCGAAGCCGCCGCCGCCGATCCTCCCCTCTCTCCCCAAGCCCAGCCGCTCGGCCGGCGCACCTGCAGCGCCGGCATCGTCATCAACGAGGGCGGCGGGTGTGCCTCCTCCTCAGCTCCTCCCCGCTACATCAAGCCGAAGACGGAGTCGGGGCTCGCCGCCGTTAAGACAGAGCCAGGGCTCGCCAGCGGCGTGAAGGAGGAGCTCGACAATGCGATGGTCTTGAAGTGGGCGCACGAAGACTGGGCGCGGACGCAGCTGGAGCGCCAATGTCGCGCCTACGAGCAGTTCACTACTCGGCGCTGTGGCTGCGACGAGGGAGGCGTCGTCGTCCTCGACGACGACAGCGACGACGACGCACCGCCACCACCGGTCCGCCAGCTGGGCGATGCTGGGCAGGGGTGCAGCAGGGACGACCGCGTCAAGGAGGAGAAGGACGACGAGGACAACAGCGAGGATGGCGGCGACGTCGGCGACTTCGTCGAGCTCAGCGCGTTCTTCGGCCCATAGTTGTAGTTGCGGCCCTTTTTTAAAAAGTTCTTCACTTTGCTATGTAAAAAACTATGTAGGTCGCCTAAGTAATGTCATGTTTCCTGAATTTTAGCCGAATCTTTGTCCCATTTGCCGAACATTAGCCGAATTCTCTTTTTTTAAACCGTCTTCTGGGGGCGACACTGAGGCCGGCGGCTGGGAACCCGAAAGCCCCCACGCTGATTTTTGCGCCAGTTCACCCCCAGGAGGCGATTTTACGCGCCCCCTGGGGTCCAACAGCTGGAGATGCTCTCAGTAGCATCCCCTCCACTTACAGCCGGCGTACGCGCACAGCAAAGTATACCGCTATCTGTAAAATAAATAAAGAACCCGCATACAATCAACCACAACTAGAGAAAGGACCAGCGCGCAAGTAACCAATAATCAACGACAACTAGAGATACGATGTCTGCTGATCGATCTTGGGAACAGACTGCTGCACGACAGTCATGACGATAGCCCTGCTCCGCCCAGCGCACATGCCAACCCATGGCGGGCCTCGTCCTCGGTCGCCCGCCTCCCATAGTCTCATCTGCCATGCCACCTGCCCCACCTCTGTTACGTCCACCGTCTCCTTTGCTGTCACGCCCAAACTCTCCTCCTCCTCCGCCGCCGCCACGCTACACAGGTCGGGTAGCACGGGCGGCCGGCCGGGCACAGCAATTCATGCAGCAACGAATCGAGTCCAACCAAATAATCACCTTTGCCGTCCATCCAAGGCCCCCAACTGGCAACAGAGACTGGAAACCTGTCGGCCAAACCTGACCACACCAGTGTTGAGTACAAAAGCAGCTAGCAGCGCCTTCCTCAGCCAACCCCAACCCTAGATGCAACGTCAGTCCAAAACCCCTCTCCCCTTCCGTTTCTCTCCGATCGAGCGACGATGCCGCCCGCTCCTCTGCATGTCCCCATCTCAGATCCAGAGGCTACGCCAGACCCCGTCGCTGCGTTGCCGGCCCTGGCGGCGGTCCTGCTCACCCCCAAGCTCCTTGCCGCGCTTAGCCAGGTGGCCGCCAGGTCCAACCCCAATGCCGGGGCGCCGAGGATCCCTCTCACATCTGAGATCCTCGCTATCCTGCGCGGCGAGCTTGAGCCCTCGCCTCACGACCACTCCTACTTGGCCCTCCATCTCCGTCTTCCCCAGCAGCAGCTCGACTCCATCTCCCCGAGCCACCCCTCCGCCACGCCACCGCAACGCCGACAGTCTTCCCTGCCCCTGCCTCCGTCTCGGGCGCCCTCTCACGTGTCACAGCCCCTTCCTCCGCCCGGAGCGCATGCCAATCCGGCCATGGAGAAGGTGCGACTACGGGTCATATCCGTGGAGGAGGACACGCTCCACTATCGCCCGCTGGTGCGCCCTGCGCGACTCACCTTCGAGGCACTCTGGGGCCGCTACCATTGCACCACACTGACCGCAACGCCAAGCACAACCCCGGGAGGCGCAAACCTACCGGGCCAACTTATGGGCCCTCAGCGCCATGATAAAGGGCGGCTCTGCGGGCGTCTTCGTCGGCAACGCCTTCAACTACCGCGTCGAGCTCCTCGTCCTCGGCCCCACAACCAAACGCAGGCCAACATCGGCTATGTGCCCACGCCTGTTCGACGATGACCCTGCGGTCTTACGAAACTACGAGGACTGCCGCGACCTCATCCATGGGATGCTCACCGACGGGCCTGTCCCCGAGAACTGGGGGGGGGGGACCATCATCACCCGCAAATGGACTTCGCTGATGAGATCGTCCCCAAGATCGATAGATTTGAGGGCGTCGTCCAACGCTTCAACATCGACATCCACCTGCCGTAGTTACTGGTATCTCTTTTTTTTAGCCATCCATAGGCGGCCGCTATTGTAGGAGCTCTAGCGGTACCCGGCCTAGCGTGCGCAATTCTCCATTTGGAGTTGGAGCATTGTGACAAGGAGATCGTCAGGCTGTCGTGGCTCCACACTAATGCCTTCCACATCCCGTGCATCAAAGCGTGGTTCTATCAAGAGTCAAAGTGCCAAATTTATTGGCATGACGTGATGGATTACTTCGGCTTTAGATTCTGAGATTAGATAGCTGAAGGTGCTTGACTCATACATCTCGAATGCAAAGATATTGATAGATTACATAGCAGATGAATAAATTTCTTCCCCGCAAAAAGGAAACAAAGAATAAATTCCGATGTAATAAATATTTGGGAGGTGAGACTGGTTTTTCAGCACCCGGTTGTCTAGGCACCTGGTTATCAGCACCGTCCGGGAAGCAGCTAGCCCATAGAGATTTTCGCCAGGTCCTGTACCAGAAGTTTGATTAGCAGGCTTAGGAGAGCTACCCGTGGGAGCCTGACAATATTTAAAACAAATCTGTGCCTATAGTCACATTGTTCATTCGTAGGCAGATTGCACCTTGCCTGCTACCGCATCTTTCCGTTTATTGGTGAAGGGCCAGATAAAAGGGGGTCGGGACCAACACGTGCTATTGGACCTTTCCGTCTCATCAAGGTTGAATGGCCAGATAAAAGGGGTTCGGGACCCCCGGGTGCTACCGCACCTTTCCGTCTCTTGGCATCTGTGTAAAGTTACAAAGAGCAAAGTGAGCAGTCGGTAGTAGCCATACAGGAAATTTAACCACTGTTGCATTATTGATTGTGGGAAAAATTGCAGAATATATGAGCAAATATCACTTATCCCAAATTCATCTAAATAATACTAGTAATTAGTAGCGTGTAAGCCTAGAGAGCAAACCAGTTGCTCTTATCTACATCAGATTTATTAATTAGATGGGTAATATGGATTACTAAGAAGGATGTCAGGAATTTAGATATCATGTTATATCAGACAGAAGAATTCATATTTGGATCGGAGTGAGTAACTGCTTATTTTTTCTTAATGCCTAGCTTAATTCTAGATGGGTCATCAAAGTCCGGATTGCAAATCCCTCCACTCTTCCCACTATTAGCGTCTTTGTCTGAGAATCTGTTTCAAAGCATTTGCCAGTTGAGAAAATAAAAGAAATTGTTTACTACTGTATTTCTACATTTAAATGCTTTCAACCTGGTAAAGGTGATTGTAGTTTTTGAATCTATAGGAATGTGTCCAAAGATAGTTATAGGAACCAAAGTGAGTAGTGACCAGTAATGCTATGTAGTATAGTGATACATCATTGTAAGCCAACACCATGGACTTTGGGTGCAATAACAGAAGGTAGTACATACTATCTACAAATGGCAGGTCCATATTAATGTTTTGAAATAACTGACAGGAGCAGCATAACTTATCTGATGCCCTATTTTTGAGTAGAACGACTAGTCAATGAGTCGTAACTAGAAGTCAGCTCAAATACCTCGACTAGTTGCTAACAGAACGACTCGTTGACTCGTTGACTCGTCAACTCGAAAACCTTGACCTGATGTGGATATTTATTTTAAGGAATGGTGATAAAAGCTCAGCTTCTAGTAACAAATTAGCAACTTTGGATCTCTCGCCCGCTCACCTCGCTGGGCAAGGAAAACCTTACCAACGGATGGTAGCCAAATTGGCTTGCTCACACAAACAAGGAAAAAACTTGAAACTGCGGGTAACGTGATGAGTTGTCGGGGAACCAAACCCCTCGCTTCTTTGCTTTGCTAGGCAAGGCAAGCGCTTGCCCAGAATCCAATCGTGCAGTAACCTTCGCTAGATTTACATGTCATGCCTGATTAGGCATAGCTTTGTTTTTCTTTTACCCATTTAATTTTGCCGGTCCATGGCAAAGACCCACTCAGAGTGAGAAGTTGAGAATTCATTGTGCACTCAATACAATGTTCAGAATGTTGGGTAGTTGACGACAAAATTATGTACTAAGCTACATCATGGTCAACAAAAATCTTAAGATTCTTCCAAAATAGGTTTAGTTTGACAACAGCCTAGAAATTCAACAATATAGTAAGAATTATAGTAGGAAAATATTGGTCATGATCTGACGGAAAACTCAATCAAAACACAAGATTAGGAGCACACCAGGGGTGCTTAAGTAGTAGGCAACGAACTGCACACTTAAGAGCGCTTAATAGTCGTGGCAACAAAGAGAATTATTTTGTTTTCTCTACTGAATAAAATAATGAAAAATGATGATGTTCATTAGATATGTTAGGCTGCATATTGTGCAATCTATATAAAAGGAGTTCCATATAAAGAGCTCCATATTATTTAACATCGTCGATGGAAGGCCATGAAGGATTCATAAATGAAACTAGGATCTGTTTACATTCAGCCACCAATAACAGATATCAAGTGACAACAGCAATTAGTATTACCTAAAAGCAAATATATAAGGAACTAGATCATTCATACAACTACACATTATCCATTGGATCGCTTGTCGCTTACAAAATATGTAAAGCTAACCAACATTGTTCAAAGCCACAAAAGGGCATGCACCTGAAGAGCATGTTTTGGAATGCTGCCACGGAACTAGACCATTAGGCATATGCACGCACACCAAATGACTAGTTTTTACAAAGGCATTTGTTCCACCATGTTAAATGCATGAAGAAGCAAGGACTTTCAGCAATCATCCGCCAACCAAATCTGTGAAACAGGGAATATAAGGTAAACCACCCATGAAATCTCCAGAATTGCACATAAGATGCACTTCCCAGCTATCCATATCATACGACAGATTCACCTCCTTCCAGTCAGTAACGAAAATCAAATTATGATCCGGATGAATTGCAAACATCTCATATGTGTTGTTTACCTTATATGGATGCAGATCATTTGTTGGAGCCGACTCTCTCAGCCCTCTTCTCTCTTGGTTGTTTCACACAACACACAAGAACACAAGGAATTTTGGTGCCGTACTGTGTCACACAGCCGACGTTTTCCCCTCTGTATATTTCTTCTTGTACCAAAACATATAAGCTTTACAGCCCTTAAGTAGTACTCACGCACGCACACCGGGCACTACACTTACCCACTAACCAGCCCACGCATGCACTAACCCAGGCCACTAACAGCACACGCACACATGCAGCTAACAAGAATTGACCTTATCTAACTACGGACCTTTTCTCAAGGTCGCAACGGACTCACCCATCCATCGGCTTCAACTTGTGCAGGCCGTTGGCTTCAGACCATCATGCACCACCGTCTCACACGGCAAGCTAGCCAGCTTCACGCGGCAGCTCGGACTTTCTCCATGCATGCTTCTCCTATCTGAAACTACTGACTCGTACGTATCACACGTACCTCCGTACACACACATTTTTCTACCTGCAATTACTACATGCAAGACTGAAATAAACATGAAGATACATGATCAATATTAAAAAGCTAACATCATTACCTGTCCAATTTTTGAAAGGTATACGTAAAAGGCATATCCAAATGTCCGCGTATACCTACTTCCATTTTAGAGACACACAAAGGCATCTCTTTCTTCACCGTTTTTCAAACTAATTTTTGTCATCTATTTTCAAGATTCAAGAATAAAACAACGATAGATGTAGCTTGGCAAACAATTCACCGTAACTTATGCTACAGATATTGTGCATCCTAGAGCGGGCCGATGGGAAGGAAATGCCAATAAGTGCACCGCCTTACCACTCGAACCATAGAAAAAGGGTTACTTGGTCCAATAGTTCATCACACAAAAAAACGCTCCAACTTCCTCGTATAATGGGGGTTGCAACTCCTCTGGTACTTTCCCAATACCGCATGACCCATAATTTGACTCCATCGCCCTCACATCTCATGTGTCTTGTCACCCGCTCGTCCCATCTAATCCCCTCTTCTGACACCAAACCGCCGAGCGTCCCATTCAATAAATCTGCAATTATATGACTTTTTTAAGAATGTGTCTCACACTTTTTTAATTACATTATTCTGTGATGCTTGATTTTTTATTACATGAACATTTAAAAAATCATTGAACACTTTTTAATCACATGACCATCTAACAAAAAATGTATTGACTACATTATTACATATGGTTAGGTATGTAGCACCTGCCAGAATGGCGCTACAACACAACGCATAGCGCCTAGCGTTGGGCGCTACCTGAAGGTTTAGTTCTGTGAAATACTTTCACGGATAGTATACTATATGAATTTGTGTTCCGTTTTGGTTATATTTTCCATTTTAACCAGCACAACAGTTTATGATGCCCTAGGGCAGCAAATGAAATCACACCATTTTTGGTTTGTCTCTAAACTGTACCCAGTCTTCACCGACATTAATTACAGGGAGCAAAAGGGAAAGTCTTCAAGCTAGTCATACATTACTCTTTCAACGGTAATAGGCAGTGGGCCCACTTTCCGTTTCCATTAGGAAACCCTCAGCAGGTTTCTTCGTTTACAGCCAGTCATGTGCGTGCCTTCCTTCCTTCCTTCGCCTATAAGAAATTGCGTCCGACGATCCGCCCTGGTGCAGAGCTCATTTCGATTCCTTAGAGAGAGAGAGAGAGAGAGAGAGAGAGAGAGAGAGAGAGGGCGCCAGGACCATAGTTTTGCCCACGTGGCCGCACATAGCAGAGGTCACGGAGAAACACGTCTACGGCCGTGGGAGACTTCTCCTGCGTGTTCTCCACCACCGCAAGTCGACCCATCTCCCGAGCTCCCTGCGCATTCATGGCGACGTGGTTATGTTGCACGGGTCCGCCAGGACGGCACGAGCGGGCTTTGCGGCCTGCTCGTGGCCCGTTTAGGACCGGCCCGTACAGTCCAGCCCCGATAGGAAAATATGCCGGTCCGAGCCCAAAAAAAGAGACAGAAAAAAGTTCGGTCCGGTCCGGTCTTTAACTGGGCCGACCGAGTGGACCGATGGCCCAAGGCCCATCACCTGTCCAATAGATCGAGGCACCGAGCCCCTGAGCCAAGCAACCCCCTCCCCTCGTTCCATTCCCCCTCCTCGCTCGATTCCTTCTGGCTCTCCTCACAAACAGAGGCAGCGCCTCCTCCTCTGTTCTATCCCTAACCCTAACCCTAAGGCGACGGCGCCGTTGCCCGCGGCCTCTCCCTTCACCGATGGCGCCATCTTGTCCGAGTCTGAGCTGGAGGAGCACGTGTACATCAGGGAGGCAGCAAGGCCAGCACGCCATCGGTCCGTCCATCCCTGGTTCCTCTCCGAGCGCCATGAAGAGGAAGAGGTAATCTGTCTCTAACCTGTAACCCTCGCCGAACTGAGATGATTCAGTAGATAATTATGTTTATTTGCACTAGTACTAGATGATTTTCTATGCTACAAAAGGAAGAAGATGAATTATTTGCACTTGATTGATGTATTGATTGATGTACTGACTACAGATATTATGTGCTGTTTTTTGTAGATAATGGTGAAGGAGAAGGGGAATGAGAAGGGAAAGGGTGCCGGTAAGGAGAATGTGAAGGCGAAGGCAAAGGAGAAGATCGTGAATTACTTAATTAGGCAAGATTCGGCGCTGCCTCCGCCAGTTTTGAGGAAGAAGAGGAAGCCTAAGGTGCATATTGGGAAGGCGAAAGACTTTCCCAATGCCCCAACGGGAGAGTTGATTTCTAGGTTAAAAAAACACCCTCCACCTCCTCCACGCCTCCCCGACCGCACTGGTGCCGGCGTGCGTGCCGCGGAAGCCGCTGCCGCCGGCTCCGCAACCTGCTCCGAGCTGCCTCATGCATCAACTATTGTATGATTGCTTTACTTGATGCTTGATGTAGCCATATTTCCATATAACCATATAGGTGTTGTTTTCTTATTTGTGTCCTCATGTGTGTTAGGTGGTAGATGACGAGGAGAAGGAGGAC
Source organism: Triticum monococcum (assembly GCA_034509565.1). Classification (NCBI taxonomy): domain Eukaryota; kingdom Viridiplantae; phylum Streptophyta; class Magnoliopsida; order Poales; family Poaceae; genus Triticum; species Triticum monococcum. Next base: position 754,329,372 of record CM067843.1, on the reverse strand, counting down.
GACGAGGACGAGGACGTGGACATGGATGAGGACAAGGACGATGAGGAATATGAGGAGCGAAATCTGTATATAGTCCCGCCACAAGTGAGTGCTGATATATCGGATGATGATACATCAGAAGGGTATAAGGAATCAGCTGATGAACTAGAAGGTGACACTATGTTCGAGGAATCACTTGTGCATGTTGTCTCTAGTGAGGAGGAGGCAAGAGAAGGGAAAAATAAAAAGAACAAGAGGCCAAGAGCCAATGCTCATGTTAGGATGTCATCGGATGCTTGGGCCCATTTTCACAAGGTCAAAGAGCCAGGAGCATCCCGGAGAGATGGTGTTGAAGGCCGCTTGTAACTATTGTCCCAAAAAGAGGTATGCGTATACGCAAGGTGGCAGCACCTCAACTATTGGAAGGCATATTTTAAAATGTGAAGGTTTAAGTGGCAAGATGGCTAGGAATGCCATCAAACAACTCTTGAACTGCACAAAATCAATGGTCCAACAAGTGGCCCAACAATGCACCCCTCTATTCAGTAGAACCAAGGAATCGTCAAGGAGCTTATTGCTAAGATGATATGTGTGCATGAGTATTCATTTAGAATGGTTGAACATGAGTGGTTCAACATTCTAATGAAGTGCATGAATCCAAATTATAAACCCATTGGTAGGAAGGCAATACGAGCCGAGTGCATGAGGGTTTACAAGAACAAAAAAGAGGTGCTTAAATCTCTCCTAAAGGGTGTGAGCTCCGTATGTCCAACTACAGATTTGTGCACAAGCAACCAAACCTTATCTTACATGTGTGTGGTTGCACACTATATAGATGGGAATTGGAACTTACAAACCCGTGTGCTTGCTTTCATAGAGTTGGATCCTCCTCACTCTGGAAATGTCATTGCGGATGCTCTCTATGCGTGTGTGACAGAAAGAATATTGAGACCAAAATTATGTCTATCACACTTGACAATGCTTCAAACAATGATGGTACGATCGATGCTTTGAAGGCCAAGTTCTTGTTTCAGAGAGGTATGCTTGTATGCCTTCTGTTTTTACACACATGCTTGATGTTTTTTCTCATATGCTTGTTGCTATGCTCATATAGAAGCTCTCTGTGCTCATATGTTTGATGTTTGTGCTCATATGCTTGCTGTTTTTTCTCACATACTTGTTGTTTTTGCTCATATGCTTGTTGCTACGCTCATATAGAAGCTCTTTGTGCACATATGTTTGAAGTTTGTGCTCATATGCTTGCTGGTTTTGCTCACATGCTTGCTGTTTTTGCTCATATAAATTTTTTCTTTTGTAGGTAAGGACTTCGAAGGCCAATATTTTCATATTCGTTGTTGTGCACACATCCACAACTTGGTCGTGCAAGATGGGATAGAGATCTTAGATAATTTGATAAACAGCTTAAGAGAGATGGTGAAGTACTTCAGGAGGTCACCTTCTCGTCTCCATGCTTTTGTTGCCACTTGCAAAAGCTTGGGTGTCAAAGTTGGTAATCATTTACACCTGGATTGTAAAACAAGGTGGAGTTCAACCTATAAGATGATTAACACTGCCCGTGGATATAAGGAAGCCTTGACCTCTCATGTTGGTTCCAATGCCAACTATGCTTGGGCGCCGACAAATGCAGAGTGGGACATGTATGAGCTTATCTCTCCATTACTTGAGAGTTTGGCTGAGGTGACAAAAGCATTTTCAGGAAGTTTATATCCCACTTCGAACATCTTCCACCCATACAATGTTGGCGTCAAGCTTGCAATCAAACATGCAATGACTAGTGATAGTGACCACTACAAGAAAATGGGTGAAGCATTGTTGGAGAAGTTTGACAGATATTGGGAAGAAAAGAACAATGCCATGGTGATCGCAACCATCTTTAATCCACAGTACATATGCTTGCTATTTTTACTCCAATGATAGCTATTTTTTACTTATATGGTTGCTGTTTTTACTCCAACGGTTGCTGTTTTTACTAACATGCTTGTTTTTTTTACTTGTATGCTTTATAATTCACTCCAATGCTATCATCTTTGATACTAGGTACAAGATGAGTTACATAGAGTGGGCCTTTGGAGAACTATATGGAGAAGGAAGTGCGAGGTTTAGGACTGAGATAAAAATCGTGGAGAAAGAGTTGGCGGCCTTGTATTAAAAATGTGTTGCTCAAGATAAGAAAGCTGGAAATTTAGAAAGTTCATCTTCCTTTGCAAACATTCCTAGTATCCCGGTTCAAGCTGGGTACGAGTCCTGATCGTCCCGTTCAACAAGAATATCAAAGAGTGAGTTGAGGAACTACTTAGAGGATGAGGTTGCCCCTCGCAACAAGGCTCTTGATCTTCTTGGTTGGTGGAAAGACAATGCTCCTAGGTACCCAATTATGGCCAAGATAGCCAGGAGGTTCCTTACTATCCCGGCTACCTCCGTGTCTTCGGAATCTACCTTCAGCACGACCGGATTTTAGGTATGTCAACTCGTACTATTGAACTTTGGATATAAACATGTCAACTTCTCATCCTCAAACTAGTTTGTCAACTTGTGTTGTATTAGATGACTATAGGAGTTCGTTAAAACCGGTTATGGTGGAGGCATTAGTTTGTGGTGCAAGTTATATCAAGGGTGCTCACGTTGACTTGAATCTGGTGGTATGTTTGCCATCTTTTCCTTACCTTTTCTTTCTTTCTTTTTTGGTCTTGTTGTATGTGATGTGAGCATTTGTTTAACTTCCACACTTGTAGCCGAGGGATGAGAATGAAGAGGATGATGTTGAGAACATCAAGTTACCCATTGTGGTGGAGGAGATCAACGATTGGTAACTATTCTTCCTACATGTTTCACTTGTCATACAATACCAAATATTATTTATGTGAATGTTGCTTATCTTACTTGTAGACTTTCATTATGTGGATGTCGATCTTGCTATTCTGGAGATGGATGTCAAAGTGGTATTTCTCATGTGAAGGCTACTTTTGAATTTGTGTTATGTTGGAATTTGTCAAGTCATGAACTATGAATTGCTATTGCAAGTTTCGAGATGAACCTCTCATTTCTGTTATGTTGAACTTGTCAATTGACATGAACTCGAAATTTTAATTGCAAGTTTGTAATTGTGTCGTTCAATGATGATAACACCTTATATTGGTGGATGTGATTTTTTTGCTAGTGTTCTTCTTAGAATCAATTGTTTTGATGTCCAAAATACAAATAAAACATTGTCCAAATTTAGTTGTGCCATACTAGTCATTATACAGAAACAGAGCACTCACTAAATTTGGACAACCTAAATTGTGGCCAAAAAGCACAACAGGGCACTCCCAGGAGAAGCTACTGGCTAATAATGGCCAAAACGCTTAATATAGCACTCCCAGGGATAGCTACAGTCTAAATACGACAAAACAGCCTAAACAGAGTCCCAGCCATCGGTCCCATTCGGTCCATTCGGGCTGACCGAGCTTTGCTCCTCTCGGTCCGGTCCTCGAAAATAGGGTTGCTGGCCACCTCGGTCCGGTCCGGACCGAACCGGCCGCGGCCGGTCCAAAGGCTGGCTCGGTCAAAGCACAGACCGGATCGGACCGCGTCCACCCAGATCCACGCTTTCGGGCGACCTCATCCGCCGCATCGTTTACTCCTTCCTCGACGACAACGACCTCAACTGTTACATGCAGTACCGCACTCTCTGCACCGGCTGGCGGGCCGCCACCGACGATCCAAGGAGCGACGCCTCCGACCCCCGCTTTCACCTGAGCCGGTGGATCATCCTCGACGAGGTTTTTCCAGAGCAAAGGGAATCTGCTCCTGTTGAACACCGACACTGTCGCTTCCTCCACAAGAATCTTCCGCAGCTCGGCGATTACCACGTCGTGGCTACCACTCTCGACGGCTACTTCGTTCTGGCGGAAAAGACCGCTCCTCACGCCGCTTGTGTCCTCAACCCTCTTACTGGCGTCGTGATCCGTTTCGTGTCGCCCGTGCCCCCCGATGTGGGGGGAGCCACTGATGTCCTTTTCCCCCATGGCTCTTCGCTCCGACTCACTGTGTTCTCCGACTCATCTCGCAAGGCTTACTCGGAAGCTCCTCACAGTGAAAGTTTCGTCAGATACAACCATAAGCAGCCAGCAGCTTACTATTTCTTCCGAAAGGCGGTCGTGGGTGGTGTCTACGCAAGCTTTTCTGAAGCATCCGTAGTTCGTGAGATGATTATATGCTTAGGAAATTTTCTTCCGGTTAATCTTTCTCCTGTGACCGAGGTTTTCTCCCTTGATCTTCCTGGACATGGGTACGGCATGCGGTGTTTCCTAGTGGATTTGCATGGGCATATATGTATCATCATGAATATCTTGAATCCACAGGGAGTCTTGGCTCTCTTTGCTTTCCAATTTGACACCGAGATAGGTAACCTCGAGCGTCTGAAGACCACAGACAGATATGCAATCTTCATCAGTGACCACAGGTGCTTCTCCGTCGATGTTGATGAGTTCCCAGGAACTGAGCCAGAATGTGTGTACTACACTCAACATTTGGGTTCATCCGCTCATATCTGCAAGTGCAACATCAAGGATAACAAACTAGAGAGGATCTCTTAAGCTGCAGATTTCGTGAAGCAGGACAAGAAATTTGTCCTGGTCGCTGACCGTCCTTACACCATGATCCACCTTCTCACCAGCTACACCATCAACAACCCGGATTCTCAACTGGCCTTGCAGCAGATTCCATAAGGCGTTGGCAGATCTTCGTTTAATTCCTAAGGATAGTGATTTCAATCCGACAAGAAGTCTATGCATTTGCTAAGTAATTCTTCTTGTTTCCCGTCTAGTCTTTCGTTTAGTTATTATGGTTATTATGCCTTGCCTGGTTAAGAGTAAGAAACAGGTAGATTCTATGTCAGATCACCTCTAGTGGAACTGTAGTTTGATGTCTTAATTGGTACTATTTGGTATCAACCTAATGCGGCATCTATTATATATCGTGCTTGATGGATGCTATCTTATTTAGATATGTATACTTGTTATTCTCTTGTATTACTACTTCCTAGCAAATGCAATGTGGTGCTTAATTTCTAGCAGTAGTAAATGTTGGCCTTGTCAGCTTCTGGATTTTGCTAGCCTATCTAGGGAGGACCTTCTTGGCTCTTGAGTAATACAAATCCCTTTTACCCCCGCAAAAAAAAACTTCTGGATTTTGCTCCTGCAATGGAACCATCTTTGCAATGTCATGTCCTGTACAAGACATGGTGTTATATTTGCTTACTGACAGTTTGTCGAGCTGCTGTACAATGTGTCCTGGGCATACAACAGGGTATGAAAGGAATGTTTCATCTATTTTTGTAATGCTCTGATGCGTCTATGCTTGAGTCCCTTGAACTAGTTGCATTTGTACGTAGTTTATTCGTTGTATTTATGGGCATTACTAAAGAAAAACAATATGCAGCATGAATGTTGTTAAGGAACTAAACTAAAGATGTTCACTGCTTATAAATATGTGTGACGCAGTTGGCCGTTGCTGTTTCTACAAGGGTATTGTAGATTCTGTATCTTTTTTGTACTACATTTACAAAGATTTTATCCTGTTTAGACAATCCGTGTGTCCACCTGATCACCGAACTAGAGAAGTAGACTATCAGGAGCTCAAAATGTCCTTGTACTGCTGCAACAGTAAGCAGCGAACAGATGTTGGAAGGAACATAGGCTGGTGGATGAACTACTGAAACATCAGTTCTAACCATACCTTGTATGATTTCTTCTTCATCTAGAACTGCAGCACCGTCATTTTGTTGTCGGAGAAAAATGTGTTTAGGCGTTTCTTAATTGTAGCTGCAGTTGACGTGCAGGCCAATCATTCAGTTTGCTTCTACTATAGATTCTATCCTCAGGCAACTGCTGGACACTTGAAGTCTGCATTTTGCCATTGAGATCATCAATGCAGTCAGATAGCATATCAATTGTTTTTTTTTCTAATTGTCACCTCGGTAGAAGGTTAGTGGTTCAATCTCCAAGTATACAATTTTCAACACTAAATCAAAGCTTAACTCCAAGTGGTTGTTCAGGCTAGTGTTTTTCTTTCAGACGGGTTACATTTGGAACTCTGATTTCTTCTTCCGAAGAACTATTCTCAAAAACAAAAGGAGAAGGAGATACTAAACAAATATGGGTGCAAGTATTTACATAGTTCGTTTGGAATGGAGTATCTGCATGCATGACATTCCAAACACTACAACAAAACAGCATATTACTGACCTGCTATTAAGCAATCTACACTGACGGGCTACCCTGCCCGTCTGATGAACAGAAAACCCACGGAGCTGTCCAGTCCCGCACCTCCTATGGTCTTTGGCGACTAGCTCTCCCTCCATCCTCCGCTTACGAACATGATTTAATAACTCCTGTTTCAAGCGGAGGTGGCAAATAGACTACAGAAGCAACAGTAATAAATAAGTTTCACATTATGTCTTATATGTGGAATGTAAAATATCTATCTAGAAGTACGCGATCATCTTTCAAGTTTATAAATATAATTGTATGATCCAAATATAACAATGTAATAATTATCACAATAATTGTAGCTTAGTGTATACCATTATGATGCAGGTATCAACATGCTAGATGAATGTAAAACTATGTATGGGCATTGATATGCCTAAGAACCTGGTGATATTGCCAGGAAATTCACCAAAATAAAGCTCATATACTTTGGGAACTCGACCACTGATATTATTTTTTTGCTTGTAGGAGAGATATAGTACCCCGAAGGCATGTATATAGAATCTTACCAAGAAATCATAAAATAAATACATAGAATAGCAAGTACAATTATATGTGTGGATAGCACAATACTGGAATGACCGATTGACCATCAACCCAAGTATTTATAGCATAATGCCGCTAAAACATAAAAGAGCATGCCAGCAATATTAAGTTGGGTGAGGATTTAGCTGCACTGAAGATGTTCTACTACAAGTGATATATCATAAAGACACAAACGAGAAATGATGTATACTGACTTGTAAGTTATGTTCACTCACATAAGCGGTACTCACATAAGTGGTATTCAGCCTACCGCTCATGCTAGAGAAGAGCTCCTTTACGGTGATTGGGGCAGTACTGGGAGTACTTTGGAGTACTTACCCCTCCGATTTTTATTAGCCATCCTATCTGGTGGGGGATTAAAAATGAATAAACCTAATTAGTTTAATCAGAGAAGGGCATAATGGTCCAGGGTAAAATATTGTGCTTTCAACCGATCACGTCCACGACCAGAACCGTATCAAGATCCAGTAGGTCAATTCCTCATTCTCGTCCCCTTCCTTCTGTTCGACGAGCCTGGCGAGAGGAACCAATTCACCGTCGTCGGCATCGTCCTCGTCCTCCTCCTGGTCCCTTTCACTATAGAAGATGTGCCCAGTGGCAGGAAGAAGAATAAGCCATGACATCTGCGGCGGCAGTGTTGGCGGCGACGGCGACGACGCAATAGAACTGGCCCCCGGCCGATCCCATCGCTTCGGGACATGCATCCTAAGCTATGAATCGCCCGAATCTCAACTTACTTTGATTCGTAGCCTGCACTTGCTACTTAGATTTGTTAATTCATCATCGATTTAGGTTTCCCTAGTGCATGCAATTCAATTTAGAATTTTTCATCATCCATGGTCACTTCAATAGTTTATGGGGGACCCAGTTTTATGGACGTTTATGATTGCTTGCCATAACATGTACAAGGAACAAAGTTTAAAATTCCACGCAAGATTTTATACTGGATTTTGCATGCATTTTTTGTCCTTTCAGATTTTTATTCATCTGAATGCTGATGCAGGAAGACATGGCGGGCGTAAGTCATGAGTCAATGATGGAGTACTATCATATTGCCAACAAGATGTTTAATAGTGAGGATGAAGGTTATAGATTTTATAACAAATATGGTCTTGAGAAAGGTTTTAATTAGTGTCCGGAGAAGCTATGTCGAGTGGGATGGATCCAACTGCCATATAATTTTAAGGAAAATTGTGTGTAGTCCTGAAGGGGTTCGTGAAGAGAAACACATGAAGAAGAAGATGGAAGATAGAAAGAGGAGGCCACGGAGTATAACACGTGTAGGGTGTAAAGCTAAATTGGTGATTGCAAGACAGGAGGAAACATGACAGTGGTTTGTGAAGGATTTCATCGATGAACACAACCATCCTCTAGCCCCACGCGATTTGTCGTGTCTTTTGAGTTCACACAGAAGAATTAGCGATGAGCAAAAAGCGGACATTGCAGACATGGAAAAATCTGGGATCAGAAAACACCCTATTATGGATATTATGTGCATGCAATACGGTGGATATGATGAGGTTGGATGCATTATGAGAGACGTTTACAATTTTTCCCATGCTAACAAGCAGGAATCAATTGCTTCCAAGGATGCTCAAACAGTGATCAATCACATGGTGACGAGGCAAGATTCAGATCCAGATTTTTCTTCTTCTGGTACTTGGTTGATGAAGCTGGTCATCTGAAGGGACTGTTCTGGTGTGATAGTCAATCTCGACTTGACTACGAGGCTTTCAGAGACGTTATTGTTTTTGATAGCACATACAGAACCAATAAGTACAATCCGCCATTTGTGCCGTTTGTCGGGTTGAATCACCACCACAGCACTGTTATTTTTGCATGTGGTATCATTTTACATGAAACAAGCCATGCATAGGAGTGGATGTTACGGACCTTTTCTGATACTATGGGACAGAAGCATCCTATATCTGTGATCACGGATGGGGACCTTGCAATACAGAGAGCAACCAGGGTGGTGTGGCCTGACTCAAACCATAGGCTCTATATATGGCACATTTAGCCGAACATTGTACGTCATCTGCATGATGACGCGGTAAAGGAGGAATTCAGATTATTCATATATGATACATCTTCCATTGAAGAGCATGAGAGAAAATGGTTACAATTCTTACAATGGAATAAAGTAACAAGTGAGGACTCCTGGTTGCATCAGATGTATAAGATGAGAAAACTGTGGTGTGCTCCATATCTTGAGGGTCATTGTTTCTCAGGATTGAGCAGCAATCAACATAGTGATAGTTTAAACTCGGTGCTACATACGCATCTTGATGCTAAGATGACGTTGTTTCAAATGCTAGAGCACTATGAGCGTTCCCTTGCGTCGTGACGCTTGAACAGACTCTCCAAGACATCGAGGCCTTGAAGTCTGTTTTGTTCACAGAGGAAAATGCTTCAAGTCTTGAGAAACATGCCGCAAAAGTTTTCACTCCTGTTGTGTTTAAGTTGGTCCTATGGAGCATAAATGTTGTAAGAAAATGTGACATTAGAGAGGTACTTTATGCAGCAGAAGTTACCACATACGTTGTGTCAGAGAAGGAAAGAATGGATAAAAAGATCGAAGTGCGCACGGAGCAGAAGGAAGGTCTGCTTCGCAGTATTAGTTGTTCTTGCCGCAAATTGGAATGCGCAGGCACACCCTGTTCCCACATATTTACATATTAGGAATTTTACAAGAAGAAACACTGTCCAGGTGTTGTGTTCCCACTAGGTGCACAATGAGTGCAAAATGTGCATTCGCACCGACCAGGAAGGGCGAGATGTATGAATACTCTGCAACCCTACAAAGGAACCGTAAGTTCAGGAATTTTAGTCACGCAGCATGTTTCACGGCATGCCACTTTGAAGAAGCGTTTCAGCATCTAAAAATGGTTTTGGAAGGACAAGATATTTGCAATGGATCAACAAGTGAGAAAGCTGATAGTAAGGGATCAACTAATGCTCATGGTAACAGCATTAGGTTTGGCCCGTTGATGCCACAATCGGCTAACCTTGATGGTGAGGGTTTCGATAAGGTTCTGGATCCCGTGCATGTGCCAGGCCGAGGTGCTCTGAAGAAAAGGTTATAGGCAAAGATGAAGAAGACAAGATCACTTGGTAGATGTAGCTATTGTCATGAGGCAAATAGTCACAATCGACGTACGTGCGCCAAATTGATAAAGGTACCTAATATTGAAGGAAATATGGCCTAGAGGCAATAATAAAGTTATTATTTATTTCCTTATATCATGATAAAAGTTTATTATTCATACTAGAATTGTATTAACCGGAAACATAATACATGTGTGAATACATAGATAAACAGAGTGTCACTAGTATGCCTCTACTTAACTAGCTCGTTAATCAAAGATGGTTATGTTTCCTAACCATGGACAAAGAGTTATCATTTGATTAACGGGATCACATCATTAGTTGAATGATCTGATTGACATGACCCATTCCATTATCTTAGCACCCGATCGTTTAGTATGTTGCTATTGCTTTCTTCATGACTTATACACGTTCCTATGACTATGAGATTATGTAACTCCCGTGTGCCGGAGGAACACTTTGTGTGCTACCAAACGTCACAATGTAACTGGGTGATTATAAAGGTGCTCTACAGGTGTCTCCAAAGGTACATGTTGGGTTTACGTATTTCGAGATTAGGATTTGTCACTCCGATCGTCGGAGAGGTATCTCTGGGCCCTCTCGGTAATGCACATCACTTAAGCCTTGCAAGCATTGCAACTAATGAGTTAGTTGCGGGATGATGTATTACGGAACGAGTGAAAAGACTTGCCGGTAACGAGATTGAACTAGGTATTGGATACCGACGATCGAATCTCGGGCAAGTAACATACCGATGACAAAGGGAACAACGTATGTTGTTATGCGGTCTGACCGATAAAAGATATTCGTAGAATATGCAGGAACCAATATGGGCATCCAGGTCCCGCTATTGGTTATTGACCGAAGACATGTCTCGGTCATGTCTACATTGTTCTCGAACCCGTAGGGTCCGCACGCTTAAGGTTTCGATGACAGTTATTATGAGTTTATACGTTTTGATGTACCGAAGGTTGTTCGGAGTCCCGGATGAGATCACGGACATGACGAGGAGTCTTGAAATGGTCGAGACATAAAGATTGATATATTGGAAGCCTATGTTTGGATATCGGAAGTGTTCCGGGTGAAATCGGGATTTTACCGGAGTACCGGGAGGTTACCGGAACCCCCCGGGAGATATATGGGCCTTAGTGGGCCTTAGTGGAAGAGAGAAGAGGCAGCCAGAGATGGGTCGCGCGCCCCTCCCCTCCCTTGGTCGGAATAGGACAAGGAGAGGGGGCCGGCCCCCTTCCTCTTTTCCCCCCTCCGTGAATCCTATTCCAACTAGGAAAGGGGGGGGGAGTCCTACTCCCAGAGGGAGTAGGACTCCTCCTGGCACGCCCTATCATGGCCGGCCGCACCCCTCCCCTTGAGCCTTTATATACGGAGGCAGGGGCACCCCCTAGAGACACAAGTTGATCCACATGATCATATTCTTAGCCGTGTGCGGTGCCCCCTTCCACCATAGTCCTCGATAATATTGTAGCAGTGCTTAGGCGAAGCCCTGCGATAGTAGTACATCAAGATCGTCACCATGCCGTCGTGCTGACAGAACTCTTCCTCGACACTTTGCTGGATCGGAGTCCGGGGATCGTCATCGAGCTGAACGTGTGCTAGAACTCGGAGGTTCCATAGTTTCGGTGCTTGATCGGTCGGGCCATGAAGACGTACGACTACATCAACCGCGTTGTCATAACGCTTCCGCTGTCAGTCTACAAGGGTACGTAGATCACACTCTCCCCCTCATTGCTATGCATCACCATGATCTTGCGTGTGCGTAGGAAATTTTTTGAAATTACTACGTTCCCCAACAGTGGCATCCGAGCCTAGGTTTTATGTGTTGATGTTATATGCACGAGTAGAACACAAGTGAGTTGTGGGCGATATAAGTCATACTGCTTACCAGCATGTCATACTTTGGTTCGGCGGTATTGTTGGACGAAGCGGCCCGGACCGACATTACGCGTACGCTTACGCGAGACCGGTTCTCCCGACGTGCTTTGCACATAGGTGGCTTGCGGGTGACAGTTTCTCCAACTTTAGTTGAACCAAGTGTGGCTACGCCCGGTCCTTGCGAAGGTTAAAACAGCACCAACTTGACAAACTATCGTTGTGGTTTTGATGCGTAGGTAAGACTGCTTCTTGCTTAAAGCCCGTAGCAGCCACGTAAAACTTGCAACAACAAAGTAGAGGATGTCTAACTTGTTTTTGCAGGGCATGTTGTGATGTGATATGGTCAAGACATCATGCTAAATTTTAATTGTATGAGATGATCATGTTTTGTAACCGAGTTATCGGCAACTGGCAGGAGCCATATGGTTGTCGCTTTATTGTATGCAATGCAATCGTGGTGTAATGCTTTACTTTATCACTGAGCGGTAGCGATAGTCGTGGAAGCATAAGATTGGCGAGACGACAACGATGCTATGATGGAGATCAAGGTGTCGCGCCGGTGACGATGGTGATCACGACGGTGCTTCGGAGATGGAGATCACAAGCACAAGATGATGATGGCCATATCATATCACTTATATTGATTGCATGTGATGTTTATCTTTTATGCATCTTATCTTGCTTTGATTGACAGTAGCATTATAAGATGATCTCTCACTAAATTATCAAGAAGTGTTCTCCCTGAGTATGCACGGTTGCGAAAGTTCTTCGTGCTGAGACACCACGTGATGATCGGGTGTGATAGGCTCTACGTTCAAATACAACGGGTGCAAAAAAGTTGCACACGCGCAATACTCAGGTTATACTTGACGAGCCAAGCATATACAGATATGGCCTCGGAACACGGAGACCGAAAGGTCGAGCATGAATCATATAGTAGATATGATCAACATAGTGATGTTCACCAATGAAACTACTCCATCTCACGTGATGATCGGACATGGTTTAGTTGATTTGGATCACGTAATCACTTAGAGGATTAGAGGGATGTCTATCCAAGTGGGAGTTCTTAAGTAATATGATTAATTGAACCTAAATTTATCATGAACTTAGTACCTAATAGTATCTTGCTTATGTATGTTTGATTGTAGATAGATGGCCCGTGTTGCTGTTCCGTTGAATTTTAATGCGTTCCTTGAGAAAGCAAAGTTGAAAGATGATGATAGCAATTACACGGATTGGGTTCGTAACTTGAGGATTATCCTCATTGCTGCACAGAAGAATTACATGCTGGAAGCACCGCTTGGTGCCAGGCCTGCTGCTGGAGCAACACCAGATGTTATGAACGTCTGGCAGAGCAAAGCTGATGACTACTCGATAGTTCAATGTGCCATGCTTTACGGCTTAGAACCGAGACTTCAACGACGTTTTGAACGTCATGGGGCATATGAGATGTTCCAAGAGTTGAAGTTAATATTTCAAGCAAATGCCCGCATTTAGAGATATGAAGTTTCCAATAAGTTCTATAGCTGCAAGATGGAGGAGAACAGTTCTGTCAGTGAGCATATACTCAAAATGTCTGGGTATAATAATCACTTGATTCAAATGGGAGTTAATCTTCCGGATGATTGCGTCATTGACAGAATTCTCCAATCACTGCCACCAAGCTACAAGAGCTTCGTGATGAACTATAATATGCAAGGGATGAATAAGATTATTCCCGAACTCTTCGCAATGCTGAAAGCTGCGGAGGTAGAAATCAAGAAGGAGCATCAAGTGTTGATGGTCAGCAAGACCACTAGTTTCAAGAAAAGGGCAAAAGAAAGAAGAAGGGGAACTTCAAGAAGAACAACCAGCAAGTTGCTGCTCAAGAGAAGAAACCCTAGTCTGGTCCTAAGCCTGAAACTGAGTGCTTCTACTGCAAGCAGACTGGTCACTGGAAGCGGAACTGCCCCAAGTATTTGGCGGATAAGAAGGATGGCAAGGTGGACAAAGGTATATGTGATATACATGTTATTGATGTGTACCTTACTAATGCTCGCAGTAGCACCTGGGTATTTGATACTGGTTCTGTTGCTAATATTTGCAACTCGAGACAGGGACTACGGTTTAAGCGATGATTGGCTAAGGACGAGGTGACAATGCGCGTGGGAAACGGTGCCAAAGTCGATGTGATCGCAGTCGGCACGCTACCTCTACATCTACCTTCGGATTAATATTAGACCTAAATAATTGTTATTTGGTGCCAGCGTTAAGCATGAACATTATATCTGGATCTTGTTTGATGCGAGACGGTTATTCATTTTAATCAGAGAATTATGGTTGTTCTATTTATATGAGTAATATCTTTTATGGTCATGCACCCTTGAAGAGTGGTCTATTCTTATTGAATCTCAATAGTAGTGACACACATATTCATAATGTTGAAGCCAAAAGACACAGAGTTGATAATGATGGTGCAACTTATTTGTGGCACTGCCGTTTAGGTCATATCGGTGTAAAGCGCATGAAGAAACTCCATACCGATGGACTTTTGGAACCACTTGATTATGAATCACTTGGTACTTGCGAACCGTGCCTCGTGGGCAAGATGACTAAAACACCGTTCTCCGGTACTATGGAGAGAGCAACAGATTTGTTGGAAATCATACATACAGATGTATGTGGTCCGATGAATATTGAGGCTCGTGGCGGATATCGTAATTTTCTCACCTTCATAGATGACTTAAGCAGATATGGGTATATCTACTTAATGAAACATAAGTCTAAAACATTTTAAAAGTTCAAAGAATTTCAGAGTGAAGTTGAAAATCATCGTAACAAGAAAATAAAGTTTCTACGATCTGATCGTGGAGGAGAATATTTGAGTTACGAGTTTGGTGTACATTTGAAACTATGCGGAATAGTTTCGCAACTCACGCCACCCGGAACACCACAGCGTAATGGTGTGTCCGAACATCGTAATCGTACTTTACTAGATATGGTGTGATCTATGATGTCTCTTACTGATTTACCGCTATCGTTTTGGGGTTATGCTTTAGAGACGGCCGCATTCACGTTAAATAGGGCACCATCAAAATCCGTTGAGACGACGCCTTATGAACTATGGTTTGGCAAGAAACCAAAGTTGTCATTTCTGAAAGTTTGGGGCTGCGATGCTTATGTGAAAAAGCTTCAACCTAATAAGCTCGAACCCAAATCGGAGAAATGTGTCTTCATAGGATATCCAAAGGAGACTATTGGATACACCTTCTATCACAGACCCAAAGGCAAGACGTTTGTTGCTAAGTTCGGAAACTTTTTGGAGAAGGAGTTTCTCTCGAAATATGTGAGTGGGAGGAAAGTAGAACTTGATGAGGTAACTGTACCTGCTCCCTTATTGGAAAATAGTACATCACAGAAACCTGTTTCTGCGACATCTACACCAATTAGTGAGGAAGCTAATGATAATGATCATGAAACTTCAGGACAAGATACTACTGAACCTCGTAGATCCACCAGATCGAGATCCGCGCCAGAGTGGTATGGTAATCCTGTTCTGGAAGTCATGCTGCTAGATCATGATGAACCTATGAATTATGAAGAAGTGATGGTGAGCCCAGATTCCGCGAAATGGCTTGAAGCCATGAAATCTGAGATGGGATCCATGTATGAGAACAAAGTGTGGACTTTGGTTGACTTGTCCGATGATCGGCAAGCAATTGAAAATAAATGGATCTTCAAGAAGAAGACTAACGCTGACGGTAATATTACTGTCTACAAAGCTCGACTTGTCGCAAAAGGTTTTCGACAAGTTCAAGGGGTTGACTACGATGAGACCTTCTCACCCGTAGCGATGCTTAAGTCTGTCCGAATCATGTTAGCAATTGCCGCATTTTATGATTATGAAATTTGGCAGATGGATGTCAAAACTGCATTCCTGAATGGATTTCTGAAAGAAGAGTTGTATATGATGCAACCGGAAGGTTTTGTCGATCCAAAGGGAGCTAATAAAGTGTGCAAGCTCCCGCGATCCATTTATGGACTGATGCAAGCCTCTCGTAGTTGGAATAAATGCTTTGATAGTGTGATCAAAGCATTTGGTTTTGTACAGACTTTCGGAGAAGCCTGTATTTACAAGAAAGTGAGTGGGAGCTCTGTAGCATTTCTGATATTATATGTGGATGACATATTACTAATTGGAAATGATATAGAATTTCTGGATAGCATAAAGGGATACCTGAATAAGAGTTTTTCAATCAAAGACCTCGATGAAGCTGCTTACATATTAGGCATAAAGATCTATAGAGATAGATCAAGACGCTTAATTGGACTTTCCCAAAGCACATACCTTGACAAGATTTTGAAGAAATTCAAAATGGATCAAGCAAAGAAAGGGTTCTTGCTTGTGTTACAAGGTGTGAAGGTGAGTCAAACTCAATGCCCGACCACTGCAGAAGATAGAGAGAAAATGAAAGATGTCCCCTATGCTTCAGCCATAGGCTCTATCATGTATGCAATGCTGTGTACCAGACCTGATGTGTGCCTTGCTATAAGTCTAGCAGGGAGGTACCAAAGTAATCCAGGAGTGGATCACTGGACAGCGGTCAAGAACATCCTGAAGTACCTGAAAAGGACTAAGGATATGTTTCTCGTATATGGAGGTGACAAAGAGCTCATCGTAAATGGTTACGTTGATGCAAGCTTTGACACTAATCCGGACGATTCTAAATCGTAAACCGGATACGTGTTTACATTAAATGGTGGAGCTGTCAGTTGGTGCAGTTCTAAACAAAGTGTCGTGGTGGGATCTACATGTGAAGCGGAGTACATAGCTGCTTCAGAAGCTGCGAACGAAGGAGTCTGGATGAAGGAGTTCATATCCGATCTAGGTGTCATACCTAGTGCATCGGGTCCAATGAAAATCTTTTGTGACAATACTGGTGCAATTGCCTTGGCGAAGGAATCCAGATTTCACAAGAGAACCAAGCACATCAAAAGACGCTTCAATTCCATCCGGGATCTAGTTCAGGTGGGAGACATAGAGATTTGCAAGATACATACGGATCTGAATGTAGCAGACCCGTTGACTAAGCCTCTTCCACGAGCAAAACATGATCAGCACCAAGGCTCCATGGGTGTTAGAATCATTACTGTGTAATCTAGATTATTGACTATAGTGCAAGTGGGAGACTGAAGGAAATATGCCCTAGAGGCAATAATAAAGTTATTATTTATTTCCTTATATCATGATAAAAGTTTATAATTCATGCTAGAATTGTATTAACCAGAAACATAATACATGTGTGAATACATAGACAAACAGAGTGGTACTAGTATGCCTCTACTTGACTAGCACGTTAATCAAAGATGCTTATGTTTCCTAACCATGGACAGAGAGTTTTCATTTGATTAACGGGATCACATCATTAGTTGAATGATCTGATTGACATGACCCTTTTCATTAGCTTAGCACCCGATCGTTTAGAATGTTGCTATTGCTTTCTTCATGACTTATACATGTTCCTATGACTATGAGATTATGCAACTCCCGTGTGCCGGAGGAACACTTTGTGTGCTACCAAACGTCACAACGTAACTGGGTGATTATAAAGGTGCTCTACAGATGTCTCCAAAGGTACATGTTGGGTTGGCGTATTTCGAGATTGGGATTTGTCACTCCGATCGTCGGAGAGGTATCTCTGGGCCCTCTCGGTAATGCACATCACTTAAGCCTTGCAAGCATTGCAACTAACGAGTTAGTTGCGGGATGATGTATTACGGAACAAGTAAAGAGACTTGCCGGTAACGAGATTGAACTAGGTATTGGATACCGACGATCGAATCTCGGGCAAGTAACATACCGATGACAAAGGGAAGAACATATGTTGTTATGCGGTCTGACCGATAAAAGATCTTCGTAGAATATGTAGGAACCAATATGGGCATCCAGGTCCCGCTATTGGTTATTGACCGGAGACGTGTCTCGGTCATGTCTACATTGTTCTCGAACCCGTAGGGTCCGCAAGCTTAACGTTTCGATGATAGTTATATTATGAGTTTATGCGTTTTGATGTACCGAAGGTTGTTCGGAGTCCCGGATGTTATCACGGACATGACGAGGAGTCTCGAAATGGTCGAGACATAAAGATTGATATATTGGAAGCCTATGTTTGGATATCGGAAGTGTTTCGGGTGAAATCGGGATTTTACCGTAGTACCGGGAGGTTACCGGAACCCCCCGGGAGGTATATGGGCCTTAGTGGGCCTTAGTGGAAGAGAGGAGAGGTGGCCAGAGATGGGCCGCGCGCCTCTCCCCCCTTGGTCCGAATAGGACAAGGAGAGGGGGCCAGCCCCCCTTCCTCCTCTCTCTCCTCCATGAATCCTATTCCAACTAGGAAAGGGGGGGAGTCCTACTCCCGGAGGGAGTAGGACCTCCTGGCGCGCCTCCTCTAGGCCGCCCCCCCCTTTGAGCCTTTATATACGGAGGCAGGGGCACCCCCTAGAGACACAAGTTGATACACATGATCATATTCTTAGCCGTGTGCGGTGCTCCCTTCCACCATAGTCCTCAATAATATTGTAGCAGTGCTTAGGCGAAGCCCTGCGACATTGGTACATCAAGATCGTCACCTCGCCGTCGTGCTGACAGAACTCTTCCCCGACACTTTGCTGGATCGGAGTCCGGGGATCGTCATCGAGCTGAACGTGTGCTAGAACTCGGAGGTGTCGTAGTTTCGGTGCTTGATCAGTCGGGCCGTGAAGACGTACGACTACATCAACCTAACGCTTCCATTGTCGATCTACAAGGGTACGTAGATCACACTCTCCCCTCTCGTTGCTATGCATCACCATGACCTTGCGTGTGCGTAGGAAATTTTTTGAAATTACTACGTTCCCCAACACCAAGCCCAACAATTAAGCCTTCTCATTTTTGGGCCGTGGCCTTTTCCGCTAGAAAGTTTTAGTTTTTTTGTAATATAGAAAAGGTCCACTAGTCAAATGGGTCCTAGATGTCAGGTTCAGGTATGTGGGTCCCAGCTAGCAAGTTCATTTTCTTCATATTTCAATTTAACAGTAAATAAATAACCAATATTTAAATTGGCTCAAACAAAAAAACACATAATACTCCAAATATTATCAGCCAGATTCAGTACAGAGCTCCTATTGTACAAATAACATATACTTTACAAGCTCTACACATAATAAGCTCTAACATATACAAGCTCTACACGTGATACTCCAAACATTATCTAGAAGCTCTACAAGTATGGCAATCACAGTTACAAGCTCCACATGTGATACAGTTACAAGCTATGTTCTTCAGCATGGAGCTCCTTCGATAACAATCACAAACTCGACACCTACTCCTGTCAGGACTGGGCACAAACGGTGATATGCCCTCCACGGCCACCCTGATACATGAATCAACAAAGAAGAATTAGGAAAACTGTAGCCAATATAGCAAGAAGAGACCATTCAAAAAATAACAACTATTTATATTAGAATGACGACAACAATTCAGCTAGTACCATGATTTTTGTTCTCCAGCTAGTTAAAATGAGATACTCATTCATACAAGAAAACAGAGAAAAATATGAATATGTATTGCACAAGTGCGAGTCGTGCAAAAAATTTCACTACACCAAATTGCACCTAAACAATAATGCCATTCTACTACCACAGCCATCCATTCACCTAATAGCATGCAAAGTATCAATGTTCTGTTCTTATCAGCTTATTCTTATGCATAAAGCAACTAAGGAAACCAAAAGAGGAGCACTAACTAGTCTGGAGCTGGCCAAATATGCGAACGAATCATACTAGTTCATAGAAATTAGGCTACAAAAGATCATTGATGGTAAATTACAGAAGAAAAAAGAACATCTACTATGGTGGAAAGGTAGTAAACGAGGCAGGCAGAGCAGAGCAGGGGACCTTCTGGATATCTCTCATAGCATACACTTATGATCTCAAGCAAACAGATCGATATAGCATCATTCATGCAAATGGAAGAAAAAGAGGGAGTTTGCGGCAACTTACAGCATATCGATCAGCATGTCCGTCATCTCCTGCTCTGTGACATGAAATGTGACTGCACTGTACATGGGAGAAGATCATGTTTCCGTAAACACTCGAGCAACAGCAATCCAGTGCCTTCTTCTCCGAGCTTGCTCCTTCTTCTCCTGGGTGTGCTCCTTCTTCTCGTACAATAGCAGCAACAATAGGTTAATGACAATAGTAGATTGACAACAGCAGTAGGTCAATAACAAAAAAACAGACCAGAATAAGATGCATCCAAACGATTCTCAACAGGAATAAGATGCATCTACAGACCAGAATACCTTTTCAAGTAGCCAAGCATGATCTAAACTTCAAGGGCAAGATTAGCAGGCAAGGCAAATACTTAACAAGGTAATTCAGGGTCAGAGCAAATTGGAGATGCAAGGGGTCGTCTGTAGAAGCACCCAACAGTTTAATTGAAGCAAATTGGAGATGACACGGTGGTCAAGTGATCATACCATGACAGTATATAGAAACCATTGAAGCACATCATGCATGCTGAAAGATCGTAACATGGTTGAATTTTAATTGAAGCACGTCATGGAAATTTTAATTGAATTCAGTTAAATTTGTGCTACTGCTGCTGTTATATGCTTTTTTTATTTGAGATAACAGTACATAAATCATCAGACCAGATATTGATTATATGCTTTCAATGAATGTAAATACATATATGAAGTTCCACAGAAGAAATCGCTAACAACAAAAATGCATCATTATTCTTAATCCCATATCATCAGTTTGCGCAAGTTGCAGCACCATGCAGCAATTTCCACTCCAATCCAGGAAGAGCACTACTACTTGCAGATAACCAGAGTTCAACAAAGATACACGTACCATCAGTTTGCCAAACATGGCAGTGTTCGGTTCAGAAAGATGCAGTACAAATGGCCAAACTTAGATGCGTTCAGTTTTAGAAGAACTGAAAAAGACAGCATTAGTAAGATCATGTAGTACCACAACTACAACATTTTCTAGATAGATAATCAGTTTGCAAAAGCAACGCGTTCAGTTCTTACATCCAACCAGCCAACAAAGCGTTGGCAATCACTCAGCACACGCACTACGGCTACCACTACTTTCAGATAGAGACAAGCAGAGTCAACAGCAACCATATATGCCAATCAACCAGAATTTTACCTGCCCTTGGTGGCGCCGGAGATGGATGCTTCTGCTGTTGGCCTTCACCGCCCCTGACGCTGCTGCTCATGGACGGAAACCGCATCGCGTCAGGGAAGAGGATGGAAGGGAATGCAATGGAAGAAGAAATCAAAAAGGAGAGGAGAGGAGAGGGGGCTGACCGTCGGGGTTCTCCATGGCATCGGCGTCGAGGCAGCCTTCCCGTCCATGCCATGGCGGCCCGGAGCACGACTGACGACAATGTGCTGGATGGATCTGGTAGAGAGAGGAGACGAGGTGAGGAAGAGAGGATCTGGTAGGGATAGGAGATGAGGTGAGGAAGAGAGGGGACCAACCTTAGTCGCCGGAGACACGTCGACGAGCGGTGGACCAAACCCTATCCACGGGAGACGGTCGCGCGTGGCCGCTGGAGCATGCGAGCACCGGATCTGGGTGGAGCGTAAGGCCACCGCCGGCCCTCCCCCACCGTGGGGCCGGGTGCGGGTCACCTCCCACGAAAGGAGACAGAGACGGAGCCGGCGCGAACATGGATGGGACTCGGGCGCGCTCGCGGTCGGTGGTGGCGACCATGTCCACGACGGACAGTGAAGGGATGGGTGGCGGCGATGGGAGGGATCTGAGGTGGGGAGGGGAGAGGTGGGTGGCGGCGGCGAGGATCTGAGGTGGGGAGGGAGGGATGGGTGGCGGCGAGGGGAGGGATCTGGATCGGGAGCGACGATTCTGGCCGGAGGCGAGGGAGGAGTGGAAGGGGGAAGGGGAGGGTGCAGACGAAGGGAGAGGTGGGCAGCGGAAGGAAGGGGAGGACGGGGCAGCGGCGAAGCGATGGTCGACGGGGAGAGGAGTGGGGCGGGTGGTCGATGAAGGTGGCGGTGGCGGTCCAATGGAGGGAAAGGGGTGATGGGTTACGGTTTCGGCTGCGGGGAGAGGAGTGGTGTGCGGGGGAGAGGAGGAGAGAGGGGAGGAGTGGGTGAGTGGTGGTATTTTGCCAATGACAGGTGGGCCCGCGAGGAATTAGGCCCACATGTCAGTGTCCTCAACGACATGTGGTGTAGGTGAGTGGAGTTGCTTTCGGGTGGGTGTGGGTGGGGAGAGGGTGAGGGGTGTGGGCCGTTGGATCTGGCAGGATCCGACAGTCTCTAATGCTTGATCCGCGTGACATGCCCATTGACCAATCAGAATGAAGTGCAGGCTTCTATGATGTTATGACCATCTAAAATGGTCATAATCAATTTTCCATTTTCTGAGTGCCTAAAATGAGTTTTTTTGTGAAGGATCTAACATATATTTGTTGCAAAATTAGACCTAATCAATTTTATAAAATACTAGGACATATTTAATGCACAATTGACAAAATGATTGGTTGTCAAAAGTTTTGATCCACCTCTGGTGAAATAGACAAATTCCTGTCGATTCAGCTGAAAGCGGGTCAAATTTGAACTGTAGATGCCTTATAGTTTGCTTTTTATTTTTTCCAAAAATCATTTCTAGGTACATAAGTATCTATTTAATCAGAGAAACAACAAAAAAATTCCAAGATTCAACAACTAGCTAGGAACGGACAAGC
This sequence comes from Triticum monococcum, assembly GCA_034509565.1. Taxonomy (NCBI): domain Eukaryota; kingdom Viridiplantae; phylum Streptophyta; class Magnoliopsida; order Poales; family Poaceae; genus Triticum; species Triticum monococcum. The sequence continues at coordinate 754,306,830 of CM067843.1, read as the reverse complement.
CCGCCGTTTTGACCGCATTTTGAAACAGGCATAAAAAATTTAAAAAAAATCAAAAAAATGGAAGCATTGTGTCATTATATGTGACCAAGTTTCCAGGAAAAATAATAAACTTGTAATACGGCAATTATTTTAAAAAAGTGTTCTCAGAAACGAGCTATTAAGTGTGAAGATGAATGGCTTTCAACCCAAATGCTCAATCTTATGGCCACATACATGGAATAGTTTGTTTAAATGATCTCATATTGTGCACAAGGGTGCATACTGGAATGGCAAACAATGTTGCCTAAGGGAGTTTTCATTTTCTTTTCACAGACAATTCATTTTCCACTTTTTGATTGCCCTAAATGAGCTTTTTTGTGAAGGAACTACCAAATAATTGTTGAAAAATTGTACCAAATCAATTTTCTAAAATACTAGTACATATTTAATGCACAATTTACTAAATGGTTGGGTGTCAGAAGTTTTGATCCACCTCTGGTGGAAAAGACAAATTCTCGCCGATTCAGTTGGAAGCGGGTCAAATTTGAACTGTAGCTGCCTTGTAGTTTGCTCTTTATTTTTTCCAAAAATCATTTCTAGGTACATAAGTATTTATTTAATCAGAGACACACCAAAAAAAATTCCAAGATTCAACCACTAGCTAGGAACGGTCATTCCCGCCGTTTTGTCCGCATTTTGAAACGAGCATAAAAAATTCAAAAAAAAATCAAAAAATTGGAAAACCTAAGCATTGTGTCATTATATGTGGCCAAGTTCCTAGGAAAAATAACAAACTTGTAATACGGCAATTATTTTAAAAATGTGTTCTCAGAAACGAGCTATCACGTGTGGAGATCAATAGCTTTCAAGCCAAATGATCAATATTATGGACACATCCATGGCATAGTTTGTTCAAATAATCTCATATTGTGCACAAGGGTGCATATTGGAATGGCAAACAATGTTGCCTAAGGAAGTTTTCATTTTCTTTGGACGAAAAAACCATTTTCCATTTTTCGAGTGGCCAAAAGGAGGGTTTTTTGTGAAGGACCTACCAAATAATTGTTGCAAAATTGGACCAAATCATTTTTCTAAAATACTAGGCCATATTTAATGCACAATTGACCAAAGGGTTGGGTGTAAAAAGTTTTTATCCACCTCTGGTGAAAAAGACAAATTCCCGCCGATTTAGTTGGAAGCGGGTCAAATTTGAACTGTAGCTACCTCGTAGTTTGCTCTTTATTTTTTCCAAAAATCATTTCTAGGTATCTATTTAATCAGAGAAACACCAAAAAAATTCCAAGATTCAACCACTAGCTAGGAACGGTCATTCCCGCCGTTTTGACCGCATTTTGAAACGGGCATAAAAAATTCAAAAAAATCAAAAAATTGGGAAACCTTTGCATTTTGTCATTATATGTGACCAAGTTTCCGGGAAAAATAATAAAGTTGTAATACGGAAATTATTTTTAAAGAGTGTTCTCAGAAATGAGCTATCATGCGTGAAGATTCATGGCTATCAAGCCAAATGATCAATCTTATGGCCACATTCATGGCATACTTTGTTTAAATGACCTCATATCGTGCACAAGGTGCATCTTCGAATGACAAACAATGTTGCCTAAGGAAGTTTTCATTTTCTTTGCATGAAAAAGTCATTTTCCATTTTTCTGAGTGCCCAAAATGAGTTTTTTTGTGAAGGGCCTACCATATATTTGTTGCAAAATTGGACCTAATCAATTTTATAAAATACTAGGCCATATATAATGCACAATTGACAAAATGGTTGGGTGTCAAAAGTTTTGACCCACCTCTGGTGAAAAAGACAAATTCCCGCCGATTCAGTAGGAAGCGAGTCAAATTTGAACTGCACCTGCCTCATACTTTGCTATTTATTTTTTCCAAAAATCATTTCTAGTTACATAAATATGTATTTAATCATAAATACATGGTTTGGTGGCGATACGTTGAGGTTTGGACGGTGGCCGAGGGCTCCAACTCTAGAGCGCGTAAACTAGCATGCCCACCGCGTGGTCACCGCGTGACAGTGGCGTTGCCATGTGTTCTGGGCGGCCTAGGCATGTCTAGTGGATTGGGCACTCCCCAGATAGGTGCTAGGAAGAAAATCACAACATAAGATTCTCCCGAGGAGACCGATCGATGCTCAAACATGAATAAGCAGCAAAGTGTTTGATTAGCGGTACGGGAAATGCACATGGCCAATGGGCGTGAGTTTTGGCCGAGGATGATCAATATATTCACAAATTTTCAGCTCAAAAGGAGGATCCTAGGTGGTACTTGCTTTGCAAAGTACCACACTGGACAAAAATATGAATGTTGAAGCTGGGCTCAAAATAATGAATGGATTGAGCTGAAATTTCGTGGAGGATGGTTATTTGGGCATAGGAAAGCATTGTAGAAAATTGATATCATTTTGACATGCCAAATTGATATCTATGGATAAAAACTTGGGAAAACTAGTGAGAGAGATTGGATGAATGAAATTAGCTAAAAATTGGTGTAGGTAAGTTACATAGGTATGGTCATGCGCTGGTAAATTTTCAGATCATTTGGGTAAGCCTAGCTAGTTATTACTTCACACAGCTTCTCTCGAGGTAGAAACTTTGGAAATTTTCTGAGAAAGATTTACTAGGAAAATTGAGCTGAATATTATCATGTGTCAATGATTTGGGTATGGAAGAGTGCCCGAAAAGTTTGAGGGTAATAGGAGGGGTCTATATAACACTTGCTTTGCAACGTGCCAATTTGGCCATAAAATATAAATTGAACCTGGGCTCACATAGATGATTTGACTGAGCTGCAATTTGGAGGAGGGTGATAATTTGGGCATATGAAGGAACTGTATAAATTTCATGTCATTTAGAGATATAAAAAAGGTACTTCCTTCACAATGCTTCTAGGTGGACAAAAACTTTGGAAATTTTCCGAGGAAGATTTGCTAGGCAAATGGAGCTGAATTTTGTCATGCGGTAATGATTTGGATAGGAAAGAGTGCCCAAATATTCCGAGGGCAATCAAGAATATATAAATAGCACTTCCTTCATAAAGTGTTGTTGTGAACAAAATAGGAAAATGAAAATCGTTGAATTAGTTTTGAACTAGGCAAGGAAGGATTTTTACATATTTGATGAAGATATGCCCCAAAGAATTTATGAGATTTTTTTGGGAATTTTGGGAATGATAGAAATATAGGTTGCTTCACAACCTAGGGCAAAAACTGCCACATGGACATGACACATAGGCAAAACTGATGAGATGGCGCATAGTCATCACAACCCACCACAATCTACAAGGCTATGGCCATCTATATTGGTCATTAACAACTAGAAATAAGGCAGCGGACTAGCACTGTTTGATTTGTGACCATTTCGTGTAAGGACATTACGACCTTTCTGACCAAAATGGTCGCAATGGTTTAGGGTTTGGAGCCCTCTGAATAGCTTTTGACCAATTGCTCTAAAATGGTCATAAATTTATGACCAATTTTTCGAGGGTCACTGACAAAAGGTCATAAGTTGACATATTTCTTGTAGTGTAGCATCATCCACAGTAATCGCTTCTTCAGTGACTACAAACATCGCAAAGCAAATAGTTCATCTGTCTTGCTCTGTCTTTTCTACTGTGATGATTTTAGAAGAAATATAACACCTTTCGAAGTGACAACAGCAGCATCAGGTTGTCCTTTGGCTTTACTTGCGGTCTACTAAGTAGCTTGGCTGTTGTGACTTGTAGAAGTAGCAACCCTGCATCGGAAGAGGATATAAGCTGGTTATAACGTCCGAATGATCAAAGCACGATTCAGCTATGTACAATACTTACTTGGAGACAACTGGCACTACATTCCTTATGTTACAGCTAAGCTAACAACAGCCGGTCAGAGGGCGTTGGGAGATCTCCAGCAGGACAAGTCGACAGAAGCCAAATCAGGTCCTAATGCAACATCATCCTATGACACTGCAGCAATATTGTTAGCAGACAGGTTCATATTAGATCTGGGCATGGGAGGTCCAGACAGAACTGCAGCAGATGTGGGGACAGACCAGGAGCTGATGGTGAGAGTGGAGACTAGGAATCAGAGTGGGATACTATAGCAAATCTTAAAGATCTGACCAAGCCATCTAAATACCAACGTGCTCCTCTTGCTCCGCTTGCGAGCTGTAATACTTTTATGACTTTGTGGTACTTTGCGAACTTTTAATATGATGGCTGCATGCATCGTTCTAATGCAGAGGCCAGGGGTAAACCTCCATTTCCAAAAAAATACCAACGTGCATGCAATATACCCCTATAATCACACCAAGAAATCTGAGTGGCTAGTGAATCCTATGAAAACATGTATGTTTCCAACAAGCAATCATGTAATACAAATAGGGCGCATTCGAGTGGCGATTGGCCCTGAGATGGAATAACACTTCTCACCCGCTATTGATCCCCTCTCTCTATTCTCCGCTCGTCAGATATTTTCTTCACCACAAGCAGCATTCAGTATCGCCAAAGGTCTCTTCCGTCGAATCCGTCAACAAGAACCATGGCGGCCGGCTTTCTCCCTTCTCCCCCATGGGCAACGACACCAGCAAACTCCCTCCACCATGAATACGTTACCAGTGTCCCAACCAAATGTGTCGTGGGTATAGCCATTAACTAGCAGGAGAATGCAGATTTAGGAACTGGTGCTCACCTTGGTCGCCATTGCCCCTTGTCGCATCCGAGGCCGCCGACCAAGTCCTGGCCGCGGCAGTCATGGAGGAGGACAGAGGAGAACCCAGGCGGGCCGGCGGAGGAGAACCCAGGCTGGCCAGCGAAGAAGAACTCAGGCGTGGAGGAGAACCCAGGCTGGCCGGTGAAGAAGAACTCAGGCGTGGAGGAGAACCCAGGCGGGGCGGCGCCATCACGGGCTGCAAGAATACATATATTGAGGTAATTAATATTTAGGATTCCAAAACAACCACAGTTGAAAGAATAAACTTCAAATATAAACATCTTGGATCCCTAACTTGCTGCTCTATTCGTCTTAACATTGTTTTTTTCTTTCTAGTGCTCCTTCAACTTTTAATTTTTTCAAAACAAGTAAATCTGATATTATATGATTTTTCTGAGAATGTGCCACACACTTTTTTAATTACATGATTTGGTAATGCCTGAAATTTTTTAATTACAAGAATATTCAAAAAACCATTGAACATGTTTTAATCACATGACCGTCTTACTAAAACATATTGACTATTTATTACATGATTGCATTTTCAAAAAACTCAAAGATGTTTTTAAATGCATTGAAGACTTTTTTCATTTACATCAAAATTTCCATAAATGTATCATACTGTTCTTTTATTACATCGATTTCTACTAAGGTTTTTTTCTAATGACAAAAACATTAGGAAAATTGACCCAACACTTTTTAGTTTTCATGAATTTGTTTGTGAAAACGTGAGAAACACTTATTTAATTACATGAATATTTTATAATCTACAAATTGCTCCTCTTCAGCAATGAGGTCTATGAACTTATCATCTTAGTAATCTAGCTAATATTCATCTTACTAAATCTTGCTCTGATCTTACAAGCTGAAGTACCTCCTCATCTCATAATGATAACATGGGCATGTCAGTACAAGAAGCCCTCATGCAGTAAAACAAATCAAAGCACAGTTCTCTTTGATCTGTTTGAGGTCTTTACCGACATTTATTAATTAGGGAGCAAATATAAAAGTATTCAAACTCATCATGCCCAACTCTTTCGGCGGTCAGAGGCAGTTGGCCCACTTCCCGTTTCTAGAAGGAGGCCCTCAACAACATCCCTTCATTGTACGGCCGTCGTGCGTGCCTTCCTTCCTTCGGTTATACTAATAAATGTTGTCCGATAGGTCACCATGGTGTGTGTGAGATAGCTGCATAGCTCATTTAATTTCGTTGGAGAGAGAGAGAGCACGCGCCAGGACCATGGTGTTGCTACCGTGGCCGTGGTGGAGGTCATAGAGACGCCCACTCATGAACATTGTGGATCATCCATGCCTCGTTCGATGATGACCAGGTGCCCTTCGAGCATAGTTTCATGGTCGTGGACACTGCGGTCTTCTGACACTACGAGGATTGCCGTGAGTTCATCCATGGGATACTCGCCGACGGGCCGGTGAGCACTGAGTACGACCTCGCCCCAGCAACTAGCTAACTAGGGGGCCTATTGCTCACCCGCCAATGGACTTGACCATCGTGACCGGCCTCCAGATCGACAACCATCGGGGCGCCATCTAGTGCCTCGACATTAACATCCTCCTGTCGTCACTCCGGGAATGTTTGATCTACTGGGAGCCACTTGCCCTAATTCGCGGCTGCAAAGAGGCTGCCGCTCCCGGTGACAATGAGACAAACTTCGCAGCTTTTGCCCTCACAGTACCCCAGTGACAAGGTTTCTGTGCCTACTATGTTACTACCGAAAATGTTTGGAGATGAAGCACGATATTTTGCATCACCTCTAGTGTTTCAAATCTTGCCGTCTCCAGGCATACATCTCTTTACCCATGAGCCAAGGATACATATATTGAGGTAATACATCTCTTCTCCAGGCATACATCTCCTTCCTTCCGTAGCCTATAAGAAAGATATATTGACGTATTCCCTCTGTAAAGAAATATAAGAACGTTTAGATCACTACTGTACTTCCTCCGTAAAGAAATATAAGAGCGTTTAGATCACTAACATAGTGATCTAAACTGTCTTATATTTCTTTACACGAGGGAGTAATAAATATTATAATGCATGAGACACGACATATTATTTTTCTAGCATTATTTCTAGTGTTCCTTCAACTTTTGATTTTTTATTCATAACAAGTAAATCTGAGATTGCATGATTTTTCTAAGAATGTGTTATACACTTCTTTTAATTATATGATTTTGTAATGCACGAACATTTATAATTACAAGAAGAACTAAAAAGGCATTCAACATTTATTAATTTCATGACAAGCTTACTAAAATATATTAACAACATTATTACATAAACACATTTTCAATAAGATGAACAAAATAAAATGTATCCAACACTTTTTTAATCGCTTAAACATTTATATAAATGTGTTGTACATTTTTTATTACATGGATTTTTAATAAAGAAATGTTTTTGAATGACAGAAAATTTATAAAAAATACACCGAACACTTCTTGAATTACATGAATTTTTTTGTATAAATGTTTCAACCACTTCTTTAATTACATGAATATTTTTCTAATCTACTAATTCCTCATCTTCAGCTAGGAGTTCGATGAACTACCCACCATATATAGTAATCTAGCTCATATTTATCTTATAAGCTGAACTACCGCATCATATCATTCCCATAACTTGGGCACGTCAGTATATGACGCCCGCAGTCAATAAATTAGATTACGGTTGTCTCTATACTGTTTGCGGTGTTCACTGATATTAATTAGGAAGCAAATGGGAATATTTTCAAACTCATCATGCACATCTCTTCCAACGGTTAGAGGCCCTTAGAGCATCTCGAGCCGCGTCCCCAACACGTCCTCCAGGAGATTTTTTCATGCCGGCGCCTAAAAATGGGCCCAGACGCGCCCCAGGAGCCTGTTTTTCGCCAGTTTGGGCCTAAATTGGCGCTAGCAGACCCAGGCCGAACCCGACGCACTGGGGGGGGGGGGAGCGATTTTGGCGCGAACTAATTGCGGGCCTGCCGAGTCAGCGACACTCGCCTCGTCGTCCTCACAACGCCTCGGTTTCCCGTGGGGAATCAATGTCAAGGCTGCCGCCAGTCACCCTTCCATTGATTCCTCACAAGCGGCGCTTCCTCACGGGCCGCTCGGTGACACCCTCCCTCCCACCACGCGTACACATGGTGCCGAACGGCTATAAAATCGACGCCTCCCCCTCACTTCTGGCCACACCACGCCGTGTTCTGCCTCTCTGTCCCCGTGTGCAGCCGCCACCGCCGATCCTCCCCTCTCTCCCCAAGACCAGCCGCTCGGCCGGCGCACCTGCAGCGCCGGCATCGTCATCAACGAGGGTGGCGGGTGCGCCTCCTCCTCAGCTCCTCCCCGCTAGGTCAAGCCGAAGACGGAGTCGGGGCTCGCCGCCGTGAAGAAGGAGCCAGGCTTCGCCGGCGGCATGAAGAAGGAGCTCGACAACGCGTCAGTCTTGAAGTGGGCGCGCAAAGACTGGGCGCGGACGGAGCTGGAGCGCCAGTGCCGGGCCTACGAGCAGTTCACCGCTCGACGCCGTGGCTGCGACGAGGGAGGCGTCGTCGTCCTCGACGACGACGCACTGCCGCCACCGGTCCGCCTGCTGGGCGATGCTGGGCAGGGGTACAGCAGGGACGACCGCGTCAAGGAGGAGAAGGACGACAAGGAAGACGGCGAGGATGGCGGCGACGTCGGCGACTTCGTCGCGCTCAGCGTGTTCTTCGGCCCGTAGTTATAGTTGCAGCCCTTTTTTTAAAAGTTCTTCACTTTGCTATGTAAAAAACTATGTAGGTCGCCTAAGTAATGTCATGTTTCCTGAATTTTAGCCGGATCTTTGTCCCGTTTGCCGAACTTTAACCTAATTCTTTTTTTAAACCGTCTTTTGGGGGCGACACTGGGGCCGGCGGTTGGGAACCCGAAAGCCCCCACACTGATTTTTGCACCGGTTCGCCCCCAGGCGGCGATTTTACGCGCCCCCTGGGGTCCAACAGCTGGAGATGCTCTTAGCGGCATCCCTTCCGCTTACAACCGGTGTATGCGCACAACAAAGTATCCCGCTGTGTGTAAGATGTGAAACCAACACGTTCGCTCTATCTGTAAAATAAATAACGAACCAGCATACAATCAACCACAACTAGAGAAAGGACCAGCGCGCAAGTAACCAACAATCAACGACAACTAGAGATACGATCTCTGCTGATCGATCTTGGGAACGGACTACTGCAGACAGTCATGACGATAGCCCTGGTCCACCCAGCACGCATGCCAACCCATGGCGGGCCTCGTCCTCGGTCGCCCGCCTCCCATGGTATCATCCGCCATGCCACCTGACCCACCTCTGTTACGTCCACCGTCTCCTCTGTTGTCACGCCCAAACTCTCCTCATCCTCCGCCACCGCCACGCTACACAGGTCGGGTAGCATGGGCGGCCAGCCGGGCACAGCAATTCGTGCAGCAACAAATCGAGTCCAACCAAATAATCACCTTTGCCATCCATCCAAGGCCCCCAACTGGCAACAGAGACTGGAAACCTGTCATCCAACCCTGACAACACTAGTGTTGAGTACAAAAGCGGCTAGTAGCGCCTTCGTCACCCAACCCCAACCCTAGCATGCAACGTCAGTCCAAAACCCCTCTCCCCTTCCTCACCCAGAGGCTACGCCAGACCCCCCGGCCCCGGCGGCGGTCCTGCTCACCCCCGAGCTCTTTGCCGCGCTTAGCCAGGTGGCCGCCATGTCCAACCCCAATCCGGGGCACCGAGGATCCCTCTCACATCCGAGCTCCTCGCTATCCTATGCGGCGAGCTTGAGCCCTCGCCTCACGACCACTCCTACTTCGCCCTCCATCTCCGCCTTTCCCAGCAGTAGCTCGACTCCATATCCGCTAGCCACCCCTCCGCCATGCCACCGCAATGCCGACAGTCTTCCCTGCCCCCGCCTCCGTCCCGGGCGCCCTCTCACGTGTCACCGTCCCTTCCTCCGCCCAGAGCGCATGCCAATCTGGCCATGGTGAAGGTGCGACTGCGGGTCATATCCGCGGAGGAGGACACGCTCCACTATCGCCCGCTGGTGCTCGCCGCGCCACTCACCTTTGAGGCGCTCTAGGGCCGCTACCATTGCACCACACTGACCGCAACGCCAAGGACAACATCGGGAGGCGCAAAGCAACCGGGCCAACTTATGGGCCCTCGGCGCCATGATAAATGGCGGCTCTGCCGGGCGTCTTCGTCGGCAACGCCTTCAACTACCGTGCCGAGCTCCTCGTCCTCGGCCCCACAACCAAACGTAGGCCAACATCGGCTGTGTGCCCACGCCTGTTCGACGATGACCCCGCGGTCTTACTAAGATACGAGGACTGCCGCGACCTCATCCACGGGATGCTCGCCGACGGGCCTGTCCCCGAGAACTGGGGGGGTGGGGGGACCATCATCAACCGCAAATGGACTTCGTTGATGAGATCGTCCCCAAGATCAATAGCCTTTAGGGCGTCGTCCAACGCTTCAACATCGACATCCACCTGCCGTAGTTACTGGTATCTCTCATTTTCTGCCATCCACACGTGGACGCTGTTGTAGGAGCTCTGGCGGTACCCGGCCTAGCGTGCGCAATTCTCCATTTGGAGTTGGAGCATGGTGACAAGGAGATCGTCAGGCTGTCGTGCCTCCACACTAATGCCTTCCACATCCCATGCATCAAAGCGTGGTTCTATCAAGAATCAAAGTGCCAAATTTATTGGCGTGAGGTGATGGATTAATTCGGCTTTAGATTCCGAGATTAGATAGCTCAAGGTGCTTGACTCATACATCTTGAATGCAAAGATATTGATAGATTACATAGCAGATGAATAAATTTCTTCCCCGCAAAAAGGAAACAAAGAATAAATTCCGATGTAATAAATATTTGGGAGGTGAGACTGGTTTTTCAGCACGGGTGTCTAGGCACCTGGTTATCAGCACCGTCCAGGAAGCAGCTAGCCCATAGAGATTTTCGCCAGGTCCTGTACCAGAAGTATGATTAGCAGGCCTAGGAGAGCTACCCGTGGGAGCCTGGCAATATTTAAAACGAATCTGTGCCGATACTCACATTGTTCATTCATAGGCAGATTGCACCTTGCCTGCTACCGCATCTTTCCGTTTATTGGTAAAGGGCCAGATAAAAGGGAGTCGGGACCCCCACGTGCTACCGAACCTTTCCGTCTCATCGAGGTTGAATGGCCAGATAAAAGAGGTTCGGGACCCCCGGGTGCTACCGCACCTTTCCGTTTCTTGGTATCTGTGTAAAGTTACAAAGAGCAAAGTGAGCAGTTGGTAGTAGCCATACAGGAAATTTAACCACTTCTGCATTATTGATTGTAGGAAAAATTGCAGAATATATGAGCAAATATCACTTGTCCCGAATTCATCTAAATAATACTAGTAATTAGTAGCCTGTAATCCTAGACAGCAAACCAGTTGCTCTTATTTACCTCAGATTTATTAATTAGATGGGTAATATGGATTACTATGAAGGATGTCAGGAATTTAGATATCATGTTATATCAGATAGAAGAATTCATATTTGGATCGGAGTGAGTAACTGTTTATTTTTTCTTAATGCCTAGCTTAATTCTGGATGGGTCATCAAAGTCCGGATTGCAAATCCCTCCGCTCTTCTCACTATTAGCGTCTTTGTCTGAGAATCTGTTTCAAAGCATTTGCCGGTTAAGAAAATATAAGAAATTGTTTACTACTGTATTTCCACACTTAAATGCTTTCAACCTGGTAAAGGTGATTGTAGTTTTTGAATCTATAGGAATGTGGACAAAGATAGTTATAGGAACCGAAGTGAGTAGTGCCTAGTAATGCTATGTAGTATAGTGATACATCATTTTTAGCCAACACCATTGACTTTGGGTACAATAACACAAGGTAGTACATACTATCTACAAATGGCAGGTCCATATTAATATTTTGAAATAACTGACAAGAGCAGCATAACTTATCTGATGCCCTGTTTTCGAGTAGAATGACTAGTCAATGAGTCCTAACTAGAAGTCAGCTCAAATACCTCGACTAGTCGATCGGCATGGCACGACTCGCCAAGAGTCGCTAACAGAACGACTCGTTGACTCGTCAACTCGAAAACCTTGACCTGATGTGGATATTTATTTTAAGGAATGGTGATAAAAGCTCAGCTTCTAGTAACAAATTAGCAACTTTGGATCTCTCGCCCGCTCACCTCGCTGGGCAAGGAAAACCTTACCAACGGATGGTAGCCAAATTGGCTTGCTCACACAAACGAGGAAAAAACTTGAAACTGCGGGTAACGTGATGAGTTGTCGGGGAACCAAACCCCTCGCTTCTTTGCTTTGCTAGGCAAGGCAAGCGCTTGCCCAGAATCCAATCGTGCAGTAACCTTCGCTAGATTTACATGTCATGCCTGATTAGGCATAGCTTTGTTTTTCTTTTACCCATTTAATTTTGCCGGTCCCTGGCAAAGACCCACTCAGAGTGAGAAGTTCAGAATTCAATGTGCACTCAATACAAAGTTCAGAATGTTGGGTAGTTGACGACAAAATTATGTACTAAGCTACATCATGGTCAACAAAAATCTTAAGATTCTTCCAAAATAGTTTTAGTTTGACAACAGCCTAGAAATTCAACAATATAGTAAGAATTCTAGTAGGAAAATATTGGTCATGATCTGACGGAAAACTCAATTAAAACACAAGATTAGGAGCACACCAGGCGTTCTTAAGTAGTAGGCAACGAACGAAACACTTAAGAGCGCTTAATAGTCATGGCAACAAAGAGAATTATTTTGTTTTCTCTACTGAATAAAATAATGAAAAATAATGATGTTCATTAGATATGTTAGGCTGCATATTGTGCAATCTATATAAAAGGAGTTCCATATAAAGAGCTCCATATTATTTAACATCATCGATGGAAGGCCATGAAGGATTCATAAATGAATCTAGGATCTGTTTACGTTCAGCCACCAATAACAGATATCAAGTGACAACAGCAATTAGTATTACCTAAAAGCAAATATATAAGGGACTAGATCAATCATGCAACTACGCATTATCTATTGGATCGCTTGTCGCTTACAAAATATGTAAAGCTAACCAACATTGTTCAAGGCCACAAAAGGGCATGCACCTGAAGAGCATGTTTTGGAATGCTGCCACGGAACTAGACCATTAGGCATACACACGCACACCCAACGACTAGTTTTTACAAAGGCATTTGTGCCACCATGTTAAATGCATGAAGAAGCAAGGACTTTCAGCAATCATCCGCCAACCAAATATGTGAAACAGGGAATATAAGGTAAACCACCCATGAAATCTCCAGAATTGCACATAAGATGCACTTCCCAGCTATCCCTATCATACGACAGATTCACCTCCTTCCAGTCAGTAACGAAAATAAAATTACGATCCGCATGAATTGCAAACAACTCATACTTAAAGGTCTTGTCATCTTCGTCATATTCCCTTCCAAGCATTTGGGAACATCAATAGTATGCTTTAGGGTCCACACTTCACTAGCATAATCCTCAAGTACCCACACAAAGAGTTGGTAATAATAAGGAACCATATACCAAGCATGAAATTTCCCCTGAGAGTATCCAATTGAGCTATAACCAGACCTGGCTTCTTCCATTCCTTCCGGGAGAGTAATTTCCCCCACAAACATCCCCCTTTGAGTCCCCTGCAGCTATAATAGGTTCCTCGATCACCAAATGCATAAAATGCGTCATGCCATTCACAAAGTCACATTCGGCAGTAAAAGGAGGATACTCCCTGGTATCCCCCAACTCACGGTTGTTCCGAGTCCATCGCCCAGTTTTAGACGAGTATATCGCCACATCGTCGTACAACTCTACCATGGGTGTAAACGCCACAAAGCGGAACGGAACGGCCGCGTAAAAAAAGGCCAGGAAGGGCTGTGCCAGTTTGACATGCGCAGGTTCATCATCCTCTTCATCCTGCCATACCATAGGAGGCAACACGGTCCACTGTCCGTCATAGGATTGCACACGATATAATTGCATTCCTCGTCTTCTTGTGATCCCAGCATTTGCAGATGAGAAGGCTACTGCTGCATTGTTTGAGCTTGACCCTAGTGTAGCTCCCGCGAAGGAAAGGGAGCGAAGCATCGACCAGAGAGGCGGCTCCCCTGGACAGATTGCTGAAACGGAGACCGCCGTCTGAGTGGCGGGTGTGGAAGAACCCGTAATTCTAGGGGTTGGACTTCACAAGCCGGAAAGGGCAATAGAGCCGCGGCTGTGTGTGCCTGGATCTGGATGGGCTTTACCACTTCTTCGAAAAGTTTGCCCAAAGGTTGTGTATATTAGGAAATAGGGTAGTAGAGCGGGGCAGCGACTGTGTATATCGAGAAAAAGGATTTTCTAACAAATTACCTTATATGGATGCAGATCATTATCTGTCCAATTTTTTGTAGGCTATATGTAAAAGGCATATCCAAATGTCGGCGTATACCTACTTCCATTTTAGAGACACACAAAGGCATCTCTTTCTTCACCGTTTTTCAAACTAATTTTTGTCATCTATTTTCAAGATTCAAGAATAAAACAACGATAGATGTAGCTTGCCAAACAATTCACAGTAACTTATGCTACATATATAGTGCATCCTAGAGCGGGCCGATGGGAAGGAAATGCCAACAAGCGCACCGCCTTACCACTCAAACCATAGAAAAACGGTTACTTGGTTCAATAGTTCATCACACAAAAAAAAACGCTCCAACTTCCTTGTATAATGGGGGTTGCGACTCCTCTGGTACTTTCCCAATACCGCATGACCCATAATTTGACTCCATCGCCTTCACATCTCATGTGTCTTGTCACCCGCTCGTCCCATCTAATCCCCTCTTCTGACACCAAAGCGCCGAGCATCCCATTCAATAAATCTGTAATTATATGAATTTTTTAAGAGTGTGTATCACACTTTTTTAATTACATTATTCTGTGATGCTCGATTTTTTATTACATGAACATTTAAAAAATCATTGAACACTTTTTAATCACATGACCATCTAACAAAAAATGTATTGACTACATTATTACATATGGTTAGGTATGTAGCACCTGCCAGAATGGCGCTACAACACAACACATAGCACCTAGCGTTGGGTGCTACCTGAAGGTTTAGTTCTGTGAAATACTTTCACGGATAGTTTACAATATGAATTTGTGTTCCCTTTTCGTTATATTTTCCATTTTAACCAGCATATCAGTTTATGATGCCCTAGGGCAGCAAATAAAATCACACCATTTTTGGTTTGTCTCTAAACTATATCCAGTCTACACCGACATTTATTACAGGGAGCAAAAGGGAAAGTCATCAAGCTAGTCATACATTACTCTTTCAACGGTAATAGGCAGTGGGCCCACTTTCTGTTTCCATTAGGAAACCCTCAGCAGGTTTCTTCGTTTACAGCCAGTCATGTGCGTGCCTTCCTTCCTTCCTTCGCCTATAAGAAATTGCGTCCGACGATCCGCCCTGGTGCATAGCTCATTTCGTTTCCTTAGAGAGAGAGAGAGAGGGGGGGGGGGGGTGGGGGTTCGCCAGGACCATAGTTTTGCCCCCGTAGCCGCACGTAGCAGAGGTCATGGAGACACACGTCTACGGCTGTGGGAGACTTCTCCTGCGTGTTTTCCAGCACCGCAAGTCGACCCATCTCCCGAGCTCCCTGCGCATTCATGGCGACGTGGTTGTGTTGCACGGGTCATCCTGGACGGCACGAGCGGGCTTTGCGGCCTGCTCGTGGCCCGTTTAGGACCGGCCCGTACGGTCCAGGCCCGATAGGAAAATATGCCGGTCCGAGCCCAAAAAAAGAGACAGAAAAAAGTTCGGTCCGGTCCGGTCTTTAACTGGGCCGACCGAGCGGACCGATGGCGCAAGGCCCATCACCTGTCCAATAGATCGAGGCACCGAGCCCCTGAGCCGAGGAACCCCCCTCCCCTCGTTCCATTCCCCCCTCCCCGCTCGATTCCTTCTGGCTCTCCTCACAAACAGAGGCAGCGCCTCCTCCTCTCTTCTATCCCTAACCCTAAGGCGACGGCGCCGTTGCCCGCGGCCTCTCCCTTCATCGGCGACGCCATCTCATCTGAGTCCGAGCTGGAGGAGCACGTGCACATCGGGGAGGCAGCAAGGCCAGCACGCCGTCGGTCCGTCCTTCCCTGGTTCCTCACCGAGCGCCATGAAGAGCAAGAGGTAATTTGTCTCTAACCTGTAACCCTCGCCGAACTGAGATGATTCAGTAGATAATTATTTTTATTTGCACTAGTACTAGATGATTTTCTATGCTACAAAAGGAAGAAGATGAATTATTTGCACTTGATTGATGTACTGACTGCAGATATTATGTGCTATTTTCTGTAGATAATGGTGAAGGAGAAGGGGAATGAGAAGGGGAAGGGTGCCGGTAAGCAGAATGTGAAGGCGAAGGCAAAGGAGAAGATCATGAATTACCTAATTAGGCAAGATTCGGCGCTGCCTCCGCCGGTTCCGAGGAAGAAGAGCAAGCCTAAGGTGCAGAATGGGAAGGCGAAGACTTTCCCAATGCCCCAATGGGAGAGTTGATTTGTAGGTTAAAAAACACCCTCCACCTCCTGCGCGCCTCCCCGACCGCACCAGTGCCGGTGTGCGTGCCGAGGAAGCCGCTGCCGCCGGCTCCGCAACCTGCTCCGAGCTGCCTCATGCATCTACTATTTGTTGGAAATATGCCCTAGAGGCAATAATAAAATGATTGTTATATTTCCTTGTTCATGATAATTGTCTATTATTCATGCTATAATTGTATTATCCGGAAATCATAATACATGTGTGAATACATAGACCACAATGTGTCCCTAGTGAGCCTCTAGTTGACTAGCTCGTTGATCAACAGATAGTCATGGTTTCCTGGCTATGGACATGGGGATGTCATTGATAACGGGATCACATCATTAGGAGAATGATGTGATGGACAAGACCCAAACCTAAGCATAGCACAAAGATCGTGCAGTTCGTTTGTTGGAGCTTTTCTGAATGTCAAGTATCATTTCCTTAGACCATGAGATTGTGCAACTCCTGGATACCATAGGAGTGCCTTGAGTGTGCCAAACGTCACAACGTAACTGGGTGACTATAAAGGTACATTACAGGTGTCTCCGAAAGTGTCTGTTGGGTTGGCACAAATCGAGAGTGGGATTTGTCGCTCCGTATGACGGAGAGGTATCTCTGGGCCCACTCGGTAATGCATCATCATAATGAGCTCAATGTGATCAAGTGGTTGATCACGGGATCATGCATTAATGTACGAGTAAAGTGACTTGCCGGTAACGAGACTGAACAAGGTATTGGGATACCGACGATCGAGTCTCGGGCAAGTAACGTACCGATTGACAAAGGGAATTGAATACGGGATTGATTAAGTCCTCGACATCGTGGTTCATCCGATGAGATCATCGAGGAGCATGTGGGAGCCAACATGGGTATACAGATCCCGCTATTGGCTATTGACCGGAGAGTCGTCTCGGTCATGTCTGCTTGTCTCCCGAACCCGTAGGGTCTACACACTTAAGGTTCGGTGACGCTAGGGTTGTAGAGATATGAGTATGCAGTAATCCGAAAGTTCTTCGGAGTCTCGGATGAGATCCTGGACGTCACGAGGAGTTCCGGAATGGTTTGGAGGTGAAGAAATATATATAGGAAGTGTAGTTTCGGCCATCAGGAAAGATTCGGGGTCACCGGTATTGTACCGGGACCACCAGATGGATCCCGGGGGTCCACCGGGTGGGGCCACCCATCCCGGAGGGCCCCATGGGCCGAAGTGGGGAGGGGAACCAGCCCATAGTGGGCTGGTGCGCCCCCCTTGGCCCCCCTGAGCCTAGGGTTGGAAACCCTAGGGTGGGGGGCGCCTCCACTTGCCTTGGGGGGTACTCCACCCCCCTTGGCCGGCGCCCCCCCTAGGGGTCCTATATAAAGGAGGGGGGAGGGAGGGCAGCCGCACCTCATGTCTTGGCGCCTCCCTCTCCTCTGCTACACCTCCCCCTCTCGGAGAAGCTCGGCGAAGCCCTGCTGCGATCACTGCTGCATCCACCACCACGCCGTCGTGCTGCTGGATCTTCATCAACCTCTCCTTCCCCCTTGCTGGATCAAGAAGGAGGAGACGTCGTCCGCTCCGTACGTGTGTTGAACGCGGAGATGCCGTCCGTTCGGCACTTGGTCATCGGCGATTTGGATCATGGTGAGTACGACTCCATCATCCCCGTTCTCTGAACGCTTCCACTCGTGATCTACAAGGTTATGTAGATGCACTCCTCTCTCCCTCGTTGCTAGATGACTCCATAGATTGATCTTGGTGACATCATGAGCTAGGTGATCCCAACCTTGCTGACCGAAGAGTGGCATCATGAGCTAGGTCTATGCGTAGTTACTATGCACGAGTAGAACACAAAGTAGTTGTGGGCATCGAAATTGTCAATTTGCTTGCCGTCACTAGTATTATCTTGATTCGCCGGCATCGTGGGATGAAGCGGCCCGGACCAACCTTACACGTCGCTTACGTGAGACCGGTTCCACCGACTGACATGCACTAGTTGCATAAGGTGGCTGGAGGGTGTCTGTCTCTCCCACTTTAGTCGGATCGGATTCGATGAACAGGGTCCTTATGAAGGGTAAATAGAAATTGGCAATTCACGTTTTGGTTTTGGCGTAGGTAAGAAACGTTCTTGCTAGAAACCTATAGCAGCCACGTAAAAACTTGCAACAACAATTAGAGGACGTCTAACTTGTTTTTGCAGCAAGTGTTTTGTGATGTGATATGGCCAAAGGTTGTGATGAATGATGAATGATATATGTGATGTATGAGATTGATCATGTTCTTGTAATAGGAATCACGACTTGCAAGTTAGAGGCTACAATTAGAGGACTTGCAAGTATAAGATAAATATCATGTTCTTGTAATAGGTTCTTGTAGTTCAGCTTATAAGATAAATATCATGTTCTTGTAATAGGAATCACGACTTGCAAGTATGAGATTGATCATGTTCTTGTAATAGGAACAACAATTAGAGGACGTCTAACTTTACTTTATTGCTAAAGCGTTCTCCATAGTAGTAGAAGTAATAGATGACGAGACAACTTCAAGAAGACACGATGATGGAGATCATGATGATGGAGATCATGGTGTCATGCCGGTGACAACGATGATCATGGAGCCCCGAAGATGGAGATCAAAAGGAGCAAAATGATATTGGCCATATCATGTCACTATTTGATTGCATGTGATGTTTATCATGTTTTACATCTTATTTGCTTAGAACGACGGTAGTAAATAAGATGATCCCTCATTAAAATTTCAAGAAAGTGTTCCCCCTAACTATGCACCGTTGCGGAAGTTCATCGTTTCAAAGCACCACGTTATGATCGGGTGTGATAGATTCTAATGTTCACATACAACGGGTGTAAGACAGATTTACACACGCGAAACACTTAGGTTGACTTGACGAGCCTAGCATGTACAGACATGGCCTCGGAACACAAGAGACCGAAAGGTCGAGCATGAGTCGTATGGTAGATACGATCAACATGACTAGTCCGTCTCACGTGATGATCGGACACGGCCTAGTTGACTCATATCATGTAATCACTTAGATGACTAGAGGGATGTCTATCTGAGTGGGAGTTCATAAGATGAACTTAATTATCCTGAACATAGTCTAAATTGTCTTCGCAAATATGTTGTAGATAAATAGCTCACGTTGTAGCTCCCTGTTTCAATACGTTCCTAGAGAAAGATTAAGTTGAAAGATATTGTAAGCAATGATGCGGACTAGGTCCGTAGTCCGAGGAGTGTCCTCACTGCTACACAGAAGGCTTACGTCTTTGATGCACCGCTCGATGTGCAAACCCCTAGAACATCGTATGTGGATGTTGTGAACACCTGATAGACACATCCTGATGACTACATGATAGTTTACTGCACGGCTTAGAGTCAGGATTCCAATGAAGTTTTGAACGCCATAGAACATATGAGATCTTCCAAGAGCTGAAATTGGGATTCAGGCTCATGCCCGTGTTGAGAAGTGTGAGACCTTTGACAAGTTCTTTTGCCAACAAGATGGAGGAGAATAGCTCAGCTATTAAGCATGTGCTCAGAATGTCTGGGTGCTACAATCACTTAAATCAAGTGGGAGTTAAACTTCCAGATAAGATAGTGATTGATAGAGTTCTCTAGCCACTATCACTAAGCTACTAGATCTACGTGATGAACTATGACATGCAAGGGATGGAGTTGATCCCGGAGCCGTTAGCGGTGCTTAAGACCACAAAAGGTAGAAATCAAGAAGGAGCATCAAGTGTTGATGGTTTAATAAGACCACTGGTTTTAAGAAGGGCAAGGGCTAGAAGGGAAACTTCATGGATGGCAAACCAGTTGCCGCTCCAGTAAAGGAACCCAAGGTTGAACCCAAACCCGAGACTAAGTGCTTCTATTGTAAAGGGGACGGTCACTGGTAGCGGAATTACCCCAAATGCATGGTAGATAAGAAGGCTGGCAACTTCAACAAAGTATATATGTGTTACTAATGTGTACCTTGCTAGTACTCCTGGTAGCACCTGGGTATTGGATACCAGTTCAGTTGCTATTACTGGTGACTTGAAGCAAAAGCTACGGACTAAACGGAGACTGGCTGAGGGCGAGGTGACGATGTGTGTTGGAAGTGTTTCCAAAGTTGATGAGATCACCATCACACGCTCCATCTGCCTTCGGGATTAGTATTGAGCCTAGATAAATGTTATCAGGTGTCTACGTTGAGCATGAATATGATTAGATCATGTTCTTTGCAATACGGTTATTCATTTAAGTTAGAGAATAATGGTTATTCTGTTTACATGAATAATACCTTTCACGGTCATGCACCCTATGTGAATGGTTCATTGAATCTCGATCGTGGTAATACACATGTTCACGCCAAAAGATGTAGAGTTAATAATGATATTACCACTTTCTTGTGGCACTGCTGCTTAGGTCATATTGGCATAAAGATGCATGAAGAAACTCCATGTCTAAGGATGTTTGGAGTCACATGATTTTGAATCGCTTGACACATGCGAGCCATGCCTCATGGGCAGGATGACTAAGACCCCGTTTTCAGGTACAATGAAACGGGCAAGTGACTTGTTGGAAATCATACATGCTGATGCGTGTGATCCAATGAGAATTGAAGCGTGCGGTATGTCGGAGTAAATGACCAAGGGTAGCCTAGCCGGCTCCCCCTGGCCCTTCTGAAAAAATTACGAGCCGATCCGGCCCTCAAGAATCCAAGACATGGGGCCGCCTTCCCCTTGCCGGCTGTCTCCCAGGCTGACTATCGGAAGGCGACCCGGATTTAGCCCTCATGAAGAAAGCCGCGGGAGGGCCTGCTCCGAGAAGCCGGCCATCAGAAGGCCGACTTCAAGAGGCCAGCTCCCACAAAGCAGTCAAGATCGTACCCTTGAAGTCTGCATCCACATAACGGCGATGTGACGGGGCGTGGCTACAGTAAAGCCCGCCACCCCCGAATCCCGGAGCACGCCTGGCACAGTGCGCCGTACGGGGTGGCCATGACCCGTCCTGCGCGGCACTGTTGCCATGTTGACCATGATGTCACCCACGATGAGCTGCCAGCACGGCCCACGGGCAGTGGGCCCCTTCAGGCAGAGAGACACCCGAAGGCGGCCAGGCCTCCCCCAGTCGGCCCGAGACGGGGCCGGCTCCCCACGGCCGGCTTGCCTCCTCCCTCAAAGGAGACGCCCCATTAAGGAGACAAGACGCGGTGAGGCTATAGCGATCGCCCGCCGGGCGGCGGCACTGTAGCCACGCCCACCTCGGCGAAGCCCTCGTCACCAGGTTCAGGCAACAGTAACCAGCCACCGACAAAGCCCTAGACAGTGGGGCCTGCCTGTCGACCAAGGAGCCGGCAGCCGGCGGGCCCCAGCAGCAGGCACAGAAGCCGGCAAGCATAGACACAGATGGCTGGGGCCCACGCCCAGCCAGATTACCATTGTACCCCCGGGGGGTGAGCCTATATAAACCCCCCGGGGCACCCATGCAAATGGTTGATCTGTGCTAGTTTTAGACACCACATAGAGAGGAGAGGAGAGCTAGCCGTGCCCTTCTTCTTCTTCTTCTCGCAAAACATCTCAAGGAGCATCTTGTAGCCTCTTGTTCATCTAGTGATCACGCGGAGACCCCGCAAAGCAGCAGTAGGGGTGTTATCTCCACGGAAAGCCCCGAAGCTGGGTAAGATTCGCCGGCGTGCATGTCTTCACCTCATCCCGCTTCCAGGCACCGGCGACGTCTTACTGGCTCCCACAATGATAAGCCACCCGTTGGCATATGTCGCACCTACCACCCAACATTTGGCGCCCACCGTGGGGCCAGGTGCACCATCGTCCGGAGACCTGTTCTGGACGGGAACCTTCTTCCTTCCCAGCGAGCGTAGCCAGCCCGGCACGCCCGATGGCGCTTGCCACGACGCGCTGCAAGGCGTTGCCAATGTCTGCACAGCGAGCAGCCTCGCCGATCTCCTTGACAAGACCCTCATCTCTGACAAGCTCGCCTCTGACGCGGGCACCGACCACCTCGTCAACCTCCTCGGCCAGCTCCATGTCTCCGGCGAGCTTGCTGTGGACTTGGAGTCTGTTGGCTCCACCGATCCAATGCCTGTCGACTCCGACACGGCCTCGCTCGATACTTTCCCCACCGACGTCGCGATCTACAACGACCCTCTTCCCCGAGCCGATGGCTGCGACGGCGCCACCACCGAGGTGATGGTCATCGGGCACGGCGGCGCTTCTGGCGAGAACGCCCTCGACGCCCCGCATGTAGCGGTCCACGATTTGTCCATCCCCCTCCCGGCCGATGCCGACGCCGAAGCGCTGGAGGCTCGCCGCCTCGCCCTCCACGCGGAGGGCCGGAAGTTGGCTTCCATGAGACGCCTCACTGAGGCCCACCAGCGCGATGCCGACCGCTCCGCCTTTGGCACGCCGCCCCCAGGCGGGCCAAGCCG
The DNA here is from genome assembly GCA_034509565.1 of Triticum monococcum. Classification (NCBI taxonomy): domain Eukaryota; kingdom Viridiplantae; phylum Streptophyta; class Magnoliopsida; order Poales; family Poaceae; genus Triticum; species Triticum monococcum. The sequence continues at coordinate 754,284,090 of CM067843.1, read as the reverse complement.
AGCCGGCGTTGTCAGACAGCGCGGTGCTACCCTCGCCGACACGCTAGGAGTCGACTACCCAGTCTACGCCACTCCGCTCGAGAACCTGCACGCCGCCCAGGCGGCCGTAGACGAGCTAGACGGACTGGGGGCCGAAGGACTCCCCCACATGATCAGGTGCATCCAGCAACTAATCGATGCAGCCGCACAGCGGCACAAAGCCGACGCCCGCGCGGAAAGCCCTTCCCCGCGCCGAGAGCACGGTGCGACGTCCCGGACGCCGACTGCGGGTAAAACCCGCGCGCGACATGAGAAGGAGCCGGCTGCCAGCCGAAGCCAAACCCGGACGCAGAAGGCCGTCCCCGGGCCGTGGAGCGGCGGGGCAACCCGCCTCCGCCTCCGCCTCGTGGGGAGAGATATCCCACCACACCGCCTGTCACACATCCGACTCACAGCAGCCGACTAGGTCTCCGTGAAGGAGTCGGCGAGAACGACGCCCGCCATCGGATCGACCGCCTAGCGCGATCCCTGGCGCTAGAAGAAGAAGATGATGTCGGCCCGCCTTGCTTCGGCCCCCGCATCCGCGACGAGCCTTTCCCCAAAGGGTTCTCGCTCCCAAGAGACACGCCCAATTACAACGGCTCTGTGAAGCCGGAAGATTGGTTGATTGACTACTCCACAGCGGTTCGCATAGTAAACGGCAACAGGCGCGTTGCCGTGAAGTACGTGACCCTCATGCTGCAAGGCACGGCGCGGACTTGGCTCAATAGCCTCAGGTCCTACAGCATCAACAGCTGGCTAGACTTCACGCAGGCCTTCGTCCGCAACTTCACCAGCACCTACAAGCGGGCCCCCAAGCCCAGACAGCTCTCCTTGTGCGTACAAGGCCCTGCCGAGTCCACTTGCGACTACCTCACGCGTTGGGCCGAGCTCCGCAACTCTTGCGAAGGGGTGCACGAGGTGCAAGCCATAGAGTACTTCACCGCCGGGTGCCGAGAAGGCACCCTCTTTAAGCACAAGCTCCTCTGTGATGAGCCGACTACCCTCGACGAGCTTCTGGTCATAGCGGACAAGTACGCCACCGCCGACTCCTGAATGAAGACTGAACTCCGGGTAGACGCGTCCGGGAAGGTAATCAACCCGGCGCCCAAGACGCCAGCCGGGGACTCCGGCCGACGCCCGCACCGAAGAAGCAGAAGGGCGGCAGGCCTTCTCCTACGAGCAAACTCTCGACGCCCCATGCAAGTTCCACAGTGGCGCGAAGCCGTCCAACCACACAACCCGGAAGTGCCACTGGCTCACCCGTATCTCCAAAGGTGAAGGGCTCGCGCCGCCTCCCCCTGCTGGCCCGCCGCCTCCGGCTCCGCAGCCGCCGACCGCTCGACCAGTAGTCGGAGTTGTGCACGATGAGTTCCCCGACGAGCATGCCGCCTACGTCGTTTATACAAGCCAGCCCGAAGGCTGGCGTAGCAGACGCCGAGAGCACCAAGAAGTCAACGTGGTCGCTGCCAACCCCGTCGAGCACGTGCACTGGTCAGAAAAGCCTATCAGCTGGAGCCGGGCCGACCACCCATAGGTGATGCCATCTCCCGGCTCTTATGCATTGGTTTTGGATGCCACCCTTGCAACGGACAGACGCGCCTCCTGTTTCTCCTGAGTGCTGATAGACGGCGGGAGCAGCATCAACATCCTGTACCGTGACACCCTGGAAAGCTGAACGTCAAGACGAAGCAACTCATGCCTACTCGGACTGTGTTCCATGGCATTGTACCTGGCCTGTCCTGCGCCCCCATTGGCAATATCAAGATTGATGTACTCTTTAGGGACAAGGATCATTTCCGCCGAGAAGCGATCTGGTTTGAAGTGGTGGACCTGGAGAGCCCCTACCATGCATTGCTTGGCCGTCCTGCCTTGGCCAGGTTCATGGCTGTTCCCCACTATGCTTACCTCAAAATGAAGATGCCGAGCGCCAAGGGCATCCTCACCGTAGCCGGTGATTACAAGAAATCTTCCGAGTGCGCTGCAGCCAGCAGCCAGCTGGCCGAGTCCCTTGTGATTGCCGAAGAAAAGAAGATGTTGGACCGAGTCGTGGCCATGGCCAGCAAACAGCCGGCCCTGTCCCCCGATCCCAAGGGGTGTGATGCCCAAGGATCTTTCAAGCCGGCCGAGGAGACGAAGAAGATACCTCTTGACCCCGAGCATCCAGAAAGGTTTTCCGTAATCGGGGCAAACCTAAATAGCAAATAGGAAGGCGAGCTCGCCGACTTCCTCCGTGAGAATCAGGATATCTTTGCATGGTCCCCTAAGGACATGCCCGGTGTTCCGAAGGAATTCGACGAGCACAAGCTACATGTCCGAGAAGGCGCAAAACCAGTCAAACAACCCCTCCGCCGACTGTCGGAGGAGAAAAGAAGGATTGTGGGAGAGGAGATAGCCCGGCTTCTGGCAGCCGGCTTCATTATGGAGGTTTTCTTTCCAGAGTGGCTCACCAACCCAGTCCTCGTGCTAAAGAAGAACAACAAGTGGCGCATGTGCATAGACTACACGAGTCTCAACAAGGCTTGCCCCAAAGATCCCTTTGCCCTGCCAAGGATTGATCAAGTGATAGACTCCACGGCCGGATGCGAGTTGTTGAGTTTCTTGGATGCTTACTCAGGATACCACCAGATAAAGCTAGATCCGGCTGACCGCTTGAAGACCGCCTTCATCACGCCATTCGGAGCTTTCTGCTACCTGACCATGACATTCGGCTTAAGAAATGCCGGTGCCACTTTTCAGTGTTGCATGCAGAAGTGCCTCCTCAAGCAGCTCGGCAGAAATGCCCACGTCTACGTAGACGACATTGTGGTGAAGTCGGAGAAAAGCGCGACACCTTGCTGGGGGACCTCAAGGAAACATTTGAGAACCTGCGCCGGTTCCAGATCAAGCTCAACCCCAACAAATGCGTGTTCGGAGTGCCAGCCGGCCAGCTCCTAGGCTTCCTGGTCTTCGAACGCGGCATCGAATGCAACCCAATAAAGATCAAGGCCATTGAGAGAATGGCGATTCCCACCAAACTTCGAGACGTCCAGAAGTTCACCAGGTGCTTGGCCTCCCTGAACCGTTTCATCAGCCGGCTCGGAGAGAAAGCTCTCCCCTCTACCGCCTTATGAAGAAGACCACTCACTTCGAGTGGAACGAACAAGCCGACCAAGCTTTTCACGAGTTGAAGAAGATGCTAGCCATGCCGCCTGTCCTGGCGGCACCGAGTGAGAAAGAGCCCATGCTCCTCTACATTGTTGCAACCAGCCAGGTGGTCAGCACCGTCATCGTAGTCCAGCGCCCAGAAGAGGGCCGAGCCCAGTCGGTCCAAAGGCCGGTGTACTATTTGAGCGAGGTGCTGTCTACCTCGAAGCAGAACTACCTGCACTACCAGAAGATGTGCTATGGCGTGTACTTCGCCGCTAAGAAGTTGAAACCCTACTTCCAAAAGCACCCCATCACGGTCGTATGCACCGCCCCGCTTGCGGAGATCATAGGCAGCCGGGATGCATCCGGCCGGGTGGCGAAATGGGCCATCGAGCTGGCCCCCTACACGATCTTCTACCAGCCTCGCACCGCCATCAAGTCCCAAGCATTGGCCGACTTCCTCGTCGACTGGGCCGAGACCCAGTACCTACCGCCAGCTCCTGACTCAACTCATTGGCGCATGTACTTCGATGGGTCCAAGATGCGCACCGGCTTGGGAGCCGGCGTCATCCTCACCTCTCCCAAAGGCGACAAGCTCAGATACATACTGCAAATTCACTTTGCCACCTCCAACAACGTGGCCGAGTACGAGGCGCTCATACACGGGCTCCGGCTTGCCAAAGAGCTCGGCATACGCCGGATCCTATGTTACGGCGACTCAGACTTGGTAGTCCAACAATCATCCGGCGACTGGGATGCCAAGGACGCAAATATGGCGAGCTACCGCTTCCTCGTTCAGCAGATCAGTGGGTACTTTGAAGGATGCGAATTCCTCCACGTACCGGGAGCCGACAACGAGCCAGTTGATACCTTGGCCCGAATAGGCTCCACTCAGCAGGCAATACCAACCGGTGTCTCTCTGCAACGCCTCCTCAAGCCGTCTCCAGAGTCCGATTCCATCTTCGTGCCGCCTGACCCCGACGCGGCCAGGTCCGGCTTGAAGAACCAAGCAGGTGACCCGGGGACATCGATAGTTGGCTCGGGGACGTCAGTAAGCGGCTCGGGGACTTCTGTAGTTACGCCTGACCTGGGGACTGCCACACCCGGCTCGGGGACTGCACCAACACAACAGGCGGCAGCCAACTCCAGCATATCACCACCCAGCCCACCCGCCCTGGTCGCAGTAGCCGTGTTGGCAATAGAAGAAGTCGCAGCTCCATCATGGGCTCAGTCCATCCTCAACTTCCTAATAAACCAAGATCTGCCGGCTGACGAAACAGAGGCAAGACATGTCCAACGCCGAGCCGGAGCATACACAATCGTCAACAGAGAGCTCGTCAGGCGCAGTGCCACTGGAGTCTTCCAGCGATGCGTCGAGCAAGAGAAGGGCATTGCAATCCTGAGAGACATCCACCAAGGAGAATGCGGCCACCATGCGGCCTCAAGATCACTTGTCGCCAGAGCTTTCCGCCATGGGTTCTTTTGGCCGAATGCCTTGGATGACGCCAAGGAGTTAGTTAAACATTGCAAAGGGTGCCAAGTCTTCAGGTCCAAGCAACACATGCCGGCTTCGGCACTCAAGACCATTCCCCTCACTTGGCCCTTCGTTGTTTGGGGACTGGACATGGTGGGCCCATTCAAGACGGCGCGCGGCGGCATGACACACCTGCTTGTCGCTGTGGACAAATTCACCAAATGGATTGAGGCCAAGCTGATCAAGAAGCTGAATGGGTTGACTGCCGTGACATTCATCGCAGATATAACAACTCGCTACGGCGTGCCACACAGCATCATCACCGACAACGGCACGAATTTCGCCAAGGGAGCATTGGCACGTTTTTGCGCGACGCAGGGCATCCGGTTGGACTTAGCGTCCGTTGCCCACCCGCAGTCAAACAGCCAAGTCGAGAGAGCCAACGGCCTCATCCTTTCCGGCATCACGCCCGACTGGTCGTACCACTGGAACGTTCGGCCGGCTGTTGGCTCGATGAGCTGCCGGCCGTCCTTTAGAGCCTGCGCACTACCCCAAACAAGTCAACCGGCTTCACTCCTTTCTTCCTCGTGTATGGTGCCGAGGCGGTCATCCCAACCAACACTGAGTTCGACTCGCCTCGGGTAACCATGTAGACAGAGGCGGAGGCCAAGGAAGCACGAGAAGACGGCGTCGACCTGCTGGAAGAAAGCCGGCTGTTAGCCCTCAGCCTGTCCACCATCTATCAGCAGGGCTTGCGCCACTACCACAGTCAGAAGGTCAAACCAAGATCTTTCCAAGAGGGCAACCTCGTGCTCCGGCTGATCCAGCGAACAGTCGGCCAGCACAAGCTCTCGGCCCCTTGGGAAGGCCCCTTCGTCATCAGGAGAGCGCTGGGATATGACTCCTACTACCTGATCGATGCACAGAAGCCGAAGGCACGAAAGAGAGACGACTCCGGCAAAGAGTCGGAACGACCATGGAACGCCAACCTCCTCCGAAGATTTTACAGTTGAAATGCAGTATGTATCACGCTAACTTTTGTACTAAGTACGAGACAATAGGCCCCCCGAGGAGAGCTCGGGGACTGCCATCGTTTATCTATAAAAGAAGAGTATCATGCTTATGATCATGTCATTACATTCACTTTTTTTGTCCGGCACCGGGTTCGACTAGTCGGCCCGGGGACTGGCCGCCTTGAGTTATATTAAAGTCCTACCCGCGGTCAGACAAGTAGTGTGCCGGCACCCAAGCCTTCTCTTGCCAAAAGTCGCAGTTTGAAGAACTGGCTGTCCGGCTGGCAAGAGTTAAAGGCAGGAAAGGACGCCCACATGAAAAACGGCTAGGGACTAACGGACTTATATAACAAAAGCTGGTTTTTCTCCCACCACCGACCGACTACCAGAGTAGCCGGCCGGCCGGATTCCATTCACCTCGCTTCAATCTAAGAAAGCTCGAGTACTTGCCTTCCCCCAAAAAAAATATAGCCAAGTTCTTCCTTAGCTGCAGGCTGCAGAGCAGTTGCCGGTTGGGAAGGCAGCAGCTAAGGGAAGGCGACAAAGGAAACAACCTAAAGATAAAAAGCACATACGAATGGAAGCCAAACACACACACGATCATATTTACACAAAAGGCCTTCGAAATGCCAGCATTCAACATAGTTTGAATACACCCCCAGTGGGTGGAACTGCGCAAGTTTAACAAAAATTGTTCAAAGAGTAACAAGCAGGAAAAGCAAGGACGGCAGATTAAGCCAAGGGAGCGACCGGCGAGTCGGGCAGGTCGGTAGAGACGGTAGTGCTGGCTGGAGGAGTGGCCGGCTGGCGAACCTCGGCATGATCACCACCTCCCGCGGAGGGCGCGCTAGCACACGCCTCGTTGCTGGAGGCACGATCAGGCTGGGGCTGGCTGGCGGCTTCACCGGCCGGCTCGACGTCTTCGCCTTCCTCTCCTTCGTCGTCTTCACCTTCATCACTGGAAGCGATCTCCTCCGTCGAGTCCTCACCCGCTGCCGGGTCCAGCCCAAACCACTCCTCCGGCTGGGAAACGACGTCATCATTTATTTCAGGAGCAAAGACACTGATGTCAGTGCACTCGGCGATCGTCGAGGCACGCTGAGCGATAGCCCGCCGCACCTCCTCCATCTCCTCGTCGGCCTCCAGCCGCCAGGTGCGCAGCTGGTCCAGGTTCAGCCCGGGATACCAGGCTCGGACGAACTCCAGCGCCCACCCAGCTCCAAGCCGGGCCGCCGATGCCTTCTAGGCCTCGAAGCGGCCAACCGCGACCTCCAGCCAGTCGGCAGTCCGACTCGTGGTGCGGGGAATCGTTTCGCATGGCCAGAGGGCGGCCAACACCTGCGCCCCGGCGCGCTGGAGGCGGTGGAGCATGCGGTGAGCCAGCTGCAGCCGGGCTTGGACCGCCAAGAGCTGCTCCTCCAGCGTCCGGCTCGCGTCCGGCGCGATGTCAGCCCCTACCTGCCGGCGCGCCTCGTGGTGGGCCTCGATGGTCTGGGTGGCGAAGATGGAGTAGCCGGGGAAGTAGTCTGCACAAAGAACAAAAAGCAGCACAAGTCAGAATATAAATCAGGGGGCAAGGGGCAAGCAAGGAGTGAGGAAGGTGGCTTACCATTGATCAGATCCTCAATCCGACCGAAGCCCTCGGTCAGCGCTTGTTTTGCCTCAGCCCAGCCCACCGCTTCGTTCTCGAACTCAGCTTTCAGGGCGTCCTCGCTGTCCTGCGCCTTCTTCAGGGTCGCCTTGTGGATCTCCTCCTAGTTGGCCAACTTCTTGGCCAGGCGGTCATGCTCCAGGACCAAGGCGTTGTACTCGGCTTCCTTGGCGCGAAGGCCGGCCTGGGCCCCGCTGAGCTGCCCCCTCAAGTCGGCATTGGCTCCTGCAAGCATGAAGGCAAAGGAAAGATCAATAAGAAGTCGTCAGGGAAGATCCGACCCGACTGCTCAGCAGTAGGCCCGAATCTCGGGGACTACACAAAGTGGGTGCGCTGACGCGCCCCCACAGGAGATGAACGAGACAAAGCACACACTCCGGCTATTGGCCAGGTCCTCGGTTTTCCGACCCAGCTCCTGAGCCTGGGAGTTGAAGGCAGCAGCACAGAGGTTATGGTACTCCTGGAAGATCAGACAGGATGCAAGAATAAGATAGCTCTCAGGACCTAGTAAGTTCCAAGCCGCGTGCTCAGCAGCCGACTCGGAACTCGGGGACTACACCCAGTGGGTGCGCTGATGCGCCCCCACGGAAGAAATCAAAAAATCAAAACAACTAAGGCCAGAGGGCTCACCCGGATGACGGCCCGCGTCGCGAGGAACTCTTGGGTATACCGCTGCAGCGAGGCGGCCTGGGATTGAAGCCGGCTCCGGACCTCCTGGGCCGCCATGTTCAGCTCGGCTGTCCCTTCGCTGGGCGTCCACTCGGACGTGCTGGCGCTGGCCGCCTCCAGGGCCTCCGTCGTCTGGCTGGCGCCCATAGCTCGGTGCGTTTCCGGTGCGGAGATAGCTCCCCCTGCGTGCCGGCGAAATGCCGGCTGCACCTCGAGGCCGGCCCCTGCCTCCGGCTCGCCCCCGCCCGGCTGCTCTGGTACTGCGGCTGGTTGGCCGCTTTGGCCCGTTCCAGTCGGCGCCGTCTGCGGCGCCTCCTCCACGAAGACCACGTGGTCCTCCCTCCTCTTCATCACCGGCGGGTCTTGGTCAACCTCCTCCGACGGGGGCACGGGGATGTCGGGGGCCATGGCGCAGAGGGGAATGACGAGCAGCGGAGGCTGGTTGTGCGAGGCATCCGCCTCCGCCTCCGCGGCTGCCGCCTCCGCCCGGGCCTTGGCCGCCGCGTCAGCCTGCTCCTTCGCCGCCTGGGTGGTCCTTCGCCCCGCCGCCTCCCACTCCTCCCGCGCCTCCCGTGTGTTCTGCTCCGTGGCCTCCATGAGGTCGGCGCGGGGATCCACGCGGCGGGAGCCTGAGGACCCTCCAGTCGGCCCGACTACGGAGCCGCCAGGACCTCGCTCGAAGGAAAGCGGTGCCCTGCCCAGCGAGCAAAGAAAGGTTTAGAAGAGTCTCAATCGAAAAGGACAACAAAAAAATACAAGACATTTGACGACATACGCCGAGATCGCATGCGGCTGTTTCACCGCCTTGCGGAAGCGGGCCGCCTTCACGGCCGCCTCATCCCGCTTGGTCGCCGTCGTGGAACCCTTGGATTTCTTTGGGTGGCTGCCGAAGAAGGTCGACGCGGCCCGGCGTTTCTGCGCGCTGCCACGGGCAGCCGGCGCGGCAGACAGGCCCGCGCCTTGATGATCAAGCGCCGGCTGGCGGTGCGGGGCGGCTTCGACCTCGCCATCGTCCGCCCAGTCCTCGAGGCTGGCCCCGAGCCCCGCGCCTCCTGCCTTGTCGCCTTCCCCCATGATGGCACCTTCCATGGCGGCCGCTCCCAGGTCCGGATCATTGCCGTCGTCCATCGTGCAGTCGGCGAAGAGCTGGCGCTCTACCCCTGCGGCCCCGGCCGTCGGCGGAAGAAGAGGGTTCTGCTAAGGGAAAACAAATTGATCAGAAGTCGGCCATCATGAGGCCGGCTACAAAAAAGAAGAAAAACTTACGGCAGGCGGAGGGTTGTCGCGAGAATATGGCCCCTTGCCGTATCGCCAATCATCGGCGAGCTTGCAGTTGGAGATGCAGTTCACCATGTAAGACACCTCGGCATGAGGCATCTCCCTGGTGCTCAGCCGGCATGGGTCGAAGCGGCCGCTCGTCTGGCAAATCATGTGAGGCCGGCCTTGGAGCGGAAGTACTCGGCGCTCCACGAAGGCGGCCACCAGGTCTGCTCCGGTCAGGCCCTCCGACTGGATCATCACCCGGAGCCGGGAGATGGCTGCGTTCCCGGCCTGAGACAACGACCTGGCCCGGTAGCTCCACGAGGGTTGCCTCCCAGCCGGCGGGCCGGCTACGTAAGCCGGCAGGTTGACGTAGTCGCCTTGCTGGGCGATGTTCTTCACGTAAAAGTAGGACTTCTGCCAGAGCTTCACCGACTGGATCAGCGGGATGGGCGGCAACGGATTGTTCTCGCCCGTCCGCCTCATGGCAATGAAGGCTCCGCAGGGGGCGGGCGCGCCCGCGACAACGGTGTCGAGCTTGCTCTGGAAGAATTCTCCCCAAAGCTCGAGAGTGGGGAGAACCCCAAGAAAGCCCTCGCACAAGGTGATGAGAGCCGACAGCAGCATCACCGCATTGGGCGTGAGGTGATGCGGCTGGAGGTGGTAAAATTCAAGAAAAGCTCGAAGGAATCCGCTCGCCGGGAGGCCGAAGCCGCGCAGGCAGTGCGAGCGGAAGATTACCCGCTCGCCCTCCTCCGGTGCCGGCAAAATCTCCCTCGCTGGCGCCTGACGAACCCGCACGTAGTTCTCGCCCTGCAGACGCCACGTCCGGCGGAGGAACTCAACGTGGTCCTCGTGGACGTTGGAGCCATCCCACGAGCTCGACAACGCCATGGGAACGACGCGGCGAGGAACAAGACGATGCGACGGCGGGGACACGCACGACCCCGCTTCGGCGGGACCAAAGGAACTGAGAGGTCCGACGGTGGAGCGGGGCGGCAATGGGTCGCTGCGGCGGCGTAAGGAAGAAGAAGGAAGGTGAGAAGGGGCAGAGCGAGGGAGAGCGTGCGAGCCTCTGCCGCTCCCCCTCCTCCCCCTACTTATAGACCCGCACGGCGGAGCCGAGGAGGCGTGGTGTGGGGGGACGTGGGATCAACTGCGCCCACTCCCCCATGTCCCACGATTATTGCGCCCTGATGGCGTAATAAAACCGTCGCGGGACGGCGAGCGGTCCGTGTGGGCCGCAGAAGATCCGCGCTCGGGACGAGGCCTAGGAGTGGCGGGCCCGGGCCTGCGGCAGCATCCCATCGCGCGCGCGCTTTGGCAGGTTTTCCTTGCCACGTGGCCCGCAGGATGGCGCGCGGTCTGCTCGCAGGCCAACCCACGTTCCCGCCTACGAGAAACAGAGCTTTCCGAAGACGGCGCGTATAAGCAAAGCCGGCTCCTGAGGATAGGAAGCTGACCAAGCTTCTCGTCCCTTTGTCAGCCTCGAAGCTTGAACAACTTCGGGGACTACTGTCGGAGTAAATGACCACGGGTAGCCTAGCCGGCTCCCCCTGGCCCTTCTGAAAAAATTACGAGCCGATCCGGCCCTCAAGAATCCAAGACGTGGAGTCGCCTTCCCCTTGCCGGCTGTCTCCCAGGCCGACTATCGGAAGGCGACCCAGCTTTAGCCCTCATGAAGAAAGCCGCGGGAGGGCCGGCTCCGAGAAGCCGGCCACGAGAAGGCCGACTTCAAGAGGCCAGCTCCCACAAAGCGGTCAAGATTGTACCCTCAAAGTCTGCATCCACATAACGGCGATGTGACGGGGCGTGGCTACAGTAAAGCTTGCCACCCCCGAATCCCGGAGCACGCCTGGCACAGTGCGCCGTATGGGGCGGCCATGACCCGTCTGGCGCGGCACTGTTGCCATGTTGACCATGATGTCACCCACGACGGGCTGCCAACACGGCCCATAGGCGGTGGGCCCCTTCAGGCAGAGAGACACCCGAAGGCGGCCAGGCCTCCCCCAGTTGGCCCGAGACGGGGCCGGCTCCCCACGGCTGGCTTGCCTCCTCCCTCGAAGGAGACGCCCCATTAAGGAGACAAGACGCGGTGAGGCTACAGCGATCGCCCGCCGGGTGGCGACACTGTAGCCACGCCCACCTCGGCGAAGCCCTCGTCACCAGGTTGAGGCAACAGTAACCAACCACCGACAAGGCCCTGGACAGTGGGGCCTGCCTGTCGACCAAGGAGCCTGCAGCCGGTGGGACCCACCAGCCGGCGGGCCCCAGCAGCCGGCGCAGAAGCCAGCGAGCGTAGACACAGACGGCTGGGGCCCACGCCCAACCGGATTACCATTGTACCCCCGGGGGGTCAGCCTATATAAACCCCCTGGGGCACCCATGCAAAGGGTTGATCTATGCTAGTTTTAGACACCACATAGAAAGGAGAGAAGAGCTAGTCGTGCCCTTCTTCTTCTTCTCGCAAAACAGCTCAAGGAGCATCTTGTAGCCTCTCGTTCATCTAGTGATCATGCGGAGACCCCGCAAAGCAGCAGTAGGGTTGTTATCTCCACGGAGAGCCCCGAAGCTGGGTAAGATTCGCCGTCGTGCATGTCTTCGCCTCATCCCGCTTCCAGGCATCGGCGACGTCTTACTGGCTCCCACAATGATAAGCCACCCGTTGGCATATGTCACACTACCACCCGACACGGTGGATATCGCTATTTTCTCATCTTCACTGACGATTTGAGTAGATATAGGTATATTTACTTAATGAAGCACAAGTCTGAAACGTTTGAAAAGTTCAAGCGATTTCATAGTGAAGTTAAGAATCATCATAACAAGAAGATAAAATTCCTACGATCTGATCAATGAGAATATCTGAGTTATGAGTTTGGCAAACACTTAAGACATTGTGGAATTGTTTCACAGTTGAACCCACCTGGAACACCACTGGGTTATGGTGTGTGCGGACATCGTAATCGAACATTATGACATATGGTGCGATCTGTGATGTCTCTTATCAATTACCGTTTTCATTTTGAGGTTATGCGTTAAAGACAGCTGCATTCACTTTAGATAGGACACCATCTAAGTCCGTTGAGATGACGTCATAAGAACATTGGTTTGGCAAGAAACCAAAGTTGTCGTTTCTTAAAGTTTGGGGATGCGATGCTTAAGGCTTTAGCCAGAGAAGCTCGAACCCAAAGTGGACAAACACATCTTCATAGGATACCCAAAGGTGACAGTTGGGTATACCTTCTATCTCAGATCCGAGGGCAAACTGTTTGTCGCTAAGAACGGGTGCTTTCTCGAGAAGGAGTTTCTCTCGAAAGAATTGAGTGGGAGTTAGATAGAACTTGATGAGGTTGTCGAACCTTTTCTTCAACCAGAGAGTGATGCAACACAGAAAGATGTTTTCTGTGGCACCTATGTCTGTTGAATAGGAAGTTAATGATAGTGATCATGAAGCTTCGGATCAAGTTGCTATCGAACCTCGTAGGTTGACAAGGATATGTACTACTCCTGAGTGGTATGGTCATCCTGTCTTAGATGTCATGTTGTTGGACAACAATGAACCTACGAACTATGGAGAAGCGATGGTGGGCCCGTATTCCGACAAATGGTTAGAAGCCATGAAATCCGAGATAGGATCCATATATCAGAACAAAGTATGGACTTTGGTGGACTTGCCCGATGATCGGCAAGCCATTGAGATAAATGGATCTTTAAGAAGAAGACGGACATAGGCGGTAATATTACCGTCTATGAAGCTCGACTTGTGGGAAAGAGTCTTTGCACAAGTTCAAGGAGTTGACTACGATGAGAATTTCTCACCCGTAGCGATGCTTAAGTCCGTCGGAATCATGTTAGCATTAGCTGTGTTTTTCGATTATGAAATCTGACAGATGGATGTCAAAGCAAGTTTTCTTACCAGTTTTCATAAGAAAAAGTTGTATGTGATACAGTAAAAGTTTTTGTCGATCCTAAGGATGCTTAAAGGTATGCTGGCTCCAGCGATCCTTCTATGGACTAGAGCAAGCATCTTGGAATCGGAATATATGCTTTGATGGAGTGATCAAAGCTTTTAGGTTTATACAATGTTTGCTAGAAACTTGTATTTACAAGAAAGTGAGTGGGAGCACTACAATATTTCTGATAAGTATATGTGGATGACATATTGTTGATCCGAAATAATGTAGAATTTCTGGAAAGCAAAAACGGTTGTTTGAAGAGTGATTTTCAAAGGAAGACCTGGATAAAGATGCTCACATATTGGGCATCAAGATCTATAGAAATAGATCAAGACGCCTGATGATACTTTCAAAGAACGCACACCTTGACATGTCTTTGAAGGAGTTCAAAATAGATCAGTCAAAGAAGGGGTTCTTACCTGAGTTGTAAGGTGTGAAGTTGAGTAACACTCAAACCTTGACCACGGCATAAGAAAGAGAAAGGACGAAGGTCGTCCCCTATGCTTTTGTCATAGGCTCTATACGGTATGCCATGCTGAAGTACCGCACCTGATGTGTGCCTTGCCACATGTCTGGAAGGAGGGTACAAAGGTGATCTAGGAGTACATCACCAGATAGCGGTCAAACTTATCCTTAGAGGAATAAGGAAATGTTTCTCGGTTATGGAGGTGATAAAGAGTTCGACGTAAAGAGTTACGTCGATGCAAGCTTAACACCTATCCGGATAGCTCAGAGTAGAGATACTGGATACGTATAATGGAGCAACAATTTGGAATAGCTCCAAGTGGAACGTGGCAGCATCATCTACGATATAAAGTTTTGCGAAATACATAGGGAGCTGAATATGGCAAGACCCATTGACTACAACCTCTCACACAAGCATAACATGATCAAACCCAGAACTCTTTGAGTGTTTATCGCATAGTGATGTGAACTAGATCATTGAGTCTAGTAGACTCTTGGATGTTGGTCACATGGTGATGTGACCTGTGAGTGTTAATCACATGGTGATGTGAACTAGATTATTGACTCTAGTGCAAGTGGGAGACTGTTGGAAATATGCCCTAGAGGCAATAATAAATTGGTTAATATTATGTTTCCTTGTTCATGATAATTGCTTATTATCCATGCTAGAATTGTATTGATAGGAAACTCAGATACATGTGTGGATACATAGACAACACCATGTCCCTAGTAAGCCTCTAGTTGACTAGCTCGTTGATCAATAGATGGTTACGGTTTCCTGACCATGGACATTGGATGTCGTTGATAACGGGATCACATCATTAGGAGAACGATGTGATGGACAAGACCCAATCCTAAGCCTAGCAGAAGATCGTGTAGTTCGTTTGCTAAAGCTTTTCTAGTGTCAAGTATCATTTCCTTAGACCATGAGATTGGGCAACTCCCGGATACCGTAGGAGTGCTTTGGGTGTGCCAAATGTCACAACGTAACTGGGTGGCTATAAAGGTACACTACAGGTATCTCCGAAAGTGTCTGTTGGGTTGGCACGAATCGAGACTGGGATTTGTCACTCCGTGTAAACGAAGAGGTATCTCTGGGCCCACTCGGTAGGACATCATCATAATGTGCACAATGTGACCAAGGAGTTGATCACGGGATGATGTGTTATGGAACGAGTAAAGAGACTTGCCGGTAACGAGATTGAACAAGGTATCGGGATACTGATGATCGAATCTCGGGCAAGTATCATACTGCTAGACAAAGGGGATTGTATATGGGATTGATTAAGTCCTTGACATCGTGGTTCATCCGATGAGATCATCGTGGAGCATGTGGGAGCCAACATGGGTATCCAGATCCCGGTGTTGGTTATTGACCGGAGAGTTGTCTCGGCCATGTCTGCATGACTCACGAACCCGTAGGGTCTACACACTTAAGGTTCGATGACACTAGGGTTATAGGGAAAGTATGCACGCGTTTACCGAATGTTGTTCGGAGTCCCGAATGAGATCTCGGACGTCACGAGGAGTCCCGGAATTGTCCGGAGGTAAAGATTGATATGTAGGAAGTATGGTTTTGGCCACCGGAAGTGTTCCGGGCATCACCGGTAGTGTACCGAGACCACCGGAGGGGTCCGAGGGGTCCACCAGGTGGGGCCACCAGCCCCGGAGGCCTACATGGGCCAATAGTGGGAAGGGACCAGCCCCTAGGTGGGCTGGGGCGCCTCCCACCAAGGCCCAAGGCGCCTCCAAGAGGGGAAGGGGGCAAACCCTAGGGCAGATGGGTGCGCCTCCCCCTCCCCCCCTTGTGGCCGCCACCCAGTTGGGATCTGGGGGCTGCCGCCACCCCTAGGGAGGGAACCCTAGGTGGGGGCGCAGCCCCTCCCCTCCCCATATATATACTTGAGGTTTGGGGCTTCCCAATACACGCGATTCAATCTCCCTGTTGGCGCAGCCCTACCCCTCTCCCTCCTCGTCTCTCGTAGTGCTTGGCGAAGCCCTGCTGGAGTCCCGCGCTCCTTCACCACCACCACGCCGTCGTGCTACTACTGGATGGATTCTTCCCCAACCTCTCCTTATCCCCTTGCTGGGTCAAGGCGTAGGAGACGTCACTGGGCTGTACGTGTGTTGAACGCAGAGGTGCCGTCCGTTCGGCACTAGGATCATCGGTGATTTGGATCACGACGAGTACGACTCCATCAACCCCGTTCACTTGAACGCTTCCACTTAGCGATCTACAAGGGTATGTAGATGCACTCTCCTTCCCCTCGTTGCTAGATTACTCCATAGATTGATCTTGGTGATGCGTAGAAAATTTTGAATTTCTGCTATGTTCCCCAACAAAAGGTATATGTGATATACATGTAATTGGTGTGTACCTTACCAGTACTCGTAGTAGCTCCTGGGTATTTGATACCGGTGCGGTTGCTCACATTTGTAACTCAAAGCAGGAGCTGTGGAATAAGCGGAGACTGGCGAAGGACGAGGTGACGATGCGCGTCGGGAATGGTTCCAAGGTCGATGTGATGGCCGTCGGCACGCTACCTCTACATTTACCTACGGGATTAGTTTTAAACTTCAATAATTGTTATTTAGCCAGCTTTGAGCATGAACATTGTATCAGGATCTTGTTTAATACGAGATGGCTAATCATTTAAATCCAAGAATAATGGTTGTTCTATTTATATGAGAGATATGTTTTATGGTCATGCTCCGATGGTGAATGGTTTATTCTTAATGAATCTCGAGCGTAATGCCACACATATTCATAGTGTGAATACCAAAAGATGTAAGGTTGATAATGATAGTCCCACATACTTATGGCACTGCCGCCTTGGTCACGTAGGTGTCAAACGCATTAAGAAGCTCCATGCAGATGGAATTTTAGAGTCTCTTGATTACGAATCATTTGACACGTGCGAACCATGCCTCATGGGTAAGATGACCAAGACTCCGTTCTCAGGAACAATGGAGCGAGCAACCAACTTATTGGAAATCATACATACAGATGTGTGTGGTCCAATGAGTGTTGAGGCTCGCGGTGGTTATCGTTATGTTCTCACCCTCACTGATGACTTGAGTAGATATGGGCATGTCTACTTAATGAAACACAAGTCTGAGACCTTTGAAAAGTTCAAGGAATTTCAGAGTGAGGTTGAGAATCAACGTGAGAGAAAAATTAAGTTCTTGCGATCAGATCGTGGGGGAGAATACTTGAGTCACGAATTTGGCACACACTTAAGAAAATGTGGAATAGTTTCACAACTCACGCCGCCTGGAACACCTCAGCGTAATGTTGTGTCCGAACGTCGTAATCGCACTCTATTAGATATGGTGCGATCTATGATGTCTCTTACCGATTTACCGCTATCATTTTGGGGCTATGCTTTAAAGACTGCCGCATTCACTTTAAATAGGGCTCCGTCGAAATCCATTGAGACAACACCGTATGAATTATGGTTTGGGAAGAAACCTAAGCTGTCGTTTCTAAAAGTTTGGGAATGCGATGCTTATGTCAAGAAACTTCAACCTGAAAAGCTCGAACCCAAGTCAGAAAAATGCGTCTTCATAGGATACCCTAAAGAAACCATTGGGTATACCTTCTACCTCAGATCCGAAGGCAAGATCTTTGTTGCCAAGAATGGATCTTTCTAGAGAAAGAGTTTCTCTCGAAAGAAGTAAGTGGGAGGAAAGTAGAACTTGATGAAGTATTGCCTCTTGAACCGGAAAGTGGCGCAACTCAGGAAAATGTTCCTGAGGTGCCTACACCGACTAGAGAGGAAGTTAATGATGATATCATGAAACTTCAGATCAAGTTGCCACTGAACTTCGTAGGTCCACAAGGACACGTTCCGCACCAGAGTGGTACGGCAACCCTGTCTTGGAAATCATGTTGTTAGACAATGGTGAACCTTCGAACTATGAAGAAGCGATGGCGGGCCCGGATTCCGACAAATAGCTGGAAGCCATGAAATCCGAGATAGGATCCATGTATGAAAACGAAGTATGGACTTTGACCGACTTGCCCGATGATCGGCGAGCCATAGAAAATAAATGGATCTTTAAGAAGAAGACAGACGTGGATGGTAATGTGACCATCTATAAAGCTCGGCTTGTCGCTAAGGGTTATCGACAAGTTCAAGGGGTTGACTACGATGAGACTTTCTCACCTGTAGCGAAGCTGAAGTCCGTCCGAATCATGTTAGCAATTTCCGCATTCTATGATTATGAGATATGGCAAATGGACGTCAAAACGGCATTCCTTAATGGTTTCCTTAAGGAAGAATTGTATATGATGCAGCCGGAAGGTTTTGTCGATCCTAAGAATGCTGACAAGGTGTGCAAGCTCCAACGCTCGATTTATGGGCTGGTGCATGCATCTCGGAGTTGGAACATTCGCTTTGATGAGATGATCAAAGCGTTTGGGTTTATGCAGAATTATGGAGAAGCCTGCATTTACAAGAAAGTGAGTGGGAGCTCTGTAGCATTTCTCATATTATGTGTGGATGACATACTGTTGATGGGAAATGATATAGAATTCTTGGAAAGCATAAAGGCCTACTTGAACAAGTGTTTTTCAATGAAGGACCTTGGAGAAGCTGCTTATATATTAGGCATCAAGATCTATAGAGATAGATCGAGACACCTCATTGGTCTTTCACAGAGTACGTACCTTGACAAGATATTGAAGAAGTTCAAAATGGATCAGTCAAAGAAGGGGTTCTTGCCTGTATTGCAAGGTACGAGATTGAGCACGGCTCAAAGCCCGACCACGATAGAAGATAGAGAAAAGATGAGTGTCGTCCCCTATGCATCGGCCATAGGGTCTATCATGTATGCTATGTTGTGTACCAGACCTGATGTAAACCTTGCCGTAAGTTTGGTAGGAAGGTACCAAAGTAATCCCGGCATGGAACACTGGACAGCGGTCAAGAATATCCTGAAGTACCTGAAAAGGACCAAGGAAATGTTTCTCGTTTATGGAGGTGACAAAGAGCTCATCGTAAAGGGTTACATCGATGCTAGCTTCGACACAGATCTGGATGACTCTAAGTCACAAACCGGATACGTGTATATTTTGAATGGTGGGGCAGTAAGCTGGTGCAGTTGCAAGCAAAGCGTTGTGACGGGATCTACATGTGAAGCGGAGTACATGGTAGCCTCGGAGGCAGCAGACGAAGCAGTCTGGGTGAAGGAGTTCATTACCGACCTAGGAGTAATACCCAATGCGTCGGGCCCGATGACTCTCTTCTGTGACAACACTAGAGCTATTGCCCCTGCCAAGGAGCCCAGGTTTCACAGGAAGACCAGGCATATCAAGCGTTGCTTCAACTCCATTCGTGAAAGTGTTCAAAATGGAGACATAGAAATTTGTAAAGTACATACGGACCTGAATGTGGCAGATCCATTGACTAAACCTCTCCCTAGAGCAAAACATGATCAACACCAGAATTCCATGGGTGTTCGATTCATCACAATGTCACTAGATGATTGACTCTAGTGCAATGGGAGACTGTTGGAAATATGCCCTAGAGGCAATAATAAAATGATTATTATATTTCCTTGTTCATGATAATTGTCTATTATTCATGCTATAATTGTATTATCCGGAAATCATAATACATGTGTGAATACATAGACCACAATGTGCCCTAGTGAGCCTCTAGTTGACTAGCTCGTTGATCAACAGATAGTCATGGTTTCCTGGCTATGGACATGGGGATGTCATTGATAACGGGATCACATCATTAGGATAATGATGTGATGGACAAGACCCAAACCTAAGCATAGCACAAAGATCGTGTAGTTCCTTTGCTGTAGCTTTTCTGAATGTCAAGTATCATTTCCTTAGACCATGAGATTGTGCAACTCCCGGATACCGTAGGAGTGCCTCGGGTGTGCCAAACGTCACAGCGTAACTGGGTGACTATCAAGGTACATTACAGGTGTCTCCGAAAGTGTCTGTTCGGTTGGCACGAATCGAGACTAGGATTTGTCACTCCGTATGACGGAGAGGTATCTCTGGGCCCACTCGGTAATGCATCATCATAATGAGCTTAATGTGATCAAGTGGTTGATCACGGGATCATGCATTACTGTACAAGTAAAGTGACTTGTCGGTAACGAGACTGAACAAGGTATTGGGATACCGACGATCGAGTCTCAAGCAAGTAACGTATCGATTGACAAAGGGAATTGAATACGCGATTGATTAAGTCCTCGACATCGTGGTTCGTCCGATGAGATCATCGAGGAGCATGTGGGAGCCAACATGGGTATCCAGATCCCGTTGTTGGCTATTGACCGGAGAGTTGTCTCGGTCATGTCTGCTTGTCTCCCGAACCCATAGGGCCTACACACTTAAGGTTCGGTGACGCTAGGGTTGTAGAGATATGAGTATGCAGTAATCCGAAAGTTGTTTGGAGTTCCGGATGAGATCCTGGACATCACGAGGAGTTCTGGAATGGTCTGGAGGTGAAGAATTATATATAGGAAGTGTAGTTTCGGCCATCGGGAAAGATTCGGGGTCACCGGTATTGTACCGGGTCCACCGGATGGGTCCCGGGGGTCCACCGGGTGGGGCCACCCATCCCGGAGGGCCCCATGGGCCGAAGTGGGGAGGGGAACCAGCCCATAGTGGGCTGGTACGCCCCCCCTTGGCCCCCCTGCGCCTAGGGTTGGAAACCCTAGGGTGGGGGGCGCCTCCACTTGCCTTGGGGGGTACTCCACCCCCCTTGGCCGCCGCCCCCTTGGGAGATCCCATCTCCTGGGCCGGCGCCCCCCAGGGGGCCTATATAAAGGAGGGGGGAGGGAGGGCAGCTGCACCTCAAGTCTTGGCACCTCCCTCTCCCCTGCTACACCTCTCCCTCTCGCAGAAGCTCGGTGAAGCCCTGCTGCGATCACTGCTGCATCCACCACCACGCAGTCGTGCTGCTAGATCTTCATCAACCTCTCCTTCTCCCTTTCTGGATCAAGAAGGAGGAGACATCATCCGCTCCGTACGTGTGTTGAACGCGGAGGTGTCGTCCGTTCGGCACTTGGTCATCGGTGATTTGGATCACGGCGAGTATGACTCAATCATCCCCGTTCTCTGAACGCTTCCGCTCGTGATCTACAAGGGTATGTAGATGCACTCCTCTCTCCCTCGTTGCTAGATGACTCCATAGATTGATCTTGGTGATGCGTAGAAAATTTTAAAATTCTGCTACATTCCCCAACACTATTGTATGATTGCTTTACTTGATGCTTGATGTAGCCATATTTCCATATAACCATATATGTGGTGTTTGCTTATTTGTGTCCTCATGTGTGTTAGGTGGTAGATGACGAGGAGAAGGAGGACGACGAGGACGAGGATGAGGACGTGGACATGAATGAGGACAAGGACAAGGACAATGAGGAATATGTGGAGCAAAATCTGTTTATAGTCCCGCCACAAGTGAGTGCTGATATGTCGGATGATGATACATCAGAAGGGTATAAGGAATCAGCTAATGAACTAGAAGGTGACACTATGTCCGAGGAATCACTCGTGCATGTTGTCTCTAGTGAGGAGGAGGCAAGAGAAAGGAAAAAGAACAAGAACAAGAGGCCAAGAGCCAATGCTCCTGTTAGGATGTCATCGGATATTTCGGCCCATTTTCACAAGGTCAAAGAGCCAGGAGCATCCCGGAGAGATGGTGCTGAAGGCCGCTTGTAATTATTGTCCCAAAAAGAGGTATGCGTATATGCAAGGTGGCAGCACCTCAACTATGGGAAGGCATATTTTCAAATGTGAAGGTTTAAGGGGCAAGATGGCTAGGAATGCCATCCAAATCACTCTTGAACTGCACAAAATCAATGGTCCAACAAGTGGCCCAACAATGCACCCCTCTATTCAGTAGAACCAAAAGGAATCGTCAAGGAACTTATTGCTAAGATGATATGTGTGCATGAGTATTCATTTAGAATGGTTGGACATGAGTGGTTCAACATTCTAATGAAGTGCATGAATCCAAATTATAAACCCATTGGAAGGATGGCAATATGAGCCGAGTGCATGAGGGTTTACAAGAACGAAAAAGAGGTGCTTAAATCTCTCATAAAGGGTGTGAACTCCACATGTCTAACTACAGATTTGTGCACAAGCAACCAAACCTTATCTTACATGCGTGTGGTTGCACACTATATTGATGGGAATTGGAACTTACAAACCGGTGTGCTTGCTTTCATGGAGTTGGATCCTCCTCACTCTGGAAATGTCATTGTGGATGCTCTCTATGCATGTGTGACAGAAAGAATATTGAGAACAAAATTATGTCTATCACACTTGACAACCCTTCAAACAATGATGGTACGATCGATGCTTTTAAGGCCAAGTTCTTATTTCGGAGAGGTATGCTTGTATGCCTTCTGTTTTTACACATATGCTTGATGTTTTTGCTCATATGCTTGTTGCTATGCTCATATAGAAGCTCTCTGTGCTAATATGTTTGATGTTTGTGCTCATATGCTTGCTGCTTTTGCTCACATGCTATTGTTTTTGCTCATATGCTTGTTGTTATGCTCATATATAAGCTCTTTGTGCTCATATGTTTGATGTTTGTGCTCACATGCTTGCTGGTTTTGCTCACATGCTTGCTGTTTTTGCTAATATAAAATTTGTCTTTTCTAGGTAAGGACTTCGAAGGCCAATATTTTCATATTCGTTGTTGTGCACACATCCTCAACTTGGTCGTGCAAGATGGGACAGAGATCTTAAATAATTTGATAAACACCTTAAGAGAGATGGTGAAGTACTTCAAGAGGTCACCTTCTCGTCTCCATGCTTTTGTTGCCACTTGAAAAAGCGTTGGTGTCAAAGTTGGTAATCATTTACACCTGGATTGTAAAACAAGGTGGAGTTCAACC
The DNA here is from genome assembly GCA_034509565.1 of Triticum monococcum. Taxonomy (NCBI): domain Eukaryota; kingdom Viridiplantae; phylum Streptophyta; class Magnoliopsida; order Poales; family Poaceae; genus Triticum; species Triticum monococcum. Next base: position 754,261,563 of record CM067843.1, on the reverse strand, counting down.
TATAAGATGATTAGCACTGTCCGTGGATATAAGGAAGCCTTGACCTCTCATGTTGGTTCCAATTCCAACTATGCTTGGGCGCCGACAAATGCAGAGTGGGACATGTATGAGCTTATCTCTCCATTAATTGAGAGTTTGGCTGAGGTGACAAAAGTATTTTCAAGAAGTTTATATCCCACTTCGAACATCTTCACCAATACATTGTTGGCGTCAAGCTTGCAATGAAACATGCAATGACTAGTGATAGTGACCACTACAAGGAAATGGGTGAAGCATTGTTGGAGAAGTTTGACAGATATTGGGAAGAAAACAACAATGCCATGGTGATCGCAACCATCTTTAATCCACGGTACATATGCTTGCTGTTTTTACTCCAATGATTGCTGTTTTTTACTTATATGGTTGTTGTTTTTACTCCAACGGTTGATTTTTTTTTACTAATATGCTTGTTGTTTTTACTTGTATGCTTTCTAATTCACTCCAATGATATCATCTTTGATCCTAGGTACAAGATGAGTTACACAGAGTGGGCCTTTGGAGAACTATATGGAGAAGGAAGTGCGAGGTTTAGGACTGAGAGAAAAATCGTGGAGAAAGAGGTGGCGGCCTTGTATGAAAAATGTGTTGCTCAAGATAAGCAAGCTGGAAATGGAGAAAGTTCATCTTCCTTTGCAAACATTCCTAGTATCCCAGTTCAAGCTGGGTACGAGTCCTTCTTATCGTCCCGTTCAACAAGAATATCAAAGAGTGAGTTGAGGAACTACTTAGAGGATGAGGTTGCCCTTGCAACAAGGCTCTTGATCTTCTTGGTTGGTGGAAAGACAATGCTCCTAGGTACCCAATTATGGCCAAGATATCCAGGAGGTTCCTTACTATCCCGGCTACCTCCGTGTCTTCGGAATCTACCTTGAGCACGACCGGATTTTAGGTATGTCAACTCGTACTATTGAACTTTGGATATAAACTTGTCAACTTCTCATCCTCAAACTAGTTTGTCAACTTGTGCTGTATTAGATGACTATAGGAGTTCGTTAAAACCGGTTATGGTGGAGGCATTAGTTTGTGGTGCAAGTTATATCAAGGGTGCTCATGTTGACTTGAATCTGGTGGTATGTTTGCCATCTTTTCCTTACCTTTTCGTTCTTTCTTTTTTGGTCTTGTTGTATGTGATATGAGCATTTATTTAACTTCCACACTTGCAGCCGAGGGATGAGAATGAAGAGGATGATGTTGAGAACATGAAGTTACCAATTGTGGTGGAGGAGATCAACGATTGGTAACTATTCTTCCTACATGTTTCACCTGTCATACGATACCAAATATTATTTATGTGAATGTTGCTTACCTTACTTGTAGATGTTCATCATGTGGATGTTGATCTTGCTATTCTGGAGATGGATGTCAAAGTGGTATTTCTCATGTGAAGGCTACTTTTGAATTTGTGTTATGTTGGAATTTGTCAAATCATGAACTATGAATTGTTATTGCAAGTTTCGAGATGAACCTCTCATTTGTGTTATGTTGAACTTGTCAATTGACATGAACTCAAAATTGTCATTGCAAGTTTGTAATCGTGTCGTTCAATGATGATAAGACCTTATGTTTGTGGATGTGATTTTTTGTACTATTGTTCTTCTCAGAATCAATTGTTCTGATGTCCAAAGTACAAATAAAACGTTGTCCAAATTTAGTTGTGCCATACTAGTCATTATACAGAAACAGAGCACTCACTAAATTTAGACAACCTAAATTGTGGCCAAAAAGCGCAACAGGGCACTCCCAGGAGAAGCTACTGGCTAAATAATGGCCAAAACGCTTAATATAGCACTCCCAGGGATAGCTACAGTCTAAATACGACAAAACAGCCTAAACAGAGTCCCAGCCATCGGTCCCATTCGGTTCATTCGGGCTGACCGAGCTTTGCTCCTCTCGGTCTGGTCCTCGAAAATAGGCTTCCTGGCCACCTCGGTCCGGTCCGGACCGAACCGGCCGCGGCCGGTCCAAAGGCTGGCTCGGTCAAAGCCCGGACCGGACCAGACCGCATCCACCCTGAACCATGCTTCCGAGCGACCTCGTCCGTTGCATCGTTGACTCCTTCCTCGACTACAACGACCTCGATTGGTACATGGAGTACCGCACTGTCTGCACCGGCTGGCGCGCCGCCACCGATGATCCAAGGAGCGACGCCTCCAACCCCCGCTTTCACCCGAGCCGGTGGATCGTCCTCGACGAGGTCTTCCAGAGCCAAGGGAATCTGCTCCTGTTGAACACCGACACTGTCACTTCCTCCACAAGAATCTTCCGCGGCTCGGCGATTACCACGTCGTGGCTACCACTCTCAACGGCTACTTCGTTCTGGCGGAAAAGACCGCTCCTCACGCCGCTCGTGTCCTCAACCCTCTTGCTGGCGTTGTGATCCATTTCGCGCCGCCCATGCCCCCCGGTGTGGGAATCACGGTTTTCAATTTCAGTTTCAACAAAATTTCAGCACCAACTGAAATCACTGAAATTCAGTGAAATTCAGTTATTCCAATTTTCATTTCAGCCAAAAGACCAAAATATTAATTTGATTTTAATCAAATATTTGAATTTTCAAAAAATGATTAAAAAATATATTTGATTTCCTATGTACTACTGAATTTGCTGAAATATTTTGACCGAAATTTAATATTTCAGTGTCTACTGAAATTAATGAAATTCTGTGAATTTAAGTGAAATCTCACTGAAAGTGAAAACCATGGTGGGAATCGCTGATGTCCTTTTCCCGCACGGCTCTTCGCTCTGACTCACCGTGTTCTCCGACTCATCTCGCAAGGCTTACTCAGAAGCTCCTCACAGTGAAAGTTTCGTCAGATACAACCATAAGCAGCCAGCAGCTTACGATTTCTTCCGAAAGGCGGTCGTGGGTGGTGTCTAAGCAAGCTTTTCTGAAGCATCCATAGTTCGTGAGATGATTATTTGCTTAGGAAAATTTCTTCCAGTTAATCTTTCTCCTGTGACCGAGGTTTTCTCCCTTGATCTTCCTGGACATGGGTACGGCATGCGGTGTTTCCTAGTGGATTTGCATGGGCATCTGTGACCGAGGTTTTCTCCCTTGATCTTCCTGGACATGGGTACGGCATGCAATGTGTCCTAGTGGATTTGCATGGGCATATATGTATCATCATGAAGATCTTGAATCCACAGGGAGTCTTGGCTCTCTTTGCTTTCCAATTTGACACCGAGATAGGTAACCTCGAGCGTCTGAAGACCACAGACAGATATGCAATCTTCATCGGTGACCACATGTGCTTCTCCGTCGATGTTGATGAGTTCCCAGGAACTGAGCCAGACTGTGTGTACTACACTCAACATTTGGGTTCATCCGCTCATATCTGCAAGTGCAACATCAAGGATAACAAAGTAGAGAGGATCTCTGAAGCTGCAGATTTGGTGAAGCAGGACAAGAAATTTGTCCTGGTCGCTGACCGTCCTTACACCATGATCCACCTTCTCGCCAGCTACACCATCAACAACCCAGATTCTCAACTGGCCATAAGGCGTCGGCAGATCTTCGTTTAATTCCTAAGGACAGTGATTTCAGTCCGACAAGAAGGCTATGCATTTGCTAAGTAATTCTTCTTGTTTCCCGTCTAGTCTTTCCTTTAGTTATTATGGTTATTATGGTTATTATGCCTTGCCTGGTTAAGAGTAAGAAACAGGTAGATTCTATGTTAGATCACCTTTAGTGGAACTGCAGTTTGATGTCTTAATTGGTACTATTTGGTATCAACCTAATGCGGCATCTATTATATATCGTGCTTGATGGATACTATCTTATTTAGATATGTCCACTTGTTCTTCTCTTGTATTACTACTTCCTAGCAAATGCAATGTGGTGCTTAATTTCTAGCAGTAGTAAATGTTGGCCTTGTCAACTTCTGGATTTTGCTAGCCTGTCTAGGGAGGACCTTCTTGGCTCTTGAGTAATACAAATCCCTTTTACCCCCGCAAAAAAAAAACTTCTAGATTTTGCTCCTGCAATGGAACCATCTTTGCAATGTCATGTCCTATACAAGACATGGTGTTATATTTGCTTACTGACGGTTTGTCGAGCTGCTGTACAATGTGTCCTGGGCATACAACAGGGTATGAAAGGAATGTTTCATCTATTTGTTTTAATGCTCTGATGCGTCTATGCTTGAGTCCCTTGAACTAGTTGCATTTGTACGTAGTTTGTTCGTTGCATTTATGGGCATTACTAAAGAAACACAATCCGCAGCATGAATGTTGTTAAAGAACAAAACTAAAGATGTTCCCTGGTTATAAATATTTTTGACGCAGTTGGCCGTTGCTGTTTCTACAAGGGTATTGTAGATTCTGTATCTTTTTTGTACTACATTTACAAAGATTTTATCCTGTTTAGACAATGCATGTGTCCACCTGAGCACCGAACCAGAGAAGTAGACTATCAGGAGCTCAAAATGTCCTTGTACTGCTGCAACAGTAAGCAGAGAACAGATGTTGGAAGTAACATAGGCTAGTGGATGAACTACTGAAACATCAGTTCTAACCATACCTTGTATGATTTCTTCTTCATCTAGAACTGCAGCGCCGTCGGTTTGTTGTCGGAGAACAATGTGTTTAGGCATTTCTTAATTGTAGCTGCAGTTGATGGGCGGGCCAATCATTCAGTTTGCTTCTACTATAGATTCTATCCTCAGGCAACTGCTGGACACTAGAAGTCTGCATTTTTCCATTGAGATCATCAATGCATTTAGATAGCATATCAATTGTTTTTTTTCTAATTATCAGCTTGGTAGAAGGTTAGTGGTTCAGTCTCCAAGTATTCAATTTTCAACACTAAGTCAAAGGTTAACTCCAAGTGGTTGTTCAGGCTAGTGTTTTTCTTTCAGACGGGTTACATTTGGAACTCTGATTTCTTCTTCCGAAGAACTATTCTCAAAAACAAAAGGAGAAGGAAATACTAAACAAATATGGGTGCAAGTATTTACATAGTTCGTTTGGAATGGAGTATCTGCATGCATGACATTCCAAACACTACAACAAAACAGCATATTACTGACCCGCTATTAAGCAATCTACACTGACGGGCTACCCTGCCCGTCTGATGAACAGAAAACCCACGGAGCTGACCAGGCCTGCACCACCTACGGTCTTTGGCGACTAGCTCTCCCTCCATCCTCCGCTTACGAACATGATTTAATAACTCCTGTTTAAAGCGGAGGTGGCAAATAGACTACAGAAGCAACAGTAATAAATAAGTTTCACATTATGTCTTATATGTGGAATGTAAAATATCTATCTAGAAGTACGCGATCATCTTTCAAGTTTATAAATATAATTGTATGATCCAAATATAACAATGTAATAATTATCACAATAATTGTAGCTTACTGTATACCATTATGATGCAAGTATCAACATGCTAGATGAATGTAAAACTATGTATGGGCATTGATATGCCTAAGAAACTGGTGATATTGCCAGGAAATTCACCAAAATAAAGTTCGTATACTTTGGGAACTCGACCACTGATATTATTTTTTTGCTTGTAGGAGAGATATAGTACCCCGAAGGCATGTATATAGAATCTTACCAAGAAGTCATAAAATAAATACATAGAATAGCAAGTACAATTATATGTGTGCATAGCACAATACTGGAATGACCGATTGACCGTCAACCCAAATATTTATAGCATAATGCCGCTAAAACATAAAAGAGCATGCCAACAATATTAAGTTGGGTGAGGATTTAGCTGCAATGAAGATGTTCTACTACAAGTGATATATCATAAAGACATAAACGAGAAATGATGTATACTGAATTGTAAGTTATGTTCACTCACATAAGCGGTAGGAACTTAAACCGGTGGTATTCAGCCTACCGCTCATGCTAGAGAAGAGCTCCTTTACGGTGATTGGGGCAGTACTGGGAGTACTTTCGAGTACTTACCCCTCCGATTTTTATTAGCCGTCCAATCTGGTGGGGGATTAAAAATGAATAAACCTAATTAGTTTAATCAAAGAAGGGCATAATGGTCCAGGGTAAAATATTGTGCTTTCAACCCATCACGTCCATGACCAGAACCATATCTAGATCCAGTAGGTCAATTCCTCATTCTCGTCCCCATCCTTCTGTTCGACGAGCCCGGCGAGAGGAACCAATTCACCGTCGTCGGCATCGTCCTCGTCCTCCTCCTGGTCCTTTTCACTATAGAAGATGTGCCCGGTGGCAGGAAGAAGAATAAGCCATGACATCTGCGGCGGCAGTGCCGGCGGCGACGGCAACGACACTATAGAACTGGCCCCCGAATCTCAACTTGCATCCTAAGGTATGAATCGCCCGAATATCAACTTACTTTGATTCATAGCCTGCACTTCCTACTTAGATTTGTTTATTCGTCATCGATTTAGGTTTCCCTAGTGCATGCAATTCAATTTAGAATTCTTCATCATCCATGGTCACTTCACTAGTATATAGGGGACCCAGTTTTATGGATGCTTATGATCGCTTGAGATAACATGTACAAGGACCAAATTTTAAAATTTCACGCAAGATTTTGTATTGGGTTTTGCATGCATTTTTTTGTCCTTTCAAATTTTTATTCATCTGAATGCTGATGCAGGAAAACACTATATTATGGATATTATGTGCATGCAATACGGTGGATATGATGAGGTTGGATGCATTATGAGAGACGTTTACAATTTTTGCCATGCTAACAAGCAGGAATCAATTGCTTCCAGGGATGCTCAAACAGTGATCAATCACATGGTGACGAGGCAAGGTTCAGATTGAGATTTTTTTCTCTTCAGGTACTTGGTTGATGAATGTTCTGGTGTGATAGTCAATCTCGACTTGACTACGAGGCTTTCAGAGACATTATTGTTTTTGATAGCACATACAGAACCAATAAGTACAATCTGCCATTTGTGCCGTTTGTCGGGTTGAATCACCACCATAACACTTTTATTTTTGCATGTGGTATCATTTTACATGAAACAAGCCATGCATAGGAGTGGATGTTACGGACCTTTTCTGATGCTATGGGACAGAAGCATCCTATATCTGTGATCACGGATGGGGACCTTGCAATGCAGAGAGCAGCCAGGGTGGTGTGGCCTGACTCAAACCATAGGCTCTATATATGGCACATTCAGCAGAACATTGTACGTCATCTGCATGATGATGCGGTAAAGGAGGAATTCAGATTTTTCATATATGATACATCTTCCATTGAAGAGCATGAGAGAAAATGGTTACAATTCTTACAACGGAATAAAGTAACAAGTGAGGACTCCTGGTTGCATCAGATGTATAAGATGAGAAAACTGTGGTGTGCTCCATATCTTGAGGGTCGTTGTTTCTCAGGATTGAGCAGCAATCAGCAGAGTGATAGTTTAAACTCGGTGCTACATACACATCTTGAGGCTAAGATGATGTTGTTTCAAATGCTAAAGCACTATGAGCGTTGCCTTGCGTCGTGACACTTGAACAGGCTCTCCAAGACATCGAAGCCTTGCAGTCTGTTTTGTTCACAGACTGCAAATGCTTCAAGTATTGAGAAACATGCCACAAAAGTTTTCACTCCTGTTGTGTTTAAGTTGGTCCTATGGAGCATAAATGTTGTAAGAAAATGTGAGATCAGAGAGGTACTTGATGCAGCAGAAGTTACCACATACGTTGTGTCTGAGAAGGAAAGAATGGACAAAAAGATGGAAGTGCGCACAGAGCAGAAGGAAGGTCTGCTTCACAGTATTAGTTGTTCTTGCCGCAAATTGGAATGCGCAGGCACACCATGTTCCCACATATTTTACATATTAGGAATTTTACAGGAAGAAACACTGTCCAGTTGTGGTGTTCCCACTAGGTGGATAATGAGTGCAAAATGTGCATTCGCTCCGACCAGGAAGGTCGAGATGTATGAATACTCTGCAACCCTACAAAGCAACCGTAAGTTAAGGAATTTTAGTCACGCAGCATGTTTCAAGGCATGCCACTTTGATGAAGTGTTTCAGCATCTAAAAATGGTTTTGGAAGGACAAGATGTTTGCAAGGGATAAACAAATGAACAAGCTGATAGTAAGGGATCAATTAATGCTCATGGTAACAGCATTAGGTTTGGCCCATTAATGCCACAATCGGCTAACTTTGATGGTGAAGGTTTCGATAAGGTTCTGCATCCCGTGCATGTGCCAGGCCGAGGTGCTCTAAAGAAAAGGTTATAGGCAAAGATGAAGAAGAGAAGATCACTTGGTAAATGTAGCTATTGTCATGAGGCAAATGGTCACAATCGACGTACATGCGCCAAATTGATAAAGGTACCCAATATGTCGTAATTTAATGTTTGCATGTGTCCAAATATATTCCATGTCATTAATTATATCCTTCTGTGTAGGATCTCAAAGCAGAACGATGATAGCTACAACATTGTGCACACGGTCGGACAACGAGTATGTCCACAATCAACGTGATGTTGGCGTTTGCATTGTTGTCTATGTCTAGTACCGTGTGACCTTGTCTCTAAAATATACTTCATTCTGTGAGTTAGTCAACGACTCCCTCATAATGTATGACTTAGCTATTTGGTGGTCCACTCTCTTGTAACAGTATGATTTTGACATATTTTTTTGCATTTTATATGTGAGTTTTTGATGTGCAACCTTAAGAATCATAGTTTCTTGGTGGCCAGCGTGTAGCTTCTTTATTTTGTACGAGAAAATTTGGAAATAGATGTACTGGAGGAATTATATTTCGCTCCCGAAAAAATATTATCAATAAATACGAAAAAATACAGCAGTCATCTATGCTCTCCAATTGAAAAAAATACACTTAAGCCAATTTGTGTAAAAGATGTGATTTTTTCATCACCTCTAGATCACCCAAAATTTATTCTGCATGCTCAAATAGATGTGCCAAACATGTCTATGAAAAAAATTAGGAAAAAATGTTTCCTACAATTCCCCATAAGGTGTAGACCGATATTTTGATCAATGAGTCTACGTGGCAGTATAAATTAAAAAAATAAATAAATTATAAAACCTTGAAAAGCTATCTATGTTTGTGCAACATATCAAGTGTGCAAAATAAGAGCTGATTTAGAGGAGATTGAAAAAATCACAGTTAAACACGAGGGACCATTTGATAAGCCGGTTTTTGTAGAAAAATATGATTTTTCTACCACATCCAAATGACCCCAAATTTATTCTGCATGCTCAAATAAATGTGCCAAACATGATTATGAAAGGAATTTGCAAAAAAAAATATTCTACAATGCCCCCTTTAGGTGTAGACCGATATTTTGATCAGTCTATTTACAGGGCAGTATAAATTAAATAAAAAATTATAAAACCTTGAAAACATAGCTATATTTTTGCAACATATCAAATGTGTAAAATTATAGATGATTTAGAGGAGGTCGAAAAAATCACGCTTAAACACGAGGGACCATTTAGTCTCACTTAAGCTAGTTTTTGTAAAAAGGTGATTTTTAAACCACCTCCAAAGCACCCAAATTTGTTCTACTTGCTCAAATAGATGTGTCAACCATGTCTATGAATGAAATTTAGAAAAAAAAATATTCTACAATGCCCCCTTAAGGTGTAGACTGATGTTTTGGTGGTACATGGACTACCGCGCCGTCCTGACCAACGCCAACTTGCTAGCAGGGTGGAGCATCGACGTCTCGTTCGCCGGCTGGGCACCGTTCGACCACCGTGTCGAGGTTGCGGACCCTGCCGTCTGCCGGAACTACAAGGCCTGCCGCCACCTCATCCACGGCATGCTCGCCGATGGGCCGGTTAGCGGCGACTATGACCTCACCCCCGGGAACTGGGGGGACCATGATGACCCACAAATGGGCTTCGCCGATGAAATCGGCCACAAGATTGATAGCCTTGAGGGCGTCACCCCGCGCTTCGACATCGACATCCATGTGTCGTCACTGCTGGTATGTTTGGTTTACACCATGGTGTGTGTGAGATAGCTACAGAGCTAATTTTGTTTCATTGGAGAGAGAGAGAGGGAGAGAGAGAGAGAAGGCGCGGGACCATGGTGTTGCTACCGTGGCCTTGGAGGAGGTCAAAGAGACGCATGTCATTAGCTATGGGAGAGTTTTCCTCCGCATCTTACTCCCTCCTCAAGCCGAGCGATCTCTCGACCTCCCTGTGCGTCCACGACTACATGGTTGTGTCACACAGAAGGCGCGTGATAGGGATCCAAGCCCACCAACGAGCGACGTGGATCATCCATGCCTCATTCGACGATGACCAGGCGCCCACCGAACATAGTTTCCAAGTCGTGACACTGCGGTCTTCTGATACAACGAGGATTGTCATGAGTTCATACGCGGGATAGTCGCGGACGGGCCGGTGAGCATCGAGTACGACCTTGCCCCAGCAACTAGCCAACTAGGGACCTGGCTCACCCGCCAATGGACTTCACCATCTTGATCGACAGCCAGTTCGACAACCATGGGGGCGTCGTCCAGTGCCTCGACATTGACATCCTCCTGTCGTCACTCTGGGAATGTTTGGTCTACTACGAGCCACATCCCTAATTCGCGCGTGCAAAGAGGTTGCCGCTCCCGGAGCTCTTGCAACGCCGGGCAAGGTGTGCGCCATATGTATGCTGGACTTGGAGCCTAGTGCCACCGAGACAAATTTCGCATATTTTTCTCCTCACAGAACCCGAGGGAGAAAGTTGATGTGCCTACTACGTTGCTATGGAAAATGCTTGAAGATGAAGCATGATATTTTGCATCAATTCTTGTGATTGAAATCTTGCCTTCTCCAGGCATATATATCTTTACCCATGAGCCAAGGATATTGAGAAAATAAATATATGGGATGCCTAAACCACTACAGTAGAAAGAATAAACTTCTAATGTAAACATTTTTTTATCCCTACATGCTGCACTGTTTGTCAAAATATTGTTTTCTGCATTTCTAGTATTAATTCAACTTTTAATTCTTTTCTTAACAAGTAAATCTGAAATTATATGATCTTTTTAAGAATGTGTCACACACTTTTTTTCATAACATGATTTTGTAATGCATGAATTTTTTTAATTTCAAGAATATCTAAAAAAACCATTGAACACTTTTTAATCACATGACCATCTTACTAAAAATATATGGACTACTTTATTACATATGGTTACATTTTTCTAATACCTTGAACATGTTTTGAAAACCATTCAATACTTTTTTAATGACATCAAATTTCTATAAATGTATCAAAGAATTTTTTGATTACATGGATTTCTAATATTGAATTTTTTTTCAGTGACACAAAAATTTATGAAAATTCACCTAACACTTTTTAAACTACCTGAATTTCTTTGTAAAAATGTGAAAATAACTTTTTTAATTACATGAACATTTTCTATCTATGAATTGCTCATATTCAGCAAGGGGGTTTTTTGAACTTGTCTCATTTGTAATCTAGCTTATATTCATCTTACTGAACCTGGCTCTCGTCTTATAAGCTGAAGTACTCCATCATCTCACGACGATAAAATGGGCATGTCAGTATATGAATCCCTCATGAAGTAAATCAAAGTACAGTTGTCTCTGAAGTGTTTCCGGTCTTTACCGGTGTTTATTGGGGAGCAACTAGAGAAGTTTTCAAACTCATCATGCAGCACTCTTCTAACGGTCAGAGGTACTTGGCCCACTTCCCGTTTCTAGGACGAGGCCCTGAACAACGTCACTTCATTTTACAGCCAACATGCACGCCTACCTTCCTATGGCTATAAGAAGAAATCATGTCCGACTGTCCACAATGCTGCGTATGAGATAGTTGCAGAGCTCATTTCGTTTTGTTGGAGAGAGAGAGAGGGAGAGAGAGAGAGAGAGGGGGGAGAGAGAGAGCAGGCGCCGGGACCATGTTGTTGCCACCATAGCCGTGGCTGAGGTCACAAAGACTCTCGTCGTCGGCCATGGGAGAGTTTCCCTCCACTACAAGAATTCTGTTAATCCATGACAGATTCAATCCGTCACATACGTGTGCAAAATTGTCGTGGAAAGGAATACGTGACGAACACACAATCCGTCATGTATATCGCGTCATAATTTGACCACTGTACACTCCATGACGGATCATCCAAGACCGTCACAGACCGTGACGGTTCTTATCCGTCATGGATGGCTCTAACCTGACGGCGTTAACCCATCTACCACATCAGCATCTGACATGGATATGACGTGGCAGCCCATGAAGTAATCAGCCCAATATGATTTCCGACCCACTAATTTTAGCTCAATCTAAGACAAACAGCCACATAGGAATCAGCCCAATTGGAATTTTGGCCCATTAGATTTTAGGTACATCCAAGGCCCACTAATTTCAATCCCAAAAATTAGCCCATCTGATTTGTCTTGGGTCATGAGAAATTTAGGAATGTCAGTCTCCTTTCATAAAATATATACTCTGGTCATTCAATAAAAGAAAAAAAATACATAAACACAACAGAAAAAATTTGCACAAAAAACTTAAGATTAGTAGCCGAACAATACATCTATCAAGGACTAGCAAAAAAAGAAACTTAAAACTACAAACACCCTGTGTTAATTCTGCACCACCACAGCCCCGCTCAAGGCTGGCCAAACGACAACTGACAACCAGGGGTCATCCCCATGCATTTCTGGACATGGATCCAGCCATTGCCGCCAACTTCATTGGAGGGAAAACCTTATACGCCAATATCTCAACTCAACCCATGCTCAACATTGCCTGCACGTCAACAAACTGTAAGACGACATCAAAAAATGCAATGCATCTTGGCACGGCGCATACCCCGGTGGCATGGGGCGAGCGAGCTCATATTTCATGTATGAACTATTCTTCAATTATTTTTAAAGAATATATATTCTTCAATTGGTTTGTATATGGATAGCATTTTCCAATTACCATGCTCACTAATGAAAAATTACACCTTAAAAGTTAAATGTAGAAGCAAGTGGGCTGGTTTCTGTACGAACACCACGACCATGGTCTCGGAGCTACAATTATCCTATGACATTAAATACTTTTATGATTGGAACAACATATAATTTTGGTGGACTACATAGTGAATCTTGGGATTAATCGCTTTTATTAATGTGATAATTTCTATTTTGTTAATTTAATAGAAGAAAAGATTTAATAGACAATGAACATGCGAAATATTTTCCTCATGGAAGATGGACAATTACCGGTGTGAGTCTTGGTCCTTTTACCCTTTAACTAGTAAATTGTTTAAAAAGCTAGGGGGATACACCTACAATGAGTTCGAGAACAGAATGAGATTTATTTGTTATTCTATATTTCACTCAAACAAATTAGAACAGCTTGGTGGAACTGGCACATTGCTTTCCTATTTCTTATCATGTACTCCCTCTGTCCCAAAATTCTTGTGTTAGATTTGTCTAAATATGGATGTATCAAGTCACATTTTAGTATTAGATACATACGTATCTAGACAAATCTAATACGAGAACTTTGGGACGGAGGGAGTACTAATTTTAAAATGGACCTGATACGGATACACTAATTTTAAAATGGACCTGATACTGATACGCTGGTTCCAGAAGTATCCATGCATTCTAGCACTGGGATACTATTGTTGTAGTTTGATAACCATGGTGCGGAAGTGCTGGAGCACAGTTGGTTTCATGAACCAACAGCAGGCAAGTGATTTTTGTTACTCATAAGTAAATCTGGAAAATAATTTGCAATGGTTGTCATCACGTTATGGGATGGTAATTCATAGCATCCTGGAGGCTTGTGGTTATAAAATACAGTTTCAAGGTCTACATCAAAGATGCTTCCTCAGAACTTCAGAGTCTGAGCTCACACCAGAGGCTGACATTATGTAATGTTGTTGGTGCTGAGAGAACAAAGCCATCTAAAGCTAGTCATAAAACTGGCATGCATATTTTGTGATACTGTAGTTTTGGCTAAGTGCTAGAGCATAGGATCCATGATCCCTGAAGCAGACGCACACACTACATCACACAAAATACTCAAGGAACCATAGGCCGCCCACTCATTTTTGTTGCTACAAGTACGTCAAATCAACAAATGTATTTCTATGTCTGATGCACAGAACAAGTTTCTCAGAAAACAATTCATAAATAATATCGCCGGTATGTACAACCATAGCAGAAAGACTCAAAATTTGAACCATAGTTGTGGGAAAAGGAAAGTACAGAGCACATATTCCACAGATAGAGTTCCATGTGCATGTTGAATGTGAAGAAATGAACTATAAAACATTTGACATTGCCATGGACACTGTCAGGTACAAGAATGTACCATGCCTTCAACATGAGCAAATTATATGCCTGAAACGTCTACGCAGACATGGAGTTTCCACATGCCAAGTTGAACATTATCATCCACAACTGAACATATATGACAGATTACAAAACAAGCTTCTCGCAAAACAGATACCATGTATGTGTACTGCCAGTAACAGAGGGGCTCAACGTCCTGAACCATAATAACGGGAGAAGGCAGAAAGCACATATATACATACCGACAGTGATGTCGCAGTCACCAGTTAACTCGCCGTCGATGAAGAGCTGCAAGAGTGTGGGCTAGCTGGAGTACTCCTTGAGCCCCTGCTGGAGCGCCTCATTGGCGAGCACATCATGCATCTCAAGGTATGTCCAACGAGCGAAGGATCAGCAACACATTAATTCCATGAAAATGCCAGAATCACGAAAAATCTAGCTGCATCATAAAGACTAAGCAGTAACATACCTTGAGAAGTACATCAACACTGGCTACAGTTTCAGAGATAACAAATTAAGTTGTGCGCCAAAATAGATCATAACCACTGGCTCCATTTTCTTGAAGAGAAAATGCTACAAGACCAACTTCCAAGAAATCCATTCCTGAATTTTGAAACAGTACAAGCAAATTAATTCCATGAAAATGCCAGATGAAGCCTAGTTTGCCACACCTACCATTTAAGCACTTAAATAACTGACATGCAAAACTAAGACAAACAGACAATAGACTACACCCCAACACATGAGGAACATTACTAACCATGGCATAGGTCAAATTCGCATGCATAAAAGCAGGGGTTGCTCGTTCAGTTGTCCCTTGGATCAGTACTTCAGTAGCATTACTCAACACATACATCAATACATGAGATCTGAATCTAATTACCAGGCTAAATAATGTGTACTCAAACAATCTGAATTCAGTATTAGGTATATTTTAATGCACTCAAATCCAATATCAGGCCAATTAATGTACTCAAAACAATCTGAATCCGAGCCAGACATGAAATTCATATTGAGAACCCCTCCTTGTATGCGAGGAAGAAGAGTGGATATATGGGACACATGGACAAACAGCATGACAAGGATTTATTTGTTTGCAGATTGAGAACATGACCGTGACATACAGACTTGCATTTTTTAACACAACATATCTTCCAGTTCTAGAGTACCAAGAAACAGAACCTATCTATTGCACATGTACCCAGAAATAACTAAACAGGTAGCCATGGACATCACCAATAAACTTTGACAGAATACAAATGAACCGCGGACCAATCGACTAGCCCTGCAGTAGGTAAGATCAGAGCTTAAAGGGGACGAACCCATCCACGGAGATGACGAGGAGGAGCAGCACGTACGCGACGGGCAGAGGCCCCTGGAAAAGCCGTAGAGGCAGCGCCCGTCGCTGCAGCGCGGATGGCAGAAGGGAGTGGCTAGCTCCGTGGCGGCGGCGCCACCTGTATCTCACCATAGCTCGCCGCCGACCGAAGATTGATCCGTGGCCGTCGCACGGGACATTAGAGACTTCCAAATCCGGTGGTAGAGAACGACGAGCTCGGCGCCGCTACCGCCACCTTGGCCTTCTCGTCGGTGTCGATCTGGTTGGATGGACAATGCATCATGGGTTTCGGCGGGACATGCGCTGCTCGAGTGTGACCGAGGAAGGCGGATTGATCTGCGCCGGGAGGAAATGGACCTGTCGCGACCACTACCACCGCAACTCGAGCGCGTGATCTGGACTGGGGTGGGGTTACGGGCTTGTTGCCGTGGCCGTGGGAAAGATGGGGAGGGGGCGACGCACATAGAGGGGAGAAGAGAGGTGATCGATGGATCGGGAGAGGTGAGGCTGTTCTTCGGCGGCGCCGGCATGGAGCGGGCGGAGGAAGATTGGTGGAGTGGCGGCAGCTGAGGGAACGGGAGGATAGAATGGGGAATTAGGGTTAGGTGTGTGTGGATTGTGGGGCTGGCTCGAAATTTTGCCACCCTGCCGCGTTGGCCACTTAAAATTTTGCATCTCCGCGCTCTCTCAAATTTCAGGCGCGCCCTTTTCTTTCCAACTTTTATATATGGCTGATTGACAAGTGGACCAAATAAGCGGGTACAACAGACACATCGGCAGAAGCCATCCTTGACGGTTCATATGGCAACTAAAGAAAAAAAAGGCATAGATGGTCGATTCATGACAGTTTCTGTGACGGTCCTTCAATGCCCATCATCAAGGGGCTGCCGTTTTGGAGGTTATTCGCGTCTTGTTCATCCATGACGGTTCCCGTGACGGTTTTCAGGAACGTCACCTGAAGTCTGTCACGGATTAACAGATTTCTTGTAGTGCTCCGCATCGTCCCCCTATTCAAGCCCAGTGATCTCCCACCTTCCTGTGCATCCACAACTACGTGGTGGTGTCGCACGAGAGGCATGGGATCGGGATCGACACTGGTAGAAAAAGGGCCTATAGTCCCAGTTCGTAAAGGCCTTTAGTCCTGGTTCCTGAACCGGGACTAAAGTGTCGATACTAATGCCCCGACCCTTTAGTCCCGGTTCAATTCAGAACCGGGACTGATGGGCCTCCACGTGGGCAGTGCGCAGAGCCTAGGCAGGAGACCCTTTGGTCCCGGTTGGTGGCACCAACCGGGACCAATAGGCATCCACGCGTCAGCATTTATATGGCTGGGATTTTTGTTTTTTTGAAGGGGGGGGGGGGGGGGTTGGGGGTTTTGGGGGGTTAATTTAGGTGTTTCATATATTGTGTTAGGTAGCTATAATTAATAGAGAGAAGTGTCCTCTCTTATGTCCGTGCTTGGTCGACGCTACATACTATACATATGTATAGAGAGGACTAGACACGCTAGCTAGCTAGTAAGCAAACGAAGGAAACAGACGATCGTCATGAACATATATGCATACAGAGAGAAGTGATATCAACCACCTCTCCTTCTCAGAGAGATTGGTCGAACAACAAGTTCTCGTATATCTATCCGACACTACTGGCTACATATATACAATAATTATCTCTTACAAATATAATCATACGGACTCATGGTTCACATAGTATTCTTCGTCTTCAGCGATCACGTGGTCAAGAAAGAATGCCGCCAATTCCTCTTGAATTGCTCGCATGCGAGCTGGTGCTAGGAGTTCATCCCGCTTCCGAAACATCTAATTTGAAGAAGGGGGTCAATACATATATATAGGAATGAATGAAACTCAACACAGATGATGGTAATAAAATAAAATTGTGAATGTTGTTATTTACGTACTTCATATTGTTCGTCAGAGTACCCGCCCCGCTCACAGGTCGTGTGGCGATGGACTCACAGACGTAGTATCCACAGAAATCATTCCCTTGTTCCTGCCAAAACCACTTTACAAGAAATAGAGGTCAATCAAACTGATAAGCAAGAATGCTAAATGGTATTGATGAAACTAGCGCTTGAATCACTAGCTAGGAGATGCGCGGAACATGCTACTATAGTACTTACTTTCGGGTGTCTAAATTCCAGCTCCTTTGGCAGTCCCGGAACTTTCCTGGTGAATTTTCTCCAAACTCTGTCGGACAAAGAAAACAATTACTTGATATCAGGAAATGAACAAAGTTGCTGATATGGTGGATAATGATCGATTTAACTTACTTCTTGAGGATTTCAGTCATGTCCGCATACTCCTGGGGATCTTTTTGTTTAGAGTCCAAGACAGTTACTACTCCCCGCTCAAGCCTAATCTCTAGGAGAATACAGTGGTACCTGCGCATGCATGCATAACTCATCAATTACATTACTATAACCTGGACTAATATATAAGGGAAACCGAATATGCACAAGACAGTAACACTCACTTGAAGTTGTAAGGAAAGAGTATTATATCTTTGTTTTCATTTTTTTTGAATGATCGTAGCAAGTTGGCCTCGGTATCTTCAGGACGATGTTCAACCTTAGTTGCATCTATGAGATATGTGTTAACGAACCCAATATCACCGATTTGTCTTTTCTTCAATTCGGCGATCTTCAATCTGCATAATATAGTGAGGATAATTATAAATACATGCAATGAAAGAGATGAGCTATATAGAGAGACTTAATGACAGAAGTAGTAGTACTTATAGACAGTAGCAGGTGACCGTTGTTTTATCGAGGGCCAATTGATTGAAAAACTGATAGAACTCCTCAAATGGAATAGGCAACAGTTCAATTCCAACGAGGTCATGCTCCGGTTTAACTCTCGCATACAAAGTACTCCTCCCCTCACACTCTCTGCAGATTTTCAAGTACCAATCATGTAATCTTCGCATCATCGTTGTTAAAGATTTTTCATCTTTGATGAGAGGCTTCCCGTACTCGTATCTGTGTATCTGCACCTCCATGGGATCATAATGTACATCGTCGGGCAGGTAATCGTCAACATTGCAATCACCGGGCACCATCCTCGGATCGACGATGTCGCTAGGCACCTTCAGCGGGGGGCACGATTGCTTCGCTTGTTCGCCGAGCTGGGCAATTTGTTTCCCAGCTGCTCGTCGTTCTTTCAGCCTTTGATCACTGACTGTACTTCCCGACCGCTCCGCTTTGGCCCATGTCTTTGCAATAATGCGCTCATAGTTGCCTTTCGGTGGAGACTTGGGTGGTTTTGCCAGGGCAGCCAGAGTGCTCTTCACTTTCACCAGATCTACCTTCTCCTCCGGAGGTGGATGTCTCTTTGCTTTCAACCCTTTAAACCAGTCATCCACTTCGGTTCGCGCGATCTTCGCGTTCTCCTCCGGGGTCCTCTCGTATGGTAACTTCTATGGACTCTTCAGAGAAGGACCGAATCTGTATGTCCTCCCGCCTCTGGTTGTACTACTAGACGCCGGCCGAGCAGACGGAGCAGTTGTCTTCTTTACTTTCTTACGAGGCGGAGGAGAAGGACTACGACGCGCCGGAGCAGCTGCCGGAGCGGCAGCGGGTCTCTTCCGCCCTTGCTGACGAGGCGGAGAAGGAGGAGGCTGGCTGCTCGGGCGCGCCGGCGCAGGCGGAGAAGGAGGCGGAGTGCCGCCACGCGCCGGAGAAGTAGCCGACCGAGGGCCCTGATCGTCACTCGCCGGAGGAGGAGGCGGTGGAGGAGGCGGAGTGCCCTGACTCGCCGGAGGAGGCGGAGGCGTCCAGTTCGGAAGGTTGATGAGCTCCTTCCGCCATAGGCATGGAGTCTTCAGAGCAGACCCCAGCCGAGTCTCCCCTTCACCGGTAGGGTGGTCAAGCTGGAGGTCCTCAAATCCCTCCGTTATTTCATCCTCCATCACCCTAGCATATCCTTCTGGAATCGGCCGGCAGTGAAAAGTTGCGCCGGGTTCAGTAGGATAAACAGAGCCAACAGCCGCCTTGACCTTCAAATTCATCCATTGCGTCATAAGGTGGCAATTTTGAGACTCCGTGATAGCATCCACGGCATAGCTGGCAGGAGCCGTCAAGACATGCTCCGGCTGAAGCAGCTCGGTGGAAGCCACGCTGCTTCTGCGCTGAGATGGCGGGGTAGCTTCGGGAGAGGCTTCGGCAGTACGTTTGCTGCGATTTTCTTCTCATTCCTCTATCGTGTCTACCCTTGCTTGCAGCGCCTACATTTGGGTCTGCTGCACTTTTTTCTTCCTCTCATGGGATTTGTAACCGCCTGCGTCCGGAAACCCAACCTTCCACAGAATGGAGCCTGGCGTGCCTCGTGTCCGTCCAGGGTGCTCAGGATTCCCGAGGGCCATTGTGAGCTCGTCGTTCTCTCTGTCTGGAAAGAACGTCCCTTCCTGCGTTGCTTCGATATACTGCTTAAGCATCCTGACTGGTATGTCCATTTGATCGTTCGTCCAAATGCACTTCCCTGTCACAGGGTCGAAGGTTCCGCCAGCCCCGAAGAACCAAGTCCGGCAACGGTCTAGCCAGTTAATTGTCTCTGGTTCGATACCTTTATCAACCAGATCATTCTCAGTCTTGGACCACTTAGGCCGGGCTAAGAGGTAGCCACCTGACCCCGTGCGATGGTGAAGCTTCTTCTTCGTAGCATTTTGCTTGTTTGTCGCCGACATCTTCTTACTCTTTTCCGATGTCTTGTGGGCCACAAATGCGGGCCAGTGATCTCTGATCTTCTCATATCTGCCCTTGAATTCTGGTGTCTCATTATTTTCGACAAACTTATTCAGCTCTTTCTTCCACCTCCTGAATAGTTCTGCCATCCTCTTAAGAGAAAAAGACTTGATTAATTTCTCTTTAACTGGGTTCTCTGGATTATCCTCTGGCGGTAGGGTGAAATTTGACTTCAGCTCATTTCAAAGATCATTTTTCTACATATCATTGACATAAGACACCACAGTGTCTTCTGTAGCCGGCTTAAACCATTGCTGGATGCTTATCGGGATCTTGTCCCTAACCAGAACCCCGCACTAAGCAACAAATGCGCTCTTTGTCCGGAGGGGTTCAATCGGTTGGCCGTCGGGCGCGATTGCTATGATTTCAAACTTTTCATCCGAGCTCAATTTTTTCTTCGGGCCTCGTCTCTTTACCGAAGTTGTGCTCGATCCGGAGGGCTAGAAAAAAGAACAAAGACTTAATTAATATGTGTATATACCAAAACAATGAATGCATCAATCAGCTAGTCAGCACAGGCTTAACTAATATATATACCTGGACGGACTCGGTTCGGTCACCGGAGCCGTCATCACGGTCTCATTCTTGCACCGGCATTGGGTCACCGGAGCCGTCCTCATGTTCTTCTTCTTGCACCGGCATTAGGTCACCGTAGCCAGCTTGTTCACCCTCTCCTTCCAGACCATCGGCTTCGTTGAGAAAAAATGAGACGGCGTCACTTCCTTCTGCGATTATGTCCCTCAACAACGCTTCTTTTGCTTCATCTAGGGCGGTGTCCATAGTTTCTACAAATATTTACAACATGGCAATTATTATTCAAACATGACAGATGGATATATTAGTGCCAAACATAGAACTAGCTACCTAATCATAGTAAGCTATCGGGAGGGGGTATATATCGACAACGACAACACTACATCTATGTCCCTCGACGACCCTCGTTCCCGATAAAAAAGAGGAAGAAGAAGAAAAAAAAGAGGAGAAGAAAGAATAGAGGAGAAGAACTCCTCTATTCTTTCTTCTCCTCTATTCTTTCTTCTCCTCTTTTTTTTCTTCTTCCTCTTCTTTTTTTATCCTCTTCTTCCTCTCATGTTCGAGAGGATCGCCGAGGGGTCGGGAGGTTGCCTAGTGTCAAAGGATTCAACAAAACCATGTCTTCATCATTAGGCGAAAGTAACATGTGCATGATGGTACGAAGCTCTTCAAAGTTGTTCTGGAACGGAGTCCCAGATAGGATAATTCTCTTTTTGGTACAAAGTTCAGTAAGAGCCTTCCGAATATCGCTATTTGGAAGGCCTTTGCTGAATTCATACCAAAAGGTGGATTATTCTATCCGGGACTCCATTCCAGAACAACTTTGCAGAACTTCATACCAACATGCCCTGGTTACTTCCGGCTAATGATGAAGGCATGGATTTCTTCAATACTTTGACACTAGGAAACCTCTCTCGACCCCTCGGCGATCCTCGACCCCTCGAACCCTCGAACGCCCGATAAAAATTAAGAAGAAGAAGAAAGAGGAGAAGAAGAAAGGAATAGCTAGAGGAGAAGAAGAACTGACAACGTCTTCTCCTCTATTCCTTCCTCTTCTCCTCTTTTTTTTTCTTCTTCCTCCTTTTTTCCTTTTCTTTTTTTTCTCCACTTCCTCCTCTTCTCTTCTTCTCCTTCTTCGGGTAAGCCCTAGTTTCCCGACCCTCGACCGCTCGACGACACTCTCAACATGCCCTCGTTCCCGATAAAAAAAAGAAGAGGAAGAATAAGAACAAAAAGAGGAGAAGAAAGAATAGAGGAGAAGAAGTTCTTCTCATCTATTCTTTCTTCTCCTCTTTTTATTCTTCTTCTTCCTCTTCTTTTTTCCTCTTCTTCCTCTCCTCTTCTTCTCCCTCTTCCCCGCCTCTCTCATGAATGTTCGCCGTCCCTCCCCCCCTCGACCCCTCGACGACCCCCGTTCCCAATAAAAAAAGAAGAGGAAGAAGAAGAAGAAAAAAGAAGAGAAGAAAGAATAGAGGAGAAGAACTTCTTCTCCTCTATTCTTTCTTCTCCTCTTTTTATTCTTCTTCCTCTTCTTCTCCCTCTTCTTCCCCTTCTTCCCCGCCTCTCTCATGAATGTCCGACGTTCTTGACCCTCGACCCCCTAAACTAGTTCTCGACCCTCGACCCCCTAAACTAGTTCTCGACCCTCGACCCCCTAAATATCTATATATGAACAAAAATTTCTACAAATGAAAATAACCAAAAAAAATCATATGATCATCTATGAACAAAAAAAACATCATTTGATCATCTATCATCTATGAACAAAAAAATCATCATTTGATCATCTATCATCTATGAACAAAAATATTCCTAGATACATAAAAAATTTCTACAAATGAAAATAACCTAAAAAAATCATATATATTTAGCAAATTGTAGCCACATACATCACATACACACATTATAGCCACATACACATATACATCACATATGAACAAAAAAATAAACTAATAAAAATAAAAAAACATATTGCAACATATGAAAAAAAAATGGTGGCGCCGGCTGGGCAGAGGGGCATGGCCGCAGGTGCTCACAGAGGGGAGCGGCGCCGGCGTCGGGGCAGATGGCGTCGAGGGCGGCGGCGACGGCGTCGGGGCGGCGCGGGGCAGCGACGGCGTCAGGGCGACGCGGGGCGCGGGCGGCGACGGGGCGACGACGACGGGCGCGGGCGACGGCGACAAGGAGCAGGGCGTCGGGGCAGATGGCGTCGAGGGCGGCGGCGGCGGCATCGGGGCGACGCGGGGCGCGGGTGGCGACGGGGCGACGACGACGAGGAGCAGGGCGTCGAGGCAGAGGGTGGCGTCGGCGGCGGGGAGTTGAGGAACTGAATGAAAATTTTGACAAGTGTTGTATATATAGCCAGGCCTTTGGTCCCGGTTGGTGGCACCAACCGGGACTAAAGGGGGGCATTGGTCACGGTTGGTGTCATGAACCGTGACCAATGCACCCTTTAGTCCCGGTTGGTGTCACCAACCGGGACCAATGGCCTTGTGCTGCCCCGCGCCCAAAAGTTTAGTCCCACCTCGCTAGTTGACAGCGCCCAACACCTGTTTATAAGCTCTGCTGCCTCCTCCCTCTCGAACTCCTCTGAACTGCAGGCCTATGGGCCTAATCTGACACTGCTTTGCCTGTGGGCCTATTGGGCCTTCTGCGGGCCTGAATCCTGGCCCATGTTGGGTTTCCAGTCGTATTCAGGCCATGGTGGCCCAATAGGTGGCAATATTTTTATTATTTTTTTCAGTTTTTTGTTTTTTTTTTGCATTATTTATTTCCTTCTGTTTTTTGCTTTGTTTTTTAATTCCTTTTGCTTTTAGGTCAGAAAAATTATAAACTTTCTGTTAGTGCCATTACTTTTCAAATTTGAATAGTTAAAATTTGAATTCTTTGAAATTTGTGTGAATCACAAGTTTGTGATTAACTTTACTATAAAAATATTTTTTCCAGTTTTTTTGTTTTGTTTTTTGCATTATTTATTTTCTTTTGTTTTTTGCTTTATTTTTTTAATTCTTTTTGCTTTAAGTTTTTGAAAAAATTATAAAGTTTCTATTATTGCCATTAGTTTTCAAATTTGAAAACACTTTTTTGTTTTTTGTTTTCTTTGTTGCTTTATTTATTTTATTTTGTTTCTACTTACAACAAAATACTTATTGTTGCTATTTTTAATTTTTTTTCCAAGTTTTTGTTTTGTTTTCTGCATTATTTATTTTCTTTTTTTTTTTGCTTTATTTTTTAATTCTTTTTGTTTTTAGTTTTAGAAAAATTATAAACTATCTGTTAGTGCCATTTTTTCAAATTTGAAAACACTTTTTTTGTTTTTTGTTTTCTTTGTTTCTTTATTTATTTTATTTTGTTTCTACTTACAACAAAATACTTATTGTTGCTATTTTTATTTTTTTTCCAGTTTTTTTGTTTTGTTTTCTGCATTATTTATTTTCTTTTGTTTTTGCTTTATTTTTTAATTCTTTTTGATTTTAGGTCAGCAAAATTATAAACTTTCTGTTAGTGCCATTAGTTTTAGAAAAATTAAAAACTTTCTGTTAGTGCCATTAGTTTTCAAATTTGAATAGTTAAAATTTGAATTCTTTGAAAATTGTTTGAATCACAAGTTTGTGATTAACTTACTAAAAAAATGAGAGTAGATGAAAGTTGAAAGTTTCTGTTAGTGCCATTAGTTTTAGAAAGTTGAAAGTTGAAAGTTAAAAGTTGGCATGGGCCAGGGACTAATGGTCATGGTATTACGAGGGCCGAACCATAAGACATGAAAGCATTTCAAATGAACTCTGAAAAAGTTGAAAGTTGGGATGGTATCATAATTTCACCCAAATAGCATGTGCATGTACAAAACGGACAATGGTAGCATGTTCGTGTGTTGCAAAGTTGCGGGAGAAAGTCTTCACTTTTTCTTCGCTTGTGTCATTTGCTTATTGCGCCGTAACCATGGATAATCTTCATTGTTTGTCAGGATGCTTGGGTCAGCCTTGACATTGAAGGGAGGAATTTCATGAAACTTTTCATAATCTTCAGACATGTCTGTCTTGCCGTCCACTCCTAGGATGTCCCTTTTTCCTGAAAGAACTATGTGGCGCTTTGGCTCATCGTATGACTTATTCGCTTCCTTATCTTTTCTTTTTCTCGGTTTGGTAGACATGTCCTTCACATAGATAACCCTGTGCAACATCATTGGCTAGGACGAACGGTTCATTAGTGTACCCAAGATTTTTCAGATCCACTATTGTCATTCCGTACTGTGGGTCTACCTGTACCCCGCCGCCTAACAGATTGACCCATTTGCACTTAAACAAAGGGACCTTAAAATCAGGTCCGTAGTCAAGTTCCCATATGTCCACTATGTAACCATAATATGTATCCTTTCCACTCTCGGTTGCTGCATCAAAGCGGACACCGCTGTTTTGGTTCTTGCTTTTTTGATCTTGGGCGATCGTGTAAAATGTATTCCCATTTATCTCGTATCCTTTGTGAGTCAATACAGTCAAAGATGGTCCCCTGGACAACAAGTACAACTCATCACAACTGCTGAAAGTCCTGATGTGTTCACATGTAATCCAGTCGTCGCACTGCTCCGGGTGTTTGGAGCGCAGACTGTTCTTGTGTTCATCGACATACGGGGTCACCAAGGTAGAGTTTTGTAGAACTGTGTAGTGTGCTTGAGACCAAGAATATCCGTCCCTGCATATTATTGAGTCTCTTCCAAGAGTGCCTTTTCCAGTCAGTCTCCCCTCATACCGCGATTTAGGGAGACCTATATTGTTAAGGCCAGGAATGAAGTCAACACAAAACTCGATAACATCCTCTGTTTGATGGCCCATGGAGATGCTTCCTTCTGGCCTAGCGCGGTTACGGACATATTTCTTTAGGACTCCCACGAACCTCTCAAAGGGGAACATATTGTGTAGAAATACGGGCCCCAGGATGACAATCTCGTCGACTAGATGAACTAGGACGTGCGTCATGATATTGAAGAAGGATGGTGGGAACACCAGCTCGAAACTGACAAGACATTGCGCCACATCACTCCTTAGCCTTGGTACAATTTCTGGATCGATCACCTTCTGAGAGTTTGCATTAAGGAATGTACATAGCTTCACAATGGCTAATCGGACGTTTTCCGGTAGAAGCCCCCTCAATGCAACCAGAAGCAGTTGCGTCATAATCACGTGGCAGTCATGAGACTTTAGGTTCTGAAACTTTTTCTCTGGCATATTTATTATTCCCTTTATATTCGATGAGAAGCCAGTCATGACCTTCATACTAGCAGGCATTCAAAGAATATTTCTTTCTCTTCTTTCGTAAGAGCGTAGCTGGCAGGACCTTTATACTGCTTCGGAGGATTTTCGTGCAAACGTTGCAGGTCCTCCCGTGCCTCAGGTGTATCTTTTGTCTTCCCATACACGCCCAAGAAGCCTAGCAGGTTCACGCAAAGGTTCTTCGTCATGTGCATCACGTCGATTGAGGAGCGGACCTCTAGGTCTTTCCAGTAGGGTAGGTCCCAAAATATAGATTTCTTCTTCCACATGGGTGCGTGTCCCTCAGCGTCATTCGGAACAGCTAGTCCACCGGGACCCTTTCCAAACATTACGTAGTGTAAATCATTGACCATAGCAAGCACGTGATCACCGGTGCGCATGGCGGGCTTCTTCCGGTGATCTGCCTCGCCTTTTAAATGCTTGCCTTTCTTTCGACATTGATGGTTGGTCGGAAGAAATCGACGATGGCCCAGGTACACATTCTTCCTGCATTTGTCCAAGTATATACTTTCAGTGTCATCTAAATAGTACGTGCATGCGTGGTATCCTTTGTTTGTCTGTCCTGAAAGGTTACTGAGAGCGGGCCAATCGTTGATGGTCACGAACAGCAACGCCTTAAGGTTAAATTCCTCCTGTCTGTGCTCATCTCACGTACGTACACCGTTTCCATTCCAAAGTTGTAAAAGTTCTTCAACTAATGGCCTTAGGTACACATCAATGTCGTTGCCGGCTTGCTTAGGGCCTTGGATGAGAACTAGCATCATAATGAACTTCCACTTCATGCACATCCAAGGAGGAAGGTTATACATACATAGAGTCACGGGCCAGGTGCTGTGATTGCTGCTCTGCTCCCCGAAAGGATTAATGCCATCCGCGCTTAAAGCAAACCATACATTCCTTGGGTCCTTTGCAAACTCATCCCAGTACTTTCTCTCAATTTTTCTCCACTGCAACCCGTCAGCGGGTGCTCTCAACTTCCCATCTTTTTTTCGGTTCTCACTGTGCCATCACATCAACTTGGCATGCTCTTCGTTTTTGAACAGACGTTTCAACCGTGGTATTATAGGAGCATACCACATCACCTTCGCAGGAATCCTCTTCCTGGGGGGCTCGCCGTCAACATCACCAGGGTCATCTCGTTTGATCTTATACCGCAATGCACCGCACACCGGGCATGCGTTCAGATCCTTGTATGCACCGCGGTAGAGGATGCAGTCATTAGGGCATGCATGTATCTTCTCCACCTCCAATCCTAGAGGGCATACGACCTTCTTTGTTGCGTATGTACTATCGGGCAATTCGTTATCCTTTGGAAGCTTCTTCTTCAATATTTTCAGTAGCTTCTCAAATCCTTTGCCAGCCACAGCATTATCTGCCTTCCACTGCAGCAATTCCAGTACGGTACCGAGCTTTGTGTTGCCATCTTCGCAATTGGGGTATAACCCTTTTTTGTGATCCTCTAACATGCGATCGAACTTCAGCTTCTCCTTTTGACTAATGCATTGCGTCCTTGCATCGACAATGACTAGGCGGAGATCATCATCATCAGGCACATCGTCCGGTTCCTCTTGATCTTCAGCAGCTTCACCCGTGGCAGCATCATTGGGCACATCGTCTGGTTCCTCTTGATCTTCACCAGCTCCCCCCGTTGCAGCATCACCGTATTCAGGGGGCACATAGTTGTCATCGTACTCTTCTTCTTCGTCGTCTTCCATCATAACCCCTATTTCTCCGTGCCTCGTCCAAACATTATAGTGTGGTATGAAACCCTTGTAAAGCAGGTGGGAGTGAAGGATTTTCCGGTTAGAGTAAGACCTCGTATTCCCACATTCAGTGCATGGACAACACATAAAACCATTCTGCTTGTTTGCCTCAGCCGCATCGAGAAACTCATGCACGCCCTTAATGTACTCGCGGGTGTGTCTGTCACCGTACATCCATTGCCGGTTCATCTGCGTGCATTATATATAATTAAGTGTCCAAATTAATAGAAGTTCATCATCACATTAAAACCAAAGTGCATACATAGTTCTCATCTAACAACATATAGCTCTCCAGAGCATCTAATTAATTAAACCATACGTTGAAACTATGTATTTCAATGCGAAAACAAATGCGATCATAATCGCAACCAAGGTAACAATTGATCCAACGGCATAATGATACCAAGCCTCGGTATGAATGGCATATTTTCTAATCTTTCTAATCTTCAAGCGCATTGCATCCATCTTGATCTTGTGATCATCGACGACATCCGCAACATGCAACTCCAATATCATCTTCTCCTCCTCAATTTTTTTTATTTTTTCCTTCAACAAATTGTTTTCTTCTTCAACTAAATTTAACCTCTCGACAATAGGGTCGGTTGGCATTTCCGATTCACATACATCCTAGATAAATAAAATCTATGTCACGTTGGTCGGCATAATTTTCATAAACAATAAATGAACCAATAGTTATAAAGATAATATACATACCACATCCGAATCATAGACAGGACGAGGGCCGACGGGGGCGGATACCAAAACCATCGCACTATATAAGATGCAATAATAAATGTAAGAAAATGATACAAGTATCTATCTAAACATACAAGTAAGAATATTTTTCCTTTCAGAAAGAAGATAAGAACAAGAGGCTCACCACGGTGGTGTCGGTGATGAGATCGACGCGGGTGATCGACGGCGGTGAAGACGGGGACGGGGCGTGACGGACCGCTAAATCTAGACAAATCTCGAGGAAAATGGTGTTTGGAGGTCAAGCTTCGAGAGGAGAAAGCTTAAGTAGTGTGGCTCAGGCATTCCATCGAACACCTCATGTGCATAGGAGGTGAGCTAGAGCACCACAAAGCCCTCTCCCCCTCGGCCAGAAAAAACAGAGCACTGTGCTCTACTCTTGCGCGAGGGGGTATATATAGGCACCTCATTGGTCCCGGTTGGTGACATGAACCAGGACTAAAGGGGAGCCTTTGGTTCCGGTTCAAGCCACCAACCGGGACCAATGGTGGTGGGCCAGGAGCGAGGCCCATTGGTCCCGGTTCGTCCCACCAACCGAGACCAAAAGGTCCAGATGAACCGGGACCAATGGCCCACGTGGCCCGGCCGGCCCCCTGGGCTCACGAACCGGGACCAATGCCCACATTGGTCCCGGTTCTAGACTGAACCGGGACTAATGGGCTGACCCGGCCTGGACCAAAGCCCTGTTTTCTACTAGTGCCAGCCCCATATTACCAGTAGTGTGGAGCATCCTCGCCTAATTCGATGATGACCACACACCCTTCGACCATAGTGTCGATGTCGTGGACACTGTGGTCCTCTGAAACTACAAAGATTGCTATGCGTTCATCCACAGGATGCTCGCTGATGGGCCGATGAGCACCGATTACCACCCCGCCCTCGAAACTGGCCATCTAGGGCACCTGGCTCAGCTGCTAATGGACTTCACCATTGTTATCGGCTGCCAAAGCGTCAACTATGGGGGTGTCGTTCAATGCCTCGACATCCACATCCTCCTGCCGTCATTCCGGTACATTTGGTCTACTGCAAGCCACATGCCCTAATTCGAGCGTTCAAAGAAGTTGCCGCTCCTTAAGCTCTTGTGACGCCCAGAGTGGTGTGTGCCATATGTATGCTGGACTTGGAGCCACTAGTGCAGAAAAGTCTTGCAATGGCGTGAAAAAATAGCCATGCTAGCATGGGAGATCACGTTAATAGTATTTTAGATACCTATGGCGCGCCACGTGAAACTCGCCGCTACTAATATTCATCAATTTGACTTTCAGATTTGAAATAAAAGTAGTACATATGCGCTATCCCCACCAAAATAACAACATAATGCAGCTTAATAATAGTAATTAAATCAAGTTCTGACATTACAAAACAGTGGCAAATAGTAGCATTTAAGATCAACAATGTACTAATTCACATAGTTCAACTAAGTACTGAAAAGAGGCAAGTACCACACAAGTTCAACTAGAGGTGGTAATAACATGATCTGCCATGGATGCCTACTAATTAAACTCTTCGGTATGTGAACTCAGGGTCATAGTGTGGATTAAGTGAAGCTAAGCTGCCAACGGGCCGTAGTAGACATGATCTCGTCCCGACCATACTCGAGGTAGAACGTGGTTTTCTCCCCAGCTTCCGTCGCATAAGCATTTGCAAGGGCTCTCCAACCAGGGAACTGAAGTAGGTGCGGTTTGCCTCGTTGGTGACAAGACAATTGAAGATGTAGTCCATGTATGTGTCGTGGTGTGGAGAGAGTGTGGGCGTGTGAGTTCGCGTGTGTGATTCTGCTAGCTTCTCTCCTGTGCTGAGTTCATCTTCTTATTGTGTAGATTCCGCGTGTGCGCGCATACATCGCCGCAAACACTCGTGTGCTTAAGATCGTGTCGAGTTTGTCTTCTTCCGTCCAGCGTTCGTGTCGCCGAAGGCTGCTCGGCGTTCGTTGCCGATGGGTTTTTCCCAACAATTGGTATTCAGAGCCATGGTCGGAGAAGGATCGCGCACTTCGTCATGCTCACAGGCTCGTCGGAGGGCCTGAACCTCGCCAATATGGCATGGGCGGGGTTCGATGCGGCGCGGCTGCTGCGAGGCCCTCGCGTGTGGAGGTCCAGTTCTCCGTCGACGTCAAGCTGCGTCACAATAGAAGGAGGGCATGATGCTCAGTAACTTGGGCCATCGGTGACAAGGAGTGCATCATCGACATCGGAGTCATCGACAAGGTGTGTCGCCGGGGACAAAGGTGTGGTGAAGGCATAGGAGGTGCGTCTCTCATCGAAGCCAACGGCAATGGCGGCAATCGGCGTGACAAGATAACATTGGCGGCCGTCTACGTGTTGCACCGACGACATCGACGACCATGGGCTTCTGGAGAGGAATAAAGCATATCAATATTGTTATTAGTGTCAAGTATTTAGCATTAGGTGATGTTTGGTTTGTTGGATGGTGTAATAACCACGTAGAGTTGCATTACTCAGCCAAGTACAAAGAAAAACGCATGCTCGGCAACATAGCGTAGCGGCCGGATCAGTAGCATAGAGATAGAGCGTGTGCACGCGAGCGTTTGGCAAGCCAGGAGATGAGTAGCCGTAGTCATGTAGGTGTGTCTTAGGTGACCAAGTGATCAGTGCACGTGGAGAGATGTGGCCTATGTGCATATGTATTAGTGTGGTCAGATGTGTCGTGTGAGGCTACATGCATCATGCATGGTACCCTAATTAAAATGGCCAAGTCGTGTGGCTGTTGCGTGAACCTTGCGTGTAGCCGGAGTAGTTAGTTAAGATAAGGATGGATGCATCATGCATGCATGCATTGGCCGAGTTGTGTGAGTAGCTAGCTACTGGTGTGGATGAAGCCGTTAGTAGCTTGACCACGACTAGCTATGTTTATGTGTGTGCGCATGCTAGGAACTGGGTGCGTGGGTGTGTGTTAGCTAGCTGTGTTGGGTGCCTATTTAAGCCTTTTTAATTGAGTTCATTTGTGTGGTGTTGGGAACTCCTGAACATGGCATAAGGTGTGTGCGTGCCAAAGCTGAGTGTGTTTCTTCTACCTCTTGTGTTTATGTGTGTCTTCCTTCTCCCTCCTCGGCATCCCCAACAGTGGACGAGTGCAGCGCGTCGTCCGGGTGCACGGCAAACTGCCAAAACCAGGTGACCCAGCACGGAACGAGGCACCGGCTGGACGTGTTCCGCACCAACGAGACGAAGTGGGGCGTGAGGACGATGGACCTGATCCAGCCAAGCGCATTCCTCCCAAACCAGGGGACCCAGCGCGGAAAGAGGCACCGCCTGGAGGTGTTCCGGTCCAACAAGACGAAGTGGGGCGTGAGGAGGATGGGCCTGATCCAGCCGGGCGCATTCCTTTGCGAGTTCACCGGGGAAGTGCTCCCCGCGGACACCCCCGCACTGCACAAACGCCAATGCCAATACCGGCGCACCGACGGAGGAGCGGGCGCGCTTCATCGAGCCAAGAAAGTTTTCACCGAGGTGGATTGAGTCTAGATACGCCCCTGCGGCCACGCTTCCGGACAAATGGCGAGGAACCGCTCCAGCTCGTGCAGTGCCCGGTGCCGAGGTATATGCCTGACGTGTCCAAGAGGAAGAACAGCGCGGCTTACATCAGCCACAACAGGTTCGGGTCGAACGCCTTCGTCCAGCTCATGGTCTGTGGCCACGAAGACGAGTCGTGCCCCCATCTGATGGTCTTCGCCATGGAGACCATCCCGCCGATGAGCGAGCTGAGCATCGACTACGGCGTCGATCAGTGATCGACCGGCAACGATTCCTGTATGTTTACCATCATTTTCAATTGCCAGGAACTTTTCGCCTTCATTTTCAATTGCCATGAACCTTTCTGTCATTGTTATCGATTGTATCATTGGATGGACGCAGCGCTAAGACACCTTCAACTGAACTGTTTGCTTGTATTTCTTGTGCCTGGTTTGCCGTGTTTGCACTTTGCAGTCAGCAAGTTACAGCCTGGAACCATATTTGCATCGGTTGAGTCTGGGATCGACATCATAACCGTAGATGTGAGCGTTTAGTTGAGAATTTCATTCGGTTTAGTTTTCTATAGTCGTTGCAAAGATTCATGAAGTTGTACATCTAGGAAGGCCTCTACAATGTCGTCTTCCACCTACGGCCCCGGCAAGTCCGGCCCCGACGTCTGCCGGTTCAAGCTTGTGCGTCTGCCGAGCCAGGAAGCGGTCGGCAGCAACATCTGGCGCTCCGCCAAAGACCTCATCGACGCCGATATCCGTCCGCCCAGCTACATCACGTTGGACATGTCCAATGGCAAGGAGGCGATTCCCATCCCGGTCCGCAACATGGTGGACCACAACGTCTATCCCCTTGAGGGAGCGGGCGCCGGGAGCATGATGCTATCACCGTGCCCACACACCGCGTCTACGGCTGCGGGAGTGTTCTCCTGCGCGTCGTTCATCACCTGAGGTAACGTGGTTGTCTTGCACGGGAGGCGCAGGATCAGGACCCACGCCAACTCGCCAGCAGGGTGGAGCATCCACGCCTCATTCGACGATGACCATGCGATCTTCCGAAACTGCGAAGCCTGCCGCGACCTCGTGCACGGGATGCTCGCCGACGGGCCTATCCCCGAGAACTGGGAGGGACCATCATCACCCGCAAATGCACTTCGCTGATGAGATCGTTCCTAAGATCGAAAGCCGTGACGGTGTCGTCCCGCCCTTCAACATCGACATCTACCTCCCTTCGTTACTGGTATGTCTGGTTTTCGGCCATCCACAGACCCTAAGCCGAGCGTGCAAAGAGGTGGCACTATTGTAGGATCTCTGGCAGTAGCAGGCCTGGTGTGCGCAAATCGCCGTTTGGAGTTGGAGCCTGGTGACAAGGAGATCGTCAGGATGCCGTGCCTCCACACCAACGCCTTCCACATCCCGTGCATCAAAGCATGGTTCTATCAAGAGTCGAAGTTCCAAATTTGTCGGCATGAGGTGAGATGGATTACCTATGCTTTAGATTCTGAGATTAGATAGCCGAAGGTGCTTGACTCATACATCTCGGATCTAAAGATGTTGATAGATTACATAACAGATGAATAAATTTCTTCCCCGCAAAAATGAAAGAAAGAATAAATTCTGAGGTAATAAATACTTGGGAATCATAAACCACCATAGTTGAAAGAATAAACTTCAAATGTTAATCATTTTAGATTCCTAAGTTACTGCTCTATTCGTCTTAACTTTGTTTTTTGCATTTCTAGTGTTCCTTCAACTTTTAGTTTTTTTCATAACAAGTAAATTTGATATTATATGATTTTTTTAAGAATGTGTCGCAAGCTTTTCAAATTACAGGATTTTGTAATGCTTGAATTTTTTTAATTAGAAGGATATTTTAAAAACCATTGAACATGTTTTAATCTCATGACCATCTTAATAAAATATATTAACTACTTATTACATGGTTACACTTTCTGAAAACTCAAAAACTTATTTTAAAATGCATTCAACACTTTTTTAATTACATCCATATTTCTATAAATGTATCAAACAGGTTTTTTCTTACATGGATTTCTTATAATGATTTTTTTTCTAATGACACAAACGTTTATGAAAATTGACCGAACACTTTCAAAATTACATGAGTTTCTTTGTAAAAATGTGGGAAACACTTTTGTAAAAATCTTCCTCAAGGAGGTCTATGAACTTATCACCTTAGTAATCTATGTAATATTCATCTTACTGAATCTTGATCTGATCTAAGCTGAACTGCTCCATCATCTCACAACGAAAACATGGGCACGTCAGTATATGAATCCCTCATGCAGTTAATAAAAGTACACAGTTTTGTTCCAGCTTTTTGCAGTCTTTACCGACATTAATTAGGGAGCAAATGGAAAAGTTTTCAAACTCATCATGCAAAACTTCCCGTTCCTAGCAGGAGGCCCTCAACAACATCCCTTCTGTTTACGGCCGTGGTTTTCAGCTCTACAGTCCACCATGGTGCGCGTGAGATGACAGTAGAGGTTATTTCGTTTTCTTGGGGAGATAGAGCGGGCTCCAAGACCATGGTGTTGCCACCTTAGCCGTGGCAGTTGTCACAGGACGCACGTCGTCGGCCATGGGAGAGTTTTCCTCCGCATCGTGCCCCTTCTCGAGCAGAGCAATCTCCGAACCTCCCTGTGCATCCACAACTATGTGGTTGTGTCGCACGGGAGGTGCAAGATAGGGATCCGGGCCCACTCACCAGCTATATGGATCATCCACGCCTCGTTCAACAATGACCAGATGCCCTTTGACCATAGTGTCGAGGTTGAGCACACTACGGTCTCCCGAAACTATGAGATTTGTCGTGAGTTCATCCACGGGATACTCGTCGATGGTCCGGTGAGCATCGAGTATGACCTCGCCCCAGCAACTCGCCAACCAGGGGACCTAGCTCACCCGCCAATGTACTACACTGCCGTGATCGGCCACTAGATCAACAGCCATGGGGGCTCGTCCAGTGCCTCGACATTGACATCCTCATGTCATCAGTCCGGCAGTGTTTGGTCTATTGCGAGCCATATGCCCTAATCCGCGCGTGCAAAAAGGCTGCCGCTCCCAGAGCTCTTGTCACGCCGAGCATGGTGTGCGTCATATGTATGCTGGACTTGAAGCCAGGTGACGCTGAGACAAACTTTCCATCTTTTGCTCCTCACAGTACCCCTAGGAGAAGGTAGATGTGCCTAGTACGTTGCTACGGAAAATGTTTGGAGATTAAGCATGATATTTTGCATCAACTCTAGTGATTCAAATCTTGCCTTCTCCGGGCATATATCTCTTTACCCATGAGCCAAGGATACATATGTTGAGGTAATAAATATTTGGGATGTCTAAACCACTATAGTTGATAGAATAAACTTCTAATGTAAACATTTTTTTATCCCTAACATGCTGCTCTATTGGTTGCAACGTTATTTTTAGCATTTCTAGTATTCCTTCATCTTTTAAACTTTTCATAAAAAATAAATCTTTAATTTTTTTAAGAATGTGTCTCACACTTTTTTAATTACATTATTTCATAATGCATGAATTTTTTTATTACATGAATATTTAAAAAATCATTGAACACTTTTTAATCACATGACCATCTTACAAAAAATGTATTGACTACATTATTACATATGGTTAGGTATGTAGCTCCTGTCAGAATGGTGCTACGACACAAGGTAGCGCCTAGCGTTGGGCGCTACCCGAAAGTTTAGTTATGTGAAATAATTTCACGGAGAGTTTACTATTTGAATTGGTTTTGCTTTTTTATTATATTTTCCATTCTGCCCTGCACATCAGTTTATGATGCCCTACGGGCAGCAAATTAAAGCAGACCTTTTCTGGTTTGTCTCTAAACTGTATCCACCCTTCACCGACATTAATTACAGGGAGCAAAAGGGAAAGTCTTCAAGCTAGTCATACATTACTCTTCCAACGGTCACAGGCAGTGGGCCCACTTTCTGATTCCACTAGGAAACCCTCAACAGATTCCTTCGTTTACAGCTGGTCATGCGCATGCCTTCCTTCTTCCTTCCTTCGCCTATAAGAAATCGCGTCCGATAGAGCTCATTTCGTTTGCAGAAAGAGCAGGCGCCGGCGCCATGGTGTTGCCACTGTGGCCGCACACAGCGGTGGTCACGAAGACACACGTCTACGGCTGTGGGAGAGTTCTCCTACGCGTCTTCCACCACCATAAGCCGACCCATCTACGAGCTCCCGGCACATTCACGGTGACGTGGTTCTGTCGCATGGGAGGTGCAGGATCAGGACTCACACCAACTCGCCGGCAGGGTGGAGCATCGACGCCTCATTCGACAACCGGGCGTCGTTCAACCACTGCGTCTAGGTTGTGGACCCTGCCGTCTTCCGGAACTACGAAGCCTGCCACGACCTCATCCACAGCATGCTCGCCGACGGGCCGGTGACCGGCGACTATGACCTTGGCCCCATGAACTGGGGGGACAATGATCACCCGCAAATGGACTTCGCCGATGAGATCTGCCACAAGATCGATAGCATTGAGGGCGTGGCCCCGTGCTTCGACATCAACATCCACGTGTCGTCACTACTGGTATGTTTGGTTTACAGCCATCCACAGGCCCTAATCTGCACGTGCTAAGAGGCCGACGCTGCTGCAGGAAATCTGGCGCACCCGGTCAGGAATGCGTGATTTGCCATTTGGAGTTGGAGACTGGTGACGAGGACATTGTCAGTCTGCCGTGCTTCCAAACCCACGCCTTCCACATCCCATGCATCAAAAGGTGGTTCTATGCACGGTTTTGGATCCCGAGCGGAGCTTTTTTCTCGTGGAGCACCGGAAATTGCGGTTACCACGGTAACCACGAAATTCCGGAAAAAAATCGGACGAAATTTAAAATCAAATTTTGAATTCAAATTTTTTGAAGTAGATATAGATAGGTTTATCAGTCAAAAATAGCATTGATCTTTCCCTGGCCTAGTGGCTATTCAACCGCAGCTACGAAATGCACAGACATCGTGAGTTCGACTGCTGGTCGCCCCACAATTGTGCAGCTTTTTAAAACTTTCGCATCCTCAAAAAGAAATAAAAATGGGTAGGCCAAGATTCGAACCCGCGACTACCTTATCAGTAAATGTTAGCTTAACTACTAGGCCGCCAACAGATCTATGGTTGTATAAGAGATGGCCTTTATTTAACTATACAGTTAGCGTTTGAATTCAAAATTTTCAAATTATTCGAGATTTTTTGCTCGGTATGCATGTTTCTCGGGGGGGGGGGGGGGCATAAACGCGGTAACCGCGCGAGAGCTTGGAATTTCGCTCGGTACCCAAAACCGTGGTTCTATCAAGAGTCAAAGTGCCCAATTTGCCGGCGTGAGGTGAAGGATTACTTCGGCTTTAGATTCTGAGACTAGATAGCTGAAGGTGCTTGATTCATACATCTCAGATGCAAAAATGTTGATACATTACATACCTGATGAATAAATTCAGAGATACTGTAGCTGAAGATGGTTTCAATTAATGAGCAGCAGTCCATAGATCTCGCAGTCCTAAGATGAGGGTTTCATGTATAACTTATCCAAAAATTAGTAATTGAGTTGGCCTCGATATGTATGAGTGGAGGACTTGTAAAAAATTTAAGTGATGATTTTCTTATCAAGAATTGCAGTTTATAGTTTCAATTCTTTTTAAGAGCATACAATAGAACATATATAGACGATACGCACACCTATAACGCCCTGCAAGGATAATATATTGACGTAATAAATATTTGGGATTCCTAAACAACCACAGTTGAATGAATAAACTTCAAATGTAAACATTTGGATCCCTAACTTGCTGCTCTATTCGTTTTAACTTCTTTTTGCATTCCTAGTGGTCCCTCAACTTTTTTTTTCATACCAAGTAAATCTCATATTATATGATTTTTGTAAGAATGAGTCACACACTTTTTTAATTAGATGATTTTGTAATGCATGAAATTTTTTAATTACAAGAATATTTAAAAAACCATTGGACACTTTCTAATAACATGACCATCGTAATTACTAATACATATTGACTATTTATTACATGATTACATTTTCCAAAATCTCAGACATGTTTTAAAATGCATTCAACTCTTGTAGGCCGCGATGAAACTAACATATGTTTACACTATGTATATGCAAAAACACACACACACAGAGTTGGTAATAATAAGGAACCATATACCAAGCATGCAATTTCTCCTGAGAATATCCAATTGAGCTATAACCAGACCTGCCTTCTTCCATTCCTTCCGGGAGAGCAATTCCCCCCACAAACATCCCCCTTTGAGTCCCTTGCAGCTATAATAGGTTCCTCGATCACCAAATGCATAAAATGCATACTCTCTATTATCCACCCCCCCCCCCCCCCCCCCCCCACTCACAGCTGTTCCGAGTCCATCGCCCGGTTTCCGATGGGTATATCGCCACGTCGTCGTGCAACTCTACCAAGGGTGTAAACACCACAAAGCGGAACAGAACGACCGTGTCAAAAAAAAGTCAAGAAGGTTGTGCGAGTTTGAAGTGCGCATGTTCATCATCCTTTTCATCCTGCCATACTATAGGAGGCAACACAGTGCACTGCCCCATTATAGGATTGCCCACGACGTAATCACATTCCCTGTCTTCTTCCGATTACCAGCATTTGCAGAGGAGAAGGCTATTGATGCATTGTTCGAGCTTGACCGTAGCGTAGCTCCCGCAAAGGAAAGGGAGCGAAGCGTCGACCAGAGGGGCGCCTCCCCCGGACAGATTGCTGAAAAGGAGACTGCCGCCTGAGTGGTGGGTGTGGAAGAATCCGGAGAGGGTCTGCGGCACGCTCCTTTCGATGGCCGGGTCGGAGCAGAGGGCTCGTCTGTGAGGCAGCACGCCGGCGGCTGTGTTGGCATTGTCCTCTACAAATAAAAGAAGCGGCTGGCAATAAGGTCATGATTCCATTCTGTGAAAAGAAGATAGATCGGAAAAGAGGAGGCGTGGAGCAGAACTAAGAAGCGAAGGTGGGGAACGGCGGCGTAGGACGGGACGGACCTCCCTCGTCGCGCTTGTCAGTCGTCAGCGGGTGGTGCGGCTCCATGCTGGCAGACCGGCCTCCTCGTGGTGGCATCGCCTCCTCCTCGGATCGGGAGTCGGTGCTTCGAGATCCTCCGCTTGACTGTCGCCGGAATTCTGGAGTTTCGACTTCGCAAGCCGTAAAGGGCAATAGAGCCGCGGCTGTGTGTGCCGGGATCTGGATGGGCTTTACTACTTCTTCAAAAAAAATCACAAAGGTTGTGTATATGGGTGGGGTAATAGAGCGGGGAGGCGACTGTGTATATCGGGAAAAAATGTTTTCAGATTACCATTATCTGTCAAATTTTCTGTAGGGTATATGTAAAATGCATATCCAAATGTCTGTGTGTACCTAGTTACATTTTAGAGACACACAAAGGCATCTCTTTCTTCACGGTTTTTCAAACTAATTTTGTCATCTATTTTCAAGATTCAGGAATAAAACAACGGTAGATGTAGCGTGTCAAACAATTCACAGTAAATTATACAACATATATAGCTTATCCTGGAGCGGGCCGACGGGAAGAAAATGCCAGCAAGCATGCCGCCCTACCAATCAAACCCTGGAAAAACGGTTACTTGGTCCAATAGTTCATCAAAAAATGCTCCAACTTCCTCGTACTTTCCCAATACCGCATGACTCATAATTTCACTCCATCGCCTTCACATCTCATGTCACCCGGCCCGCTCATCCCATCTAATTCTCTCTTGTGCTACCAAACCGCCGAGCGACCACTAGGGCACTAGGGCGCCATCGTCAGTCATAGTGGGCCATCGCATCAGCTGACGCCGCTCGCCCCTTCATATTCCTTCGACTGACGACTAGGGATGGCAATGGGTCGGGTTTGGGGCGGGTGGAGCTGTTCCAAATCCAACCCATGACCCATCTTCCTACCCTCTGCCCATCCAACAAATTATCCGTGGGCACAATTTGTGCCCATGCCCAAACCCACTGGATACCCACATACCCATGGAGCTCCATGGGCATAGAAAAGTCAGCATGAAGCCTTCCCAAATATCAAATTAACTCATCATCATTCACTCACAAATGACAACATAGGTTACATGCATAAGTAGGCAACAAGTAATACGATGAGTCCTTAAGTGTGACATACCCGAGGTTGATTCTGCAGCATGTAGCTCATGGCACAAGTTGCATATTTCCCATCATTTCCCATTGATTCGCTCTTTCTACTATCATTGGCATATGACCCCACATGTCATACGGGTATCCATTGGATATCCATGGAGCACAAACTATAACCACGCCCAACCCGGCTGTTCGTGGGTATCCATACCCACGGACCCATGAGCGAAAATGTGCTCCATACCCTTGCCCAACCGGGTCAGGTATCCATGACTGTCCAGATCCATGGATAAAATTGCCATCCCTACTGATGGCCCATGAGACCATTGAACCTGCGTCGGCGTACCATCTGGACATTACCTCCCGTGCCTAGGCGCGGCCGGTTAAATTCATGAGTAATCCACAAAGGAGAAAATTCAATTCCATGAGTTTAAATGGGACCGATAGTGGGTACCACACCCCTACCTACAATGTTGCTATGATGATCAAACAAACGGCCGCAAATAGGATCAGCCAGGGCAACCCAACAGCCAGGTTGATAGGAAATCCGACCACGCCCCAGGGCAAATGAACTCAACTATTAGAAACGACTAATCCCACTCGGATCCACTTGAGTACTGGGAAACCATGCGAACCGAGTATGGATCTCCATAGTGTATGAGTGTGGCGCGTCATGCGGGTGCCCGGCGAACTGCCCCAACCGGATGACCCAGCGAAGGATGAGGCACCTACTGGAGGTGTTCTGGTCCAACGAGACGAAGTGGACCTGATCTAGCTTGGTGCATTCCTCTGTGAGTTCACCGGGGAAGTGCTCCCCGCAGATCACCCCGGCATTGCCAATGCGAATGCCAATGCCAATACCGGCGCATCGACGGAGGAGCGGGCCCGCTTCATCGAGCCAAGGAAGTTCCCCCCGAGGTGGATTGAGTCGGGGTATGCCCCCGCGGCGGCGCTTCCAGAAGACGGCGAGGAACCGCCCCGGTTCGCGCAATGCCCGGCCGGCACCGACGTACATGCTCGACGTGTCCAAAAGGAAGAACATCGTGGGCTATACAGCAAGTTCCCGCCGAATGCCTTAGTCTAGCTTGTGGTCCGTGGCGATGAAGACGAGTCATGCCCCCATCTGATGGTCTTCGCTATGGAGACCATCCCGCCGATGAGCGAGCTGAGCATTAATTACGGCGTCGATCAGTGATCGATCGGCAACGTTTCCTGTATGTTTACCCTCTTTTCCAATTGTCATGAACCTTTCGCCTTCATTTTCGGTTATCATGATCACCTTTCTGTCATTGTTATCGATTGTATTATTGGGTGGACGCAGCGCTAAGACACCTTAAATTGAACTGTTTGCTTGTATTTCTTGTGCCTGGTTTGCCGTGTTTGCACTTTGTAGTCGGCAAGTTATAGCCTGAAACCATATTTGCATGAGTTGAGTCTGGATCGACATCATAACCATGGATGTGAGTGTTTAGTTGAGAATTTCATTCGGTTTAGTATTCTGTAGTCGTTGCAAAGGTTCATGAAGCTGTACGTCTAGGACGGCCACTACAATGTCGTCTCCGCCACCTAAGCCCCGGCAAGTCCGGCCCCGAGGTCTGGCAGTTCAAGCGCATACGTCTGCCCGGCCAGGAAGCGGTCGGCAGCAACATCTGGCGCTTCAGTAGAGACCTCATCAGCCAGCTCGACACCGAGATCCGTCCACCCGGCTACATCACGCTGGACATGTCCAACGGCAAGGAGGCAATTCCCATCCCCATCCGCAACACGGTGGACCACGACGTCTATCCCGTCGAGAGAGTGGGCGCCGGGAGCATGGTGCTGCGACCATGCCCGCACACCGCGTCTACGGCTGCCGGAAAGTTCTCATGCGCGTTGTTCATCTAAAGTTTATTCTTTTAATTACATTATTTTGTAATGCATGAATTTTTTTAATTTGAAGAATATTTTAAAAACCATTGAACACTTTTTAATCACATGACCATCTTACTAAAATATAATAACTACTTATTACATGGTTACATTTTTTTAAAAACTCAAACATATAAATGTATCAAACAGTTCTTTTAGTACATGGATTTCTAATAATGATTTTTTTCTAAAGACAAACGTTTATGAAAATTGACCGAGAACTTTTTAAATCACATGAATTTCTTTGTAAAAAGGTGAGAAACACTTTTGTAATTACATGAACATTTTCTAATCTATCAATTGCTCCTCTTCCACAAAGAGGTCTATGAACTTATCACCTTAGTAATATATGTTATATTCATCTTACTGAATCTTGCTCTGATCTTATAAACTGTAGTACTCCATCATCTCACAATGATAATATGGGCATGTCAGTATATGAATCCCTCATGCAGTAAATAAAAGTACACAGTTCTCTCCGAGCTGTTTGCGGTCTTTACCGACATTAATTAGATAGCAAATGGAAAAGTTTTCGAACTCATCATGCGAAACTTCGTGTTCCTAGTACGAGGCCCTCAACAACATCCCTTCAGTTTACGCCCATTGTTTTCGGCTCTACAGTCCACCATGGTGCGTATGAGATGACAGTAGAGCTCATTTCGTTTCCTTGGGGAGACAGAG
Organism: Triticum monococcum; assembly: GCA_034509565.1. Classification (NCBI taxonomy): domain Eukaryota; kingdom Viridiplantae; phylum Streptophyta; class Magnoliopsida; order Poales; family Poaceae; genus Triticum; species Triticum monococcum. Next base: position 754,218,639 of record CM067843.1, on the reverse strand, counting down.
CGGGCGCCGGGACCGTGGTGTTGCCACCTTAGCCATGGCAGTCGTCACAGCGATGCATGTCGTCGCTATGGGAGAGTTTTCCTTCGCATCGTCCCCCTCCTCAAGGGGAGCGATCTCCCGACCTCCATGTGCATCCACGACTACGTGGTTGTGTCGCATGCGAGGCGCATGATAGGGATCCAGGCCCACTCAACAGCGATGTGGATCATCCTCGCCTCGTTCGACGATGACCAGGCACCCTTCAACCACAATGTCGAGGTCGTGGACACTGCGATCTTCCAATACTACAATATTGGTCATGGGTTCATCCACGGGATACTCGTCGATGGGCCGGTGAGCATCGAGTACAACCTCGCCCAAGCAATTGGCCAACTAGGGGATCTGGCTCACCTGCCAATGTACAATACCATCGTGGTCGACCACCAAATCGACAGCCATGGGTGCTCGTCCAGTGGCTCGACATTGACATCCTCCTGTCGTCACTCCGGGGATGTTTGGTCTACTGCGAGCCATATGCCCTAATCCGCGCATGCAAAAAGGCTGCCACTCCCGGAGCTCTTGCGATACCGAGCATGGTGTGCGTCATATGTATGCTGGACTCGGAGCTAGCTAGGTGACGCTCAGAGTAACTTCACATCTTTTGCTCCTCACCGTACCCCTGGGAGAAGGTTGATGAGCCTACTACGTTGCTATGGAAAACGTTTGGAGATGAAGCATGATATTTTGCATCAACTCTAGTGTTTCAAATCTTGCCTTCTCTAGGCATATATTTCTTTACCCGTGAACCAAGGATCTCTTTACCCATGAACCAAGGATACATATATTAAGGTAATAAATATTTGGGATGCCTAAACCACTATAGTTGAAAGAATAAACTTCTAATGTAAACATTTTTATCACTAACTGTCTATTATATTTGTTGCAATGTTTTTTGTTTGCAATTCTAGTATTCCTACATCTTTTAATTTTTTTCATAACAAATAAATCTGTAATTATATGGATTTTTTAGAATGTCTCACGCTTTTTTAATTACATGATTTTGTAATGCATGAATTTTTTTAATTACATGAATATTTAAAAAATCATTGAACACTTTTTAATAATCACATGACCATATTACAAAAAATATATTGACTACATAATTACATATGGTTAGCTATATATGTAGCGCCTGTGAGAACGGCGCTATGACACAACGCATAGCGCCTACGCGTTGGGCGCTAACTAACGGTTTTGTTTTGTGAAATACTTTCACGAAGAGTTTACTATTTGAATTTGTTTTACTTTAATTATGTAGCCTGGGGCAGCAAATTAAAGCGCCTGGTTGTCTCTAAACTGTATCCATTCTTCACCGACATTAATTATAGGGAGCAAAAAGGAAAGTGTTGAAGCTCGTCGTTTACAGCCGGTCACAGACAGTGGGTCCACTTTCCGTTTCCACTAGGCGACCCGCAGTAGCATCCCGTCAGTTTACAGCCGGTCATGCGCCCTCCTTGCTTTGGCTATAAGAAATCGCGTCCGACGATCTGCCATGGTGCAGAGCTCATTTCGTTTCATGAGAGAGAGAGAGAGCAGGCGCCGGGGCCATGGTGTTCCTGTTAGCCATAGTCTTGATGTTGCATTGGTTAGGGGTTGTTAGCTGCATGCGTTGTGTTTGTTACAGTAGCTACCTACATGCATGGAAGGAGACGGCCGAGTCCGTGTGGCCGTTTCGTAAGGTTAGCTAGTGCGGTGCATGCATGGAGACGTGGGTGTTGCATGCTAGTTAGTTGGCTTAGGGCATCTCCAGCCGTTGGTCTCCCAGGGGGCGTCTAAAAGCGCCGCTTGGGGGTGAGCCGGCGCAAAAAAGGCCCTGGAGCGAGTCGGTCCTCAGCCGTCGGCCCCAGGGCCGCCCCCAGGCGCGTATTAAAAAAAAGAAAGTCCGGCGAAGTTATGATAAAACTAGTTAAATTTTCGGCCAAACATGACAAATTTCGGCGAAATTCGTCCAAACATTATATTAACCTAATCTAAAAAATAAGAAAGGAGGAAGTTGTCGCCGCCGTCGCCGCCATCGTCGTCGTCGGCCTTCTCCTCCTTGACGCGGGCGCCCCTGCTGGACCCCTGCCCGGCGTCGCCATGGCGAACAGGCAACGGCGCGTCATCGTCGTCGCTGCTGTCGCAAAGGACGACGACCCTGCCTTCCTCGCGGCCGCGTCGGCGCTCCTCGAAGCGGCGTAGGGCGGCGCGCTGGCGCTCCTTCTCCTTCTCGCGGCGCGCCTTCTCCATCGCAATGGAGTCCTGGCGCGCCCACTCGAGGGCGGCGTCGCCGTCGTCGGCGAACTCGGCCTTCACCGGCGCCAGACCCGGCTTCGTCTTCACCGGCGGCAGACCCGGCTCCGTCTTCACCGGCGCCAGCCCCGGCTCCGTCTTCACCGGCGCCAGCCCCGGCTCCGTCTTTGGCTTGACGAAGCACAGAGGAGCCGACGAGGGGGCGCGTCGGCCGCCCTCGTTGATGACGATGCCGGCACTGCGAGTGCGCCGGCCGAGTGGCGTCTCCGCCGCGGGCTCGGCCTTGACGCCGAGCAGCGCCGGAGAGCCGGAGGAGTGGGAAGAAGAACGGGACGACGAGGAGGAAGAAGAGGACGCGCCGAACCTTCTTGGAGCCCATGGCCCGGCGCGTCGGTGCTGCGCCGGGGCGGCCACCCTCGCCGGGGGGTACGCCAACGGTGGGTCGTTGCCGCCCTCGAGGTACGTGAGCACGCCCTCGAGTGTGCGGCCGGGGACGCCCCACCAGAGGTAGCGTCCCTCGCTGTTCTGCCGGCTGCCGACCACCGACGCGCCGTTGGTGGACGCCAAGCGCTGCTGTTGGCGGCGCTAGAAGTACGCCGCCTAGGCCACGTGGTTGTCGATGGCGTACTGGGGGAGGGAGAGCTCGGCGTCGGTGAGGGACGCGCGCACGATGTCGACCTCCTCGGTGAAGTACCTCGGGTCCGCCGTGGCGTCGGGCAACGGGGGAATGGGCACTCCCCCGGCGCTGAGTCTCCACCCCGTCGGCCCGGCGCGCATGTCCGGCGGCGCCGGGATGTTCGCCTGGAACAGGAGCCACGACTCCTGTTTGCACAGCGAACGGCGGCCGAAGCCGTTGGCCGCCGCCGTATCTCCGGGGAAGCGCTTTGCCATGGCGAAGGCGGGGCTGGGCGGGCTCGGAAGAGGAAGAGGGAGGGGCTGGGCGGCGGCGCTCAGGGAGAGAGGAAGGGTTGGACGGCGGCGAGGGGCGGGGCTGGTGTGGGCGCAGGTGAGCGGAGGCCGCCGGCTTTTATAGCCGGGCTGCGCCTGTGTGTACGCGTGCGAGCGAGTGGAGGCGTCGGCACGCCGTCCCGTGAACGCGCCGCCCATGAGGAATCAATGGCAAGGCTGAACGGCGGCAGCCTTGCCATTGATTCCCCCCGGGAACCGAGGCCGTTCGGGGAAGACGAGGCGCCGAGTCACTGACGCGGCTGGCCAGCATCTTTTTCGCGCCAAAACAGCTCGCCACGGCTCCCCGGCGGCCCCCAGCGCGCCGGGTTCGACCTGTGTCCGCCGGCGCTGTTTTCGGCCCAAGCCGACGAAAATCGGAATCCTGGGATGCGACTGGGCTGTTTTTTCGACGCCCGCACGAAAAAATCGCTTGGAGAGGCCTTCCTAAAGGCGCGGCTGGAGATGCCCTTAGGGCATGTACAACGGGGCGCTTACAACCGGCGCCAGGGTTCGATTCCCGTCCGATTTGGTCAAATCCCCTCGATCCCAGGATTTGGGCTGGCATTGATGCTGTGCCAGTCGCCGAGCGCTTAGCCTATTTTTTTTTCTCATGCGAGCCTTTTTTCTCAGTTCGGATCTGGCAGCGGGCGCTACCTACAGCACTACAAATCGGCAACCGCTCAACAAAGTCAGCTGGTCGTTGTACTAAAAACCAGCTCTACTCAACTAACTTAGCTGATTTCGTTTTGCAGCTGGACAAATAATCCTTTTATTTCCTCTTCACGCACAACAATAATCTAGAATAAACTATAGAGCTTGTCAATCTATTATAAATCTACATGAAACCTCAATACTTACAATAAAAATTGAATTGATACAAAATAAATGTGTAAAAATGAAATGCTTGTGGTTGCCAAGCTGGTCCAACAGGGACAAAGGTACCAATTTTAAAACCTGAAAGCACGGTGAGATAAAGTTAGAAAAATATATGCCAAGTTACTTCAATCGTTCTTTCAGTCATACACGGTTAAATCGGCCTAACTAAATCATGCATAGTGCTGACTAAATCATGCATGCAGTAAAGCTATCTCGTTATATATAGTCCTAGTTGCAGGTTCCAGTTCCACGCTCATCCCAAAAATTTCTGCTCATACACAAGCACAATCCTACTCAAATCTGATACAAGTGTTTGTTCATACACATCACATCTTTCAATGGCTATCGGCCATGCCAACATCGGTGACATACACTTACCATGGACCGAAGAGGATAATCTATGCCTGGTAAATCATTTGTTTAATTATTAGTACTTACTATATCATGAAAAGCTTGGCCTAACAACATTTTCTGAATTGAGTAGGTAAATGCTTGGTTAAATGTTCCCACTGATTTTGTTATTGGCAATGAAAACGCTGCACGGGATTATTGGAATCAAGTCGCTGAAGAATATAATGCAAATACTGCCGATAATTGAAGAAGACAACCTATCCAAATCAAACGCCGTTGGAGTAAGATGAGCTCGGAAATTCTGCTATTCGATGGCATGTGGCGCAGGGTCGACGATGCATTCACAGCCACTGGACAATATAACCAGGACTTGGTTTCCCAATCACTAGAGATGTATAGGTTAGAAAAAAAAATCAATCATTCAAATTTCTCAACATGTGGATGTTCATACGGAACTATCCCCAGTGGAATGCAATGTACTGTCAAGTCAAAAAGCCATGATTTAGATAATAAATTGTTGTTCTCATTCCAGGTTGTACTCCCCAAATCTGTTTTTTGCGAGTTTTTTTTCGCGATTGCCCAAATTTCTTTTTAGGACTATGTAAATCAAAGATCAGTCAGTTTGGAATATGCCAAAACTTTAGATCACCAAATATTGTTCTCCTATGATAATTAAAATTTCCTTCATGCCAGTAAGAACATGGCGCCTACAGATCCCCATATATAGTTTCATGTGTGCATCTCAGCACCAATCAAATCAGTAATTCAGGGATTAGTACAGCGAAGGGTACGGAGATACCTCGACGCCGTACGTGATGGCGATGCCGGGTGAGCTTGGTCGTCCTGTACGCCTCGTGCTCGCGTGCCGCTCCCTCCTCCCACCTTCCAGTCCGCCAGCCTCACCGCGAGCTCCACCGGCCTCGTCTCCATGCCGGAAGGCACGGCTGCTGATTGCTCTGCTCTACAGCTTCCCCCCTCCTGACCGTCAGCCTCGGCGCGAGCTCGTCCGACCTCGTCCCCATGCGGCGCGGCTGCTTCCTCCTTCGTGCACACGGCGCCCTCTTCCTATCCGTCAGCCTCGCCGCCATCCCATCCGGCCTCGTCTCCATGGAGGAAGAGGCAGACAGCTGCTTCCTCCGCCCGCGCGCCGCCGTTCGCCGTGGCTGCCATCTAAGGGTGGGGGAGGTCGGCCTGCAGGTCTTGTCCCACTTGCTGGATCTGACGAGAGATGGTCTTGTGCAGAAGGGTGTGGAGAGTTCGAGAGGAGAGAGCTAGCTGAATGAGGACTGAGCTGAGTGGGTAGCAGGCTGGCAGAGCTGGTTCGTTGTTAGGTCGGACGGTGGCGTCGACGCTTCGGTTTGTGCGTTGGAGGGACGGGCGCTTCACACTTTCGCCCGGAAGAAAAGAAAATCAGATAAGCGCTCAAACTAGCGCTCGTGCGTTGCAAGCCCAGTCGCTTACACCGGTGCTTCCCCCTAAATTAAGAGCTCTTTTACTGTACCCCCTAATAGATATGGACCATCTATTATCAAAACTAAGGGTGGTGATCCATCCATACTGCTCAACTGTGCGAGGACAATCGCCAGCGGTATCGGTACCACTGGCCGCTCCAGGTGGAGCAGTACTTGCCGTGAGGGTGATTTAGGAAGAGAAAAAAGTCAGCCCGCCTCATGACCAAGCGAACCCGTTCTCTTCACTTGTTCTGCTCGGCCGTAAGCACGCGCCCATCGGCTAGGATTCCAGCGGCCGCCTCGTCACTTCTATATTGTCGACCATGCTTGTGGACCAATGCTGCTACGCCGCCGGACATGATCATCCACCGCCCGTGCATCTGCATCGTCTTCCTCGACGAGGCCTTCTCTCCTCCCGGCTCCCCTTCCTCTCTGCCGGCGGCCGCCGCTGCATCTCATCTTCTCTGCATCCTTACTCAGCCATGGCCTTGGACTGAGCGCGATTCCGACGGGCTCCTCTTCTTCGGCAGGGCCACTTGCGACCGTCGGGCGCCATATAGCTAGGGAAATTAGAGGTAGTATTTCAGAAGCCACCAATCGATGGACTCTATCAATCAACCAAAAACAAAACATTTCCGTCGAGAAGGTGACCTATACTGACTAGGACGTGGACGCACAACAAGGGTGATACGAGGCACGGCTGGAGGTTAGAGAACACGACGGCCAGGTCGACCAACGTTCGACGGTCTAGGTCAAGCACGCGGGCGGAGGCCAGTGGCGAGGGCGAGCTGGAAAGCCAGGATGTAGTGGCGAGTTCGATGACAGCGGAGCCGACTAGTCGTCGAGTGGGCGGCGGGGAACTGGGCGACAACACAACCAGGACGAACATACCAATTGCTGATGGGTTAGTGTTATTCTGGATAACGGAAATCTGACGGGACTGCCCTCGGGAAATCAAGGGCGTGGATGATTGTATACTGCTCACTTTCATCTATAGCAGTATAGGGTATCATAAAAAAGCTCTAAATTAATTTTCTTTTTAACGCAAGTGCCCAAATAAGCGCCTGTGGATTGGAGATGCCCTTAAGGCATTTTCAACGCCAGGCGCTAGGGGAGGGCGCCAGGGAAAATTTCCCATCCGATTGTCAGTTACGTCTTCAATTCCTGGCGTCCGATGCCGCAGGGACGCAAAACAAGGCAGCGAGTGCTTGCCCTTTTTTCTCCACAAGATGAGGCAACCAGCAATGTTTCAATCCGTATTTAGAGCTGATGGTTAGCGCCCATCGTTGGACTAGATAAAGCTTAGAGCTTTTAAATTCTTTTCTTATTTATTTTTTCCAGTTTAAGCGCCTAGATAAGAGTCCACCATTGTGCCTGTGTGCGTGAGTGTGCTGGTGTGTGTGCTAGCCTGGTATAAAAAGCCCTCTACTGTATTGCTCAGGTGTGTGTATCTTGTTGCTCGAGGAAAAGACCATCATTGCGGCAGGCGTATGTGCGCCGGAAAAACACCACGGTGTCCTATGTCTTCTCTTTCTTTTATCTTTGTTCGTGCGAGAGACAGAGAGCATGAGGGAGCTGGACACCGGCGTAAAAAGCAAGTTAGGGCTCGGTGCCAACAGTTCCCACTATGGCCGCACACCGCGGAGGTCACGGAGACGGACGTCTATGGCTGCCGTAGAGTTGTTCTGGGCGTTGTTCCCCGCCTGAAGCCAAGCCATCTCCCGAGCTCCCTGCGCATCCACGCCTCGTTCGACGACCGAGCACCCTTCGACCACCGCGTCGATCGGGCACGGACCGTGCCGTCTTCCGAAACTACGAGGCATGCATGCTCGCCGACGGGCCTGTCACAGGCGAGGACGACCTCACACCCGGTAACTAGGGTACAATCTTCACCCGGCAAAGGGACTTCACCGATGTCATCAGCTGCAAGATCGATAGCATTGAGGGCGTCGTCCTGTGCTGCTTCGACGTTGACATCCACCTGTCGTTGTTACTGGTATGTCAAGTTTTCAGCCATCCAGAGGACTTAATCCGCGCCTGCAAAGAGGCGGTACCCTGCTTGGTATGCGCGATTGGTTGGAGTTGGAGCCTGGTGACGAGGAGATCGTCATGCTGCTGTGCTTCCACACACACGCCTTCCACGTCCTGTGCATCAAACCGTGGTTCTATCAAGAGTCAAAGTGCCCAATGAACTAAATTATTACTATTAAGAAGGTGTATTATGCACCGCACATAAACAAAAAGAAACATCATCGAGGAAGTTATTTGCTTCCCAAATAAACAATAGTTTCCATGGTAGAAGAAATTCCTTTGTAATGAAGTTGCAAACTAGCAACTTTTGGGGTTACAACTTTCAAAGTTTTGTAAGGTCCTCCTATGCACTAAGAAATGTATCCTATGAAACGGCACAAAAACTTCATAAGCATATCCCACAGGTTAATAATGTTGCAACCTTTCTAAAAGGCACTAACAAACATATGCACCATAGTAAACTAATAATTTGTAATTGACCTGAAGAATAAGACCAATGGAATTAAATAAGATCATGGAATTATTTGTAACCAGCCCTTTAAGTTGACCTAGACCTAGTTCAACATGGAATTACAAAACAACCCCTAAACCAATCTTTTCAGAAGTAATATTACTTTTGTATACAGGATCACAACTAGTGAATCTTAGAAGCTGCCAAAAAAGGGGAAGAATTATGAGCTGTGATTACATTATTATAAACAATTTTAGTTATTTAATCATAACACAACTTAGTGTTTAATGCTAGGTGGTCTTTCCGCTTCCCTAGATGTGGCGCCGCTTGTAGAATAGGGGCATGAGAGATCTATGTATATATACAATATACATACTGATTAGGCAACACATGCATTAAAATAACAGTAAATAGGCTCTATTCACTATAGGGTTAGTCTATGCAAGCAATAGTTCAAATTTGGGAGCGAGTAATGAACAAACAATCACCTGTGTTTATAGATAGGAAACACTAACGGAAAATGTATAAAACGCCAAAGAAGATGAAATGGAGGCACTAATATATTCAATAAGCTAATACATAAGGAACTATATGATGACACTTGGTTTTGAGTAGGATAATATTACTGATCTTAAAAGATCTGATCAAGCCCTCTGAAAACCCAAGTGAAATCTGAGTTAATAGTGAATATCCTAGGATACCCTGTCCATTTCCAAGAAGCAAACATGTAATACAATCAGGGATCATTTCGGACTTTATGAAGTATTTTCAAAGCTTCTCCATTTGCAAGAAGTTGATCTTCCTACCAAAGATCGAACCAAAACACCCATAGATGACTCGAAGAGATCCATTATTAGTAGAAAAAGGCCCATTTGTCCCGGTTCCAGAGGCCCATTTGTCCCGGTTCTGGAACCGGGACTAAAGGGTTGGGACTAAAGCCCATGACCTTTAGTCTCGGTTCGCTTATGAACCGGAACAGGTGGGGCTCCACGTGGCCGCTGCGGCGAGCCCAGGAAGGAGGGCCACGCGCCAGTAGCTCAGGGGCTGGGTTTTTTTTTTGAAAGGTGGGGGGTTTAGGGGTTTTGGAGGGTTAATTTAGGGGTTTCATATATTATGTTAGCTAGCTAATAGAGAGAATTGACCTCTCTTATCTTCGTGCTTGGTCGACGCTCTACGTACTATACGTATAGAGAGAACTCGCGACACGCTAGCTAGTAAGCAAATGAAGGAAACCATTAAGTACACAAGATCATCATGAACATATACAAAGAGAAGTGATCGACCTCCTCCTCCGAGAGATTGATCGAACAACAAGTTTTAGTATATCTATCCGATGCTACTAGCTACATATATACAATATAAGGTCTCTTACAATCCCTAACATGTGAAGTCAAGTGGCAGATGGTATTCTCCGGCTTTATTGATGACGTGGTCAAGAAAGAATCCTGCAATTTCCTCTTGAATTTCTTTTATGCGATCATGTGGTAGGAGTTCATCCCACATCAGCAAGATCTAAATTGAAGAAGAGGGTCAACACATGTGTATGGATAAAACTCAACACAAATGATGGTAACAAAATAAAATTGTGAATATTTTTCCTTACGCCCTTCATATTGTTTTTCAGAGTAGCCCTGCTTATTAGAGGCCAACGTCTTGTAGATGAACTCGCAAACGTAGTATCCACAGAAATCATTCCCGGCTTTCTTCCACAATCACTTTATGTGAAATAGAGGTCAATCAAAGTGATAAGCAAGCATGCTAAATGGTATTGATGAAACTAGCTAGAATCAATGGGAGATGCGCGGAACTAGGTAGTAGTACTTACTTTCGGGTGTTTAAATCGCAGCTCGGTCGGCAGCCCCGGAGAAATTGTGGTGAGCTCTTTCCAAACCCTGCCAGACAAATAAAATATTTACTTGATATCAGGAAATGAACAAAGTTGCCGATATGATGGGATAATGATTGATTGAACTTACTTCTCGAGCATTCGAGTCTTGTTCGCATACTCCCCGGGATGTTTTCGTCTGGAGTATAAGACGGTTACTTCTCCTCGCTCAAGCTTAATCTCTAGGAGAATAAAGTGGAAACTACACACGCATGCATGACTCATCAGTTACATTACTATAACCTTGAATACCGAATGTGCACAAGACAGTAACACTCACTTGAAGTTGTAAGGAAACAGTATTTTATCTTTGCTTTGATTTTTTATCAATGATTTTGGCAAGCTGTCCTCAGTTTCTGAGATGTTGTGTTTAACCGTATATTCATGTATGACATTTGGGTTAATGAACCCAATGTCATAGATTTGTGCTTTTGTCCATTCGACGATCTTCAATCTGCATAATATAGTGAGGGTCTTCGTTCTTTGGCTTATTCCATTGCTGGATGCTGATCGGGATCATGTCCCTAACAATAGCCGCGCACTGAGCAGAAAGTGCTTCTTTGGTCCGCGTGTGTTCAATCGGTTGCCCATCATCTGCGATTTCTGTGATCGTGAACCTTTCATACTGGCGCAACCTTTTCTTCAGGCCTCGTCTCATTATCGAAGTTTGGCTCGATCCAGAGGGCTAGAAAAGAAGAAGAGTTAATATGTGTACATACCAAAACAATTAATGCATCAATTAGGTAGTCAGCACAGGCTTAATTAATATATATACCTCGCCGGACTACATCTCCCTCCTCCGTTCGGTCACCGGAGTCGTCATCACGGTCTCCTTCTTCCATCAACATTCGATCGCCGGAGCCATCATGATCATGTAGTTCCTCCTCCATTGTTCAATCACCGGAGCCTGCTTCACCCTCTCCTTCCAGACCATCAGTGTTGCTGAGATACGACAAGATATCACCTCCGCCGAGGATTATGCCCCCCAAAAACTGTTTCGTTTCCATGTCTCTGTGCTCCATAGTTTCTGCAAATATTACAACATGGAAATTAATATAAAAACATGACAGATGGATATATTAGTGGCAAACATAGACCTAGCTAGCTAATCACAACAAGGAATATTAATTAGTGGCGTCGATCCTTCTATGGTTTGGGGTGGCCTCCACAACGCTTCTAGGGTTCGGGGTGGCCTCGCAGAAATGCTTCTAGGGTTTGGGCCATACCGCCTCTCCCATGAATGTCCGATGTCCGGACCTACAAGGGATTTAACAAAATGGCACCATTTTGGATATGCAGAAAATGGTCCCTATTTTTCCTGATCTCATCTACCCTTCTATATGTCACGTTGTCTAGTGTCAAAGGATTCAACAAAACCATGGCTTCATCATTAGCCGGAAGTAACAGGTGCATGATGGTATGAAGCTCTCCAAAGTTATTTTGGAACGGAGTCCTGATAGGATAATTTGCTTTTTGGTATGGAGTTCATCAAGAGCCTTTCGAATATCGCTATTTGGAAGGCCTTTGCTGAACTTCGTACCAAAAAGCAAATTATCCTATCAGGACTCCGTTCCAAAATAATTTCGGAGAGCTTCATACCATCATGCGCCTATTACTTCCGGCTAATTATGAAACCATGGATTTCTTCAATACTTTGACACAAGAGAACGTGCACATATAGAATGGTAGATGAGATCAGAAAATATATGGATCAACTTAATTATGCACATCTATAATGGGGGCATTCCTTATAAATCTCTTACAAATCTCAAGATAGAGTTTGTCGGGTAGGGGCGGGAGGGGGTAGGAGACCAACAATGTTTTTCTCTAGGGTTTGGGTGTCCTCGAGAGTTGGTTGAGGGAGAGCGGGGGTGCTCCCGTGGTCTAAAATCGGTCTATGCATGATAGAAACATTTTACCTTAGTAGCTTACAAAAAAAAGTTACCGGGGAGGGGGTATATCGCCCCATCCTCATGTCGAAGTTATCAGGGAGGGGGTATATTGACAACGACGACATACATACATGGAAAAAATGTTATCGGGGAGGGGGTATATCGACCCCCCCCCCTCATATCAAAGTTAGTGGGGAGGGGGTATATTATTCTATTCCTTCTTCTTCTCCTCTTTTTTTCTTCTTCTTTTTCTTCTTTTTTTCTTCTTCTCCTCTATTCCTTATTCTCCTCCTCTCTTTTTTTCTTCTTTTTCCTCTTCTTATGTATTTCTCCTCTTCTTCTCCTTCTTCTTCTCCTTCTTCCTCTTCTTATTTTCCTTTTTCGTCTCCTTCTTTTTCTTCTACATATGAACATATACATAAATGACTTTGATTATACACAAGTTTTCTATACATACACAATTTTTTTCTAAATATGCACATATACATAAATTGACAAAAAAATACATATACGAAAAAAATGCTATGAACATATACACACATACATATGTACATACACACACATATATACACATACATATATGCATATACCATACATACACATAAAAAATTCTAACTTTTATGAATTTTTTTTGTCAAATTTGCAGGGGCGGCGCGCGGCGGCAGCACAGAGCAAGGGTGGCGCGCGGCGGCGGCGCAGGGCAGGGTGGCGGCAGCGAAGGACAGGGGCGGCGCGCAGCGGTAGCGCAGGGCAGGGTGAATAGGAGAGGAACGGTGATGCGGCTCAAAATGGGAGCGAGGACGACGTCGGGGCAGCTCGACGACGGCGATGACGGCGGCCGGATCACGGGCAACGATCACGAGGAGGCCCGACGCGGGCAAGGGCGTCGGCGTCGAGGGCAGCAGCATGGCGGCGTCGAGTGCGTTTCGGCGTCGGGGGAGAGAATAAGGAGAAACTGCTAAGGCTTTAGTCCTGTTTGGTGGCACCAACCGGGACCAATACCCCCCTTTGGTCTCGGTTCGTGCCACCAACTGGGACCAAAGCCAAAAGAGACCTTTGGTCCCGGTTGGTGGCACGAACCGGGACCAAAGGGGGGCATTGGTCCCGGTTCGTGCCACGAACCGGGACCAATTGCCTTGCACAGTGGCGTGGTGGGCGTTTAGTCCCATCTCGCTAGTTGAGAGAGCCCCACATAAGTTTATCAGCTCTGCTGCCTCATTCCTCTCGAACTCCTCTGAACTGCAAGCCTAAGTGCCTAATCTAACACTGCTATGCCTGTGGGCCTACTGGGACCGCTGCAGGTCTGCATCCTGGCCTAACATGCTAGTTGGGTTTCTAGTCGTATGCATGCCATGGTGGCCTTGTAGGTGTATTTTTTTTATTTTTTCTGTACTTTTTTTGTTTTATGCTTTACTTAAATTTTTAGAGTTTTTGAGTGATTCATTCTGCTTTAGGTAATTTATAGGTTATTTTAATGTCTATTTTAATCAAAAATATATTTTGTTATTTTATTTTGCTATTAATGTTAATAACAAAAATTCTTTATGAAAATTCTTTTTGCTATTAATGTTTTGAACAAAAAATACTTTGATGATTTAAGTTGCATAAATTTCATAAAAAAATAGTTTCAAAAATACAAGAGGTTTATAAAATCTTTTTAGTTGATTTCTTTTGTGATCACAGTTTTATAAAAGCTTTTAGTTGATTCTTTTTGTTATTGGAGAGTATTATAATTTTGTTTTAGTTCATCATAATAGAATATTTTAATTGATTATTTTGTGCTCATTCTTTTTGCTATTAGAGTTTTATAAAAGTTTTCTAGTTCATTCTTTTTTCTATTAGTTCATTCTTTGAGCTAAATGACTCTGAAATTGAAAAACACTTAAAATGAACTGTCAAAAGGTTCAAAGTTGGCATAGTATCATCATTTCACCCACATAGCATGTTCTAAAAAGTTGAGAGGATTACGGTAAAAACTGGATGCACTTCGTGTACAAAATGGACAATCTCTTTCGAAGTATCAGGGTTTCGAATGAAAACTCATCTGTTACAAAGGAATTTCATTTTTTGAACTTATTTGAACTCCAGAATTTTTGTGTGTTCAAAATGCACCACTCAAATCCACATCATCAATTTTCAACCCTTTCTGACTTCAATTGTTATTTTTCATGCATTTACTGATTTTTTTAGCTATATGACCCTGAAATTGAAAAGCACTACAAATGAACTCTGAAAAGGTTGAAAGTTGGCATTGTATCATCATTTCACCCACATAGCATGTGCTAAAAAGTTGAGAGGTTTACGACAAAACTGGATGCACTTCGTGTACAAAATGGACAATCTCTTTTAAAGTATCAGGGTTTCGGACGAAAACTCATCTGTTACAAAGGGATTTCATTTTTTTGAACTTATTTGAACTCCGGACTTTTTGTGTGTTCAAAATACACCATTCAAAGCCACATCATTAATTTTCAACCCTTTCTGACATCACTTGTTATTTTTCATGCATTTACTGATTTTATTGAGCTATATGACCCTGAAATTGCAAAGCACTACAAATGAACTCTTAAAAGGTCGAAAGTTGTCATGGTATCATCATTTCACCCACATAGCATGTGCTAAAAAGTTGAGAGGGTTACAACAAAAACTGGATGCACTTCGTGTATAAAATGGACAATCTCTTTTGAAGTATCAGGGTTTCGGACGAAAACTCACCTGTTACAAAGGGATTTCATTTTTTTGAACTTATTTGAACTCCAGACTTTTAGTGTGTTCAAAATGCACCATTCAAAGCCACATCATCAATTTTCAACCCTTTCTGACATCATTTGTTATTTTTAATGCATTTACTGATTTTTTGAGCTATATGACCCTGAAATTGAAAAGCACTACAAATGAACTCTGAAAAGGTTGAAAGTTGGCATTGTATCATCATTTCACCCACATAGCATGTGCTAAAAAGTTGAGCAGGTTACGGCAAATACTGGATCACTTCGTGTACAAAATGATCTCTTTTGAAGTATCAGGGTTTCTGACGAAAACTCATCTGTTACAAAAGGGATTTCATTTTTTTTGAACTTATTTGCACTCGAGACTTTTTGTGTGTTCAAAATGCACCATGCAAAGCCACATCATCAATTTTCAACCCTTTCTGACTTCATTTGTTATTTTTCATGCATTTACTTATTTTTTGAGCTATATGACCCTGAAATTGAAAAGCACTACAAACGAACTCTGAAAAGGTTGAAAGTTGGCATTTTATCATCATTTCACCCACATAGCACATGTTAAAAAGTTGAGAGGGTTATGGCAAATACTGGATCACTTCGTGTATAAAATGGATAATCTCTTTTGAAGTATCAAGGCTTCGGACGAAAACTCATCTGTTACAAAGGGATTTCATTTTTTTTGAACTTATTTGAACTCCAAAATTTTTGTGTGTTCAAAATGCACCATTCTAAGATGCATCATCAATTTTCAACCCTTTCTGACTTCACTTGTTATTTTTCATGCATTTACTGATTTTATTGAGCTATATGACCTTGAAATTGCAAAGCACTACAAATGAACTCTGAAAAGGCTGAAAGTTGTCATGGTATCATCATTTCACCCATATAGCATGTGCTAAAAAGTTGAGAGGGTTACGACAAAAACTGTATGCACTTCGTGTATAAAATGGACAATCTCTTTCGAAGTATGAGGGTTTTGGACGAAAACTCATCTGTTACAAAAGGCATTTCATTTCTTCACATGTAACTGCAGTGATATTCTAGATCAAAGGCATCACCATAATAGTTGTGGAGAGAAAGTCTTCACTTTTTCTTGTCTTGTGTCCTTTGCTGATTGCGCCGTAATCATGGATAATCTTCTTCGTCTAACAGGGTGCTTGGGTCAGCCTTGACTTTGAAGGGAGGAATTTCATAAAACTTTTCATAATCTTCAGACATGTCTGTCTTGCCCTCCAATCCCACGATGTCTCTTTTTCCTGAAAGAACTAAGTGGCGGTGTGGCTCATCGTATGATGTATTCACTTCCTTATCTTTTCTTTTTCTCGATTTAATAGACATGTCCTTCACATAGAAAACCTGCGCCACATCATTGGCTAGGACAAATGTTTCGTCTGTGTACACAAGATTGTTCAGATCCACTATTGTCATTCCGTACTGTGGGTCTACCTCCACCCCGCCTTGATACGTCTCCATCGTATCTATAATTTTTGATTGTTCCATGCCAATATTCTACAACTTTTACATACTTTTGGCAACTTTTTATACTAATTTTTCAGATTAACATATTGACCCAGTGCCCAGTGCTAGTTCCTTTGTTACAAGTTTTTTGTTTCACAGAAAGTCCATATCAAATGGAGTCCAACGCGATAAAAACTTCTGTAGATTTTTTTTGGAATATATGTGATTTTTGGGAAAAAGAATCAACGTGATACAATGCCCAAGGGGCCCACGATGGTGAGGGGAGCGCCCCAGGGGGTAGGGCGCGCCCTGGGCCCTCGTGGACACTCCGTAAGGCGGTTGGTGCCTTCTTTTGCGGCAAGGAAGCCAATATCCGGATACAAATCGTGTTAAAATTTCAGCCCAATCGGAGTTATGGATCTCCAGAAATATAAGAAATGGTGAAAGGCCAGAATCTGGAATGCAGAAACAGAGAGAGATAGAGAGACAGATCCAATCTTGTAGGGACTCTCGCCCCTCCGCCGCCATGGAGGCCATGGACTAGAGGGGAAACCCTTCTCACATCTAGGGAGAAGGTCAAGGAAGAGGAAGAAGGGGGACTCTCTCCCCCCTCTTCCGGTGGCGCCAGGGCCATCATGATAACCGCAATCTACACCAACACCTCCGTCATCTTCACCAACATCTTCATCACCTTCCCCCGTCTATCTGCATCGGTCCACTCTTCCACAATCCGTTGTACCCTCTACTTGAACATCGTGCTTTATGCTTCATATTATTATCCAATGATGTGTTGCCATCCTATGATGTCTGAGTAGATTTTCATTGTCCTATCGATAATTGATGAATTGCTATGATTGGTTTAATTTGCTTGTGGTTATGTTGCTGTCCTTTGGTGCCCATTATATGAGCGCGCGCGTGGATCACACCATAAGGTTAGTTGTATGTTGATAGGACTATGTATTAGAGGTCAAGAGTGACAGAAGCTTCAACGTAGCATATAAATTGATGCATACGGGATTGAAGGGGGACAAATATATCTTAATGCTATGGTTAGGTTTTACCTTAATGAAGGTTAGTAGTTGAGGATGCTTGTTAATAGTTCCAATCATAAGTGCATAGAATTCCAAGTCAGGGACGACATGCTAGAAGTGGCCTCTCCCACATCAGATTTGCCATCGGTCTAGTAATGTAGTCAATTGCTTAGGGACAATTTCGCAACTCCTACCACCACTATTGCACACTCGCTATACTAAATTTATTGCTTATTTACATAAAAAAGACCCTAGTTTTTGTTTACGTGCTCTTTATATTCTTGCAAACCTATCCAACAAAACCTACAAAGTAGTTCTAGTTTCATACTTCTTCTAGGTAAAGCGAACATCAAGCGTGCGTAGACTTGTATCGGTGGTCGATAGAACTTGAGGGAATATTTTTTCTACCTTTAGCTCCTCATTGGGTTCGACATTTTTACTTATCGAAAGAGGCTACAATTGATCCCCTATACTTGTGGGTTATCCAGACCTTTTTCTGGCGCCGTTGCCGTGGAGTTATAACGTGGGGTGAATATTATCGTGTGTGCTTGTTCGCTTTATCACTAAGTTGTTTTTATTTTCTGTTCTAAGTTGTTCTCTATCTTTAGTTATGGATATGGAACACGAAATACCAAAAAAAAATTAGGTGTAATTGCTACTCAAGGAGATGGGGAACCTCCTAAAACCCTCGATGCTCATTATGTGAAAGATATTATGCACTACTTTAATAATCCAGAGAAAACCCCATTCAATTATATAATGGGAGACACATTGGATCAACGTGAATACTTTAGGGATTATCGCTTGACTCAAAAAGGAAAACTATTATGGGATCAAATTCATATGTTGCATTGGTATGCTCGGCAACTATGCTTGAGATATGATTATACCTTTTGCTCTAGGATGAAGGCTCCACACCTTCCCTTTTCATGCAGGTTTAATGATAATAAAACCTTGGCTTCTTATGCTAATGGTATATATGATTACTATGATGTGGAACAAATAGAATCATTCGTTGCTTTTAAGGGTGCTTGTGAAATTGAATCTTTGTTTAAAGAGTTTGAAGATTTTGATGATTCAGTTTATAGACCTGAAAATTTAGCTATCCTTAAATATTGCTATGAGAATTATAAATACAATTATGATATTGATGAATTTATTGAGAAAGTCTCCGCTATCCGAGAAGACTAATATTTTGCAGGAGTCCATGGAAGAAGAAATTGATGAAACTGTGAGCTCATTGGATGAAAAAGATGATGAGGAGAGCGAAGAACAAAAGTACGAAGATCGGATTAGCTATCCGTGCCCACCTTCTAATGAGAGTAACTCTTCAACTCATACATTGTTTAATTTCCCTTCATGCTTACCGAAGGATGAATTCCATGATAATTGCTATGATCCCGTTGATTCGTTTGAATTATCCCTTTTTGATGATGTTTTCTATGCTTGTGGCCAAGATGCCAATATGAATGTTGCTTATGGAGATGAACTTGCTATAGTTCCTTATGTTAAACATGAAATTGTTGCTATCACACCCACGCATGATAGTCCTATTATCTTTTTGAATTCTCCCGACTAAACTATATCAAAGAAGTTTGCCCTTATTAAGGATTACATTGATAGCTTGCGTTTTACTACTACACATGATGATTTTGATAGATATAATATGCATGTGCTTGCTGCTCCTACTTGCAATTATTATGGGAGAGGAACTACATCTCCGCCTCTCCATGTTTCCAATATGACAAAATTGCAAGAAATTGTTTATACTATGCATTGGCCTTTATTATGTGTGCATGAATTGTTCTTTTATGATATGCCGATGCATAGAAAGAGAGTTAGACTTCATTGGTGCATGAGATATGTTACTTTGTGCTCACTACTAAATCAAAAATCATATATCACATCTATCTATATCTATCTATCTATCTATACCTATACTAATTACAGACTCTCAAGAAATTACCACATTAATTAGAAAATAGGAGCCGTTAATCTGGTGGGACCGAGTTATAACGGCCAGATTTAATCTAGACTCCCAGGATTTTTTTTAGTTGGAGACTCCAAGGAAATTACCATGTTAATTAGAAAATAGGAGCCGTTAATTTGGTGGGACCATGTTATAACGGGTAGATTTAATCTTGAATTAATCAGCATACAACCTCGGTAGACCAGGTCTATGCATACCAATGATCGACACAAATAATAGGCAGTCACGTTAAAAAAGGACTCCTCACAAGGCAATCACGTTAAAAAAGATTCCATACAAATATGTATTCGTGAAGGGTTTTTTCCCTATTATGAGACAACCTGGACTCTTGGATGCGTACCTCCTAATTAAAAGTAATTAACAACTAAAATTACACCAACGTCAAAAAAGAGACAATCACATTAAAAAGGATTCCTCAAGAAAAAGGCAACCATGATTAAAAAGGATTCCTTATATTCTTCCTTCTGTATCGTGAAGATTTTTTCCTATTGTGACCCAACCTGGACTCTTTGGATGCATATGTCCGAAATAAAAATAGTTTCAAAAAGATGTGTAGTTAACAACAAAAATTACTCTCACGCTGAAAAAAAGGCAATCACGTTAAAATGGCTACCTTGCAAAAAAAGGGCAATCACGATTAAAAAGGTTTCCTCACAAATTCTTCTGCTGTTGCTTTCCCTTTTAGTTATTCCATTAATATCTTTGACCTATGAATTATGAGCCAAGCTGGACACCGCGAGCGTGCCAGATCGAGAAGATGCCATCGACGGTGCGTACGAGGAACACCTTCATTGTCCAGCTCCCCGCCGGTGTGCCTCTCTGAGGGCGCTCCTTATTTGACGCGTACTGGGTGGTGCTACCCCTGCTCCGCCGCTGTTTCCTCTTCCTCCCTCCACCGGGTGTTGGCATCCCGTTCGCCGATGTCGTCCGCGTCCTTGCTTGCTCCCTCGAGAGTGTGGTCCCGGCCTTCCACCACTTCAGGGTTGACTGAGAACCGTGCTGCGACAGAACACCAACCAGCGGGAACCGCCGTCCTGGCCACAATAAGTGTCGCTATCACCGGAGGCCCAATCGTTCCTGCTATACATCTTTGCCGCGTGCGTCGCTGCCACCGGATTCCTAATAGCTCCGTCAAGGCCGGGTAGGGAGTCGCTGATGCCACCAACACCCTTCCTTCACATGACGTCGGGACCAGCCCTGCCATTGAACACAAGCTGAGAAGGAATCGCCGTACTGTCCATAATACGTGTTTTTGCGGTAGTAAGATCGACGAATGGCAGTCTGTGTGTGGCATGTACTGTACGTAATTTAGGCTCTCTCATCTCTGTTTTCTAGGAGCAATCGGTTGTGAGTTATCGGAGGTGACCGGAGCTTGTATGCTAGAAGCTCATGATGAGGTGGAGTTGCTTATTTGCATGACCCTACTCCATGGCCCTTCAAAACCCCAGTCCCTGCATCTGATCGCAGCTATCACCCATGTTGCCTGCGTTGGATTGATAAGAGGCCGAATAGCGAAAGATAGACAGCCTATGTAAGTTGTTTGCGGATCTTTGCATTTATGTGTTGTTTTGCTATTTACGTCATAAGATGGAACACCAATGGGCTGCCAAAAAAAAAGGATGGAGAAACCAGGAGCGGACTTACTCACCCTTATTCTCTATCATGTATGTTGATTGTAAGTAAACATTTTTTACCATCTAAATATCTAATTGTCCTTGACGTTTATAGAGATTACTAATATTTATGTGAGAAAAATCATGTCGCTTCGAATTTGATAGTCGAACTTAGATTTTTTTTTTGTTATTTGTTGTTTGGATTCGGTTTCCAACTTCCAAGCGAATCTAATATAGTATTTTTTTCCTTGATGCAATGGGCCGCATGTTCTACAGACTTGCAATCCTAATTCACTGCAGGCCTTGCATTTTTGAACTGTTTTGCTCATTATGTTTTAAGATGGAATATCAAAGAGCTACCAACAACAGAATACGGATCATCAAAGAGAGGATGCTGTCAGCGTTGTACACCTTCGCACATGAGGGTTGGAAGTATACTTTGTTTCCCAACTACTTTTATAATTTTAAGATATTAGATGTTGCACCTTGGGGTTTCCCATATATCTTTAGTGGTTGTTCTTCTCAACCTTTTTAATTGAACGAACCTAGCCTATCTTTGCATGCAAAATTTTATGACCACCGCTATCCATGATGGCACCCTGTATTTTAAATGGGTTTTAGTCTAGAAGATAATACTTCTCTGTGAAATATCCTATTGCTTGAAATCTCATAATCTATTTCCATGCACTTAGATAAAAAAAATTGTTCGGATTTGGATTCCAACGGAAGCTAATATATTATGTGTGTTGATGCAAAGGGCCACAAGTTATACAGACTTGCCAGTGTTCGTATATATTTTTTCCAGTGTTGTTTTGTTGTGATTTCGAATCACTCTTGCAGGAATTTCTTGATGTAAAAGATATGACCTCTAGGACTCCATGCGAGGTCACTCATATGATAAAATTGATTGTGTGAAGTTGCTTCATAACGAGTTATAAGGATAAGTGGGGGAGCACTTAAAATTAATAATAATGCAGAGGACATGTATCATGAGTATGTATAATGTGGATTCCATGAAGAATTGTGTCAACATATAGGGAGGTGAATATCATGATAGCACAAAAACATTGTTTAGGTAGAAAATAAAATAAGAAAGTGTGCATGAAATTCTTATATACCTGCAAATTTAAGTTAGTTGGTTAACATTGGCAAAAAGAATTAATTTGTGTGAATATGTTTCATTGATAAAATTTTCTTTAGCTTGCTATTGCCAGCACCGGCATTTTCAAAGTGTTTTTTGTTTAACTGACATATTAATTAGTCGTATGGTTCATATCAAAGCTTGCTCAAAGCCCGAGAGTTACTCCCTCCGTTCCTAAATATTTGTCTTTCTAGACATTTCAAATGACCACTACATACGGATGTATGTAGACATATTTTAAAGTGTAGATTCATTCATTTTACTCCGTATGTAGTCACTTGTTGAAATGCCTAGAAAGACAGGTATTTAGGAACGGAGGGAGTAGTATTTAGTCATCAACCCATGCAACTCCATGGGCTATCTGTTGTACCTATTTTACATCAATATTGAATATTGTAATGCACTTTTTAAGCACACTAGATTCATACGCACCACATTTTTGTCATCACGTATGTTCACAAGCTGTTGCTTATTCTCAATAAGATTAAGTTTAGATCTGGCAATATATCTTATGTGCCATTAGTCAACAGACTTCCGTATTATTATTGCGACTGATAAGATAAATTGTTTGTTAATTAGTATGCCATATTTAACAGTGTTATTAATTAGTATCATAATAAACTCTATAAGAAATAATATTTTAAGTATTTGAACCAACCGCAAAAAAATTATGAACAATGCTTGGTATCTTCTAAATGTATGTGAAATAACAAACATTCGGTGATTTATGTAATTTGGATCATCATTATGTGGTACTACTTTGGTAGTGCATTTACCATACTTATATAACGGTTTGTTGGAGTATGTGTTTTACACCATTATTTTTTCCTAATTCAGTGTGTATAAGCAAAAAAATTATACAAGCCCGAGCGAATGCACGGGTTGGCGACTAGTATTTATATTTATATTTACTAATTGAAAGCACCAACAAAGACACCACGTTAATCCTGGAGAATTAGATTACTGTCCATTTGATCTACTTGATAGTTATTGACAGCCGTTAGATGTATAAAGAGTCCATGCGTTATGTCCAACTCTTACGTCCATATAGATTTTATTCCACACGTTGCCAAGGAAACATTGATGCCTGACTATATGGGCCGTACATTCTAACTAGAATTTTTTTTGAGAGTCACGTCCTTACTAAGATGGACGTGAATTTGTCTCAAAAAAAACTAGATGGACCTGAATTCTACCCTACCCTACCTTCGTCTTTGTTTACTCGCATAATTGGCCTCCGCCTACCGTGTTGGCTGGCCATTCTCTTGGTCGAGCCGCCGAGGTCTCCGCCGCCTCCTCTGCAGGTATTGCCACCTCTCTCGATGTAGCCAGCCCAAGACAACGATTGTTCATCAGATCACCGTGATGGATGCAGACGAGCTCACCCATCAACCCCTTTCTCAAGGCTCCAGTACAGATATCGAAGCTCTCATCGCCTCCGGTTCTGAAGTTCCTATGGGGATTCGCCATGATCTACTCTCCCGAATGCCTCACACCAGTACATACATCGCCACCGCTTCTGAAGTTCCTATGAGGATTCGCAGCGATCACATCTTCCGAACACCTCACACCGGTACATGCCTGTCGGCTGTCCCTGTCGTCTCTCCCTTCCTCTAGAATTCTTTGTCAGATAATTATTTATTTATCTTATCAATATGGTTGTTTGCACGAACTATGTCATGGGCTTCTTTGAGGGGCTTTTGATGATTTTATTTATTTGTCCAGGAGAGAAATCATATTTGATAGATCGTCAATCCTGTAAGCATACAATCACTACTGGAATCGCCCCATGCGCCGAGTGCAACGGACACTCGCCAAAGGCCCAAAAACCGCCGGGA
Organism: Triticum monococcum; assembly: GCA_034509565.1. Lineage (NCBI taxonomy): Eukaryota > Viridiplantae > Streptophyta > Magnoliopsida > Poales > Poaceae > Triticum > Triticum monococcum. The sequence goes on along the minus strand of CM067843.1, from coordinate 754,194,683 downwards.
AAACCTTTGCCGACTGTCACCTTCGGGAAAAGCCACCCGGCGTGCACCTCTTTGGCAAACAGGAATTTGCCGAGAGCCAGAACACGGGCACTCGGCAAAGCCTTTGCCGAGAGCTAAACAGCCCGTCTCGGAAAAATAAAGTAGCTAACAGTCCATTAGCTCCAGACATGTGGGACCACATCAATTTTGCCGAGAGCCACTCCCGACAAAGAAATACTAGGAGGCTAACATGTGTCGTGTCCTCACATGTGGGACCACGTCAACAGGCCAAGGGCCAACTTTACCGAGAGCCACTATCGGCAAAGAGACCCAGTAGGAGGCTGACACGTGTCTCCTCCTGACATGTGGGACCACAAGAACATGACGAGGGCCAACTTTGCCGAGACCACTCTCGGCAATGAGAACCAGTAGGAGGCTGACACGTGTCGTATCCTGACATGTCGGACCACGACAACCTGCCCAGGGCCAACTTTGCCGAGAGCCACTCTCGGTAGAGAGAACTAGTAGGAGGCTGACACCTGTCGCCTCCTGACATGTGGGACCACAAGAATAGGCCGAGGCCCAACTTTGCCGAGAGCCAGTCTCGGCAAAGAGAACCAGTAGTAGGCTGACATGTGTCGTGTCCTGACATGTGGGAGCATGACAACATGCCGAGGGCCAACTTTGCCGAGAGCCACTCTCGGCAAAGAGAACTAGTTGGAGGCTGACACCTGTTGCCTCCTGACATGTGGGACCATGACAATAGGTCGAGGCCAACTTTGCCAAGAGCCACTCTCGGCAAAGAGAACCAGTAGGAGGCTGACACATGTCACCTCCTGACATGTGGGACAATGAGAATAGACCGAGGGTCGACTTCGCCGCGAGCCACACTCGGCAAAGAGAAGCAGTAGGAGGCTGACACATGCCGTGTCCTAACATGTGGGACTACGACAATAGGCCAACGGCCAACTTTGCCGAGAGCCACTCTCGGTAAAGAGAACCAGTAGGAGGCTGACTCGTGCCGTGTCCTGACATGTGGGACCACGACAACAGGCCGAGGGCCAACTTTGCCGAGAGCCACCGTCGGCAATCCTTTTCCCTTTACCGAGAGCCATCTCAGTAAAGTTGTCAGGGGCAGCACAGGTTATTATCGTTTACCGAGAGGTCTCTCGGTAAAGGTGTCAGGTTCTACTGGTTGGTACACTTTTACTGAGAGGCCTCTCGATAAAGGGTGCATGTTGGTCCAGTTTCACAGTCATTACCGAGAGGCACCCTCGGTAATGGTGTGCCCAGCAGCCTTTTTCATTTCTGTTTCTTTCGTGCAGCGAAACATATACAGCAGCAGCATATAGTTCATCACACATAGAACATGTCACATATAGGCATCATTGAACAAAAGACACTACAAGAAATATGTCTACTTATGACCTTCTGTCAGTGACCCTCGAAGAATTGGTCATAGATTTATGACCATTTGAGACCAATTGGTCAAAAGCTGTTCGGGGGGCTCCAAACCCTAAACCATTGCGACCATTTTGGTCAGAAAGGTCGTAATTTCCTTACACGAAATGGTCATAAAGCAAACAGCGCTAGTCCGCTGCCTTATTTCTAGTTGTTAACGACCAATATAGATGGTCATAGCCTTGTAAGTTGTGGTCGGTTGCGATGACTAGGCGCCATCTCATCAGTTTTGCCTGTGTCATGTCCATGTGGCAGTTTTTGCCCTAGGTTGTGAACCAACCTATATTTCTGTCATTCCCAAAATTCCCAAAAAAATCTCATAAATTCTTTGGGTCATATCTTCATCAAATATGTAAAAACCTTCCTTGCATAGTTCAAAAATAATTCAAAAATATTCATTTTCCTATTCTGTTCAGAGTAACAGTTTGTGAAGGAAGTACCACTTTGGCATGTCCAAATAGTATCCATTTTCTACAGTGCTTTCCTATGCCCAAATATCCAACCTCCACCAAATGCCAGCTCAATCCATTCATTATTTTGAGCTGAGCTTCAACACTCGCATTTATGTCCAGTGTGGTGGTTTGCTAAGCAAGTACCACCTATGCTCCTCCTTTTGAGCTGAAATTTGTGAAGATGGTCTTCTTAGTAACTGATCATCCTCAGCCAAAACTTACGCCCATTAGCCATGTACATTTCCCGTACCGCTAATCAAACACTTGGCTGCTAATTCATGTTTGAGTATCGATCGGTCTCCTCGTGAGAATCTTATGTTGTAATTTTCTTCCTAGCACCTACCTGGGGAGTGCCCAACCCACAAGACATGCCTAGGCCTCCCAGAACACATGGCTACGCCATAGTCACGCGGTGACCATGCAGCGGGCATGCGAGTTTACGCGCTCTAGAGTTGGGCCCTCGGCCACCGCCCAAACCTCGACGTATCGCCACCAAACCATGTATTTATGATTAAATAGGTACTTATGTAACTAGAAATGATTTTTGGAAAAAATAAATAGCAAACTATGAGGCAGCTACAGTTCAAATTTGCCCCGCTTCCAACTGAATCGGCGGAAATTTGTCTTTTTCACGAGAGGTGGATCAAAAAAATTTACCCCCAACCATTTTGTCAATTGTGCATTAAATATGGCCTAGTATTTTATAAAAATGATTTGGTCCAATTTTGCAACAATTATTTGGTAGTCCTTCACAAAAAAACCTTCTTTCGGGCACACGGAAAATGGAAAATGTATTTTCCGTGCGAATAAAATGAAAACTCCCTTAGGCAACATTGTTTGGAATTCCAAGATGCACCCTTGTGCATAATGTGAGATCATTTGAACAAACTATGCCAAGAATGTGGCCATAAGATTGATCATTTGGCTTGAAAGCCATGAATCTTCACGCATGATAGCTCATTTTTGAGAACACTTTTTTAAAATAATTGCCATATTAAAAGTTTGTTATTTTTCCTAGGAACTTGGCCACATATAATGACACAATGCGAAGGTTTCCCAATTTTTTGATTTTTTTGAATTTTTTATTCCCATTTCAAAATGCGGTCAAAACGGCGGGAATGACCGTTCCTAGCTAGTGGTTGAATCTTGAAATTTTTTGGTGTTTCTCTGATTAAATAGATACTTATGTACCTAGAAATGATTTTTGTAAAAAATGAAGAGCAAACTACGAGGTAGCTACAGTTCAAATTTGACCAGCTTCCAACTGAATCAACGGGAATTTGTCTTTTTCACCAGAGGTGGATCAAATCTTTTGACACCCAACCATTTGGTCAATTGTGCATTAAATATGGCCTAGTATTTTATAAAAATGATTTGGTCCAATTTTGCAACAATTATTTGGTAGGTCCTTCACAAAAAAACCTCATTTGGGGCAATCGAAAAATGGAAAATGGTTTTTCCATGCAAAGAAAATGAAAACTCCCTTAGGCAACATTGTTTGGAATTCCAAGATGCACCATTGTGCACAATATGGGATTATTTGAACAAACTATGCCATGAATGTGGCCATAAGATTGATCATTTGGCTTGAAAGCCATTGATCTCCACACGTGATAGCTCGTTTCTGAGAACACTTTTTTAAAATAATTGTCGTATTACAAGTTTGTTATTTTTCTTGTGAACTTGGCCACATATAATGACACAATGCGAAGGTTTCCCAATTTTTTGAGTTTTTTTTTGAATTTTTTATGCCCGTTTCAAAATGCGGTCCAAACGGCGGGAATGACCGTTCCTAGCTAGTGGTTGAATCTTGAAATTTTTTTGGTGTTTCTCTGATTAAATAGGTACTTATGTACCTAGAAATATTTTTTAGAAAAAATAAATAGCAAACTATGAGGCAGCTACAGTTCAAATTTGACCCGCTTCCAACTGAATCGGCAGGAATTTGTCTTTTTCATGAGAGGTGGGTCAAACCTTTGTACACCCAACCATTTTGTCAATTGTTCATTAAATATGTCCTAGTATTTTAGAAAAATGATTTGGTCCAATATTGCAACAATTATTTGGGAGGTCCTTCACAAAAAAACCTCCTTTCAGGCACTCGGAAAATGGAAAATGGTTTTTTCGTCCAAAGAAAATGAAAACTTCCTTAGGCAATATTGTTAGCCATTCCAATATGCACCCTTGTGCACAATATGAGATCATTTGAACAAACTATGCCACGAATGTGGCCATGAGATTGATCATTTGGCTTGAAAGTCAATGATCTCCACACGTGATAGCTCGTTTCTGAGAACACTTTTTAAAAATAATTTCCGTATTACAAGTTGGTTATTTTTCTTGAAAACTTGGTCACATATGATGACACAATGCGAAGGTTTCCCAATTTTTTGACTTTTTTTGAATTTTTTTTATGTCCGTTTCAAAATGCGGTCAAAACGGCGGGAATGACCGTTCCTAGCTGGTGGTTGAATCTTGAAATTTTTTTGGTGTTTCACTGATTAAATAGGTACTTATGTACCTAGAAATATATTTTAGAAAAAATAAATAGCAAACTCTGAGGCAGCTACAGTTCAAATTTGACCCGCTTCCAGCTGAATCGGCAGGAATTTGTCTTTTTCACGAGAGGTGGATCAAACATTTTTACACCCAACCATTTTGTCAATTGTGCATTAAATATGTCCTAGTATTTTAGAAAATTGATTTGGTTCAATTTTGCAACAATTATTTGGTAGGCCCTTCACAAAAAAACCCATTTTGGGCACTCGGAAAATGAAAAATGATTTTTTCGTGCAAAAAAAAATGAAAACTTTCTTAGGCAACATTGTTTGCCATTCCATGTGTGTTATTTTCCTGAAAGGTAGTTCACAATTGGTGAAACAATGAGAAGGTCTTTTATTTTTTTTTGAATTTCTGTGATCATAAAATAGCTTACATGATTTTAACATCTTATTTTTAAATCTATCACGACCAATTTAGTTGGTCATAATGTTGTACTGCGTTCTGATTGGTCCGTGGACCAAACACGCGGATCATGCACGAAACACCGTTGGATCCTCCCGGATCCAAGGGCAGCCCTCACCCCTCGCCTCCCCCACCAACCCCACGTGAGGCGAAACCCTAGCTCTCTTCTCCCCCGTTTTCCATCCACCCCCCCCCCCCCCGCCTCCTTTCTTTCTCTCCCTCCCCCTCTCCCCCCATGCAGATCCCCCTCGTTGCCGCCATCCTCCTCCTCCCATCGCACTCCTCCCTCGCCCCCTCCTCCCATCGCACTCCTCCCTCGTCCCCATCTCCCCGCCGCCGCCGCTGCCACCGCTGGACCCGTCCTCGCCCCCCGCCATCGCCCCTCTTCCTCGTATTCTCCGGGCATCGACGCCGCCCCTGCCTCTCAGGAGGATAGAGGAAGGCCCCCGCCGCCGCCACGCTCCTCCGTCTCCGAGACCATGGAAGGGGCGGGAGGGCCCGTGGCCGCGCATCTACACAGGGACATGGAGGCGGCGCGCGCGGCGTGCGAGCGCCGGATCGCGCAGTACCGTGCCCGCACCACGGCCACCTCCGCCTTCTCCGGTGCCGTCCTCTCCGCCCGCTCGCTCGCCGAGCACAGCGTCGCGCACCGAGGTATGCGCCTCCCCCATCGTCGTTCCTCTTTCGTTCAGGTAGTAGTACAGAACGGCATCCATCACAACACCAGTTACGTAGATTCAGGGATAGTAGTACAGAATGATGGATGCATGCATCCATTACAGGACCAGTTACGTAGAGGTATTTCTAGGGATTGTGCAACTTTAGCAAAGACCGTGTAGGCATCTTGAAGCCTTGGGGATATACTACTACTGGTACTAGTACTTGTAGTCGATGGATGGAACTGCATGTTCCTCTGCGTTGTCGATTCAATTTCCCGGCTGCGAGTGCCGCTTCTTGTATTTTTCTGCCAAGTCCTCTAGACGCACAGAAGCTACTTGTAGTCGATGGACAGTAGACTCTGTTGTATTTAGGAATTAGTTGTGATTACTAGTTAGATTCAATGTTTCTTGCCATGGAATAGATATATGAACCACTTTGATATCTTATCTTGAAATGTTTTATTTGTGCCTCCTGATTGATTACTAGTGTTTCCTGGTTAGCACTGATGTTCCAATTCTAGGTGAACTCATGTGCTTCTCATGGATATGTCTTTCAGGTGTACATCAAGAACCAGAAGACAAGGGCGTACTCCAAGCATTTCCAAGTCCAGTTCAAGAGAAGGCGCTGTATGTCTTAACATCTGCCTCTCCATGACTCTGCTACTTCTGTCATTTGACAGCGATTCTGATTGGCTGATTTTCCCTTCTCCCTTGTTTTCTCAGGGGGAAGACTGACTACAGGGCCAGGCTAAGACCAACCAGGACAAGAACAAGTACAATACCCCCAAGTACCATTTTATTGTGCGATTTGTATCCTTCAAAGATTCTTCATCATAGTTTGTGCACTTCTCAATCATCTATATATGTTGCTTATGTTGCTTATTATTACCATGGAGTCATGTTGTATCTCTTACATTAGTACTTTAGACCAACAAGGATGTTACTGCCCAAATTGTTTACGCTACCATTGCTGGTGATGTCGTAATGGCCGCTGCCTACTCCCATGAGTTGCCTTGCGATGGTCCTTAAATTGGTCTCACCAACTATGCTGCAGGTTGATTTTAGCTACTGAATGAATGTGCAAATGCATGATGTGATCGTATGGATGCCTCTTTTCTAATCTATTTTTCTGAATGCATGATGTAGCCTACTGCAGTGGTCTGCTTTTGCGCCATAGAAGGTCGTTCCCCTGCTCCCTCCTGCCTTCCCCCATCATGGGCATGTAGATCCCCTTACAGATTTCCAAATTTTAAGGAGGCTATAGGCATGGGGAATTTCATGGAGGGGCAATTGGTTTATAATTTCAGACAATACTACTTACTACCTTCAATCATACAGACAAGCTTGGTCATACTATTAGTTAGTTGTTGTGCTGGTAGATTAAATTCGACTCCACCTATATTCAACCACAAATATATGCCTACTAGTACAACTAATGCAACAATGGTGTCACTGAACTGATTTAATTCAGGTTCCAGGATAGCTGCTAGTTTGAACCATGTTATAGGAACGGTCAGTTTCATTTTATGGATGGTTACTTGCATAGCTATGCCACTTCCTACACTACGACACTTAATCCTTATTAGCACACGACTCATGTATTTAAGTCTAGTACTTTTCATCATTGCACATTACTTCACATGTACTACTTGTATGATTGATAACTCACGGCGTTCCTTGATTGCATGCTGCTTTCTCTGGCAGCAACAATGCAGGAGTAATGGCAACCCCTTTCTCCCTCTCAAAGGATGGCATCAAGATGCAGTTTGCAACTAACCATGTCGGTATGAATTGATTACCAGCTCAACTCCCATGTACTACTTGACGAGCTGATGAACCAACTACATACCCTGATATACAATGACTGATCGTTTCCAAATGAACTAGTCCATCATAATTTTCTAAAACACTAATACTCAATGATTACAAGCAGAAGTAGTCCTTGTTTTTGCGTTACTCACTTTTCTTGAAAGTTGCGTACATGTTTTTTTAATTCAGATGTGTGTATCACTGGATATGCACTCGTAGTACAGCACAGATCAGTAAACACTTGGTCAGGAGTATGTTATCCTTGTTATCCTTTTTTAATTCAGACGTGTTTTCACTTTTTGGTGCTGAGAATAGTAGCAAGTAGTGTCACCTGAGATGGAATTCTTGCTTCAAGGGTGAAGGCTTGTCATTTTCTGCAGAATGCTAACACGAGTGCTACTTGAATCCTTAGAGTTGGTTTATATTTCAGTACATCAAGTATCAAATATGGTATTTGTCATAACTAACGAATTAGGAGCCAATTACCTTGCCCTTCTTGTCTTTTTTAAGAGTCGGATCACTTGCAGAATTGTTCTTTAGATAGGCTACTCGCTTCAGCTGCAACTCTGTGTTTAATTCCGTGCCTAGGATTACTAATTGAGTCAGTCTACTACATCCTGTGATGAACTAAAGAAGATGATTTCGTTTTTTGCAGATAGCGTGCAAGAATTTCCCTCACTCGCGGCATTTATGTTCCGAATTGCCCTTCAGCACCACTGCTCACCCGAAGCATTGTGGAATGGCAAGTCACAAGCATTGTCACCCCCTGTACATGTGTTTGTAATATGATTACAATAGAAGAGTTGACAACAGAGCGTTTGTAATGCGGCCTCATTGCTGTTCTCTTTGTCATATGCAATGCTACTGTTATGTGTGTGATGCTCCATCTCCATTCAAGCACTGGGGCAAAGGGCTCTGTCAAGCAGGTCCCCGTGGTAAGCGTCTCGGTTCAGCTCCCTCCCCCATCATCCTCTGTCAGTTCGTTCGAACTGGTGGTGCTGCGAGATGGGTTTGCTTGTGGATTCTTGTTTTGGTAGTAGTTTGCTTTGCTATGAGTAAAATGCTGGTACTTTGCTTGCCATGCCTGGTTCTTGTTTTGGTAGTAGTTTGCTTTGCTTATCCAGTAGTATCAGTCAATTGGCCAGCCTATAGCAGCTTGCTGTTGTACATGATGGTGTTAACTGTGAAGATGCCAAGTGTGAGAAAAGTAGACTAGCTGTGCATTTCTTGCCTGAATGCATTCTTTAAATGAGATGATGTGCTAGAGGCATGCTACTATATTGCCTTGCTATAAACAAGATGGTGTTTACTGTATTGTCTTTCATGCACATTTGTTGTATTATCTTCTGGCCTGTTGGTGTCATGTGTACTGTACACATAGAAGGTGGAAATTCAAGAACTGTCTTCACTATTTCTCCTTCTATCTTAGTCTTGATATAACTCTGCAGTTTACTTGAATCCGCAGTTCCTTTCAAAAGTATATGCAAAGTGTGTGTGTGTATCCAGTGAGCAAATCTGTAGTAATTATTGAATATACTATTTTCTGCTCAGTTCTCTTTTGACATATAGTTTGTTCTCTTTGAATGTGCAGATAGTATGCTCTGCTAGTGATGTTTTTTCGTTGCTGGGATCATTTGAACCTGGATGTCATTTGTCATGTGATCTGAGCCATATGGCATATTGTAAACTTTTTATTGCTGTTTTTATGTATGATGTCATGAAGATGTACGTTTGAAATGCTGCTTTGACAACAAAATTGTATTCCTATGTACATCCTGCTTTGACAGCAAAATTATGAAAACTTCTCAACAATATATATTGGTTAAATATCTATTTTCCAATTTTCTGTGCCTAAATTTGTACTGCACCTAAAAAGGCTACAGCCTAACTAATGATGTTGTTGTGGAATTGTTTATTTTATTTAAAATAGCAAAAATAATAATAATTCTGCTTAAAGTTATAAAAAACAAAATGTAAAGGCCAGCAAAAAAATGAAAAGGCCAACAAAAAAGAAATTTACAAGAAAAAGTAAAGGGCCCAAAAAAGAAAAGGCCTGCAAAAATTGGGCTTGGCCCATTTAGTTGACCATAAAAAAACATAAATCTGTTGGAATTAGTGGGCTCGGCCCATGTAAAACACCGAATCGGACCGGGCTGAATCTTGTGCCACATCAGCTTGCCACGCTGGATGCCTACGTGGCCTGGGGAGGTTGCTAGTGACCAAAACGCCACCGTAGGAATATTTTGGTCGTAAACATCTTCGACCATTCCAGAAGAAAGGTCGCTATAGTCAGTTTACGACCGCCAGCTTTTGACCTTCTGTTTTTGGTCACAAAAAGGTCGCAAATGGAAATTTGTGACCTTTCAGTGACCAATAGTGGTGGTCACAAGTTGACATATTTCTTGTAGTGAGAAGCAATGATTCTGAAAAACATTCCACATGAAAGCAATAGTGCATAAAAGGTGAAATAGTAGTCAAGACACTCGTCTACCACAAGTTTACAAGTCTCAAGATGCAAGACTTCTCAACATACAAGGAACAGTTTCAAACATAACATGACATGAAGTTCACACGATTTTGGAGATCGGAGTGATAACATCAACATTAGAAGACATCATTCAATTTGCGGCCCCAACTCCACCAACCGGAGTGATAACATCAACATTAGAAGGGATCATTCCGTTTGCTGCCCCAACTCCACCAACTTGAGGTGGAACTACCGGAACATTGTTCGACCCATGTGATGGGTTGAGCTGTGATGGATTGACCTAGTAGTGAGATGAATGCATATGATAATGCCGAAAATGGTGATAAAAATAGTTTGAACGAAACTCACAATATTCCACTCTGGCGTCGGTGGCATCTCTGGTACTGGTTGGCCTTGCATGGAATAAAGATTGGCCACCATATGTTGTAAAGACTTCACTAGATCATCTTCTGCCTTCAGCTTGGCCCGGTTTTCATCTCGTTCTTTCTCGGTGTCAATAAGTTGAGTCTACAATATGGCAATGCAAATTTCATTCATGTTGAAATGCAAATATGTAGGACCATGAAGGATCAATGAAGAAGCACTGACCTGAATATCCTCAATAATGCTCACAGAATGTGGTACGTGACGCTCTACAGTAGGAGTAGAGACAGTACTCATAGCACGGAGCATGTTGACTCTCGGAAGGGAGGAGGTTATGACAGAATCGAGGTGGACTGCCATCAGGCCATTTGGTCTACCGCCTGCCGCGGCAATGGCCACAAGAGTGTCAAACGATAGCATGTGAGGATCAGCGTCTGGCCCGTACGTCTGCTTCAATTTTTGGTATAGTTATCTCCATCTGACCGGGATTTAGAGCTGATCCAGTCCCTCTCCGGGTGGAGAAGGTCCTTGTCCTTGTCGTCTTTGGTACGTTTGATGGTCCATGCCTCGAAGTAAGTGATATCCTTGCCAGTGTCTTCTTTCTGCAAAAGAAAGCCATCCAAACAATCAAGGAAATGCACACAAATGAAAGAGAACATGATGAAAAGAAAAGAATGTGGTTGCCTACATGTTTTGAGACGACACCTGGGATGGTGAGCTTGCCTTGACGGTGTCCTCGACAACCCATCAACTTACGCCATTCAGATATTGCTTTGTGTTCATCCTGCCACCCTGGATCTGTCCACCGTTCGACGATCTTCTCCCAGCACAAACATTTGTCAGCGCACCACCGAGGAATCACCTGTAAATTAAACAAATACATCTTAGCAAGGATTATAATTTTGCGGTAATGTAGGGAATAGCAAGCATCCATCGTCACTTGCCTTGAAGTAATTGTCCCGTAAAAGATGCTTCCCTCGAGCCTCCTGGTTGGAAATCCTATGGTTGAGATAGTCTGCATGATACTTGACCACTAACCGGGCGCGCTCCTCATAGTGCATGTCGTGGACTTGTTTCTTGGCAATATTCTCAACCACCACATTTGCACGATCCTTCTGACCCTCAACGCATGTATAGAAATCCTACAAATATGCATACATGTGAGAAGGGTTAAATCATGACTATGCCAAATTTAAACCTTTTGGTAGTGACATTTAGGTGTTTGAATGGACTTTCCTAGAAATCGTTAACTACTCGCATGGCTCTGTTATCAAAAACCCTCTGACGCATATGCTGGAAATCCGGTGCAAGTTTGTAGTCATCCCATGATCAAGCTGGCTCAATGACACCGTTCGGCAAAGTGACCAGTCCAGGATAATTTAACCTACAAAGACCCCCAATGGTGCCACTCGGCGACCGTGGAAGACACATCTCACCATCTTTTACTAATCGTTTGCATTACAAAGAGTGAAGTCATATTATATGTGAGGAAATGACAAAAGGTACAATTTATATGGGATGAGTCGAGATAACCACTTACTTCTCTCCCATTGGTTTAATCAGCACATCTCTATGCACATATGGACGTCTTGTAAGCTTTGAAGGACCACACATCCACACTTTCCCTCTGGAAGTATTGCTGATAGTCGAACCGCTCGGTTGCGAGCCGCTCACCTCGTGGTGCTCTGTCACCCATGAGGGTCCATCCCTACCCTCAGAAACCTAACGAACAACTAGCCCCCTCTCGGCGGCGGCATCCTCCACCTCCTCCCCTCCTCATCCTCCACCACCTCCTCCTCAAAATCCTCCTTGTCCTCCTCCTCACTCGCCTCATCCCCATCCTCGGTTTCCTCCTCCTGAGCACGGCGAAGCACTGCATCAGAGGGTCCAGGAGAAGAAAGAGGTGCTCTACTCTGGGCTGCTTTACGTACTCCTCGTCCGCCTCCTCCTCCTGCCTCACCTACTCCCCCTCCTTGTCCCCCTACCCCCTTCCTACTCCCCCTCCTCGCCCCCTACTCCCCCTCCTCGTCTCCCTCCTCATCCGCCTCCTACTCCCCCACGTGTTACTCGACCTTGTTTCGCATGTTTTTTTCGGACGGGTGTCCAGATCTGACAATCCTTTTGCCTTCTTGGAGGTTGTGGCAGCCGATGAAGGAGCGGCCTCCACTTTCACCGGTCGAGCAAATTGATCATTGTCCAGATCATTCACTTTTTTCAAACTTTCCTTTGTATTCTTGTTGCTACCTGTCATGTTTCAATCACATGATATGAGGAAGAACAAACCAGTTAGTACAGATGATACAACTTGATGTAAATACAATAAATGTATCACATATGAAGAATAAATGGAATTGACACAATAATACATAGTTGTTACACAAAAATACATAGAGTTGTGGCACACACGAATAGAGAGTTCTTACACACACGAATACATAGAGTTGTGACACACATACATAGAGTTCTCATACATGGAGTTGTTAGATATAAGGGTCAATATTAGGTGCAACATTTGGATCAGGGCTTTCATCATCGCTATCACGCCCGTTCATACATTCATCCTTGAAGTCGTCATGGGGGCCCTCATCCTCATCTAGCCCCATGTGCCATCGCATAAGTAATGCCAAATCTTGAGGGTCAGAAACATCCTTGTATTCATCCTCTGCATTATCAACTTCCATGTCATACATGGCCTCATGTTCCATAGCATCATTGTAACATCCCAAATTTTCAATTTGGAATGTTATACATTAGATCATCATTGCATATCATATTTTATTGCATTTTGGCTAGATCCTAGAAATCCTACACAACTCAAGGACCCATGGAGAGAGTTGGGGATTTCGTTATTTTCATATTTGGGTTTTCTCAAATTTTGAAAAAAGGATCATTTGATTTTATTTATTTTATCTTCAATTATTTCAATTATAAAAATAAGAGAGAGGGAATAAAATGACTTTCCCAAAATAAAGAAATATTGAGGACTTAATAAAAAAATTAAATAAGATTTTATTTTGGAGTTTTCTCGCTATTTTATTTGAATTAGGAAAAAATACATGTTTTGCAAATTTGCATTTAGGCCCCTAATAAATGTTCATCTTGTCCAGCTTGATTTTAGAAGACGGGGAAAATTTATTTCCGGATTTTTGGAGTCGGTTTAGTATTTCTTTTATTTCTTTTTATGCGTAAAATTATTAAAAAAAACAAACGAACCGACCTAACCGGGCCGTGTCCGACTAGGACTCTGGTCCGGCCGGCCCTTATAAGCCGGGGAGGCCGCCCCGTAGCCCAGCCCGAGCTGCCTCGCCGCCCCAAACCCTAGCACCGCCACCGATGCCGCCGCTGACGCCGCCGCATGTCGTCCCGCCGTCACCTGGAGCCGCTCCACCGTCGACCCCGCCGCCCACCGGAGCCCCCGCCCGACGCCAGAGCCGCCCCGCCGCCGCCGTCCCACATCCGAGGTTGACCACCGCCGCCACCGCCGGTTTCCTCGAGAAAACCGCCTGGTTTTCATTCGTTTAAAAAAACTAGATCTGTTTTTTTATAGATCGGTTTTTTAGGTTTAGTTTATTTAGCGAACACTCGTTCGTTCATTCGTTTTAACGAACGGTTTTCGTCTTTTAGCCGTAGTTAGCGAACATTCGTTCGTTAGCCTGTTCGTCCGTTTTTCTTTTTCTCAGATTTTCCATGATTATTCCTGATCGTGATTTCCGATCTGTTTTTTGTTTTAGTATAACATTTCGCTCATTTATCGGAATCAGGCAATTCAAGCGCCTAGAGTTTCGTCTCGAAACCCTCTTTCCGTTTAACTAATTCAAACAAGTTTTTGCTTCTGTAAAGTTTGACTTAGGTCCAGATTAGTAAACAAAGCCCGTTTCTTTCGCCGTTTGACTTACGTTGTTTCATTCGAATTGTTTCTTTTTGCAAACCGGAGTTCTTAAGTTGAACTTTCTGGTTAGCTCTCTTAATCAAGTTTTTTACCTATGCATTAGATGAGTGCTTATTGTGTGCTTGTTTGTTTGCGATAGAGTATCCAGAGTACGCCGCTTGCTACCTCGAATCTCTAGGTTTCACGGATCATCAGCAAGGCAAGTAACACTTTGATCATACCTCTTACTACCCAGTTTTATTGCATTAGATAAATCCTCAAACAATTGCATGGTTAGGATCTAAATTAAATTGTGGGTTTGGGAAGTAGATGAGGTAGTACCTATTCACATGTTTATTATCAAACCCAGAGAGTTACTTCTACGTTATGCTTATGTTGCTATGCTATGCTCGTAGACGTGGTTTGGGTTTGAGTGTATTCATGACAGAAGTGAGATTGTTTAATTAATGGTTAACTTAAGGTGGCAACTCTAATACACATCTGGGTGGACTGAGGCACCTGGGTATTCCAGCGATTGCCTGTTTTTCTTTATGGACCGCCACCCAGGCTCAAAGGGATCATGAGATTATTCATACTAGAAACTTCCGTGTGCAGCCACAAGCTACTATGAGCTATAGCATAGTTGATTAAGTCGCGCGAACTCTTACAATGGTAGACTAGCAGGTGTAGGGGAAAGTAGGTGTAACGGTCTACCCGATCGTAAGGTGCTAGCGCTTCTCAAAAACTATGTCTCGGTCATCCATTTCTCAAACACCATGTAGTGCGAGAATCCCAATGGAGGAGATCGAGTCTTGTGGGGAAAAGTGCGCAAACCTTTGCAGAGTGTATAAACTAATCATGGTTAGCCGTGTCCCCGGTTATGAACAACTTCAGTATCTAGTACTTGGATTATAATGTGAATCTCATCATGTGACTTTAATTAATTTTGTTGGGTTTTAATGATGATGTTTAATTGGGATTGAGAGGGTGTGTACGCTCTCAATGTTTAACAACCACCATGATAGTTAAATAAAATTTATTCTTTGCAGTAGGGAAAAATTGGCTTTACGCAAAACTGTAACCATAGAGCTTTCCAGCAGCCATATATGCATGTAGTATACCTATTCTGTTCACTACTCTCTATGCGTTACATTGCCAGCATATTCCATGTGCTGACCCGTTTTCGGGCTGCAATGTTCATGTTGCAGACTTTTCAAACGATGAATAAGGAGCCTTAGGTCATGGTTCTATACTCAGTGATGCCGTTGGAGTTGATGGACCCACTTATCTTCCAAGACTTCTGTTGTTATCGTTATTAGATGGCCTTAGGCCATATTATTTGTAATAAGTTCTCTTTTGAGACATTCGATGTAATGAGTGTGTGATTGCTACTCTGTTATAAATCCTTAAAGTACTGTGCATGTCTGCATTACTGATCCAGGGATGACATTGAAGCACAGAGATCAGACTGTTTGAGGTCTGGCCGCTACAAGATGGTATCAGAGCACACGCTGACTGTAGGACACGACCACTAATATAAAGACCTAGATCACTACTCTCTTCTCATTTCTGACTCCTCGTCTTTTCTGTTCTTTTAGGATGGCGGATGCAAGGGACAAGTTCACACAACCGGATGAAGATACACCCTTTGGACGCCACCTGAAGGAAGTCAATAAGTACCTAAACATCGGAGTACTGAGCTTCACCGGGACCTACAATGCTACTTTACCTGAGGAGGTGCGCTGGATGCTCCAAGTTCAAGTTCCAGGAAGGACATTCACGCTAGTCACTGAGCCTATAGAATTTTCCTTTGATGCGCCAACCTGGCGTCTAGGAAAGAGCATGGCAGCCCACATCACCATGGGACGTATTGGAGAATTTTACCACAATGACCTCAAGGATACTATCTACCACATTTGTGGGCGCCGAGATGAGCAATGGGAGATGATCAACAATAGGAAGGATAGATCAACCGCAGCTTTCATCTAGGAACTAAACCAACACATTCGACGCGAGGAGAACCAGATGTGTGCAGGCATGAGAGATCTAAAGAAGGCAATGACTAGGATTGCAGAACTGGAGGAAGAACTCAAGGCTACACGTGAAGATTATGAGGAGGAAATCGTCATACTAGTGGAAAAGAATGACGACCTGATTAAGAAGATCGGAATATTCACGGGAGACCCCGCACTAGTAGAAGAAGATGAAGAACCCAAGGAGATTCGCCCGGGGCTACATCATCATCGACGACACCGACTCTGACCTGAGCGATGATGACTTTGAAGACGAAGCTGGAGCAGATATCATGGAGTCTGCAACCGAGGAATATTTTTAGTAGGCCACCACATCAGTAGTAGTATTCCACCATGTAAATAGAGTAGTCCGAGCACTTTTGCGATAGTTAGACCGATTGTATGACTTGATTGAGTGAAATGTTTGTGTTTGTCTCATGTGCATATGGGTAGTGCTTTCTCATTAGACCTCAATCTATTATATATTCTCATCTTTTCTAAACCCTCATATGCCTGCGAGACGTGACAATGGATTTGCTTTCCCACCGGAGCTCACTCAGTTGATCCAGTAGCAAAATGCATTGATGCAGTTGCTAGTCCAGAATCAGAATCAGGGGAACAACAACAACAACCCACCACCACCACCACCTGTTGATCACTTAACCGGTTTCCTAAGAATGAATCCGCCGGTGTTCTCCAGTAGCACCGAGACGATAGTGGCAGATGATTGGCTCCGCAAGACAGGGAGGGAATTGACCACAGCAGGATGCACAGCTGCGGAAAAGGTGCGTTTTGCCGCACATCAGCTTGAAGGACCCCCAGCATCATGGTGGGAGAATTTCACAGCCACTTATGCTATCGACACTATCACATGGGATCAGTTTCAGCAGGCTTTCCGTACTGCCCATGTTTCAGCAGGAGCTATGGCCATGAAGAAGCGTGAGTTTCGCAACTTGCGCCAAGGAGGACGGACAGTTGGCCAATATGTGGATGACTTTAGTAAGTTAGCACGTTATGCCCCGGATGACGTTGCTATGGATGCAGTTAAGCAGGAGAAATTTCTGGAAGGACTGAATGATGAGTTGAGCATGCAGTTGATGGTAGCAACTTTCAACAACTACCAGGTGTTGGTAGATCATTCTCTTATGATTGAAGGGAAGAAGCAACAGATTGAGAACCGCAAGAGGAAGTATGGACAAGGGAAATACAATTCAGGAGCTCAGCAGAAGGCACGTTTTACCCCGAAATCGGGAGGACATTTTCAGCATACCCATGGAGGAGGGAGTTTGCATAATCATAATGGCCCCAAGAATGGTAATGGGAATGGGGGAAGCAACGGTCAGAACCGTACCAACCCATCAACCCCAGCCAAGAGAGACCTGAGCCAAGTCACTTGTTATAAGTGTTAGAAGACCGGACATTGTGCCAATGAATGTCCTGAAGCCCAGAATGGAAATGGCAATGGAAGCTCGCGGAAGAAACCAAACCATTTCAACAGGGGACAGGTGAACCACGTTAACGTGGAAGAAGTTGAAGCCCAGCCAGATGCAGTAATAGGTAAGTTTTTGGGTAAGTCATTTACTGCAATCGTTCTTTTTGATACTGGGGCATCGCATTCATACATATCAAGGGGATTTGTGGATAAGTATAAACTGCCCACCAAGGTTCTTAGAACACCTATGTTAGTAAGCTCACCAGGAGCGGAGTATATGGCCAGTAGAGGATGTTCTCGAGTGCCATTGAGTATAGGTAGACATGTGTTTCCCTCGGATTTAATCATTTTGGAATCGCAAGGTTTGGATGTAATTCTGGGGATGGATTGGCTATCGATGTATGGAGGAAACATTGATTGCGCCAGTAAGTCGATTTTGCTTACCACCCAAGAGGGAAGAAGGATCAAGTATGTATCACGACATGTGCCGAATAGGACTCAAGTGAATTCCTTAACATGAGTTGTGCAGGAGGAAGTACCGGTGGTAAAGGATTTTCTAGATGTATTTCCAGAAGAGTTTCCAGGCATGCCACCGGATAGAGACATTGAGATTTTGATTGAGCTTTTGCCAGGCACAGGGCCAATATCTAAGAGACCGTACAGAATGCCTGCAAAGGATTTGGAGGAGATTAAGAAGCAGATTAAGGAGTTACTAGATGAGGGTTATATTCGCCCAAGTTCGTCTCCTTGGGGATCACCAGTACTTCTAGTGGAAAAGAAGGATCGATCGTTAAGGATGGCTGTTGATTATCGAGTATTGAATGAAGTGACCATCAAGAATGAGTACCCACTGCCAATGACTAATGATTTGTTTGACCAATTGCAAGGAGCTAAGGTATTGTCCAAGATCGATTTGCGATCAGGATACCACCAGTTGAAGATTCGAGAGCAGCACATACCTAAGACAGCTTTTACCACAAGGTACGGGCTATATGAGTCTACCGTTATGTCATTTGGTCTGACTAACGCACCTGCCTATTTTATGAACTTGATGAACAAAGTGTTTATGGAGTTTTTGGATAAGTTCGTCATAGTATTCATTGATGATATTCTGGTTTACTCGAAGAATGAAGAAGAACATAAAGAACATTTGCGTTTGGTACTTGCTAAGCTCAGAGAACATCAATTATACGCCAAATTCAGCAAATGTGACTTTTGGTTGAAGGAAGTTGGATTCCTCGGACATGTTATATCCTGAGAAGGAATAGCAGTAGATCCCACCAAGGTTGTCACTGTGACAAATTGGGAAGCCCCAACAACAGTTGGAGAGATCCGGAGTTTTCTTGGACTCGCAGGATACTATCGGAGATTCATTGGAAATTTCTCGAAGATTGCAAAACCTATGACGGAGTTGTTGAAGAAGGATACCAAGTTCAAATGGACTGAGGAATGTGAGGCCAGTTTCTAGGAGTTGAAGAAACGGTGGGTTACCTCGCCAGTGTTGATTCTGCCAGATCAGCACAAGGATTATGAGGTATATTGCGACGCTTCACGCCGAGGACTTGGAGAAGTGCTTATGCAGGAGGGTAGAGTTGTTTCATATGCCTCACGACAGCTTAAGCCCCATGAGTTGAATTATGCTACTCACGACTTGGAGTTAGCAGGCGTAGTGCACGCTTTGAAGACTATGTAGCAGCATTGGAGATTCAATTTACTCTGATGGATAAGATCAGAGAAGCTCAGAAGACCGATAAGGAAATTGCCACCATAAAGGAGAAGGTGAGCAAGGGAAAAGTTAAAGGATTTCATGAGGATGAACACGATACCTTATGGTTTGAGCACCGCGTTTATGTTCCTAATGACCCGGAGATCAGGAAGTTAATTTTGCAAGAGGCCCATGATTCGCCGTACTCGATTCACCCAGGAAACACCAAGATGTATTTGGATTTGAAGGACACTTTCTGGTGGACCAGAATGAAGAAGGATATTGCGGCGTATGTAGCAGTCTGTGAGGTATGTCAGAGAGCGAAGGCAGAGCATCAGAAGCCAGCAGGATTGCTACAGCCATTGTCGATACCCGAATGGAAGTGTGATAAGCTAGGCATGGATTTTATCACGGGATTACCCAGGACCCGTTCAGGCTATGACTTGATATGGGTTATAGTCGATCGCTTGACGAAGGTAGCTCATTTCATGCCAGTGAAGACCACTTACACCAGTGCTAAGTTGGCAAAGATATATGTGACCAGGATTGTATGTCTGCATGGAGTTCCGAGGATCATTGTATCAGATAGAGGGACCTAGTTTACCTCAAAGTTCTGGAATCAGTTGCTTGAAACTTAGGGTACCATGCTAGAGTTCAGTACAACTTTTCATCCGCAGACCGATGGATAAACCGAGGGAGTCAATCATATTTTGGAGGGTATGCTGAGAGCTTTGTGGGCTAGATTATGGATCTAGTTGGGATGACAACTTGCCATATGCGTAGTTCTCTTACAACAGTAGTTATCAATCTAGTTTGAAGATGGCCCCTTTTGAAGCCTTGTACGAAAGAAGGTGCAAAACACCATTGTCGTGGGCTGATGTTGGAGACCGCCAGTTATTTGGACCAGATCTGATTAAGGAGTCTGAACAGAAGGTGAAGTTGATTCACGATAGGCTCAAGGTAGCCCAGTCCAGGCAGAAGAGCTATGCAGATTCTAAACGCAAGGAGACAGTTTACGAAGCCGGAGATAGAGTTTATCTTCGTGTATCTCCACTTCGAGGAGTTAAGCACTTTGGAGTTAAGGGAAAGTTAGCACCGCGTTTTGTGGGACCATACAAAGTTTTGGAACGCATGGGAGAAGTTTCTTATAAATTGGAACTGCCTGAGGGATTGTCGGGAGTTCACGACGTGTGACACGTTTTCCAGTTGAAGTGCCACGCAGAGATGGCGGATATACCACTGAGAGATACAGTGCCGCTGGAAGCGATTCAGTTGGATAGTGATTTGAATTATGAGGAGAAACCAGTCAAGATTCCCGAGTATGCCAGCCGAGTCACCCATAGCAAGGTTATCAAGTTTTGCAATGTTCAGTGGAGCCACCATACCGAGGATGAAGCCACCTGGGAATGAGAAGAAGATCTGCGGAAGGACCACCCTCACCTATTTTCTAGCCAACCCGAATCTCGAGGGCGAGATTCATCTTAAGGGGGGTAGGTTTGTAACATCCCAAAATTTTAATTTGGAATGTTATACATTAGATCATCATTGCATATCATATTTTATTGCATTTTGGCTAGATCCTAGAAATCCTACGCAACTCAAGGACCCATGGAGAGAGTTGGGGATTTCGTTGTTTTCATATTTGGGTTTTCTCAAAATTTGAAAATAGGATCATTTGATTTTATTTATTTTATCTTCAATTATTTCGATTATAAAAATAAGAGAGAGGGAATAAAATGACTTTTCCAAAATAAAGAAATGTTGAGGAATTAATACAAAAATCAAATAAGATTTTATTTCGGAGTTTTCTCGCTGTTTTATTTGAATTAAGAAAAAATGCGCGTTTTTCAAATTTGCAGTTAGGCCCCAAATAAATGTTCATCTTGTCCGGCTTGATTTTAGAAGTTAGCGAAAATTTATTTCTAGATTTTTGGAGTCCGTTTAGGATTTCTTTTATTTGTTTTTCTGCGCGAAATTATTAAAAAAACGACAAACGAACCGACCAAACCGGGCCGTGTCCGACTAGGACTCTGGCCCGGCCGACCCTTATAAGCCGGGGAGGCCACTCCGTAGCCCAGCCTGAGCCGCCCCGCTGCCCCAAACCCTAGCACCGACAATGACGCCGTCGCCCGTCGCCCGGCGCCGCCGCCCGTCGTTCTGCCGTCGCCCGACGCCGCCGCCCATCATCCCGCCGCCACCCGGAGTCGCTCCGCCGCTGATCACCTTGCCCACCGGAGCCCCCGCCTAACGCCGGAGCTGCCCCGCCGTCGCCGTCCCACCGCCGCCGCCACGGGTTTCCTCGAGAAAACCGCCCGGTTTTCATTCGGTTATTGTTTAAAAAAACTAGATCTATTTTTTTATAGATCGGTTTTTTTGTCGGTTTAATTTATTTAGCGAACGCCCATTCATTCGTTCGTTTTAACGAACGGTTTTTGTCTCTTAGCCGCAGTTAGCGAACGTTCGTTAGTTAGCCTGTTCGTCCGTTTTTCTTTTTATCAGATTTTCCGTGATTATTCCTGATCGTGATTTCCGATCTGTTTTTTCGTTTTAGTATAACTTTTCGCTCGTTTATTGGAATTAGGCGATTCAAGCGCCTAGAGTTTCGTCTTGAAACCCTCTTTCCGTTTAACCAACTCAAACAAGCTTTTGCTTCTGTAAAATTTGACTTAGGACAGATTAGTAAAGGAAGCATGTTTCTTTCGTCGTTTGACTTACGTTGTTTCGTCCGACTTGTTTCTTTTTGCAAACCGGAGTTCTTAAGTTGAACTTTCTTGTTAGATCTCTTATTTGAGTTTTACCTGTGCATTAGATGAGTGCTTATTGTGTGCTTGTTTTTTTGCTATAGAGTACCCGGAGTCCGCCGCTTGCTACCTCGAATCTCTAGGTTTCACGGATCATCAGCAAGGCAAGTAACACTTTGATCATACCTCTTACTACCCAGTTTTATTGCATTCGATAAATCCTCAAACAATTGCATGGTTAGGATCTGAATTAAATTGTGGGTTTGGGAAGTAGATGAGGTAGTACCTATTCACCTGTTTATTATCAAACCCTGGGAGTTACTTTTACATTATGCTTATATTGCTATGCTATGCTTGTAGACATGGTTTGGGTTTGAGTGTATTCATGACAGATGTGATATTGTTTAATTAATGGTCAACTTAAGGTGGCAACTCTAATACACATCTGGGTGGATTGAGGCACCTGGGTATTCCAGCGATTGCCTGTTTTTCTTTATGGACCTCCACCCACGCTGAAAGGGATCATGAGATTATTCATACTAGAAACTTCCGTGTGCAGCCACAAGCTACTATGGGCTCTAGCATAGTTGATTAAGTCGTGCGAACTCTTACAGTGGTAGACTAGCAGGTATAGGGGAAAGTAGGTGTAATGGTCTACCCGATCGTAAGGTGCTAGCGCTTCTGAAAAACTATGTCTCGGTCATCCGTTTCTCAAACACCATGTAGTGCGAGAATCCCAATGGAGGAGATCGAGTCTTGTGGGGAAAAGTGCGCAAACCTCTTCAGAGGTATAAACTAATCATGGTTAGCCGTGTCCCCGGTTATGGACAACTTGAGTATCTAGTAATTGGATTATCATGTGAATCTCATCATGTGACTTTAATCAATTTTGTTGGGTTTTAATGATGATGTTTAATTGGGATTGAGAGGGTGTCTACGCTCTCAATGTTTAATAACCACCATGATAGTTAAATGAAATTTATTCCTTTGCAGTAGGGAAAAATTGGCTTTACGCAAAATTGTAGCCATAGAGCTTTCCACCAGCCATATATGTATGTAGTATAGCCTATTCTGTTCACTACTCTCTATGTGTTACATTGCCAGCATATTCCATGTGCGGACTCGTTTTCGGGCTGCAACGTTCATGTTGCAGACTTTTCAGACGACGAATAAGGAGGCTTAGGTCGTGGTTCTATACTCAGTGATGCCGTTGGAGTTGATGGACTCACTTATCTTCCAAGCCTTCCGTAGTTATCGTTATTAGATGGCCTTAGGCCATATTATTTGTAATAAGTTCTCTTTTGATAAATTCGATGTAATAAGTGTGTGATTGCTACTCTGTTATAAATCTTTCAAGTACTAGGCGTGTCATCTTTACTGATCCAGGGATGACACTGAAGCACAGAGATCATAATGTTTGAGGTCTGGTCGCCACAATCATGTTCGTGATGCACGCCATCATCTTCCTGTGTCTCATCTTTGTCTTCGTCAGTGTCTGCTTCTTGAAAGAACTCTCCCTCGTATGTGCTAGGGTTTATATGGTAATCGTCCTTGTTTGGGGTAGGTACCTGGATACGCGGGGGTACCTTGTACAAGACTTCCCACTTCAAGAGATCGATATATTCCGTAGATGTGCACGCGTATGGGAGAAAAAAACCTTGTGTAGCCTGTTGAGTGATACATCTCTGTCGTATCTACTTTTCCAAACACTTTTGCCCTAGCTTTGGACTCTAACTTGCATTATTTGAATGGAACTAACCCGGCTGACACTGTTTTCAGCAGAATTGTGATGGTGTTATTTTTGTACAGAAATAAAAGTTCGCGGAATGACCTGAAAATCAACGGAGAATTATTTTGGAATTAATAAAAAATACTGGCAAAAGAATCAAGGCCAGGGGGCCCACACCCTGTCCACGAGGGTGGGAGGCGCGCCTGCCCCCCTGGGCGTGCCCCCCTGCCTCGTGGGCCCCCTGGAGCTCCACCGACCTCAACTCCAACTCTATATATTTGTGTTCGGGGAGAAAAACTCAGAGAGAAGGATTCATCGCGTTTTACGATACGGAGCCACCGCCAAGCCCTAATCTCTCTCGGGAGGGCTGGCTTGGAGTCCGTTCAGGGCTTCGGAGAGGGGAATCCGTCGCCATCGTCATCATCAACCATCCTCCATCACCACTTTCATGATGCTCACCACCGTGCGTGAGTAATACCGTCGTAGGATTGCTGGACGGAGATGGGTTGGATGAGATTTATCATGTAATCAAGTTAGTTTTGTTAGGGTTTGATCCCTAGTACCCACTATGTTCTGAGATTGATGTTGCTATGACTTTGCTGTGCTTAATGCTTGTCACTAGGGCCCGAGTGTCATTATTTCAAATCTAAACCTATTATGTTTCCATGAATAATGTGAATTCTTGATCCTATCTTGCAAGTCTATAGTAACCTACTATGTGTTATGATCCGGCAACCCCGAAGTGACAATAATCGGGACCACTCCCGGTGATGACCGTAGTTTGAGGAGTTCATGTGTTCACTATGTGTTAATGCTTTGGTCCGGGACCCCGCTGACATGGGATGGTAGGACAAAATATGTCATGCAAGTTCTTTTCCATAAGCACTTATGACTATATTCGGAATATATGCCTACACTACATTGATGAATTGGAGCTAGTTCTGTGTCACCCTATGTTATGGCTGTTACATGATGAACCGCATCCGGCATAATTCTCCATCACCGATCCAATGCCTACGAGCGTTTCACATATTGTTCTTCTCTTACTTACTTTTCCGTTGCTACTGTTACAATCACTACAAAACCCAAAAATATTACTTTTGCTACCGTTACCATTACTTCCATACTACTTTGCTACTAAATACTTTGCTGCAGATATTAAGTTATCCAGGTGTGGTTGAATTGACAACTCAACTGCTAATACTTGAGAATATTCTTTGGCTCCCCTTATGTCGAATCAATAAATTTGGGTTGAATACTCTACCCTCCAAAACTGTTGCGATCCCCTATACTTGTGGGTTATCAAGACTATTTTCTGTCGCCGTTGCCGGGGATCATAGCTCTATTCTTTTAATCACTTGGGATTTATATCTACTGGTCACTATGAGGAACTTAAAATACGAAAGAAATAAGGTTTTTCCCTCAACTACGAGGGGAGGTAAGGAACTGCCATCTAGCTCTGCACTTGATTCACCTTCTGTTTTGAGTAAGCTTGCGACACCTAAACCTACTTCTGCTATTAATTCTGATATATCGCATGTTATTGATGATGCCACTTCTGTTATGCATGATACTTATGAAGAAACTAATTCAATTCTTGATACTACTGTGCCACTTGGTGAATTTCTTGATGAACAACTTGCTAGGGCTAGAGAGAATGAAATTATTGAGACTGACAATATTGATTAAAGTGACGATGAAGATTCTCCCCCTAGATATGGGTTGCCTGTTGTGCCTGAAGGTTATGTTATGGATGAAGAAACTGCTAGAGACTTTCTTGCTTGCAATGATAGAAGCGATCTTAAGAAATTATTAGCTAAGTTGAAAAAAAAATCTCTAAATGCTAGAATGAAATATGATCCTGCTTATGCTACTTCACATATTTTTGTTACTGATAATGATTATGAATTCTCTGTCGACCCTGATATAATTACTCTGGTTGAATCTGATCCTTTCTATGGCTATGAATCTGAAACTGTTGTGGTACATCGTACTAAATTAAATGATATAGCCACCCTGTTCACTAATGATGAGAAAACTCGCTACTATTATATCCTTAAAATATTTCCGTTCTCATTAAAGGGTGACGCTAAAATATGGTTTAATTCTCTTGATCCTGGTTGTGTGCGTAGTCCCCAGGATATGATTTATTACTTCTTTGCTAAATATTTCCCTCTTCATAAGAAACAAGCTGCTTTAAGGGATATATACAATTTTGTGCAAATTAAAGAAGAGAGTCTCCCACAAGCTTGGAGGAGGCTTCTCCAATTACTTAATGCTTTGCCTAATCATTCCCTTAAGAAAAATGAAATACTTGATATATTTTATAATGGACTAACCGATGCTTCCAGAGACCACCTGGATAGTTGTGCTGGTTGTGTTTTCAGGGAAAGATCTGTTGATCAAGCTGAAATTCTATTGAATAATATGTTGACCAATGAAAATAATTGGACACTTCCTAAACAAATTCCTAAGCCAACTGTGAAGAAAAGGGGTATTCTATTTCTCAGTCCTGAAGATATGCAAGAGGCAAAGAAATCTATGAAAGAAAAAGGTATTAATGTTGAAGATGTAAAGAATTTGCCTCCTGTTGAAGAAATACATGGTCTTAATTTACCGCCTATTGAAGAAATACATGGTCTTAATCCATCACCTATTGAAGAGACACATGGTCTTGATAACCCGACACAGGTAGTAAAGGTAAATTCTCTCTATAGATATGATAAAGCTGAAATCCCTCCTACTAAGTTTGCTAGCCAATGTTTGGATGAGTTTGATAACTTTATTGTTAAGCAAGAAAACTTCAATGCTTATGTTGGTAGACAACTAAAACATAATGCTTATATGATTGAACACTTGGGTGATTATATGTCTAGAGTTAAAGGTGAAATTAAACTCATTAGTAAATATGCTTCTATGGTTACCACTCAAGTTGAACAAGTACGTAAAGCTCAGAATGATTTGCTCAATGAATTGAATAGTAAGAATAATGACTATGCTGTTAGAGTTGCAACTAGAGGGGTTAAAGTGACTCAGAAACCTCTGTATCCTGAGGGCCACCCTAAGAGAATTGACCAGGATTCTCAGAGAAATAATTTAGATGCACCTAGTCCTTATAAAAAGAAGAAAAAGAAGAATGATAGGACTTTGCATGCTTCTAGTGAACCTGTTGTTGACACACTTGAGAATCCAAATGATATTTCTATTTCTGATGTTGAAACACAATCTGGCAAAGAATCAACGTTATGATAAGAGAGACTTTGTTGCTAGGAAGCACGGTAAATAAAAAAGAACCATGGGTTCAGAAACCCATGCCTTTTCCTCCCAAACCATCCAAGAAAAAGGATGATGAACATTTTGAGCGCTTGCTAAAATGATTAGACCTATCTTTTTGCGTATGCGTTTGACTGATATGCTCAAAATGAACCCTTATGCTAAGTATATGAAAGAAATTGTTACAAATAAAAGAAAGATATCGGAAGCTGAAATTTCCACCATGCTTGCTAATTACACTTTTAAGGGTGGAATACCAAAGAAACTTGGAGATCCAGGAGTACCTACTATACCATGCTCCATTAAAAGAAACTATGTTAGAACTGCGTTATGTGATCTTGGAGCCAGTGTTAGTGTTATGCCTCTCTCTTTATATCGTAGAATTGATTTGAATAAGTTGACACCTACTGAAATATCTTTGCAAGTGGCCGATAAATCAACCGCTATACCTGTCGGTATTTGTGAGGATGTGCCTGTTGTGGTTGCAAACGTTACTATTTTAACGAACTTTGTTATTCTTGATATTCCCGGGGATGATAGTATGTCTATTATTCTTGGAAGACCCTTTTTTGAATACTATAGGGCTGTTATTAATTGCAATAAAGGCAATGTCACTTTTCATGTTAATGGTAATGAGCATATGGTACACCTTTCCGAGGAAACAACCTCAAGTCCACAGTATCAATTCTATTGGAAAAATTCCATCGATTATTTTTGGAGGTTTTGAATTTGGGTGAATTCCATATATGCCACTCAAAACTTGCCCGTACCTTCATATGCCATTGAAAATTTCCCTCCCCTAAATATGCCACTGAAAATTTGACTATTAGTTGACTGTAAAGTGGCAGTTGAAAAGATGATTTTACCCCTGAACATACCTTGTGACCATTTAGCCAAATGATATACTGATTTCTATTGTATTCCATTTCAATAATTTTTACATGAATATAAGATGAGTGATGAACTTTTTAATTAATTTCAGCATGAAAGTACAAAACAAGTAAAATAATGTTAGCACAAAAAAACAAAACTTCGGCAGCATTTCCGCTTAATAAGCATAGAATCACAATTTGCATCTCATGAGCAATATATCCTCACAAACATCAAAGTTGTCACAAGACCATATTGGTTCATCACAACACAAAACAGAGAGATCTCGACATGTTTTAATGTCAAACATACACCGAAACAGAGCACTACAAGTCCAATCTAACAGGTGCTCTTTTGCTCCTAGTGCTCATAGCTGGGCTATGAGATGCCCTTTTGCTTCTTGTACCCATGGCTGGGCTAACATGTGGAGCAACTTTGGTGCATTTTTCTTTGCCTTTTGGTGTCTGCTCTCCAATGGAAAAAACTCGTGAGGCAATCTTCTCTTTGGCAGCCTTACCCTTTCCCTTTCGTGGCGCACTCTTCTTAGATTTTTCCTTTTGTTCCCCAGAAGCATGTTTTGGTTCTTTAGAACCCTTGACAGATATGTACACATAATGTTTATCTAGTAAGCACATTGCATGGTTCTGAAAGGTGCAAATCAGCAACTAACAAATATAGATGGAGATATACCTCACTAAACTAGAACTTGGCCAGCATCCTCATTTATTTGAGAAACTAGATCAGTGCTGTTTTTAGATATCAAAAGATTAACCAATGTTGTGCAATGTTGACAGGGGTATATATATAAGGACACGCAAGTTTAATGCAATCTTACCTAGATGGGTATACCATGACCGGAGCATGTGTAGAAGCAACTGCAACTACCATGGCCGTCTCAGGGTCCTGTATGCCACTCTTCTTCTTTCTCCTCTTCTTTGGTGGCCCCCTTAAAACAAAACAGGGTTATAAAATCAGAAAACATAAATTCGGGAAAAGTAAATACATGTAGTAAATACAGGAAAAGTAAATAACTTTCAAGAAGCATAGCTGCCTTTTGTTCAGGATCACCATCTCTACAACTATGCCAATGGTGCCCATATCATTTACAGATTGGGCATTTGTGAGCTCCTTTTGACCTTTCTTTGGATCCTTTGTATCTATTCTTTCTTCGTCTCCCCGCTACGCTCTTTAGTATAGGTGGTTCTAGGAAGAAGCCATGATCACCTTTGGGCCATTGAGACTTGTCAACCAATCCAGGAATGATATGCTCATATGCAGCCCTAAACTTTTCCACACTATAACAATCATCAACATAATCCTCTATAGACCCTCGAACATGCCCAATGAATGCAATAGCACGCACACAAGGCTGTCCACAAACCTGCCACTCTCTACAAGTGCAAGTCCACTTGCCGAGATTGACAACATGCCTATAACCACTCTCAGCCTTGCACTGCACTTCAGCTTCAGTGTCACTAGTTCTTGTTACCTGAAATGTCAAACCTCTGCTCTTCTCATGCAATTGTTTCACAATGTGTGGCATAATTCTTCCTTTCCACTTCCTAGAAACCTTCCTTCTCTTATGCCACATGATCATTTGCTCGTGCCTCATCTTGTCAATGAATTCTAGAAGATGCATTCCTTTGTAAGGCTTGATCCATTTGTTGAAGGATTCAACAAGATTATTGGTCACATAGTCCACCTTTGAGAGTGTCGTGAACTGGCTCCTGGTCCATAACCTTATGTGATTCTTTTGCAAGTAGGATATTGCTTTTGGTCTTGCTTGTTGAATAGCTGTTATGTGCTTGTTAAAATTATAAGAATTCCATGCATATGCGGCTGGCCAAAGGTGATCATCATATACCTTGCCTCGAAACTTCTTCTTAAAATTCTTTACCAAGTGCCACATACACTCCCTATGTTCAACCATAGGGAATATGTCAGCTACAGCTCCATCAATACCCTTTCCCGCATCATTGCAAATCGTGAGACCTTCTAGTGTGCCAATAGCATCTGTAAGCCTCTCCATGAACCAAGCCCAGTTTTCCTTTGTCTCAGAGTCGATTACTCCAATAGCAAGAGGATACATCCAATTGTGGCCATCTACAGCAACTGCGGCTGCCAATTGACCTTTGAATTTGCCTGTCAAGAAAGTGCTGTCAATAGCCAATTATGGCCTACAACCTGCAAGAAAACCATCTATGCATGGCTTTAATGCAAAGAACAGCTTTGTGAACCTTCTGGCTCCAAGCGATACTTCATGATCAATGACAAAAGAGCTACCAGGGCAAGACTTATCAATTTCTACCTTGTAGCTATACAACTTGTCAAAACTTTGATCCCATGACCCATATAACTCCTCAAGTGCTTGCTCCTTTCCATTGTATACCCTCTTGTAGGGCACGGTCATATGGTACTTTTCACTAATCTTGGTCTGCAATGCAATGGGTCCCAAACTAGAATCTTCATGGAGCCAGACTTTGACTCTATCAGCCACCCAATTCTGGTTTGCATGTTTGGATGTTTCATCTTGTCCTGTGCTTGAGCATGTGTGACCATGTTTGTTTACCACCACCTTGATGCTACCCTCATCCATCCTAGCGGCATGAATTCTCCACTTGCAATTCTCATGACAACAATGGGCCCTGAATCTCGAAGGATCAGTCTTGTCAATTTGAAAATTGAATTCACGTGCAATTGCATGTTGAGCTATTGCCACTCTAAACTCATGCATGTCACTATATACTGTGCCCTCTATCATTGGTGGATTTTTCCTATCATATGAAAAATCTGGAAGGTCAACGGGCTCATCATCTTTAATTTCATCCTCCTCATCCTCTGATATGTCATCATCAGAAGATTTTTCCCTACCATCGGGCAAAAAGTTAGGATCTTTACAAGGCACATCACTAGCATCACCTTCATTGTCACTATCATCTGAGTACATGTCTTCCTCGTTTACACCAACATGCTCATTTTCCTCAAATGGATTTGCTAAGTCAGTACCAACATAAGGGACATCCACTCCAACACTCTCTTCTATTGGCCATTCAGGTTTATCAGGTCTAGCATTGACATTATGAACTGTAATCCTCATCTCAATTGTTTTTTTACTACAAAACCTAGCAGACATAGCAAGCATGTTATGGTCAGTACTTAATTCATGGATTGTTCTGTTCGACTCTTCAAAATAATGAAGTGTCACTGTTTCATTCATACGCCATGGATATTTCTCTTCAATTTCAGCAACAAAGTCTTTATAATTTGTCGTGTCAGAGTCAATGACCATATTGAACATATAGACACTGATGCCCTCTCTAAAATGAGAGCCAACAATTTTCATGTTCATTAAAAATGATGAAGCTGCATCCATCCTGTGAATGAACAGGATACCACCATTCAGACCGCAATGAACTAAATCGATTGCTACCAATTTAAAATTTCAGGAACAAGCAATGTGTAGAAGAATTATACCCTGCTGGGAGCCAAGGAGGAGGATCCGGTCCAACAAGACGAAGTGGGGCGTGAGGAGGATGGGCCTGATCCAGCCGGGCGCATTCCTTTGCGAGTACACCGGGGACGTGCTCCCCGCGGACACCCCCGCACTGCACGAACGCCAATGCCAGGCGCGCTTCATCGAGCCAAGGAAGTTTTCACCGAGGTGGATTGAGTCTGGGTACGCCCCTGCGGCAACGCTTCCGGACAAATGGCGAGGAACCGCTCCAGCTCGTGCAGTGCCCGGTGCCAAGGTACATGCCTGACGTGTCCAAGAGGAAGAACAGCGCGGCCTACATCAGCCACAACAGGTTCGGGTCGAACGCCTTCGTCCAGCTCATGGTCTGTGGCCACGAAGACGAGTCGTGCCCCCATCTGATGGTCTTCGCCATGGAGACCATCCCGCCGATGAGCGAGCTGAGCATCGACTACGGCGTCGATCAGTGATCGACCGGCAACGATTCCTGTATGTTTACCATCATTTCCAATTGCCAGGAACTTTTCGCCTTCATTTTCAGTTGCCATGAACCTTTCTGTCATTGTTATCGATTGTATCATTGGATGGACGCAGCGCTAAGACACCTTCAACTGAACTGTTTGCTTGTATTTCTTGTGCCTGGTTTGCCGTGTTTGCGCTTTGCAGTCAGCAAGTTACAGCCTGGAACCATATTTGCATCGGTTGAGTCTGGGATCGACATCATAACCGTAGATGTGAGCGTTTAGTTGAGAATTTCATTCGGTTTAGTTTTCTGTAGTCGTTGCAAAGATTCATGAAGTTGTACATCTACGAAGGCCTCTACAATGTCGTCTTCCACCTACGGCCCCGGCAAGTCCGGCCCCGACGTCTGCTGGTTCAAGCTTGTGCGTCTGCCGAGCCAGGAAGCGGTCAGCAGCAACATCTGGCGCTCCGCCAAAGACCTCATCGACGCCGATATCCGTCCGCCCAGCTACATCACGTTGGACATGTCCAATGGCAAGGAGGCGATTCCCGTCCCGGTCCGCAACATGGTGGACCACAACGTCTATCCCCTTGAGGGAGTGGGCGCCGGGAGCATGATGCTGTCACCGTGCCCACACACCGCGTCTACGGCTGCGGGACTGTTCTCCTGCGCGTCGTTCATCACCTGAGGTAACATGGTTGTCTTGCACGGGAGGCGCAGGATCAGGACCCACGCCAACTCGCCAGCAGGGTGGAGCATCCACGCCTCATTCGACGATGACCATGCGATCTTCCGAAACTGCGAAACCTGCCGCGACCTCATGCACGGGATGCTCGCCGACGGGCCTATCCTCGAGAACTGGGAGGGACCATCATCACCCGCAAATGCACTTCGCTGATGAGATCGTTCCCAAGATCGAAAGCCGTGACGGTGTCATCCCGCCCTTCAACATCGACATCCACCTCCCTTCGTTACTGGTATGTCTGGTTTTCGGCCATCCACAGACCCTAAGCCGCGCGTGCAAAGAGGTGGCACTATTGTAGGAGCTCTGGCAGTAGCAGGCCTGGTGTGCGCAAATCACCGTTTGGAGTTGGAGCCTGGTGACAAGGAGATCGTCAGGATGCCGTGCCTCCACACCAACGCCTTCCACATCCCGTGCATCAAAGCATGGTTCTATCAAGAGTCGAAGTTCCAAATTTGTCGGCATGAGGTGAGATGGATTACCTATGCTTTAGATTCTGAGATTAGATAGCCGAAGGTGCTTGACTCACACATCTCGGATCTAAAGATGTTGATAGATTACATAACAGATGAATAAATTTCTTCCCCGCAAAAATGAAAGAAAGAATAAATTCTGAGGTAATAAATACTTGGGAATCATAAACCACCATAGTTGAAAGAATAACCTTCAAATGTTAATCATTTTAGATTCCTAAGTTACTGCTCTATTCGTCTTAACTTTGTTTTTTGTATTTCTAGTGTTCCTTCAACTTTTAGTTTTTTTCATAACAAGTAAATTTGATATTATATGATTTTTTTAAGAATGTGTCGCAAGCTTTTCAAATTACAGGATTTTGTAATGCTTGAATTTTTTTAATTAGAAGGATATTTTAAAAACCATTGAACATGTTTTAATCTCATGACCATCTTAATAAAATATATTAACTACTTATTACATGGTTACACTTTCTGAAAACTCAAAAACTTATTTTAAAATGCATTCAACACTTTTTTAGTTACATCCATATTTCTATAAATGTATCAAACAGGTTTTTTCTTACATGGATTTCTTATAATGATTTTTTTTCTAATGACACAAACGTTTATGAAAATTGACCGAACACTTTCAAAAGTACATGAGTTTCTTTGTAAAAATGTGGGAAACACTTTTGTAAAAATCTTCCTCAAGGAGGTCTATGAACTTGTCACCTTAGTAATCTATGTAATATTCATCTTACTGAATCTTGCTCTGATCTAAGCTGAAGTACTCCATCATCTCACAACGAAAACATGGGCACGTCAGTATATAAATCCCTCATGCAGTTAATAAAAGTACACAGTTCTGTTCCAGCTTTTTGCAGTCTTTACCGACATTAATTAGGGAGCAAATGGAAAAGTTTTCAAACTCATCATGCAAAACTTCCCGTTCCTAGTAGGAGGCCCTCAACAACATCCCTTCTGTTTACGGCCGTGGTTTTCAGCTCTACAGTCCACCATGGTGCGCGTGAGATGACAGTAGAGGTTATTTCGTTTTCTTGGGGAGACAGAGCGGGCACCAAGACCATGGTGTTGCCACCTTAGCCGTGGCAGTCGTCACAGGACGCACCTCGTCGGCCATGGGAGAGTTTTCCTCCGCATCGTGCCCCTTCTCGAGCAGAGCAATCTCCCAACCTCCCTGTGCATCCACAACTATGTGGTTGTGTCGCACGGGAGGTGCAAGATAGGGATCCGGGCCCACTCACCAGCTATATGGATCATCCACGCCTCGTTCGACGATGACCAGACGCCCTTTGACAATAGTGTCGAGGTCGAGCACACTACGGTCTTCCGAAACTATGAGATTTGTCGTCAGTTCATCCACGGGATACTCGTCGATGGTCCGGTGAGCATCGAGTATGACCTCGCCCCAGCAACTCGCCAACCAGGGGACCTAGCTCACCCGCCAATGTACTACACTGCCGTGATCGGCCACTAGATCGACAGCCATGGGGGCTCGTCCAGTGCCTCGACATTGACGTCCTCATGTCATCAGTCCGGCAGTGTTTGGTCTATTGCGAGCCATATGCCCTAATCCGCGCGTGCAAAAAGGCTGCCGCTCCCAGAGCTCTTGTGACGCCGAGCATGGTGTGCGTCATATGTATGCTGGACTTGAAGCCAGGTGACGCTGAGACAAACTTTCCATCTTTTGCTCCTCACAGTACCCCTAGGAGAAGGTAGATGTGCCTAGTACGTTGCTACGGAAAATGTTTGGAGATTAAGCATGATATTTTGCATCAACTCTAGTGATTCAAATCTTGCCTTCTCCGGGCATATATCTCTTTACCCATGAGCCAAGGATACATATGTTGAGGTAATAAATATTTGGGATGTCTAAACCACTATAGTTGATAGAATAAACTTCTAATGTAAACATTTTTTTATCCCTAACATGCTGCTCTATTGGTTGCAACGTTATTTTTAGCATTTCTAGTATTCCTTCATCTTTTAAATTTTTCATAAAAAATAAATCTTTAATTTTTTTTAAGAATGTGTCTCACACTTTTTTAATTACATTATTTCATAATGCATGAATTTTTTTATTACATGAATATTTAAAAAATCATTGAACACTTTTTAATCACACGACCATCTTACAAAAAATGTATTGACTACATTATTACATATGGTTAGGTATGTAGCTCCTGTCAGAATGGTGCTACGACACAAGGTAGCGCCTAGCGTTGGGCGCTACCCGAAAGTTTAGTTATGTGAAATAATTTTACGGAGAGTTTACTATTTGAATTGGTTTTGCTTTTTTATTATATTTTCCATTCTGCCCTGCACATCAGTTTATGATGCCCTACGGGCAGCAAATTAAAGCAGACCTTTTTTGGTTTGTCTCTAAACTGTATCCAGCCTTCACCGACATTAATTACAGGGAGCAAAAGGGAAAGTCTTCAAGCTAGTCATACATTACTCTTCCAACGGTCACAGGCAGTGGGCCCACTTTCTGATTCCACTAGGAAACCCTCAACAGATTCCTTCGTTTACAGCTGGTCATGCGCATGCCTTCCTTCTTCCTTCCTTCGCCTATAAGAAATCGCGTCCGATAGAGCTCATTTCGTTTGCAGAAAGAGCACGCGCCGGCGCCATGGTGTTGCCACTGTGGCCGCACACAGCGGAGGTCACGAAGACACACGTCTACGGTTGTGGGAGAGTTCTCCTACGCGTCTTCCACCACCATAAGCCGACCCATCTATGAGCTCCCGGCACATTCACGGTGACGTGGTTCTGTCGCATGGGAGGTGCAGGATCAGGACGCACACCAACTCGCCGGCAGGGTGGAGCATCGACGCCTCATTCGACAACCGGGCGTCGTTCAACCACTGCGTCTAGGTTGTGGACCCTGCCATCTTCCGGAACTACGAAGCCTGCCACGACCTCATCCACAGCATGCTCGCCGACGGGCCGGTGACCGGCGACTATGACCTTGGCCGCATGAACTGGGGGGACAATGATCACCCGCAAATGGACTTCGCCGATGAGATCAGCCACAAGATCGATAGCATTGAGGGCGTGGCCCCGTGCTTCGACATCAACATCCACGTGTCGTCACTGCTGGTATGTTTGGTTTACAGCCATCCACAGGCCCTAATCTGCACGTGCTAAGAGGCCGACGCTGCTGCAGGAAATCTGGCGCACCCAGTCAGGAATGCGTGATTTGCCATTTGGAGTTGGAGACTGGTGACGAGGACATTGTCAGTCTGCCATGCTTCCAAACCCATGCCTTCCACATCCCATGCATCAAAGGGTGGTTCTATGCATGGTTTTGGATCCCGAGCGGAGCTTTTTTCTCGTGGAGCACCGGAATTTGCGGTTACCACGGTAACCACGAAATTCCGGAAAAAAACAGACGAAATTTAAAATCAAATTTTGAATTCAAATTTTTTGAAGTAGATATAGATAGGTTTATCAGTCAAAAATAACATTGATCTTTCCCTGGCCTAGTGGCTATTCAACCGCAGCTACGAAATGCACAGACGTCGTGAGTTCGACTGCTGGTCGCCCCACAATTGCGCAGCTTTTTAAAACTCCTCAAAAAGAAATAAAAATGGGTAGGCCAAGATTCGAACCCGCGACTACCTTATCAGTAAAGGTTAGCTTAACTACTAGGCCGCCAACAGATCTATGGTTGTATAAGAGATGGCCTTTATTTAACTATACAGTTAGCGTTTGAATTCAAAATTTTCAAATTATTCGAGTTTTTTGCTCGGTATGCATGTTTCTCGAGGGGGGGCGGGGTGGGGGGGGGGGGGGGGGGCATAAACGCGGTAACCGCGCGAGAGCTTGGAATTTCGCTCGGTACCCAAAACCGTGGTTCTATCAAGAGTCAAAGTGCCCAATTTGCCGGCGTGAGGTGATGGATTACTTCGGCTTTAGATTCTGAGACTAGATAACTGAAGGTGCTTGATTCATACATCTTAGATGCAAAAATGTTGATACATTACATACCTGATGAATAAATTCAGAGATACTGTAGCTGAAGATGGTTTCAATTAATGAGCAGCAGTCCATAGATCTCGCAGTCCTAAGATGAGGGTTTCATGTATAACTTATCCGAAAATTAGTAATTGAGTTGGCCTCGATATGTATGAGTGGAGGACTTGTCAAAAAATTTAAGTGATGATTTTCTTATCAACAATTGCAGTTTATAGTTTCAATTCTTTTTAAGAGCATACAATAGAACATATATAGACGATACACACACCTATAACGCCCTGCAAGGATAATATATTGACGTAATAAATATTTTGGATTCCTAAACAACCACAGTTGAATGAATAAACTTCAAATGTAAACATTTGGATCCCTAACTTGCTGCTCTATTCGTCTTAACTTCTTTTTGCATTCCTAGTGGTCCCTCAACTTTTATTTTTTTTCATACCAAGTAAATCTCATATTATATGATTTTTGTAAGAATGAGTCACACGCTTTTTTAATTAGATGATTTTGTAATGCATGAAATTTTTTAATTACAAGAATATTTAAAAAACCATTGGACACTTTCTAACAACATGACCATCGTAATTACTAATACATATTGACTATTTATTACATGATTACATTTTTCAAAATCTCAGACATGTTTTAAAATGCATTCAACTCTTGTAGGCCGCGATGAAACTAACATATGTTTACACTATGTATATGCAAAAATACACACACACAGAGTTGGTAATAATAAGGAACCATATACCAAGCATGCAATTTTCCCTGAGAGTATCCAATTGAGCTATAACCAGACCTGCCTTCTTCCATTCCTTCCGGGAGAGCAATTTCCCCCACAAACATCCCCCTTTGAGTCCCTTGCAGCTATAATAGGTTCCTCGATCACCAAATGCATAAAATGCATACTCTCTATTATCCACCCCCCCCCCCCCCCCCACTCACAGCTGTTCCGAGTCCATCGCCCGGTTTCCGATGGGTATATCACCACGTCGTCGTGCAACTCTACCAGGGGTGTAAACACCACAAAGCGGAACAGAACGACCGTGTCAAAAAAAAGTCAAGAAGGTTGTGCGAGTTTGAAGTGCGCATGTTCATCATCCTCTTCATCCTGCCATACTATAGGAGGCAACACAGTGCACTGCCCCATTATAGGATTGCCCACGACGTAATCACATTCCCTGTCTTCTTCCGATTACCAGCATTTGCAGAGGAGAAGGCTATTGATGCATTGTTCGAGATTGACCGTAGCGTAGCTCCCGCAAAGGAAAGGGAGCGAAGCGTCGACCAGAGGGGCGCCTCCCCGGGACAGATTGCTGAAAAGGAGACTGCCGCCTGAGTGGTGGGTGTGGAAGAATCCGGAGAGGGTCTGCGGCACGCTCCTTTCGATGGCCGGGTCGGAGCAGAGGGCTCGTCTGTGAGGCAGCACGCCGGCGGCTGTGTTGGCATTGTCCTCTACAAATAAAAGAAGCGGCTGGCAATAAGGTCATGATTCCATTCTGTGAAAAGAAGATAGATCGGAAAAGAGGAGGCGTGGAGCAGAACTAAGAAGCGAAGGTGGGGAACGGCGGCGTAGGACGGCACGGACCTCCCTCGTCGCGCTTGTCAGTCGTCAGCAGGTGGTGCGGCTCCATGCCGGCACACCGGCCTCCTCGTGGTGGCATCGCCTCCTCCTCGGATCGGGAGTCGGTGCTTCGAGATCCTCCGCTTGATCGTCGCCGGAATTCTGGAGTTTCAACTTCGCAAGCCGTAAAGGGCAATAGAGCCGCGGCTGTGTGTGCCGGGATCTGGATGGGCTTTACTACTTCTTCAAAAAAATTCGCAAAGGTTGTGCATATGGGGAAATGGGGTAATAGAGCGGGGAGGCGACTGTGTATATCGGGAAAAAATGTTTTCGGATTACCATTATCTGTCAAATTTTCTGTAGGGTATATGTAAAAGGCATATCCAAATGTCTGTGTGTACCTACTTACATTTTAGAGACACACAAAGGCATCTCTTTCTTCACCATTTTTCAAACTAATTTTGTCATCTATTTTCAAGATTCAGGAATAAAACAACGGTAGATGTAGGGTGCCAAACAATTCATAGTAAATTATACAACATATATAGCTTATCCTGGAGCGGGCCGACGGGAAGAAAATGCTAGCAAGCATGCCGCCCTACCAATCAAACCCTAGAACAACGGTTACTTGGTCCAATAGTTCATCAAAAAATGCTCCAACTTCCTCGTACTTTCCCAATACCGCATGACCCATAATTTCACTCCATCGCCTTCACATCTCATGTCACCCGGCCCGCTCATCCCATCTAATTCTCTCTTGTGCTACCAAACCACCGAGCGACCACTAGGGCACTAGGGAGCCATCGTCAGTCGTAGTGGGCCATCGCATCAGCTGACGCCGCTCGCCCCTTCATATTCCTTCGACTGACGAGTGACGACCCATGAGACCATTGAACCTGTGTCGGCGTACCATCTGCGCATTACCGCCCGTGCCTAGGCGCGGCCGGTTAAATCCATGAGTATTCCACAAAGGGGAAAATTCAATTCCATGAGTTTAAATGGGACCGATAGTGGGTACCACACCCCTACCTACAATGTTGCTATGCTGATCAAACAAACGGCCGCAAATAGGATCAGCCAGGGCAACCCAACAGCCAGGTTGATAGGAAGTCCGACCACACCCCAGGGCAAATGAACTCAACTATTAGAAACGACTAATCCCACTCGGATCCACTTGAGTACTGGGAAACCATGCGAACCGAGTATGGATTTCCAATAGTTTATGAGTGTGGCGCGTTGTGCGGGTGCCCGGCGAACTGCCCCAACCGGATGACCCAGCGAAGGATGAGGCACTGACTGGAGGTGTTCTGGTCCAACGAGACGAAGTGGACCTGATCTAGCTTGGTGCATTCCTCTGTCAGTTCACCGGGGAAGTGCTCCCCGCAGATCACCCCGGCATTGCCAATGCGAATGCCAATGCCAATACCGGCGCATCGACGGAGGAGCAGGCCCGCTTCATCGAGCCATGGAATTTCCCCCCGAGGTGGATTGAGTCGGGGTATGCCCCCGCGGCGGCGCTTCCAGAAGACGGCGAGGAACCGCCCCGGTTCGCGCAATGCCCGGCCGGCACCGACGTACGTGCTCGACGTGTCCAAGAGGAAGAACATCGTGAGCTATATCAGCCACAGCAAGTTCCCGCCGAATGCCTTAGTCTAGCTCGTGGTCCGTGGCGATGAAGACGAGTCATGCCCCCATCTGATGGTCTTCGCTATGGAGACCATCCCGCCGATGAGCGAGCTGAGCATCAATTATGGCGTCGATCTGTGATCGATCGGCAACGTTTCCTGTATGTTTACCCTCTTTTCCAATTGTCATGAACCTTTCGCCTTCATTTTCGGTTGTCATGATCACCTTTCTGTCATTGTTATGGATTGTATCATTGGGTGGACGCAGCGCTAAGACACCTTAAACTGAACTGTTTGCTTGTATTTCTTGTGCCTGGTTTGCCGTGTTTGCACTTTGTAGTCGGCAAGTTATAGCCTGAAACCATATTTGCATGAGTTGAGTCTGGATCGACATCATAACCATGGATATGAGTGTTTAGTTGAGAATTTCATTCGGTTTAGTATTCTGTAGTCGTTGCAAAGGTTCATGAAGCTGTACGTCTAGGACGGCCACTACAATGTCGTCTCCGCCACCTAAGCCCCGGCAAGTCCGGCCCCGAGGTCTGGCAGTTCAAGCGCATATGTCTGCCCGGCCAGGAAGCGGTCGGCAGCAACATCTGGCGCTCCAGTCGAGACCTCATCAGCCAGCTCGACACCGAGATCCGTCCGCCCGGCTACATCACGCTGGGCATGTCCAACGGCAAGGAGGCAATTCTCATCCCCATCCGCAACACGGTGGACCACGACGTCTATCCCGTCGAGAGAGTGGGCGCCGGGAGCATGGTGCTGCCACCATGCCCGCACACCGCGTCTACGGCTGCCGGAAAGTTCTCATGCGCGTTGTTCATCTAAAGTTTATTCTTTTAATTACATTATTTTGTAATGCATGAATTTTTTTAATTTGAAGAATATTTTAAAAACCATTGAACACTTTTTAATCACATGACCATCTTACTAAAATATAATAACTACTTATTACATGATTACTAATTGAGTCAGTCTACTACATCCTGTGATGAACTAAAGAA
This sequence comes from Triticum monococcum, assembly GCA_034509565.1. NCBI lineage: Eukaryota > Viridiplantae > Streptophyta > Magnoliopsida > Poales > Poaceae > Triticum > Triticum monococcum. Next base: position 754,153,542 of record CM067843.1, on the reverse strand, counting down.
GATGATTACGTTTTTTGCAGATAGCGTGCAAGAATTTCCCTCACTCGCGGCATTTATGTTCCGAATTGCCCTTCAGCACCACTGCTCACCCGAAGCATTGCGGAATGGCAAGTCACAAGCATTGTCACCCCCTGTACATGTGTTTGTAATATGATTACAAACGAAGAGTTGACAACAGAGCGTTTGTAATGAGGCCTCATTGCTGTTCTCTTTGTCATATGCAGTGCTACTGTTATGTGTGTGATGCTCCAGCTCCATTCAAGCACTGGGGCAAAGGGCTCTGTCAAGCAGGTCCCCGTGGTAAGCGTCTCAGTTCAGCTCCGTCCCCCATCATCCTCTGTCAGTTCGTTCGAACTGGTGGTGCTGCGAGATGGGTTTGCTTGTGGATTCTTGTTTTGGTAGTAGTTTGCTTTGCTATGAGTAAAATGCTGGTACTTTGCTTGCCATGCCTGGTTCTTGTTTTGGTAGTAGTTTGCTTTGCTTATCCAGTAGTATCAGTCAATTGGCCAGCCTATAGCAGCTTGCTGTTGCACATGATGGTGTTAACTGTGAAGATGCCAAGTGTGAGAAAATTAGACTAGCTGTGCATTTCTTGCCTGGATGCATTCTTTAAATGAGATGATGTGCTAGAGGCATGCTACTATATTGCCTTGCTATAAACAAGATGGTGTTTACTGTATTGTCTTTCATGCACATTTGTTGTATTATCTTCTGGCCTGTTGGTGTCATGTGTACTGTACTTATAGAAGGTGGAAATTCAAGAACTGTCTTCACTATTTCTCCTTCTATCTTAGTCTTGATATAACTCTGCAGTTTACTTGAATCCGCAGGTCCTTTCAAAAGTATATGCAAAGTGTGTGTGTGTATCCAGTGAGCAAATCTGTAGTAATTATTGAATATACTATTTTCTGCTCAGTTCTCTTTTGACATATAGTTTGTTCTCTTTGAATGTGCAGATAGTATGCTGTGCTGGTGATGTTTTTTCGTTGCTGGGATCATTTGAACCTGGATGTCATTTGTCATGTGATCTGAGCCATATGGCATATTGTAAACTTTTTATTGCTGTTTTTATGTATGATGTCATGAAGATGTACGTTTGAAATGCTGCTTTGACAGCAAAATTGTATTCCTATGTACATCCTGCTTTGACAGCAAAATTATGAAAACTTCTCAACAATATATATTGGTTAAATATCTATTTTCCAATTTTCTGTGCCTAAATTTGTACTGCACCTAAAAAGGCTACAGCCTAACTAATGATGTTGTTGTGGAATTGTTTATTTTATTTAAAATAGCAAAAATAATAATAATTCTGCTTAAAGTTATAAAAAACAAAATGTAAAGGCCAGCAAAAAAATGAAAAGGCCAACAAAAAAGAAATTTACAAGAAAAAGTAAAGGGCCCAAAAAAGAAAAGGCCTGCAAAAATTGGGCTTGGCCCATTTAGTTGACCATAAAAAAACATAAATCTGTTGGAATTAGTGGGCTCGGCCCATGTAAAACGCCGAATCGGACCGGGCTGAATCTTGTGCCACATCAGCTTGCCACGCTGGATGCCTACGTGGCCTGGGGAGGTTGCTCGTGACCAAAATGCCACCGTAGGAATATTTTGGTCGTAAACGTCTTCGACCATTCCAGAAGAAAGGTCGCTATAGTTAGTTTACGACCGCCAGCTTTTGACCTTCTGTTTTTGGTCACAAAAAGGTCGCAAATGGAAATTTGTGACCTTTCAGTGACCAATAGTGGTGGTCACAAGTTGACATATTTCTTGTAGTGAGAAGCAATGATTCTGAAAAACATTCCACATGAAAGCAATAGTGCATAAAAGGTGAAATAGTAGTCAAGACACTCGTCTACCACAAGTTTACAAGTCTCAAGATGCAAGACTTCTCAACATACAAAGAACAATTTCAAACATAACATGACATGAAGTTGACACGATTTTGGAGATCGGAGTGATAACATCAACATTAGAAGACATCATTCAATTTGCTGCCCCAACTCCACCAACCGCAGTGATAACATCAACATTAGAAGGCATCATTCCGTTTGCTGCCCCAACTCCACCAACTTGAGGTGGAACTACCGGAACATTGTTCGACCCATGTGATGGGTTGAGCTGTGATGGATTGACCCAGTAGTGAGATGAATGCATATGATAATGCCGAAAATGGTGATAAAAATAGTTTGAACGAAACTCACAATATTCCACTCTGGCGTCGGTGGCATCTCTGGCACTGGTTGGCCTTGCATGGAATAAAGATTTGCCACCATATGTTGTAAAGACTTCACTAGATCATCTTCTGCCTTCAGCTTGGCCCGGTTTTCATCTCGTTCTTTCTCGGTGTCAATAAGTCGAGTCTACAATATGGCAATGCAAATTTCATTCATGTTGAAATGCAAATATGCAGGACCATGCAGGATCAATGAAGAAGCACATACCTGAATATCCTCAATAATGCTCACGGAATGTGGTACGTGACGCTCTACAGTAGGAGTAGAGACAGTACTCATAGCACGGAGCGTGTTAACTCTCGGAAGGGAGGAGGTTATGACAGATCGAGGTGAACTGCCATCAGGCCATTCGGTCTACCGCCTGCCGCGGCAATGGCCACAAGAGTGTCAAACGATAGCATGTGAGGATCAGCGTCTGGCCCGTACGTCTCCTTCAATTTTTGGTATAGTTATCTCCATCTGACCGGGCTTTAGAGCTGATCCAGTCCCTCTCCGGGTGGAGAAGGTCCTTGTCCTTGTCGTCTTTGGTACGTTTGATGGTCCATGCCTCGAAGTAAGTGATATCCTTGCCAGTGTCTTCTTTCTGCAAAAGAAAGCCATCCAAACAATCAAGGAAATGCACACAAATGAAAGAGAACATGATGAAAAGAAAAGAATGTGGTTGCCTACATGTTTTGAGACGACACCTGGGATGGTGAGCTTGCCTTGATGGTGTCCTCGACAACCCATCAACTTACGCCATTCAGATATTGCTTTGTGTTCATCCTGCCACCCTGGATCTGTCCACCATTCGACGATCTTCTCCCAGCACAAACGTTTGTCAGCGCACCACCCAGGAATCACCTGTAAATTAAACAAATACATCTTAGTAAGGATTATAATTTTGCGGTAATGTAGGGAATAGCAAGCATCCATCGTCACTTGCCTTGAAGTAATTGTCCCGTAAAAGATGCTTCCCTCGAGCCTCCTGTTTGGAAATCCTATGGTTGAGATAGTCTGCATGATACTTGACCACTAACCGGGCGCGCTCCTCATAGTACATGTCGTGGACTAGTTTCTTGGCAATATTCTCAACCACCACATTTGCACGATCCTTTTGACCCTCAACGCATGTATAGAAATCCTACAAACATGCATACATGTGAGAAGGGTTAAATCATGACTATGCCAAATTTAAACCTTTTGGTATTGACATTTAGGTGTTTGAATGGACATTCCTAGAAATCGTTAACTACTCGCATGGCTCTGTTATCAAAAACCCTCTGACGCATATGCTGGAAATCCGGTGCAAGTTTGTAGTCATCCCATGATCAAGCTGGCTCAATGACACCGTTCGGCAAAGTGACCAGTCCAGGATAATTTAACCTACAAAGACCCCCAATGGTGCCACTCGGCGACCGTGGAAGACACATCTCACCATCTTTTACTAATCGTTTGCATTACGAAGAGTGAAGTCATATTATATGTGAGAAAATGACAAAAGGTACAATTTATATGGGATGAGTCGAGATAACCACTTACTTCTCTCCAATTGGTTTAATCAACACATCTCTATGCACATATGGACGTCTTGTAAGCTTTGAAGGACCACACAGCCACACTTTCCCTCTGGAAGTATTGCTGATAGTCGAACCGCTCGGTTGCGAGCCGCTCACCTCGTGGTGCTCTGTCACCCGTGAGGGTCCATCCCTACCCTCAGAAACCTAACGAACAACAAGCCCCCTCTCGGCGGCGGCGTCCTCCACCTCCTCCCCTCCTCATCCTCCACCACCTCCTCCTCGTCCTCCTCCTCACTCGCCTCATCCCCATCCTCGGTTTCCTCCTCCTGAGCACGGCGAAGCACTGCATCAGAGGGTCCAGGAGAAGAAAGAGGTGCTCTACTCCGGGCTGCTTTACGTACTCCTCGTCCGCCTCCTCCTCCTGCCTCACCTACTCCCCCTCCTTGTCCCCCTACCCCCCTCCTACTCCCCCTCCTCGCCCCCCTACTCCCCCTCCTCGTCTCCCTCCTCGTCCGCCTCCTCCTCCTACCTCACCTACTCCCCCTCCTCATCCGCCTACCCCTCCTCGTCCGCCTCCTACTCCCCCACGTGTTACTCGACCTTGTTTCGCACGTTTTTTTAGACGGGTGTCCAGATCTGACAATCCTTTTGCCTTCATGGAGGTTGTGGCAACCGATGAAGGAGCGGCCTCCACTTTCACCGGTCGAGCAAATTGATCCAGATCATTCACTTTTTTCAAACTTTCCTTTGTATTCTTGTTGCTACCTGTCATGTTTCAATCACATGATATGAGGAAGAACAAACCACTTAATACAAATGATACAACTTGATGTAAATACAATAAATGTATCACATATGAAGAATAAATGGAATTGACACAATAATACATATAGTTGTTACACAAAAATACATAGAGTTGTTGCACACACGAATAGAGAGTTCTTACACACACGAATACATAGAGTTGTGACACACATACATAGAGTTCTCATACATGGAGTTGTTAGATATAAGGGTCAATATTAGGTGCAACATTTGGATCAGGGCTTTCATCATCGCTATCACGCCCGTTCATACATTCATCCTTGAAGTCGTCATGGGGGCCCTCATCCTCATCTAGCCCCATGTGCCATCGCATAAGTAATGCCAAATCTTGAGGGTCAGAAACATCCTTGTATTCGTCCTCTGCATTATCAACTTCCATGTCATACATGGCCTCATGTTCCATAGCATCATTGTAACATCCCAAATTTTCAATTTCGAATGTTATACATTAGATCATCATTGCATATCATATTTTATTGCATTTTGGCTAGATCCTAGAAATCCTACACAACTCAAGGACCCATGGAGAGAGTTGGGGATTTCGTTATTTTCATATTTGGGTTTTCTCAAATTTTGAAAAAAGGATCATTTGATTTTATTTATTTTATCTTCAATTATTTCAATTATAAAAACAAGAGAGAGGGAATAAAATGACTTTCCCAAAATAAAGAAATATTGAGGATTTAATAAAAAAATCAAATAAGATTTTATTTCGGAGTTTTCTCGCTATTTTATTTGAATTAGGAAAAAATACATGTTTTCCAAATTTGCATTTAGGCCCCTAATAAATGTTCATCTTGTCCAGCTTGATTTTAGAAGACGGGGAATATTTATTTCGGGATTTTTGGAGTCAGTTTAGTATTTCTTTTATTTCTTTTTATGCGTGAAATTATTAAAAAAAATGAACCGACCTAACCGGGCCGTGTCCGACTAGGACTCTGGCCCGGCCGGCCCTTATAAGCCGGGGAGGCCACCCCGTAGCCCAGCCCTCGCCGCCTCGCCGCCCCAAACCCTAGCGCCGCCACCGATGCCGCCGCCGACGCCGCCGCATGTCGTCCCGCCGTCGCCCGGAGCCGCTCCACCTCCGACCCCGCCGCCCACCGGAGCCCTCGCCCGACGCCAGAGCTGCCCCGCCGCCGCCGTCCCACCGCCGAGGTTGACCACCGCCGCCACCGCCGGTTTCCTCGAGAAAACCGCCCGGTTTTCATTCGTTTAAAAAAACTAGATCTGTTTTTTTATAGATCGGTTTTTTAGGTTTAGTTTATTTAGCGAACGCACGTTCGTTCGTTCGTTTTAACGAATGGTTTTCGTCTTTTAGCCGCAGTTAGCGAATGTTCGTTCGTTATCCTGTTCGTCCGTTTTTCTTTTTCTCGGATTTTCGACGATTATTCCTGATTGCGATTTCCGATCTGTTTTTTGTTTTAGTATAACATTTCGCTCATTTATCGGAATCAGGCAATTCAAGCGCCTAGAGTTTCGTCTCGAAACCCTCTTTCCGTTTAACCAATTCAAACAAGTTTTTACTTCTGTAAAATTTGACTTAGGTCCAGATTAGTAAACGAAGCCCGTTTCTTTCGCCGTTTGACTTACGTTGTTTCGTTCGAATTGTTTCTTTTTGCAAACCAGAGTTCTTAAGTTGAACTTTCTGGTTAGCTCTCTTATTCGAGTTTTTTACCTGTGCATTAGATGAGTGCTTATTGTGTGTTTGTTTGTTTGCGATAGAGTATCCAGAGTACGTCGCTTGCTACCTCGAATCTCTAGGTTTCACGGATCATCAGCAAGGCAAGTAATACTTTGATCATACCTCTTACTACCCAGTTTTATTGCATTAGATAAATCCTCAAACAATTGCATGGTTAGGATCTAAATTAAATAGTGGGTTTGGGAAGTAGATGAGGTAGTACCTATTCACATGTTTATTATCAAACCCAGACAGTTACTTCTACGTTATGCTTATATTGCTATGCTATGCTCGTAGACGTGGTTTGGGTTTGAGTGTATTCATGACAGATGTGAGATTGTTTAATTAATGGTTAACTTAAGGTGGCAACTCTGATACACATCTGGGTGGACTGAGGCACCTGGGTATTCCAGCGATTGCCTATTTTTCTTTACGGACCGCCACCCAGGCTCAAAGGGATCATGAGATTATTCATACTAGAAACTTCCGTGTGCAGCCACAAGCTACTATGAGCTATAGCATAGTTGATTAAGCCGCGCGAACTCTTACAATGGTAGACTAGCAGGTGTAGGGGAAAGTAGGTGTAACGGTCTACCCGATCGTAAGGTGCTAGCGCTTCTCAAAAACTATGTCTCAGTCATCTATTTCTCAAACACCATGTAGTGCGAGAATCCCAATGGAGGAGATCGAGTCTTGTGGGGAAAAGTGCGCAAACCTTTGCAGAGTGTATAAACTAATCATGGTTAGCCGTGTCCCCGGTTATGGACAACTTCAGTATCTAGTACTTGGATTATAATGTGAATCTCATCATGTGACTTTAATTAATTTTGTTGGGTTTTAATGATGATGTTTAATTGGGATTGAGAGGGTGTGTACGCTCTCAATGTTTAACAACCACCATGATAGTTAAATAAAATATATTCTTTGCAGTAGGGAAAAATTGGCTTTACGCAAAACTGTAACCATAGAGCTTTCCAGCAGCCATATATGCATGTAGTATACCTATTCTGTTCACTACTCTCTATGTGTTACATTGCCAGCATATTCCATGTGCTGACCCATTTTCGGGCTGCAACGTTCATGTTGCAGACTTTTCAAACGACGAGTAAGGAGCCTTAGGTCATGGTTCTATACTCAGTGATGCCGTTGGAGTTGATGGACCCACTTATCTTCCAAGACTTCCGTTGTTATCATTATTAGATGGCCTTAGGCCATATTATTTGTAATAAGTTCTCTTTTGAGACATTCGATGTAATGAGTGTGTGATTGCTACTCTGTTATAAATCCTTAAAGTACTGTGCATGTCTGTATTACTGATCCAGGGATGACACTGAAGCACAGAGATCAGACTGTTTGAGGTCTGGCCGCTACAAGATGGTATCAGAGCACACGCTGACTATAGGACACGACCACTAATATAAAGACCTAGATCACTACTCTCTTCTCATTTCTGACTCCTCATCTTTTCTACTCTTTTAGGATGGCGGATGCAAGGGACAAGTTCACACAACCGGATGAAGATACACCCTTTGGACGCCACCTGAAGGAAGTCAATAAGTACCTAAACATCAGAGTACTGAGCTTCACCGGGACCTACAACGCTACTTTACCTGAGGAGGTGCGCTGGATGATCCAAGTTCAAGTTCCAGGAAGGACATTCGCGCTAGTCACTGAGCCTATAGAATTTTCCTTTGATGCGCCAACCTGGAGTCTAGGAAAGAGCATGGCAGCCCACATCACCATGGGACGTATTGGAGAATTTTAACACAATGACCTCAAGGATACTATCTACCACATTTGTGGGCGCCGAGATGAGCAATGGGAGATGATCAACAATAGGAAGGATAGATCAACCGCAGCTTTCATCTAGGAACTAAACCAACACATTCGACGCGAGGAGAACCAGATGTGTGCAGGCATGAGAGATCTAAAGAAGGCAATGACTAGGATTGCAGAACTGGAGGAAGAACTCAAGGCTACACGTGAAGATTATGAGGAGGAAATCGTCATACTAGTGGAAAAGAATGACGACCTGATTAAGAAGATCGGAATATTCACGGGAGACCCCGCACTAGTAGAAGAAGATGAAGAACCCAAGGAGATTCGCCCGGGGCTACATCATCATCGACGACACCGACTCTGACCTGAGCGATGATGACTTTGAAGACGAAGCTGGAGCAGATATCATGGAGTCTGCAACCGAGGAATATTTTTAGTAGGCCACCACATCAGTAGTAGTATTCCACCATGTAAATAGAGTAGTCCGAGCACTTTTGCGATAGTTAGACCGATTGTATGACTTGATTGAGTGAAATGTTTGTGTTTGTCTCATGTGCATATGGGTAGTGCTTTCTCATTAGACCTCAATCTATTATATATTCTCATCTTTTCTAAACCCTCATATGCCTGCGAGACGTGACAATGGATTTGCTTTCCCACCGGAGCTCACTCAGTTGATCCAGTAGCAAAATGCATTGATGCAGTTGCTAGTCCAGAATCAGAATCAGGGGAACAACAACAACAACCCACCACCACCACCACCTGTTGATCACTTAACCGGTTTCCTAAGAATGAATCCGCCGGTGTTCTCCAGTAGCACCGAGACGATAGTGGCAGATGATTGGCTCCGCAAGACAGGGAGGGAATTGACCACAGCAGGATGCACAGCTGCGGAAAAGGTGCGTTTTGCCGCACATCAGCTTGAAGGACCCCCAGCATCATGGTGGGAGAATTTCACAGCCACTTATGCTATCGACACTATCACATGGGATCAGTTTCAGCAGGCTTTCCGTACTGCCCATGTTTCAGCAGGAGCTATGGCCATGAAGAAGCGTGAGTTTCGCAACTTGCGCCAAGGAGGACGGACAGTTGGCCAATATGTGGATGACTTTAGTAAGTTAGCACGTTGTGCCCCGGATGACGTTGCTATGGATGCAGTTAAGCAGGAGAAATTTCTGGAAGGACTGAATGATGAGTTGAGCATGCATTTGATGGTAGCAACTTTCAACAACTACCAGGAGTTGGTAGATCATGCTCTTATGATTGAAGGGAAGAAGCAACAGATTGAGAACCGCAAGAGGAAGTATGGACAAGGGAAATACAATTCGGGAGCTCAGCAGAAGCCACGTTTTACCCCGAAATCGGGAGGAAATTTTCAGCATACCCATGGAGGAGGGAGTTTGCATAATCATAATGGCCCCAAGAATGGTAATGGGAATGGGGGAAGCAATGGTCAGAACCGTACCAACCCATCAACCCCAGCCAAGAGAGACCTGAGCCAAGTCACTTGTTATAAGTGTCAGAAGACCGGACATTGTGCCAATGAATGTCCTGAAGCCCAGAATGGAAATGGCAATGGAAGCTCAGGGAAGAAACCAAACCATTTCAACAGGGGACAGGTGAACCACGTTAACGTGGAAGAAGTTGAAGCCCAGCCAGATGCAGTAATAGGTAAGTTTTTGGGTAAGTCATTTACTGCAATCGTTCTTTTTGATACTGGGGCATCGCATTCATACATATCAAGGGGATTTGTGGATAAGTATAAACTGCCCACCAAGGTTCTTAGAACACCTATGTTAGTAAGCTCACCAGGAGCGGAGTATATGGCCAGTAGAGGATGTTCTCGAGTGCCATTGAGTATAGGTAGACATGTGTTTCCCTCGGATTTAATCATTTTGGAATCGCAAGGTTTGGATGTAATTCTGGGGATGGATTGGCTATCGATGTATGGAGGAAACATTGGTTGCACCAGTAAGTCGATTTTGCTTACCACCCAAGAGGGAAGAAGGATCAAGTCTGTATCACGGCATGTGCCGAATAGGACTCAAGTGAATTCCTTAACATGAGTTGTGCAGGAGGAAGTACCGGTGGTAAAAGATTTTCTAGATGTATTTCCAGAAGAGTTTCCAGGCATGCCACCGGATAGAGACATTGAGATTTTGATTGAGCTTTTGCCAGGCACAGGGCCAATATCTAAGAGACCGTACAGAATGCCTGCAAAGGATTTGGAGGAGATTGAGAAGCAGATTAAGGAGTTACTATATGAGGGTTATATTCGCCCTAGTTCGTCTCCATGGGATCACCAGTACTTCTAGTGGAAAAGAAGGATCGATCGTTAAGGATGGTTGTTGATTATCGAGTATTGAATGAAGTGACCATCAAGAATAAGTACGCACTGCCAATGACTAATGATTTGTTTGACCAATTGCAAGGAGCTAAGGTATTTTCCAAGATCGATTTGCGATCAGGATACCACCAGTTGAAGATTCGAGAGCAGGACATACCTAAGACAGCTTTTACCGCAAGGTACGGGCTGTATGAGTCTACCGTTATGTCATTTGGTCTGACTAACGCACCTGCCTATTTTATGAACTTGATGAACAAAGTGTTTATGGAGTTTTTGGATAAGTTCGTCATAGTATTCATTGATGATATTCTGGTTTACTCGAAGAATGAAGAAGAACATAAAGAACATTTGCGTTTGGTACTTGCTAAGCTCAGAGAACATCAATTATACGCCAAATTCAGCAAATGTGACTTTTGGTTGAAGGAAGTTGGATTCCTCGGACATGTTATATCCTGAGAAGGAATAGCAGTAGATCCCACCAAGGTTGTCACTGTGACAAATTGGGAAGCCCCAACAACAGTTGGAGAGATCCGGAGTTTTCTTGGACTCACAGGATACTACCGGAGATTCATTGGAAATTTCTCGAAGATTGCAAAACCTATGACAGAGTTGTTGAAGAAGGATACCAAGTTCAAATGGACTGAGGAATGTGAGGCCAGTTTCCAGGAGTTGAAGAAACGGTTGGTTACCTCGCCTGTGTTGATTCTGCCAGATCAGCGCAAGGATTATGAGGTATATTACGACGCTTCATGTCGAGGACTTGGAGCAGTGCTTATGCAGGAGGGTAGAGTTGTTTCATATGCCTCACGACAGCTTAAGCCCCATGAGTTGAATTATGCTACTCACGACTTGGAGTTAGCAGGCATAGTGCACGCTTTGAAGACATGGAGACATTTTCTCATCGGAAACCATTATGAGGTGTACACGGATCACAAGAGTTTGAAGTACATCTTCACGTAGAAGGAGTTGAATCTCAGGCAAAGGAGATGGTTGGAGCTCATTGAGGATTATGACATGAGATTGCATTATCATCCCGGAAAGGTTAACGTGGTAGCTGACGCATTGAGCCGCAAGAGCCATGTCAACACACTAATGACCGGAGAGTTACCAAAAGAAGTAGCCGAGGATCTTAGTGAGCTATGTTTGGAGATAGTTCCGAGAGGCTATGTAGCAGCATTGGAGATTCAATCTACTCTGATGGATAAGATCAGAGAAGCTCAGAAGACCGATAAGGAAATTGCCACCATAAAGGGGAAGGTGAGCAAGGGAAAAGTTAAAGGATTTCATGAGGATGAACACGATACCTTATGGTTTGAGCACCGCGTTTATGTGCCTAATGACCCGGAGATCAGGAAGTTAATTTTGCAAGAGGCCCATGATTCGCCGTACTCGATTCACCCAGGAAACACCAAGATGTATTTGGATTTGAAGGACACTTTCTGGTGGACCAGAATGAAGAAGGATATTGCGGCGTATGTAACAGTCTGTGAGGTATGTCAGAGAGCGAAGGCAGAGCATCAGAAGCTAGCAGGATTGCTACAGCCATTGCCGATACCCGAATGGAAGTGTGATAAGCTAGGGATGGATTTTATCACGGGATTACCCAGGACCCATTCAGGCTATGACTTGATATGGGTTATAGTCGATCGCTTGACGAAGGTAGCTCATTTCATCCCAGTGAAGACCACTTACACCAGTGCTAAGTTGGCAAAGATATACGTGACCAGGATTGTATGTCTGCATGGAGTTCCGAGGATCATTGTATCAGATAGAGGGACCTAGTTTACCTCAAAGTTCTGGAATCAGTTGCTTGAAACTTAGGGTACCATTCTAGAGTTCAGTACAGCTTTTCATCCGCAGACCGATGGACAGACCGAGGGAGTCAATCATATTTTGGAGGGTATGCTGAGAGCTTTGTGGGCTAGATTATGGATCTAGTTGGGATAACAACTTGCCATATGCGGAGTTCTCTTACAACAGTAGTTATCAATCTAGTATGAAGATGGCCCCTTTTGAAGCCTTGTACGAAAGAAGGTGCAAAACACCATTCTCGTGGGCTGAAGTTGGAGACCGCCAGTTATTTGGTCCAGATCTGATTAAGGAGTCTGAACAGAAGGTGAAGTTGATTCACGATAGGCTCAAGGTAGCCCAATCCAGGCAGAAGAGCTATGCAGATTCTAAACGCAAGGAGACAGTTTACGAAGCCGGAGATAGAGTTTATCTTCGTGTATCTCCACTTCGAGGAGTTAAGCACTTTGGAGTTAAGGGAAAGTTAGCACCGCGTTTTGTGGGACCATACAAAGTTTTGGAACGCATGGGAGAAGTTTCTTATAAATTGGAACTGCCTGAGGGATTGTCGGGAGTTCACGACGTGTGACACGTTTCGCAGTTGAAGTGCCACGCAGAGATGGCGGATATACCACTGAGAGATACAGTGCCGCTGGAAGCGATTCAGTTGGATAGTGATTTGACTTATGAGGAGAAACCAGTCAAGATTCCGAGTATGCCAGCCGAGTCACCCGTAGCAAGGTTATCAAGTTTTGCAATGTTCAGTGGAGCCACCATACCGAGGATGAAGCCACCTGGGAACGAGAAGAAGATCTACGGAAGGACCACCCTCACCTATTTTCTAGCCAACCCGAATCTCGAGGGCGAGATTCATCTTAAGGGGGGTAGGTTTGTAACATCCAAAATTTTTAATTTGGAATGTTATACATTAGATCATCATTGCATATCATATTTTATTGCATTTTGTTTAGATCCTAGAAATCCTACGCAAATCAAGGACCCATGGAGAGAGTTGGGGATTTCGTTGTTTTCATATTTGGGTTTTCTCAAAATTTGAAAATAGGATCATTTGATTTTATTTATTTTATCTTCAATTATTTACATTATAAAAATAAGAGAGAGGGAATAAAATGACTTTCCCAAAATAAACTAATATTGAGGAATTAATACAAAAATCAAATAAGATTTTATTTCGGAGTTTTCTCGCTGTTTTATTTGAATTAGGAAAAAATGCGCGTTTTTCAAATTTGCAGTTAGGCCCCAAATAAATGTTCATCTTGTCCGGCTTGATTTTAGAAGTCAGCGAAAATTTATTTCTAGATTTTTGGAGTCCGTTTAGGATTTCTTTAATTTGTTTTTCTATGCGAAATTATTAAAAAAACGACAAACGAACCGACCTAACCGGGCCGTGTTCGACTAGGATTCTGGCCCGGCCGACCCTTATAAGCCGAGGAGGCCACCCTGTAGCCCAGCCCGAGCCGCCCCGCTGCCCCAAACCCTAGCACCGACAATGACGCCGTCGCCCGTCGCCCGGCGCCGCCGCCCGTCGTTCTGCCGTCGCCCGACGCCGCCGCTGACCCCGTTGCCCACCGGAGCCCCCACCCGACGCCGGAGCTGCCCCACCATCGCCGTCCCACCGCCGCCGCCACGGGTTTCCTCGAGAAAACCGCCCGGTTTTCGTTCGGTTATTGTTTAAAAAAACTAGATCTATTTTTTTATAGATCGGTTTTTTTGTCGGTTTAATTTATTTAGCGAACGCCCATTCATTCGTTCGTTTTAACAAACGGTTTTTGTCTTTTAGCCACAGTTAGCGAACGTTCGTTAGTTAGCCCGTTCGTCCGTATTTCTTTTTATCAGATTTTCCGCGATTATTCCTGATCGTGATTTCCGATCTGTTTTTTCGTTTTAGTATAACTTTTCGCTCGTTTATTGGAATTAGGCGATTCAAGCACCTAGAGTTTCGTCTTGAAACCCTCTTTCCGTTTAACCAACTCAAACAAGCTTTTGCTTCTGTAAAATTTTACTTAGGACAGATTAGTAAAGGAAGCCTGTTTCTTTCATCGTTTGACTTACATTGTTTCGTTCGACTTGTTTTTTTTTTGCAAACCGGAGTTCTTAAGTTGAACTTTCTTGTTAGATCTCTTATTTGAGTTTTACCTATGCATTAGATGAGTGCTTATTGTGTGCTTGTTTGTTTGCTATAGAGTACCCGGAGTGCGCCGCTTGCTACCTCGAATCTCTAGGTTTCACGGATCATCAGCAAGGCAAGTAACACTTTGATCATACCTCTTACTACCCAGTTTTATTGCATTCGATAAATCCTCAAACAATTGCATGGTTAGGATCTGAATTAAATTGTGGGTTTGGGAAGTAGATGAGGTAGTACCTATTCACCTGTTTATTATCAAACCCTGGGAGTTACTTTTACATTATGCTTATATTGCTATGCTATGCTTGTAGACGTGGTTTGGGTTTGAGTGTATTCATGACAGATGTGAGATTGTTTAATTAATGGTCAACTTAAGGTGGCAACTCTAATACACATCTGGGTGGATTGAGGCACCTGGGTATTCCAGCGATTGCCTGTTTTTCTTGATGGACCGCCACCCACGCTGAAAGGGATCATGAGATTATTCATACTAGAAACTTCCGTGTGCAGCCACAAGCTACTATGGGCTCTAGCATAGTTGATTAAGTCGTGCGAACTCTTACAGTGGTAGACTAGCAGGTATAGGGGAAAGTAGGTGTAATGGTCTACCCGATCGTAAGGTGCTAGCGCTTCTGAAAAACTATGTCTCGGTCATCCGTTTCTCAAACACCATGTAGTGCGAGAATCCCAATGGAGGAGATCGAGTCTTGTGGGGAAAAGTGCGCAAACCTCTTCAGAGGTATAAACTAATCATGGTTAGCCGTGTCCCCGGTTATGGACAACTTGAGTATCTAGTAATTGGATTATCATGTGAATCTCATCATGTGACTTTAATCAATTTTGTTGGGTTTTAATGATGATGTTTAATTGGGATTGAGAGGGTGTCTACGCTGTCAATGTTTAATAACCACCATGATAGTTAAATGAAATTTATTCCTTTGCAGTAGGGAAAAATTGGCTTTACGCAAAATTGTAGCCATAGTGCTTTCCACCAGCCATATATGCATGTAGTATAGCCTATTCTGTTCACTACTCTCTATGTGTTACATTGCCAGCATATTCCATGTGCTGACTCGTTTTCGGGCTGCAACGTTCATGTTGCAGACTTTTCAGACGATGAATAAGGAGCCTTAGGTCGTGGTTCTATACTCAGTGATGCCGTTGGAGTTGATGGACTCACTTATCTTCCAAGCCTTCCGTAGTTATCGTTATTAGATGGCCTTAGGCCACATTATTTGTAATAAGTTCTCTTTTGACAAATTCTATGTAATAAGTGTGTGATTGCTACTCTGTTATAAATCCTTCAAGTACTGGGCGTGTCAGCTTTACTGATCCAGGGATGACACTGAAGCATAGAGATCAGACTGTTTGAGGTCTGGTCTTCACAATCATGTTCGTGATGCACGCCATCATCTTCCTGTGTCTGATCTTTGTCTTCGTCAGTGTCTGCTTCTTGAAAGAACTCTCCCTCGTATGTGCTAGGGTTTATATGGTAATCGTCCTTGTTTCGGGTAGGTACCTGGATACGCGGGGGTACCTTGTACAAGACTTCCCACTTCAAGAGATCGATATATTCCGTAGATGTGCACGCGTATGGGAGAAAAAAACATTGTGTAGCCTGTTGAGTGATACATCTCTGTCGTATCTACTTTTCCAAACACTTTTTCCCTTGTTTTGGACTCTAACTTGCATTATTTGAATGGAACTAACCCGGCTGACACTGTTTTCAGCAGAATTGCGATGGTGTTATTTTTGTACAGAAATAAAAGTTCTCGGAATGACCTGAAAATCAACGGAGAATTATTTTGTAATTAATAAAAAATACTGGCAAAAGAATCAAGGCCAGGGGGCCCACACCCTGTCCACGAGGGTGGGAGGCGCCCCTGCCCCCCTGGGCGTGCCCCCCTGCCTCGTGGGCCCCCTGGAGCTCCACTGACTTCAACTCCAACTCTATATATTTGTGTTCGGGGAGAAAAACTCAAAGAGAAGGATTTATCGCGTTTTATGATACGGAGCAGCCGCCAAGCCCTAATCTCTCTCGGGAGGGCTGGCCTGGAGTCCGTTCAGGGCTTCGGAGAGGGGAATCCGTCGCCATCGTCATCATCAACCATCCTCCATCACCACTTTCATGATGCTCACCACCGTGCGTGAGTAATACCATCGTAGGCTTGCTGGACGGAGATGGGTTGGATGAGATTTATCATGTAATCGAGTTAGTTTTGTTAGGGTTTGATCCCTAGTATCCACTATGTTCTGATATTGATGTTGCTATGACTTTGCTATGCTTAATGCTTGTCACTAGGGCCTGAGTGTCATTATTTCAGATCTAAACCAATTATGTTTCCATGAATAATGTGAATTCTTGATCCTATCTTGCAAGTCTATAGTAACCTACTATGTGTTATGATCCGGCAACCCCGAAGTGACAATAATCGGGACCACTCCCGGTGATGACCGTAGTTTGAGGAGTTCATGTATTCACTATGTGTTAATGCTTTGGTCCGGGACCCCGCTACCACGGGATGGTAGGACAAAATATGTCATGCAAGTTCTTTTCCATAAGCACTTATGACTATATTCGGAATATATGCCTACACTACATTGATGAATTGGAGCTAGTTCTGTGTCACCCTATGTTATGACTGTTACATGATGAACCGCATCCGGCATAATTCTCCATCACCGTTCCAATGCCTACGAGCTTTTCACATATTGTTCTTCTCTTACTTACTTTTCCGTTGCTACTGTTACAATCACTACAAAACCCAAAAATATTACTTTTGCTACCGTTACCATTACTTCCATACTACTTTGCTACTAAATACTTTGCTGCAGATATTAAGTTATCCAGGTGTGGTTGAATTGACAACTCAACTGCTAATACTTGAGAATATTCTTTGGCTCCCCTTGTGTCGAATCAATAAATTTGGGTTGAATACTCTACCCTCCAAAACTGTTGCGATCCCCTATACTTGTGGGTTATCAAGACTATTTTCTGTCGCCGTTGCCGGGGATCATAGCTCTATTCTTTTAGTCACTTGGGATTTATATCTACTGGTCACTATGAGGAACTTAAAATACGAAAGAAATTATGTTTTTCCCTCAACTACGAGGGGAGGTAAGGAACTGCCATCAAGCTCTGCACTTGATTCACCTTCTGTTTTGAGTAAGCTTGCGACACCTAAACCTGCTTCTGCTATTAATTCTGATATGTCGCATGTTATTGATGATGCCACTTCTGTTATGCATGATACTTATGATGAAACTAATTCAATTCTTGATACTACTGTGCCACTTGGTGAATTTCTTGATGAACAACTTGCTAGGGCTAGAGAGAATGAAATTATTGAGACTGACAATATTGATGAAAGTGATGATGAAGATTCTCCCCCTAGATATCGGTTGCCTGTTGTGCCTGAAGGTTATGTTATGGATGAAGAAACTGCTAGAGACTTTCTTGCTTGCAATGATAGAAGCGATATTAAGAAATTATTAGCTAAGTTGAAACAAAAATCTCTGAATGCTAGAATGAAATATGATCCTGCTTATGCTACTTCACCTATTTTTGTAACTGATAATGATTATGAATTCTCTGTCGACCCTGATATAATTACTCTAGTTGAATCTGATCCTTTCTATGGCTATGAATCTGAAACTGTTGTGGTACATCGTACTAAATTAAATGATATAGCCACCCTGTTCACTAATGATGAGAAAACTCGCTACTATTATATCCTTAAAATATTTCCGTTCTCATTAAAGGGTGACGCTAAAATATGGTTTAATTCTCTTGATCCTGGTTGTGTGCGTAGTCCCCAGGATATGATTTATTACTTCTTTGCTAAATATTTCCCTCTTCATAAGAAACAAGCTGCTTTAAGGGATATATACAATTTTGTGCAAATTAAAGAAGAGAGTCTCCCACAATCTTGGAGGAGGCTTCTCCAATTACTTAATGCTTTGCCTGATCATCCTCTTAAGAAAAATGAAACACTTGATATATTTTATAATGGACTAACCGATGCTTCCAGAGACCACCTGGATAGTTGTGCTGGTTGTGTTTTCAGGGAAAGATCTGTTGATCAAGCTGAAATTCTATTGAATAATATGTTGACCAATGAAAATAATTGGACACTTCCTAAACCAATTCCTAAGCCAACTCTGAAGAAAAGGGGTATTCTATTTCTCAGTCCTAAAGATATGCAAGAGGCCAAGAAATCTATGAAAGAAAAAGGTATTAATGTTGAAGATGTAAATAATTTGCCTCCTGTTGAAGAAATACATGGTCTTAATTTACCGCCTATTGAAGAAATGCATGGTCTTAATCCATCACCTATTGAAGAGACACATGGTCTTGATAACGCGACACAGGTAGTAAAGGTAAATTCTCTCTATAGATATGATAAAGCTGAAATCCCTCCTACTAAGTTTGCTAGCCAATGTTTGGATGAGTTTTATTACTTTATTGTTAAGCAAGAAAACTTCAATGCTTATGTTGGTAGACAACTAAAACATAATGCTTATATGATTGAACACTTGGGTGATTATATGTCTAGAGTTAAAGGTGAACTTAAACTCATTAGTAAACATGCTTCTATAGTTACCACTCAAGTTGAACAAGTACGTAAAGCTCAGAATGATTTGCTCAATGAATTGAATAGTAAGAATAATGACTATGTTGTTAGAGTTGCAACTAGAGGGGTTAAAGTGACTCAGGAACCTCTGTATCCTGAGGGCCACCCTAAGAGAATTGACCAGGATTCTCAGAGAAATAATTTAGATGAACCTAGTCCTTCTAAAAAGAAGAAAAAGAAGAATGATAGGACTTTGCATGCTTCTAGGGAACCTGTTGTTGACACACTTGAGAATCCAAATGATATTTCTATTTCTGATGTTGAAACACAATCTGGCAAAGAATCAACGTTATGATAAGAGAGACTTTGTTGCTAGGAAGCACGGTAAATAAAAGAGAACCATGGGTTCAGAAACCCATGCCTTTTCCTCCCAAACCATCCAAGAAAAAGGATGATGAACATTTTGAGCGCTTTGCTCAAATGATTAGACCTATCTTTTTGCGTATGCGTTTGACTGATATGCTCAAAATGAACCCTTATGCTAAGTATATGAAAGAAATTGTTACAAATAAAAGAAAGATACCGGAAGCTGAAATTTCCACCATGCTTGCTAATTACACTTTTAAGGGTGGAATACCAAAGAAACTTGGAGATCCAGGAGTACCTACTATACCATGCTCCATTAAAAGAAACTATGTTAGAACTGCGTTATGTGATCTTGGAGCCGGTGTTAGTGTTATGCCTCTCTCTTTATATCGTAGAATTGATTTGAATAAGTTGACACCTACTGAAATATCTTTGCAAGTGGCCGATAAATCAACCGCTATACCTGTCGGTATTTGTGAGGATGTGCCTGTTGTGGTTGCAAACGTTACTATTTTAACGAACTTTGTTATTCTTGATATTCCCGGGGATGATAGTATGTCTATTATTCTTGGAAGACCCTTTTTTGAATACTATAGGGGCTGTTATTAATTGCAATAAAGGTAATGTCACTTTTCATGTTAATGGTAATGAGCATACGGTACACCTTTCCGAGGAAACAACCTCAAGTCCACAGTATCAATTCTATTGGAAAAATTCCATCGATTATTTTTGGAGGTTTTGAATTTGGGTGAATTCCATATATGCCACTCAAAACTTGCCCGTACCTTCATATGCCATTGAAAATTTCCCTCCCCTAAATATGCCACTGAAAATTTGACTGTTAGTTGACTGTAAAGTGGCAGTTGAAAAGATGATTTTACCCCTGAACATACCTTCTGACCATTTAGCCAAATGATATACTGATTTCTATTGTATTCCATTTCAATAATTTCTACATGAATATAAGATGAGTGATGAACTTTTAATTAATTTCAGCATGAAAGTACAAAACAAGTAAAATAATGTTAGCACAAAAAAACAAAACTTCGGCAGCATTTCCGCTTAATAAGCATAGAATCACAATTTGCATCTCATGAGCAATATATCCTCACAAACATCAAAGTTGTCACATGACCATATTGGTTCATCACAACACAAAACAGAGAGATCTCAACATGTTTTAATGTCAAACATACACCAAAACAGAGCACTACAAGTCCAATCTAACAGGTGCTCTTTTGCTCCTAGTGCTCATAGCTGGGCTATGAGATGCCCTTTTGCTTCTTGTACCCATGGCTGGGCTATCATGTGGAGCAACTTTGGTGCATTTTTCTTTGCCTTTTGGTGTCTGCTCCCCAATAGAAAAAACTCATGAGGCAATCTTCTCTTTGGCAGCCTTACCCTTTCCCTTTCGTAGCGCACTCTTCTTAGATTTTTCCTTTTGTTCCCCAGAAGCATGTTTTGGTTCTTTAGAACCGTTGACAGATATGTACAGATAATGTTTATCTGGTAAGCACATTGCATGGTTCTGAAAGGTGCAAATCAGCATCTAACAAATATAGATGGAGATATACCTCACTAAACTAGAACTTGGGCCAGCATCCTCATTTATTTGAGAAACTAGATTAGCGCTGTTTTTAGATATCAAAAGATTAACCAATGTTGTGCAATGTTGACAGGGGTATATATATAAGGACACACAAGTTTAATGCAATCTTACCTAGATGGGTATACCATGACCGGAGCATGTGTAGAAGCACATGCAACTACTATGGCCGTCTCAGGGTCCTGTATGCCACTCTTCTTCTTTCTCCTCTTCTTTGGTGGCCCCCTTAAAACAAAACAGGGTTATAAAATCAGAAAACATAAATTCGGGAAAAGTAAATACAAGAAAAGTAAATACAGGAAAAGTAAATAACTTTCAAGAAGCATAGCTGCCTTTTGTTCAGGATAACCATCTCTACAACTATGCCAATGGTGCCCATATCATTTACAGATTGGGCATTTGTGAGCTCCTTTTGACCTTTCTTCGGATCCTTTGTATCTATTCTTTCTTTGTCTCCCCGCTACGCTCTTTGGGCCATTGAGACTTGTCAACCAATCCAGGAATGATATGCTCATATGCAGCCCTAAACTTTTCCACACTATAACAATCATCAACATAATCCTCTATAGACCCTCGAACATGCCCAATGAATGCAATAGCACGCACACAAGGCTGTCCACAAACCTGCCACTCTCTACAAGTGCAAGTACACTTGCCGAGATTGACAACATGCCTATAACCACTCTCAGCCTTGCACTGCACTTCAGCTTCAGTGTCACTAGTTCTTGTTACCTGAAATGTCAAACCTCTGCTCTTCTCATGCAATTGTTTCACAATGTGTGGCATAATTCTTGCTTTCCATTTCCTAGAAACCTTCCTTCTCTTATGCCACATGATCATTTGCTCATGCCTCATCTTGTCAATGAATTCTAGAAGATGCATTCCTTTGTAAGGCTTGATCCATTTGTTGAAGGATTCAGCAAGATTATTGGTCACATAGTCCACCTTTGAGAGTGTCGTGAACTGGCTCCTGGTCCATAACCTTATGTGATTCTTTTGCAAGTAGGATATTGCTTTTGGTCTTGCTTGTTGAATAACTGTTATGTGCTTGTTAAAATGATAAGAATTCCATGCATATGCGGCTGGCCAAAGGTGATCATCATATACCTTGCCTCGAAACTTCTTAAAATTCTTTACCAAGTGCCACATACACTCCCCATGTTCAACCATAGGGAATATGTCAGCTATAGCTCCATCAATACCCTTTCCTGCATCATTGCAAATCGTGAGACCTTCTGGTGTGCCAATAGCATCTCTAAGCCTCTCCATGAACCAAGCCTAGTTTTCCTTTGTCTCAGAGTCGATTACTCCAATAGCAAGCGGATACATCCAATTGTGGCCATCTACAGCAACTGCGGTTGCCAATTGACCTTTGAATTTGCCTGTCAAGAAAGTGCTGTCAATAGCCAATTATTGCCTACAACCTGCAAGAAAACCATCTATGCATGGCTTTAATGCAAAGAACAGCTTTGTGAACCTTCTCGTTCCAAGCGATACTTCATGATCAATGACAAAAGAGCTACCAGGGCAAGACTTATCAATTTCTACCTTGTAGCTATACAACTTGTCAAAACTTTGATCCCATGACCCATATAACTCCTCAAGTGCTTGCTCTTTCCATTGTATACCCTCTTGTAGGGCACGGTCATATGGTACTTTTCACTGATCTTGGTCTGCAATGCAATGGGTCCCAAACAATCTTCATGGAGCCAGACTTTGACTCTATCAGCCACCCAATTCTGGTTTGCATGTTTGGATGTTTCATCTTGTCCTGTGCTTGAGCATGTGTGACCATGTTTGTTTACCACCACCTTGATGCTACCCTCATCCATCCTAGCGGCATGAATTCTCCACTTGCAATTCTCATGACAACAATGGGCCCTGAATCTCGAAGGATTAGTCTTGTCAATTTGAAAATTGAATTCACGTGCAATTGCATGTTGAGCTATTGCCACTCTAAACTCATGCATGTCACTATATACTGTGCCCTCTATCATTGGTGGATTTTCCCTATCATATGAAAAATTTGGAAGGTCAACGGGCTTATCATCTTTAATTTCATCCTCCTCATCCTCTGATATGTCATCATCAGAAGATTTTTCCCTACCGTCGGGCAAAAAGTTAGGATCTTTACAAGGCACATCACTAGCATCACCTGCATTGTCACTATCATCTGAGTACATGTCTTCCTCGTTTACACCAACATGCTCATTTTCCTCAAATGGATTTGCTAAGTCAGTACCAACATAAGGGACATCCACTCCAACACTCTCTTCTATTGGCCATTCAGGTTTATCAGGTCTAGCATTGACATTATGAACTGTAATCCTCATCTCAATTGTTTTTTACTACAAAACTTAGCAGACATAGCAAGCATGTTGTGGTCAGTACTTAATTCATGGATTGTTCTGTTCGACTCTTCAAAATAATGAAGTGTCACTGTTTCATTCATACGCCATGGATATTTCTCTTCAATTTCAGCAACAAAGTCTTTATAATTTGTCCTGTCAGAGTCAATGACCATATTGAACATATAGACACTGATGCCCTCTCTAAAATGAGAGCGAACAATTTTCATGTTCATTAAAAATGATGAAGCTGCATCCATCCTGTGAATGAACAGGATACCACCATTCAGACTGCAATGAACTAAATCGATTGCTACCAATTTAAAATTTCGGGAACAAGCAATGTGTAGAAGAATTATACCCTGCTGGGAGCCAAGGAGGAGGATCCGTCGCCATTTGGGTTGTCGACGGTACTTTATGTGCTCCCGTCGCCACCGATCTGCCATCCGCCGCCGCCTTTGGGGGTGCTTGCTGCGGTGCTCCCATCGATGCAGATGTGGCAGCCGGCGGCGCCATCCTGCTGGCACCGCGTGGGGAGGGGGCCGCGGCAGAGACCAGCCCCTCGACTGCCGGGGCGGGGAGCAGCAGCTGCTGCTCGTGTCCGGTGGGATGGGCACCTGCGGCTATTCGGGTCCGGTGGGGATGTGGGATGGGGGAGGGCATGGGGACCAGCGGCGGAGAGGCTGCACGGGACCGGCGACGGCTAGGTCAAGATGCAGGTCGTGTGGACTAGGGAACTAGCGCTAGGTCGTGTGGATGGGGATGGATGCAGGTCAAGCGCAACTGGCCAGTTTTTTTATCTTAGTTTCATTTTTTAGCATATGGCTCAAACGGTACAATGGTCTTTACTGGAAAAAACTGACATCGCATGAGAGATTCTACATAGTCAACTAACAGTCAACTAGCGGTAGTGGCATATATGTACACGATGCAAAATTTCGGTGGCATATTTGGCAGAGGGAAATTTTTGATGGCATATGCGGATACAGACAAGTTTTGACTGACATATATGGAATTCACCCTTTGAATTTCCATTTCCTACTATCAAGAAGAAATATGATATTCTTATTGTAGGGGATGTGCATATCCCCGTTGAGGTAACATAGTGTTATTCAAAATTTCTCCGGTTCCATGTTATTCGGAATGAGTTTGATAACAAGACTTGATCAACCTTGTTAGTGGATTCCTTTTGATGAGCATGAGATGGATGAAGTTAGAAAGCACAACCTTCTGTACCCTCGTTTTACTTTCTGTTATTTAGAATGAATAAAGTAAAAATAGTATTTTCTGTCAGTTTTCTGAACTATCCGTGCAATAAAAAATACCCTGTAAATAAAAGTTCTCCAAATGCCCCAAAAATGAAATATGATTTTTTTCTAGAATATTTGAGAATATTTGGCACTGACAACACAGGAGGGGGAGCTGGCACCTGGCCACGAGGGTCCAGGGCGCGCCCCCTGCCTCATGGGCCCATGGTGGCTCCCTTCCACTTATTCCAGCCACCACACACTCATTCTTCCTCCCAAAAAAATCACCAACCAGCTCATGCACGTGTTCTAGCTCATTTTGCTGCCATTTTCGATCTCCTTGCTCAAAGCACCTCTCACAAAACTGTTTTGGGGGATTGTTCTTCGGTATGTGACTCCTCCAATGGTCCAATTAGTTTTTGTTCTAGTGCTTTATTCATTGCAAATTTTTTCTGCCTAGGTGACCCTGTTCTTGAGCTTGCATGTCTAATTTACGTGGTCAAAAGTAGTTCTAATGCGTGATATGACCTCTAGGAACTTGTAGGAGTAGTTGCTATCAATTTTTTTGAGTTTGGTTCAATTTTATTTGAAGTTACTAAAAAAATCAGAAATTTTTCAAAGGAAGAAATATGATTAGTAAAATTTACCAAGGTGGTCCTTCAAGGAAGCAAGGACCCAGGCTCGAATACGCGATGCAGACGATGAACCACCGAGGGAAGCTCAAGTGCGGGCTTGTGAATGGCTGTCAGAGGACTTTATGGTTCGAGCAGGAATCAAGGAGAAATTTGACGCATATGTGCGTAACACTGATCTTGGGAGCTTCGAGGCATATAAGTGCCGTCAGTACCACTATCTCACTGATTCCTTTGTGAGAAGGTTTGAATTTTCATCATGACGCAATTCTCAAACTATCCTATTTTATTTTTATCAAAATTCTTATACTATGGACTTAGAGGATTTTAATACTGCTACCAAACTTCCACAATGGGGTAGCACTAGTGGGCCTCGCAAGTATGAGTTTAGAGATTTTCTTGCTAGTATAACTGTGGGGTAGTCCAGAGATATAACACAAGCTACCATAGGGAGCATTCATTTTCCTGCTATACATTATTTTGCTCTCTTCATAGGTAGGTGCATAAATGGCAAGGATGAAGCATGTCACATGTGTGTCCCTGACCTCAGTGTTCTCAGGAGTGTTGTATTAGGATATAAACATTATAATTTGGGATCCATTGTTGCACGTAGGTTGCATAATAATAGAATTAATGGAGATTTCTTTGGTGGAATTTATGCAACCAATTTAGCTAATTTTCTTGGTGTACCCATACGTGAGTATGATATTGAGTTGCCTCATGTTTATTTAGATTATGAGGCTATGGTTCGTCATCAGTTTGTTGAGACGAACGATCAGTTCCTCCAGTACTGACTAATCTTTGACAGACGACGCACCTATCACGTCGCTCTCCCTGCTCCCACTTTATTTTACTTTCAGGCAAAGGGGAGATATGTCATAACCAGGGAAGAGGCGAACGAGTACGAGAGGAGGACTGGGACAGCTCGCCTCCAAGCTTCAGCCCACGATATAATAGCCGCTGCATCTCGGTACGACCCCAACTATAACTTTGGATATCCGCCAGGCCAGCCGTGGCCATAGACCAACTTAGGACAAAAGCCTAAGCTTGTGGGAGTACGTATTTCTCACCGACATTACATTCATGTTCACACACTCATGCTAGTTGTCGATAGTTTTCGGTGCTCATACTTTTTCACTGTAATATCCATGCTAGTTTATTTTCCTTTTCTTGCTTTCTTCTTGTGTGTTTAATAAACCTTAAGAAAAACAAAAAAAATTAGTTGTAGCTTTTAGCTAGTTTACTCTCCATGCTTGTAGAAGTAATAAGTAAAAAGAAAACCCAAAAATATTTCCTGTTCTTCTTTTGCTTGTTACGAGCTTTCCCGTGTAAATATTTTCACTTCTTCTCTTTTCTTTGGGGGTCGATAGGAGAAGACCATGATGAAAATGTTGAAGTGGCTCTTATATGCATTATTGTTGATTTAACCAAGAGCTCATATTGCCTTGTCTTCTCATGTTCATTGAATGCCTGCAGATTCCAACTTAGTCCAATGCACGTGCACTATTATTATTCACATCATTCGGTCGTGCAAGTGAAAGGCAATTATGATGATATATGATGGACTGATTGAGATGAGAGAAGCTGGTATGAACTCGACCTCTCTTGTTTTTGTAAATATAATTAGTTCATCATTCCTGATTCATGCTATTATGAATAAACATGTTTGCAATGACAACTAGAGATTATAGTTGCTTATGCCATGCTTAATTAGCTAGGAGTTTATAATGGTTTACCTTGCGTGCCAACATGCTATTAAAATGGTTGTGATGTGGTATGATAGGGTGGTATCCTCCTTTGAATGATTCAAGCGACTGGACTTGGCACATGTTCACGCATGTAGTTGAAACAAAATCAACATAGCCTTCACGATATTTATGTTCATGGAGGATTATATCCTACTCATGCTTGCAATCAATATTTATTAATTTTAATGCATGTCCATGACTATTGTCGCTCTCTAGTTGGTCGCTTCCCAGTCTTTTTCTAGCCTTCACATGTACTAAGCGGGAATACTACTAGTGCATCCAATCCCTTAAACCACAAAGTTATTCCATATGAGTCCAACATACCTTCCTATATATGCGGTATCTACCTGCCGTTCCAAGTAAATTTGTATGTTCCAAACTCTAAACCATAAAATAAAATTATGTTGTGTATGGTCGAATAGCTCATGTATCAACTAGGGTTGTCTGTATCTTCCATGCTAGGCGGGTTATTCTCAAGAGGAGTGGACTCCGCTCCTCACTCTCGAGAAAATGGCTGGTCACCGGGATGCCCAATCCAATACTTTATGCAAATTAAATCAAAATAATTGCAAGTAAAACTCCCCCGGGACTCTTGTTAGTTGGAGGCACTCGTTGTTTCGAGAAAGCCATGAATTGATGCTTGTTGGTGGAGGGGGAGTATAAACTTTACCATTCTGTTTGGGAACCGCCTATAATGTGTGTATCATGGAAGATATCGCCATCTCTCGGTTGTTATGTTGACAATGAAAGTATGCCGCTCAAAATCTTATTTATCTCTGCTTTAAAATCGAGCTCTGGCAGCTCTACAAATCTCTGTTTTCCTCTGCGAAGGGATTATCTATTTACTTTTATGTTTAGTCATCACCCTCTTATTTAAAAAGCACCAGCTAGAGAGCACCGATGTCATTTGCATCCATTATGTCGGTGGGAACGACACCTATGGGATCACAAGAATCCCTACTACGGTTGCGGGGCGCGGGGTCGTGAGAAGAGTGGATCAAACAGATAGCACGCGGTTCGTTTATCCAGGTTCGGGCCACGGGGATGCGTAAAACCCTACTCCTGCTTTGGTGGATTGTATATATGTGTTCTTGAGCTAGCTATGGGGCATGAGGAGCTCCAAAAAGCTGAATCCTCCTCCTGGTCGCCTCGGGCCTCCTTTTATAGGAAAGGGGTGGCCACAGTAGCACCAGGAGGTGGAAAGGGAACAGTGATGCGAGGTTATCCCTCGCATTACATGACAGGGCACATTTAATGCGTCTTGTCCAGGTGTCCTTGCTTTATCGGGGATGGGGGAGAGCCCTGTCTCATCCGTCGCCGCTCCCTCTCGCATCGACACGCGCCCTGGCCAGCGGCGCCCGTGGTGCTATGTAGGCAGGCAGGCAGCTGAGGTGGCGCAGTGGTGGGTCTCCACGAAGATCTGCATGCCGCCACGTAGGTGCCTGCCCAGCTGGTTGGGTCAGAAGCTGCATGTGAACGGCGGTCGAGGTTGACTGGCGTGGGCCTGATGGTGGCCCAACGGGTGTTCTTGGCAAGGGCCTTGCCCGGGCCCCGGCAAGGGTCTTGCCGTGGCGCCTGCTGTCATCCCCGCCAAGGCTCTTTCCGGGGGCCTTGTGGTCCTCCTTGGCTGGGATCCCGCCAAGGATCATCATCTTCTAAAGGGTGTATCTGATCTTGAATGTCTTCATAAAGATCTGCATGCCACCACGGGTATGTCTCCCAAATCCTTGCCCCATGGGGGCAGTGGACTCAAGGGTGACTCACTCCTTAGGTGTGGGGCGAGCTACCACGGCAAGGGTCTTGCCGGGTTTCCTAAAACCGCCTCCCGGCAAGGATCTTGCCGGGGGAGGGGTCCGCTTCGTCCCCTTTGCTCTTTGTGGTCTTGTTCTTGGCGTCGTTCTGCTTCTTCTGAGCTTCGGCCTTACATTGGCTCACCTCCCTTGCCTTGCTCAGTCTGGTGGTGCCCGTGGCTCAGACTGCCCGTGCATAGTTATAGGGGTAGAAAAAGCGTACCCCTCTTTTTGTACACCGACAGGAGCCCCCGGGCCTGGGCCACACATAAGCGCAATCGCGTAGTTGGGCTAGGCCCAAAAACGGTGCACGGGCAGGCGGGGCGGTTTTTACCGCGGTAAGTCTCTTCGCGCGCTATGCTTCCCATGCTTCCCGCGTGTGGCCCGGCGTGGGGAGGCGTGTGTGACGTGGGCGGCATGCGTGGGGTTTCTTCCCGCGAGCATGCGTCACATCACAGTTAATGTGAAAGGAGGCAGCCCGCGTTTTTCCCCCATAAGAAGGAATAAATGTGGGCGCGCTGCTCACTTTCTCCTCTTCCCTCGTGCCTTTTCAGATCTCAGAGCCGCCGTTCCCTTTCTTCCTTCCTTCCTAAGCTTTCGCTGTCGCCCATCGCCGTCGCATTGCCATCCCCCTTCCTCAGCCCTCTGAACTTCTTGGTTGCCATGGCTCCCAAATTCGCCAAGGGCAAGGGGGTGGCTAAGGGCGCCGGGATGGTGGAGCCGCCGGAGAGCGCGTTGTCGGGGGACCGGACGAAGTCCGCCTTCTTCTTCCCCTCGACAGTTGATGTTCAAGAGCTTCGGGCTTCCTTCAAGCCCCTATGGGGAGTGAAGATGGGGGGAGAGGATTCGGGACACCCGGCGACGCGCATCATTCCTGCTGCTTGCGCTGATCCTGCCTCAAATCGGCACCCCTTCTTCGTTGATTACTTTTCTTGCGGGTTATGCCCTCCTTTCTCCGATTTCTTCTACGATGTTATGCGCACCTTCGGCTTCCGCCTCTTGGATTTTACTCCGAATGTGGTGGCGTGCATGGCTTTCTTCGCGCATATTTGCGAAGGCCTTGCCGGGGTGCAGCCCAACACGGCACTCTTCCGCCATTACTTCTTCCCTCGAATCCAGCCGGGAGGAGCCGTCTCCGGTTGCGTCACCTGGATCCCAAGATCCAAGGGGTGTACCTGGACGGTGCCGTGAAGGAGAGGTGGGAGGAATGGCGTGGCCGGTGGTGCTGGATTGAGCATGAAAACCCGCCAGAATTCTGCAAGGTCCGCCGAGTGCCTCCAGTCCTCAGCAGCGATTGGAGCGATGTCGACGCCGCCGATGGGAGGCTCACCATCGCCACCACCAGGATTCTCCGGCTCACCCAGGCCGAACTCACCCTCGAGATGATCGGGGCGGACTTCATTCGCTGCCGGATTGCCCCGTTGCACAGCAAGGGGAGGCCAGCTTGGCTCTTCACGAACCCGGCTGACATTATGCGACTCTGCCCCGGCCTCGATCACAACTTCACAGTGTTGGCGCATGCCCACTTCTGGCAGCGGCTTTTCCAGCCTGATGTGTGTCGCGATGGCGAGGTTGAGCGGACCGGCAAGGCCGCAAGGGCTGCCGCAAAGGTTGGCAAGGCCCTCAAGGGGCCATTTTTCAAGCTGCCAGCGGGGGTGGTCCCGTTGTGCAACAATTCGCGTCGGTCCGAGATCATCGCCATGATGTCGGACTGTAATGTGCACGGCCCCGTCCCGAGCTGGAAGGAGCAGAAGGTCGAGGATGTGCAGCAATTCTTCAACACCCTGATCGAGGTGTACATCAATGCCGACGCCGAGCGATGGCTTATCATGGACACCACCCAGGCAGAGCTGGACTAAATTGCCACTAGGGCGAGGGAGGCATAGCTTCGCATGGAGGCCGGCAGCGCCGAGGGCGTGGAGGACATGGCTGCAACGACGACGGAGGAAGAGGAGCTCTCCCGGTGGGCGGCGGCCTTCGGGAAGGTCAGCAGCGCCAACACTGGATCTCCGCTCGTCGAAGACGCGACCGATGAATCGTCGGGGGAGGAGGAGGACGCGGCGGCAGGCTCGATGCCAACCAGGGGAAGAGGGCGAGTCCCGCGGCGGGCTGGCTCCGGTGAGCCGGTCCGGCCCGGCAGGGCCGGGCGGCCTCAATTGACCCTGGAAGGGTCTGGGCGCCACACGAGGGCCACGGCAGCCAAGAGGCTGACGAAGGCCGCTGAGAAGAAGAAGACAACAGCCCCTTCCTCATCTGGCCGCGCACAAACCCCGCCTCCTCCTTCGCCTCCTCCAGCAGGCGTCGACTCGGATGATGATGCGGAGCTCCCTTTTGATCTCGGGCCTCTCAGCCCGGAGATGAAAAGGAAACTGGTGGAAGAGGAGGAGACGGATGACGAGTAAGTTCTCCGTTCCTTACTGTCATTTCCATTTCTTTGAATTGGGTCGCTTGTCTTGATCCATTTTTGCTTCCGTAGGGAGACAGATACGTTGGCCCAGAGGACGAAGAGGGCGAGGACCTCGGCGAGCAGCCAGCCCCCGGCTGGGGCTTCAAAGACACCACTGGTGGTGCTGAGCAGCCCGGACAGTAGCCCCCGGCGCAGCCCCCAGCGTAAGTTCGTCACCCTCTTCTTACTCGACACGTGTGTTGGAAATATGCCCTAGAGGCAATAATAAAAGCATTATTATTATATTTCCTTGTTCATGATAATTGTCTTTATTCATGCTATAATTGTGTTATCCGGAAATCGTAATACATGTGTGAATAACAGACACCAACATGTCCCTAGTAAGCCTCTAGTTGACTAGCTCGTTAATCAACAGATAGTCATGGTTTCCTGGCTATGGATATAAGATGTCATTGATAACGAGATCACATCATTAGGAGAATGATGTGATGGACAAGACCCAATCCTAAACATAGCATAAAGATCGTATAGTTCGTTTGCTAGAGTTTTGCAATGTCAAGTATCTTTTCCTTAGACCATGAGATCGTGTAACTCCCGGATACCGTAGGAGTGCTTTGGGTGTACCAAACGTCACAACGTAACTGGGTGACTATAAAGGTATACTACGAGTATCTCCGAAAGTGTCTGTTGGGTTGACACGGATCAAGACTGGGATTTGTCTCTCCGTATGACGGAGAGGTATCACTGGGCCCACTCGGTAATGTATCATCATAATGAGCTCAAAGTGACCAAGTGTCTGGTCACGGGATCATGCATTACGGTACGAG
The DNA here is from genome assembly GCA_034509565.1 of Triticum monococcum. NCBI lineage: Eukaryota > Viridiplantae > Streptophyta > Magnoliopsida > Poales > Poaceae > Triticum > Triticum monococcum. The sequence goes on along the minus strand of CM067843.1, from coordinate 754,121,695 downwards.
TAAAGTGACTTGCCGGTAACGAGATTGAACGAGGTATTGGGATACCGACGATCGAATCTCGGGCAAGTAATATATCGATTGACAAAGGGAATTGCATACGGGGTTGATTGAATCCTCGACATCGTGGTTCATCCGATGAGATCATCGTGGAGCATGTGGGAGCCAACATGGGTATCCAGATCCCGCTGTTGGTTATTGACCGGAGAGTCGTCTCGGTCATGTCTGCTTGTCTCCCGAACCCGTAGGGTCTACACACTTAAGGTTCGGTGACGCTAGGGTTGTGAAGATATGTATATGCAGTAACCCGAATGTTGTTCGGGGTCCCGGATGAGATCCCGGACGTCACGAGGAGTTTCGGAATGGTCCGGAGGTAAAGAATTATATATAGGATGTGCAGTTTCGGCCATCGGGACAAGTTTCGGGGTACCCGGTATTGTACCGGGACCACCGGAAGGGTCCCGGGGGTCCACCGGGTGGGGCCACCTATCCCGGAGGGCCCCATGGGCTGAAATAGGAGGGAACCCAGCCCCTAGTGGGCTGGGGCGCCAGCCCCTAGGGGGCCCATGCGGCTAGGGCTAAGGGGAAACCCTAGAGGGGGCGCCCCCCTTGCCTTGGGGAGCAAGCCCCACCCTAGGCCGCCGCCCCCCCTAGTAGATTCCATCTACTAGGGACGGTGCCCCCCCCCCCTAGCACCCCTATATATAGTGGGGGAGAGGAGGGACTTGATCCCATGCTTTTGGTGCTTCCCTCTCTCCCTGTTACATCTCTCTCTTTCGTAGTATAGGCGAAGCCCTGCTACTGTGACGCCCTGCATCCACCACCACGTCGTCGTGCTGCTGGATCATCACCAACCTCTCCTTCCCCCTTGCTGGATCAAGAAGGAGGAGACGTCTCCCGTCCCGTACGTGTGTTGAACGCGGAGGTGCCGTCCGTTCGGCGCTGGTCATCGGTGATTTGGATCACGTTGTGTATGACTACTTCATCCTCGTTCTAACGAACGCTTCCGCTCGCGATCTACAAAGGTATGTAGATGCAATCTGAATACTCGTTGCTTGATGAACTCCTAGATGGATCTTGGTGAAACGAGTAGGAAAATTTTTGTTTTCTGCAACGTTCCCCAACAGTGGCATCATGAGCTAGGTCTGTGCGTAGTTCTTCTTGCGCGAGTAGAACACAATTTGTTGTGGGCGTGGATTTGGCAACTTTCTTGCTGCTACTAGTCTTTTCTTGCTTCAGCGGTATTGTGGGATGAAGCGGCCCGGACCAACCTTACACGTACACTTACGTGAGACCGGTTCCACCGACTAACATGCACTAGTTGCATAAGGTGGCTGGCGGGTGTCTGTCTCTCCTACTTTAGTTGGAGCGGATTCGATGAACAGGGTCCTTATGAAGGGTAAATAGAAGTTGACAAATCACGTTGTGGCTTTCACGTAGGTAAGAAAACGTTCTTGCTAGAACCCTAATTCAGCCACGTAAAACTTGCAACAACAATTAGAGGACGTCTAACTTGTTTTTGCAGCAAGTGGTTTGTGATATGATATGGCCAAAGTTGTGATGAATGATGAATGATCTATATGTGATGTATGAGATGTTCATGCTATTGTAATAGGAATCACGACTTGCATGTCGATGAGTATGACAACCGGCAGGAGCCATAGGAGTTGTCTTTATTCTTTTATATGACCTGCGTGTCATTGAGAAATGCCATGTAAATTACTTTACTTCATTGCTAAACGCGTTAGCCATAGTAGTAGAAGTAATAGTTGGCGAGCAAGTTCATGGAGACACGATGATGGAGATCATGATGATGGAGATCATGGTGTCAAGCCGGTGACAAGATGATCATGGAGCCCCAAGATGGAGATCAAAGGAGCTATGTGATATTGGCCATATCATGTCACGTTTATTATTTGATTGCATGTGATGTTTATCATGTTTTTCATCTTGTTTACTTAGAATGACGGTAGTAAATAAGATGATCCCTCATAACAATTTCAAGAAGTGTTCTCCCCTAACTGTGCACCGTTGCTAAAGTTCGTCGTTTCGAAGCACCACGTGATGATCGGGTGTGATAGATTCTTATGTTCACATACAACGGGTGTAAGACAGTTTTACACGTGCAAAACACCTAGGGTTAACTTGACGAGCCTAGCATGTACAGACATGGCCTCGGAACACAGAAGACCGAAAGGTCGAGCATGAGTCATGTAGAAGATACGATCAACATGAAGATGTTCACCGACGTTGACTAGTCCGTCTCACGTGATGATCGGACACGGCCTAGTTAACTCGGATCATGTAATACTTAGATGACTAGAGGGATGTCTAATCTAAGTGGGAGTTCATTATATAATTTGATTAGATGAACTTTATTAACATGAACATTAGTCTAAAATATTTTACAATATGTCTTGTAGATCAAATGGCCCACGTAGTCCTCGACTTCAACGCGTTCCTAGAGAAAACCAAGCTGAAAGACGATGGCAGCAACTATACGGACTGGTTCCGGAACCTGAGGATCATCCTCATCGCTGCCAAGAAAGATTACGTCCTACAAGCACCGCTGGGTGAAGCTCCCGTCCCACAGAACCAAGACGTTATGAACGCTTGGCAGACACGTGTTGATGACTACTCCCTCGTTCAGTGCGGCATGCTTTACAGTTTAGAGCCGGGGCTCCAAATGCGTTTTGAGAGACATGGAGCATATGAGATGTTCGAAGAGCTGAGAATGGTTTTTCAAGCTCATGCCCGGATCGAGAGATATGAAGTCTCCGATAAATTCTTCAGCTGTAAGATGGAGGAAAATAGTTCTGTCAGTGAGCACATACTCACTATGTCTGGGTTACATAACCGCTTGTCTCAGCTGGGAGTTAATCTCCCGGATGATGCGGTCATTGACAGAATCCTCCAGTCGCTTCCACCAAGCTACAAGAGCTTTGTGATGAACTTCAACATGCAGGGGATGCAAAAGACCATTCCTGAGTTGTTTGCAATGCTGAAATCAGCAGAGGTAGAAGTCAAGAAGGAACATCAAGTGTTGATGGTCAATAAAACCACTAAGTTCAAGAAGGGCAAGGGTAATAAAGCCTTCAAGAAGGACGGCAAGGAAGTTGCCGTGCCCGGCAAGCAAGCTACCGGGAAGAAGCCAAAGAATGGACCCAAGCCCGAGATTGAGTGCTTTTATTGCAAGGGAAGCGGTCATTGGAAGCGGAACTGCCCCAAATACTTAGCAGACAAGAAGGCCGGCAAAACAAAAGGTATATGTGATATACATGTGATTGATGTGTACCTTACCAGTAATCGTAGTAGCTCTTGGGTATTTGATACCGGTGCAGTTGCTAACATTTGTAACTCACAGTAGGAACTACGGAATAGGCGGAGACTGGCAAAGGACGAGGTGACGATGCGCGTCGGGAATGGTTCCAAAGTCGATGTGATCCCCGTCGGCACGCTACCTATTCATTTACCTACGGGATTAGTTTTAAACCTCAATAATTGTTATTTAGTACCAGCTTTGAGCATGAACATTGTATCGGGATCTCGTTTAATACGAGATGGCTACTCATTTAAATCCGAGAATAATGGTTGTTCTATTTATATGAGAGATATGTTTTATGGTCATGCTCCTATGGTGAATGGTTTATTCTTTATGAATCTCGAACGTAATACTACACATGTTCATAATGTGAGTGCCAAAAGATGCAAGGTTGATAATGATAGTCCCACATACTTGTGGCATTGCCGCCTTGGTCACATAGGTGTCAAACGCATGAAGAAGCTCCATGCAGATGGACTTTTAGAGTCTCTTGATTATGAATCATTTGACACGTGCGAACCATGCCTTATGGGTAAAATGACCAAGACTCCGTTCTCAGGAACAATGGAGCGAGCAACCAACTTATTGGAAATCATACATACTGATGTGTGCGGTCCAATGAGTGTTGAGGCTCGCGGTGGCTATCGTTATGTTCTCACCCTCACAGATGATTTGAGTAGATATGGATATATTTACTTAGTGAAGCACAAGTCTGAAACCTTTGAAAAGTTCAAGGAATTTCAGAGTGAGGTTGAGAATCAACATGACAATAAAATCAAGTTTCTACGATCAGATCATGGAGGAGAATACTTGAGTCACGAATTTGGCACACACTTAAGAAAATGTGGAATAGTTTCACAACTCACGCCGCATGGAACACCTCAGCGAAACGGTGTGTCCGAACGTCGTAATCGCACTCTATTAGATATGGTGCGGTCTATGATGTCTCTTACCGATCTACCGCTATCTTTTTGGGGCTATGCTTTAGAGACTGTCGCATTCACTTTAAATAGGGCTCCGTCGAAATCCGTTGAGACGACACCGTATGAATTATGGTTTGGGAAGAAACCTAAGCTGTCGTTTCTAAAAGTTTGGGGATGCGATGCTTATATCAAGAAACTTCAACCTGAAAAGCTCGAACCCAAGTCGGAAAAATGCGTCTTCATAGGATACCCAAAAGAAACTATTGGGTATACCTTCTACCTCAGATCCGAAGGCAAGATCTTTGTTGCCAAGAATGGGTCCTTTCTAGAGAAGGAGTTTCTCTCGAAAGAAATAAGTGGGAGGAAAGTATAACTTGATGAAGTGTTACCTCTTGAACCGGAAAATGGCACAACTCAAGAAAATATTCCTGAGGTGCCTGCACCGACTAGAGAGGAAGTTAATGATGATGATCATGAAACTTCTGATCAAGTAGCTACTGATCTTCGAAGGTCCACAAGGACACGTTCCGCACCAGAGTGGTACGGCAACCCTATCTTGGAAATCATGTTGTTAGACAACGGTGGACCTTCGAACTATGAAGAAGCGATGGCGGGCCCGGATTCCGACAAATGGCTAGAAGCCATGAAATCCGAGATAGGATCCATGTATGAAAACGAAGTATGGACTTTGACTGACTTGCCCATTGAACGGCGAACCATAGAGAATAAATGGATCTTTAAGAAGAAGACAGACACGGATGGTAATGTGACCATCTATAAAGCTCGGCTTGTCGCTAAGGGTTATCGACAAGTTCAAGGGGTTGACTATGATGAGACTTTCTCATCGGTAGCGAAGCTAAAGTCCGTCCGAATCATGTTAGCAATTGCCGCGTTTTACGATTATGAAATATGGCAAATGGACGTCAAAACGGCATTCCTTAATGGTTTCCTTAAGGAAGAATTGTATATGATGCAGCCGGAAGGTTTTGTCGATCCTAAGAATGCTGACAAGGTGTGCAAGCTCCAACGCTCGATTTATGGGCTGGTGCAAGCATCTCGGAGTTGGAACATTCGCTTTGATGAGATGATCAAAGCGTTTGGGTTTACACAGACTTATGGAGAAGCCTGCGTTTACAAGAAAGTGAGTGGGAGCTCTGTAGCATTTCTCATATTATATGTAGATGACATACTTTTGATGGGAAATGATATAGAACTCATGGATAGCATCAAGGCCTACTTGAATAAGAGTTTTTCAATGAAGGACCTTGGAGAAGCTGCTTATATATTACGCATCTAAATCTATAGAGATAGATCGAGACGCCTCATAGGTCTTTCACAAAGCACATACCTTGATAAGATATTGAAGAAGTTCAATATGGATCAATCTAAGAAGGGGTTCTTGCCTGTGTTACAAGGTGTGAAATTGAGCTCGGCTCAAAGTCCGACCATGGCAGAAGATATAGAAGAGATGAGTGTCATCCCCTATGCCTCAGCCATAGGTTCTATTATGTATGCCATGCTGTGTACCAGACCTGATGTAAACCTTGTCGTAAGTTTGGTAGGAAGATACCAAAGTAATCCCGGCAAGGAACACTGGACAGCGGTCAAGAATATCCTGAAGTACCTGAAAAGTACTAAGGAGATGTTTCTCGTTTATGGAGGTGACGAAGAGCTCGTCGTAAAGGGTTACGTCGACGCTAGCTTCGACACAGATCTGGATGACTGAAAGTCACAAACCGGATACGTGTATATTTTGAATGGTGGGGCAGTAAGCTGGTGCAGTTGCAAGCAGAGCGTCGTGGCGGGATCTACGTGTGAAGTGGAGTACATGGCAGCCTCGGAGGCAGCACATGAAGCAATTTGGGTGAAGGAGTTCATCACCGACCTCGGAGTCATACCCAATGCGTCGGGGCCAATCAAGCTCTTCTGTGACAACACTGGAGCTATTGCACTTGCCAAGGAGCCCAGGTTTCATAAGAAGACAAGGCACATCAAGCGTCGCTTCAACTCCATTCGTGAAAATGTTTAGGATGGAGACATAGATATTTGTAAAGTACATACGGACCTGAATGTAGCAGATCCGTTGACTAAACATCTCCCTAGGGTAAAACATGATCAACACCAGAATTCCATGGGTGTTCGATTCATCACAATGTAACTAGATTATTGACTCTAGTGCAAGTGGGAGACTGTTGGAAATATGCCCTAGAGGCAATAATAAAAGCATTATTATTATATTTCCTTGTTCATGATAATTGTCTTTATTCATGCTATAATTGTGTTATCCGGAAATCGTAATACATGTGTGAATAACAGACACCAACATGTCCCTAGTAAGCGTCTAGTTGACTAGCTCGTTAATCAACAGATAGTCATGGTTTCCTGGCTATGGACATAAGATGTCATTGATAACAAGATCACATCATTAGGAGAATGATGTGATGGACAATACCCAATCCTAAACATAGCATAAAGATCGTATAGTTCGTTTGCTAGAGTTTTGCAATGTCAAGTATCTTTTCCTTAGACCATGAGATCGTGTAACTCCCGGATACCGTAGGAGTGCTTTGGGTGTACCAAACGTCACAACGTAACTGGGTGACTATAAAGGTATACTACGGGTATCTCCGAAAGTGTCTGTTGGGTTGACACGGATCAAGACTGGGATTTGTCACTCCGTATGACGGAGAGGTATCATTGGGCCCACTCGGTAATGCATCATCATAATGAGCTCAAAGTGACCAAGTGTCTGGTCACGGGATCATGCATTACGGTACGAGTAAAGTGACTTGCCGGTAACGAGATTGAACGAGGTATTGGGATACCGACGATCGAATCTCGGGCAAGTAATATATCGGTTGACAAAGGGAATTGCATACGGGGTTGATTGAATCCTCGACATCGTGGTTCATCCGATGAGATCATCGTGGAGCATGTGGGAGCCAACATGGGTATCCAGATCCCGCTGTTGGTTATTGACCGGAGAGTCGTCTCGGTCATGTCTGCTTGTCTCCCGAACCCGTAGGGTCTACACACTTAAGGTTCGGTGACGCTAGGGTTGTGAAGATATGTATATGCAGTAACCCGAATGTTGTTCGGGGTCCCGGATGAGATCTTGGACGTCACGAGGAGTTCCAGAATGGTCCGGAGGTAAAGAATTATATATAGGATGTGCAGTTTCGGCCATCGGGACAAGTTTCGGGGTACCCGGTATTGTACCGGGACCACCGGAAGGGTCCCGGGGGTCCACCGGGTGGGGCCACCTATCCCGGAGGGCCCCATGGGCTGAAATAGGAGGGAACCCAGCCCCTAGTGGGCTGGGGCGCCAGCCCCTAGGGGGCCCATGCGGCTAGGGCTAAGGGGAAACCCTAGAGGGGGCGCCCCCCTTGCCTTGGGGAGCAAGCCCCACCCTAGGCCGCCGCCCCCCCTAGTAGATTCCATCTACTAGGGCCGGCGCCCCCCCCCCCCTAGCACCCCTATATATAGTGGGGGAGAGGAGGGACTTGATCCCACGCTTTTGGTGCTTCCCTCTCTCCCTGTTACATCTCTCTCTTTCTTAGTATAGGCGAAGCCCTGCTACTGTGACGCCCTGCATCCACCACCACGCCGTCGTGCTGCTGGATCATCACCAACCTCTCCTTCCCCCTTGCTGGATCAAGAAGGAGGATACGTCTCCCGTCCCGTACGTGTGTTGAACGCGGAGGTGACGTCCGTTCGGCGCTGGTCATCGGTGATTTGGATCACGTTGTGTACGACTACTTCATCCTCGTTCTAACGAACGCTTCCGCTCGCGATCTACAAAGGTATGTAGATGCAATCTGAATACTCGTTGCTTGATGAACTCCTAGATGGATCTTGGTGAAACGAGTAGGAAATTTTTTGTTTTCTGCAACGTTCCCCAACAACGTGGTAGGTGCTCGATGCTGTGATGCTGACCTTGCCGGGTTTGCAGGAGGGGAGCGACAGCAGGAGGAGCCATAGACGGCTACTCCTAACACACCACCCCCATCGACTACGCCACCGCGGGGGGCGTCCCCGGCAAGGGCATCAGGCACGGAGCCACACCCATGGAGGAAGAGGGGAACTTGGGCGCTGGTGGCTCTGCCACGATGCCAAATGCTGGCGGAGAGGGGACTTCTGCTTCACAGCCTGGCACTGGTGAGTCGCCTGTCCTTCGTCTCTGTTTTTCCCTTATTCTTTCCCTGGCTTCATTGCTCCCATTGCTTCCCAGGCCCTCCTTCAACAGAGGACGTGGATACCATTGCTGGGAACATTGCTGAGGAGGCCGCCAAGCATGCTGCCGAGGACAACGCGGCTGGGGCCGCCAAGGTGACCGGCGAGGCTTCTGCCGAGGGCGCCAGCGGTGGACCTGCCGGTGGGGCCAGCTAGGCCTCCGCCGAGGGAGAGGTGGTGGGGGACCAGCCTCCCTCCTCCTCAACCTTGGGCCCCGGCAGGTGGGCGACGATCTCTTCGTCCACCTCCCAGGGGCGTCAAGCCGGGCGCCCGCCGAAGGGGATGTTTTTGACGGCGAGGTGCTTGCCGCCACCGGGCTCAAGGTGGTTGATGAGCCAGGCATGGGTGGCGATGGTTCTCTAGAAGAGCAGCTTTTCCGTGCCATGGCGGCCAATTTCCGGAAGCTCCAAGTGCTCTACCGTGCTCGCCTGGACAAGGTCAAGTCCAGGATGGCAACGGTGGACAACGCGGAGGTGGACTTCAAGGCGCGCGTTGCCGAGACGCAGACCTGGTTCCACCAGGCTCGCGAGGAGCAGAGGGCCTTCTAGGAGAAATTGGCCGAGCACGATGTGGAGCTCACCATGAAGATGGCCGACATCAAGAAGGCCCAGGTAAAGGCAGCGAACTTGGCTGCCGCGGCCGAGGCCGCCCGGAACCAGCATCAAGCCACCTTGAATTCCGAGGAAGAGGACCTCACCGCGCGCGAGGTGAAGCTTGCCGCAGTGCTCCGTGGCAAGGATGAGGAGATCGAGGCCCTTGTCGCACGTCGGACTCGCGAGCTGGAGCAGAGGCACAAGGAGGCACTCGATGCCCAGGCTCTGGCCCATGCCGGCAAGGTAAGGGAGTTGGAGGTGGCGCAAGACGAGCTGAAGGAGTAGGCCCTCAAGCTGTCCAACGAGAAGAGCACGCTAAAGAGCGCCTTGGTGGAGGCGCAAGGAGCGGTCATCAACAGGGCTGGGGAGCTCTCTGAAGCGGAAAACTCCGTCAGAGACCTCAAGCTGAAGCTGGAGGATCTCGAGAAGATGCTGTCGGAGAGTAGGGCTCGGGAGGAGACCTTGACCAGGAGCCTGAAGGAGGAGAAGCAGCTGCGGGCGAATGAGGCCGCCTCCCACCAGGATTATATGGTGGGCGAGAACAGATGGATCAGCCACCTGGAGGAGGTCGCCGGCAGGGTCACCTCGCAGTTGGCCACCATGGGGATGCCACACGTGAGGAACGCCCCTGAGCGCAGCGGGACCGTCAACTCCAAGTTGACCCTGTTCTTCGAGGGCGTCCTCGGAGCCTTGGCGTATCTTCACTCCAACAGGACGGCCACGCTGGCCGAGGAGGCCTGGCGACTTTGCCGGAAGGTCGTGACCAAGGTCCTCACCAAGACAGCGTACTGGAATCCCGATCTTGACTTCGCGGCCGCGATGAAGAGCTTGTCGGATGGTGCTGACCTCACGGTGCTCAAGGAGCGCATCAAGCCCATCACCGACTGCATCAACGAAATCAAGAGGGTGGAAGGCCAGCGCCGGGATTAGGTATCCCGTTCTTCTTCGCCGCTGCGGGTTCCCGAACAAGACAAATTTTATCTTTAGTTAGAACTGCAGCTATGATGTGATGTAATATAACTCTGAAGTACTCTTAATTTTCATGAATGTTATTTCCCCGTTCGATTCCTCTTTGTATGCGTGCCCTACGTCGATCGGGAAGGCTTGCCGGCGCGGAAGCCCCTAGCGGTGTTTTGGGGACGGATCCCCATGGCCAGCCGGGTACGCATGCTGCCGGACAAGCCACCTTTCCGTTCTGAACGTGGCCACTCGAACTGTCGAGCTTGACTCGAGTCAGAATCGGGGGCGTTGCAGATCGCGGAAGGCTACTCTGCCATTCTCGATGCAGCCGCTTGAGCTGTTGAGCGGACTCGAAACAGGGCAAGGGCGTTGCCGATCATGGTAGAGCCCCCTGGCGTGCAGGTTTCTCATACAAAGCAAATATCTCCAGGGGAATAACCTCAAATAAGAAGGGTTGACAAATAAGGGTTCACTGCAACTTAGCTTCTGTTTGCGATCGCTCGAGTGTCGATCTTCTAGCCTCCTTTCTTCTTCAAGGGTCACGAAGATGAAGAAGTGCCGGGCTAACTGCTAGAGCCGAGTCTCACAATTGCGCCCGTACCTGGCGCGCCAAAGATGTCGGTGGGAACGACACATATGGGATCACAAGAATCCCTACTACGGTTGCGGGGCGCGGGGTCGTGAGAAGAGCGGATCAAACAGATAGCACGCGGTTCGTTTATCCAGGTTCAGGCCACGGGGACGCGTAAAACCCTACTCCTGCTTTGGTGGATTGTATATCTGTGTTCTTGAGCTAGCTATGGGGCGTGAGGAGCTGCAAAAAGCCGAATCCTCCTCCTGGTCACCTCGGGCCTCCTTTTATAGGAAAGGGGTGGCCACAGTAGCTCCAGGAGGTGGAAAGGGAACAGTGATGCGAGGTTATCCCTCGCATTACATGACAGGGCGCATTTAATGCGTCTTGTCCAGGTGTCCTTGCTTTATCGGGGATGGGGGAGAGCCCTGTCTTGTCCGTCGCCGCTCCCTCTCGCGTCGACACGCGCCCTGGCCAGCGGCGCCCGCAGTGCCATGTAGGCAGGCAGGCAGCTGAGGTGGCGCAGTGGTGGGTCTCCACAAAGATCTGCATGCCGCCACACAGGTGCCTGCCCAGCTGGTTGGGTCGGTAGCTGCATGCGAACGGCGGTGGAGGTTTGACTGGCGTGGGCCTAATGGTGGCCCAACGGGTGTTCTTGGAAAGGGCCTTGCCGGGCCCCCGGCAAGGGTCTTGCCGTGGCGCCTGCTGTCATCATCTTGTAAAGGGTGTATCTGATCTTGAATGTCTTCACAAAGATCTGCATGTCACCATGGGGATGGCTCCCGAATCCTTGCCCCATGGGGGCAGTGGACTCAAGGGTGACTCACTCCGTAGGTGTGGGGCGAGCTGCCACGGCAAGGGTCTTGCTGGGTTTGCTAAAACCGCCTCCCGGCAAGGATCTTGCTGGGGGAGGGGTCCGCTTCGTCACCTTTTCTCTTTGTGGTCTTGGTCTTGGCTTCTTTCTGCTTTTCCTGAGCTTCGGCCTTACCTTGGCTCACCTCCCTTGCCTTGCTCAGTGTGGTGGTGCCCATGGCTCAGACTACCCATGCACAGTTATAGGTGTACAAAAAGTGTACCCCTCTTTTTGTACACCTACAATTACTATTAATTTATATTGGGTATGACTATGATTGGATCTCTTTTACCATGAATTATAATGTTTAGTCAGTCCTTGATCTATAAAGGTGCTCTGCATTTATGTTTTGCGGTCTCAGAAAGGGCTAGCGAGATACCATCTTGTTATATCATATTATGATTGTTTTGAGAAACTGTTGTCATCCGAGATTTATTATTACTGCTCGCTAGTTGATTATGCCATTGACATGAGTAAACATGAGACCTAAATGTTATTGTGAATATGGTAAGTTCATAATCTTTGCTGAAAACTTGAATGTTGGCTTTACATATTTACAACAACAAGAGCAAACAGAGTTTGTAAAAGTTTTTTTATCACTTTTAGTTTGTCAACTGAATTGCTTGAGGACAAGCAAACGTTTAAGCTTGGGGGAGTTGATACATCTCCGTCGTATCTACTTTTCCAAACACTTTCGCCCTTTTTTGGACTCTAACTTGCATTATTTGAATGGAACTAACCCGGACTGGCGCTGTTTTCAGCAGAATTGCCATGGTGTTATTTTTGTGCAGAAATAAAAGTTCTCGGAATGACCTGAAAATCAACGGAGAATTATTTTGGAATTAATAAAAAATACCGGCGAAAGAATCAAGGCCAGGGGCCCCACACCCTGTCCACGAGGGTGGGAGGCGCGCCAGCCCCCCTGGCGCGCCACCCTGCCTCATGGGCCCCCTAGAGCTGCACCGACATCAACTCCAACTCTATATATTCGTGTTCGAGGAGAAAAAATTCAGAGAGAAGGATTCATCACGTTTTACGATACGGAGCCGCCGCCAAGCCCTAATCTCTCTCGGGAGGGCTGATCTGGAGTCTGCTCAGGGCTCCGGAGAGGAGAATCCGTCGCCATCGTCATCATCAACCATCCTCCATCACCAATTTCATGATGCTCACCGCCGTGCGTGAGTAATTCCATCGTAGGCTTGCTGGACGGTGATGGGTTGGATGAGATTTATCATGTAATCGAGTTGGTTTTGTTAGGGTTTGATCCCTAGTATCCACTATGTTCTGAGATTGATGTTGCTATGACTTTGCTATACTTAATGCTTGTCACTAGGGCCCTGGTGCCATGATTTCTGATCTGAACCTATTATGTTTCCATGAATATATGTGAGTTCTTGATCCTATCTTGCAAGTCTATTGTCACCTACTATGTGTTATGATCCGGCAAACCGAAGTGACAATAATCAGGACAACTCCCGGTGATGACCATAGATTGAGGAGTTCATGTATTCACTATGTGTTAATGCTTTGGTCCGGTACTCTATTAAAAGGAGGCCTTAATATCCCTTAGTTTCCATTAGGACCCCGCTGCCACGGGATGGTAGGACAAAAGATGTCTTGCAAGTTCTTCTCCATAAGCACGTATGACTATATTAGGAATACATGCCTACATTACATTGATGAATCGGAGCTAGTTCTGTGTCACCCTATGTTATGACTGTTACATGATGAACCGCATCCGACATAATTCTCCATCACCGATCCAATGCCTATGTGCTTTTCACATATTGTTCTTCGCTTATTTATTTTTCCGTTGCTACTGTTACAATCACTACAAAGCCCCAAAATATTACTTTTACTACCGTTACCGTTACTTCCATACTACTTTGCTACTAAATACTTTGCTGCAGATATTAGGTTATCCAGGTGTGGTTGAGTTGACAACTCAACTGCTGATACTTGAGAATATTCTTTGGATCCCCTTGTGTCGAATCAATAAATTTGGGTTTTATACTCTACCCTCGAAAACTGTTGTGATCCCCTATATACTTGGGGGTTATCATTGCGCCTAATATAGACATCATTTCCTGCATATTTCGATGCTCTTTCAACTTTGACCAAGCCAATACTAGGGGTTCGTCTCACTTTCTCAGGATTGAGCCAGCTACATCTGAATACGATGGGCTTCACTCCTTGTAAACCACAATATTGCAGCTCATAAATTTCTTCGATGGTTCCATAGTAGTGACGTCCATCTGTCCCTAGACAATAGACCGCACTATTTATTGACCTTTGGTTGGGCCTCTCACACGTGTGTTTATCAGTGTGGAAGCGATACCCATTCTTGTCGTAAGCCTTAAATGACTTGGCCTCGTATTCAAAACCTTTGGCTACTTGTCTCACTTTGGCGTCCATATCAACCTCCTGATATGCCTACAAGATTAATAGGAGATTGTCTGGTTAGTGGAAGCATTACCGGCAAGATCAACTTGAAGTAACATAAAGTTAGAAAAGTTACTTTTCTTGAGAACCAGGAAATGAGACCGCCATCAGCATTGGTATCTTCAAGAAGGTTTGCTGATTCTTTGTCGCTTGGGGGCCGTGGTAGCTTCCAGAATTCGTTCTGGAATTCCCTAGCAATGGGAAAAATTCAAGTTAGAACTCAAGACTAGTGAGTAGTTGTCAATAAAGGTGTTCTACACTTACTTTATGTACGGTTGCACTTCTTCCATGTCGGTCAAGACATAGATCATAATAGTTGACCACTCAGTAGGTGAAAAGTTCTTGGGCTTTGGTCCACTTGCTTTGCCACCTTGGTCTTCGAAGAGGCTAAGGTCGGAAATATTACTGGTGGCTTCTTCATTGTAATGAGGAGCTTGATTTAACTTAGTCTGAATACTTCCATGATAGTACTTTGTCTTGGCCGTGGCCACCTCCTCGTTCAGGTATGCCTCGGCTATGGAGGCTTCAATGCTGGCTTTATTCTTACATTTCCCACGAAGATGCTTGAACTCCCGTTCAGGTGCATACTGTCGTCGGAACTGCACAGGTCATCCCATTCTAGCCTCATACGCAAGATGTAAGATCATAGGTTGCATCGGATTACAGAAACCTGGCGGAAATATCATCTCTAACTTTCATAGCAACTCAGGTGCTTGTTCCTCCAACTTTGCAACCACTTAATAATCTAGTTCTTTGGCACAAAGCTGACGGAAGAAGTAGCTCAACTCCGCAAGCGCTCGCCAAATATCCTCTCTGACATACCCTCGAATCATCACAGGAATTATCCGCTCAAGCCATACATGGTAGTCATGACTCTTGAGGCCTCCTATTTGCTTTGTAGCCATATTCTCTCCCCTCATGATATTAGCTACATATCCATCAGGGAAGTACAAATTGTTCACAAGCCATTGGAGAATTTCCTTCCTTTGGGGCATTGAAGGGGTGAAAGGGGCAGGTGGCTTCTTCCAAGAATTACCTTTTGCACGAGGCACCAAATTTAATTTTGGCATGTTGCATAGCTTGGCTTGATCGATCCTAGCCTGAACGTTATCCTTTGACTTCTCGGTGTCGAGGAGCGTGCCGAGTAAGGCCTCCGCAGTATTCTTTTCAGTGTACATTACATCAATGTTGTGTGGAAGTAGAAGATCTTTAAAGTAAGGGATCCTCCATAAGCTTGGAATGTGAGTCCACTGGTATGTCTCTTCATATCCCACAAAACCTTTCCCATCGAGCTTTTCCTCGAGAGCATCTAACTCATCCTTAAGCTGGGCACCGGTCATAATAGGTGGTGATGGGTCATCAACAATAACACATTTTTGGAAGTGCATAGTGTCTTGTCTGTATGGGTGATCAAGACGAAGGAACTGCCGATGTTGGTCAAAGCATACATACTTGTGACCCTTAGCCAGCCAAATGAAAGTCACACGCTGTCGACACACTGGGAAAGGCCACTTCCCCTTTACACACCAACCTGAAAATATCGCACATGCCGGTAGGTCATGTAGCGATGTGTGGTACCAGATATGCATATGAAGTGCTTCTTTGAAACGGCATCGTATGTTTGGACCCCATTGTTACAAGCAACAAGTAAGTCGTCCACCGATGGCTCCATATACATACTCATATGCTTCCCAGGATAGTTAGGACCTGGAATTATCAACGTCAGGAACATGTGATGCCGTTGCATGCAAACGCTAGGGGGCAGATTCAGGGGGATAACATATACTAGCGAACAATAGTATATGGCAGTCATCAAACCATATGGATTGAACCCGTCAGTTGTTATCCCAACAGCTACACTCTTCTAGTCATCGGTTTTCTTATGAATTTCAACAAATTTCTTCCATGCTTCACTATCTCGTGGATGTTGCATAATTTTTGTATTGTACATCTTCCCTTCCGCAGCCCATCTCATATATTGGGCAGTTTCCTTAGTCATATAAAGCCTCTGGATCCTTTCTGTGAATGAAAGATATCAAAGGATATTGACGGCAATTGTGAGCCGCCTCTTGCTACCACCATCATCTATTACCTCCATATACCTAGAGGATTTGCACTTGACACAATAATTCGTATCTTTATGTTCATTTCTAAATAACATGCATCCGTTTGGACAAGCATTTATTTGCTCATACGGCATCTTAAGTGAACCGAGGATTTTGTTCGACTCGTACATGTTCTTTGGCAATATATTTTCTTTAGGCAACAGGCTAGCAATAACTGACAATAACTCATTGAAGCAAATTATGCCCATGTTATGGTTTGCCTTCAGGACCATTAGGCGTGCAATGCCGTCTAGTTGAGTAACCTCTGTCTGGGCGTCAAGGGGTTTCTATGCCGCAAACAAAGCTGCATGATACTCTTTAGGGCTTTCCGGCGGCTCCTCAGAGTTCGGGGCCTCCCGCGGATCCGCATGACGGATGTCATCTAACAGGTTTTCAATCCGAGTACCATATTCGCCGGTGCGTGGTCGCACCACCTCCGCCCTGGACTGTTCTGTCTCACCATGAAAGATCCACCGGTAATAGCCTGGAGTAAACCCATATTTTCCTAAGTGATTACTTATAGTAATCTTATCTCTTTTAGTCTGTTTATCACACTCTGTGCATGGGCACCAAATTCCATGAACTGGCATTTCTGCAACAAATACTAATTCCAGGAAGTCATTGGTCTTTGACCTCCACTCAGGGGTCATACCCTCCATGCTGGGATGTCCGGTGTACATCCACTCACGTTCTTCCATCCTCTGATATAAAGTGAAACACACACATAATTTTTTTATGTAACAAATGGTTCCATCAAGTTTTATGACATGCACTGAGCTATGTAATAGGTAAATATAGGTCCTAATCCCACACGAGAATGTGTAGGGTAGGTCCGCTTCCATACCGTACTCCGACCCAAGAAAAAATTTCAGCAGCACCTCCCCGTTGTTCTCCAAATACACGTCTCAGCAATAACACAAGAGGATGTGTATCTAGAGAACAACAAGGAGACACTGTCGAAATTCTGTCTCGGATCTAAGTACATCATGAAAACGACCCTCCTACACATCCTCGGTTTGTCCATGGAAAACATGCACAATTCGGAAGAGTTGAGGTTATAAATATGCAAAGACTTGCATATTTATAGATACAACCCTTCCGAATGAGAGACACCTAGGTTACACGAATATTTAGGTGATCTACAAATAATGAAAACCTACACATGAACGAGAAGAGATTACCCTTGAAGCATGCAACGGAATTCACTCTCTATATTGTCAAAATAGATGCATGTCCTGCATGAAAGAATGAGTAGTGTCAACAGCACATCCACCCACACATACACCAACATCACTCACTAACACACACACATACAAAGCACACACTCACACACATTATTCACTATGCATATATATACACATTTTATTGTAATGGAGAGGGGGGAAACCCCTTTTATTTCAAAACAACGAGATTGAGTAGGGGCTCACCAACGGGGCAGGGGGCGGCGGGGGAGGTGGATGTCGGACGTGGTAGAGCTCAGTGGAGGGGATGCCGCACCGGTGGTGCTCGATGAAGCTTGGCCGAGATGGTGGCAGTGGACGAGCTTGGTGGAGGTGGCGGTGGGGGGGCTCGGTGCAGGTGGAGGGGTCGTGGGAGGCAATCCCCGTGGCGGCGGTGGAGGAGCCGCCGTTGGCGGCAGAGCTCGCTGGATGGGGCAGCGGCGCTGAGGGGCGGCGGCAGACAGAGGGTGGAGGGGCGAGAGAAACAGAGAGAATAGAGGAGTGAGCCCGTGCGAGGAGAAAATTTTGCATAAGTTCCCGCGGGAAACATTTTCGAGAGTAAACTTTTAGCGACACTCGGTAAAAGTGTTAACCTAGATCTCGGGGGCTTTTCCAAGAGCCGCACCGACAGTGGTTACTGAGAGTTGGCCAACAGCACTCCGCAATGGCCACATTTTCCGAGAGCCACTCTCGGCAACGCATCTAACCTAGATCTTTTCCCTTCTTGTGCATTCTCGATAATATGTATTATACTTTTTTTGTTGTTTTCTTCCATGCCTGGCAAACAACCTTAGCACATCATAATTACCGTCTTGTATTTTTTTTAGATGGGCCTCGCCCGGTTCTAGAGACAGGCACCCCTCCGGTGGCCCCGACGGTCTAGGGCGTTGTTCGGCACCTAGAGGGTGTAGTCCATGGTGAAAAACTACTTCTCCGTGTTAGCGCATGTCATCGCAATATGACAGACCAAGTCTCGGCTCGTTCTGTCACATAATCACCCACCGAAGACTCTGTCTCGGGGACGAACGCAGCCGGTCATCGACGTTCCCGCCCGTGTGTGTGGTTTGTGAGGCACATGGCACATCAAGGACGTGTGTTGCTTATTAAAATAGCACACCACCCCTGCATGCATATGCATGGGTAACAAGCATGCAGGCGTGCCCCCCCCGGCGGTCTCTATATCGAGCACCCATCCGGTGGCCCCGGCGGTCTAGGGCGTTGATCGGCACCGAGAGGGTGTAGTCCATGGTGAATAACTGCTTCTCCGTGTTAGTGCATGTCATCGCAAGATGACAGACCTAGTCTAGGCCCGTTCTTCGAGATAGTCTATGGGTATCGAGAGGGAATGTGTTTGGTTTTGTGCAGGAAGTGCAGGTACTGTTTCTCCGTTGGCCTCGAAACTTCTTGTGCTCTCAAAGGAGGCCATCGCATGTATATGCATGGGCTATACGGTGGCCCCTGCAGTATAGGATGTTGACCGGCACCGAGAGAGGGGGTAGGCCACTGTAAACAGCTGCTTCTTCTCGTGTGTATTACTTTATACTCTTTAAATTTCTCTCTCGGTGCCGGTGTAGAAAGTTGACCAGCACCGAGAGGGTGTAGACCATGGTGAATAACTGCTTCTTCTAATGTTTTTTTACTATACACTCTTTAAAGTTCTCTCAGTGTCGTTCTAGAAAGTGTTGGAAATATGCCCTAGAGGCAATAATAAATTAGTTATTATTATTATATTTCATTGTTCATGATAATCGTTTATTATCCATGCTAGAATTGTATTGATAGGAAACTCAGATACATGTGTGGATACATAGACAACACCATGTCCCTAGTAAGCCTCTAGTTGACTAGCTCATTGATCAATAGATGGTTACAGTTTCCTGACCATGGACATTGGATGTCGTTGATAACGGGATCACATCATTAGGAGAATGATGTGATGGACAAGACCCAATCCTAAGCCTAGCACAAGATCGTGTAGTTCGTTTGCTAAAGCTTTTCTAATGACAAGTATCATTTCCTTAGACCATGAGATTGTGCAACTCCCGGATACCGTAGGAGTGCTTTGGGTGTGCCAAACGTCACAACATAATTGGGTGGCTATAAAGGTACACTACAGGTATCTCCCAAAGTGTTTGTTGGGTTGGCACGAATCGAGACTGGGATTTGTCACTCCGTGTAAACGGAGAGGTATCCATGGGCCCACTTGGTAGGACATCATCATAATGTGCACAACGTGACCAAGGAGTTGATCACGGGATGATGTGTTACGGAACGAGTAAAGAGACTTGCCGGTAAAGAGATTGAACGAGGTATCGGGATACCGACGATCGAATCTCGGGCAAGTATCGTACCGCTAGACAAAGGGAATTGTATCCGGGATTGATTAAATCCTTGACATCGTGGTTCATCCGATGAGATCATCGTGGAGCTTGTGGGAGCCAACATGGGTATCCAGATCCCACTGTTGGTTATTGACCAGAGAGTTGTCTCGGCCATGTCTGCATGACTCCCGAACTCGTAGGGTCTGCACACTTAAGGTTCGATGACGCTAGGGTTATAGGGAAAGTATGTACGCGGTTACCGAATGTTGTTCGGAGTCCCGGATGAGATCCCGGACGTCACGAGGAGTTCCGGAATGGTCCGGAGGTAAATATTAATATATAGGAAGTATGGTTTTGGCCACCGGAAGTGTTCCGGGCATCACCGATAGTGTACCGGGACCACCGGAGGGGTCCGGGGGTCCACCAGGTGGGGCCACCAGCCCCGGAGGCCTACATGGGCCAATGGTGGGAAGGGACCAGCCCCTAGGTGTGCTGGGGCGCCTCCCACCAAGGCCCAAGGCGCCTCCAAGAGGGGAGGGGGGCAAACCCTAGGGTAGATGGGCCCTAAGGCCCACCTCAGGTGCGCCTCCCCCTCCCCCCCTTGTGGCCGCCACCCTAGATGGGATCTAGGGCTGCCGCCACCCCTAGGGAGGAAACCCTAGGTGGGGGCGCAGCCCTCCCTCTCCCCCTATATATAGTGGAGGCAAAGGGGCAGCTCAACACATGAAGTTCCTCCCCTGTTGGCGCAGCCCTACCCCTCTCCCTCGTCGTCTCTCGGAGGGCTTGGCGAAGCCCTGCTAAAGTCCCGCGCTCCTCCACCACCACCACGCCATCGTGCTGCTGCTGGATGGAGTCTTCCCCAACCTCTCCTTCTCCCCTTGCTGGATCAAGGCGTAGGAGACATAACCGGGCTGTACATGTGTTGAACGCGGAGGCGCCGTGGTTCGGCGCTTAGATCGGAATCAACCACGATCTGAATCGCTACGAGTACGACTCCTTCATCCGCGTTCTTGCAATGCTTCCGCTTATCGATCTACAAGGGTATGTAGATGCTCTCTCCTTCCCCTCGTTGCTAGATTACTCCATAGATTGATCTTGGTGATGTGTAGAAAATTTTAAAATTCTGCTACGATCCCCAAGAGTGGCATCATGAGCTAGGTCTATGCGTAGTTTCTATGCACGAGTAGAACACAAAGCAGTTGTGGGAGTCAATATTGTCAATTTACTTGCTGTTACTAGTCTTACCTTGATTCGGCGGCATCGTGGGATGAAGCGGCCCGGACCGACCTTACACGTACTCTTACGTGAGACTGGTTCCACCGACTGACATGCACTAGTTGCATAAGGTGGCTAGCGGGTGTCTGTCTCTCCCACTTTAGTCGAATCGGATTTGATGAAAAGGGTCCTTATGTAGGGTAAATAGAAATTGGCATATCACGTTGTGGTTTTGGCGTAGGTAAGAAACGTTCTTGCTAGAAACCTATAGCAGCCACGTAAAAAGTTGCAACAACAATTAGAGGACGTCTAACTTGTTTTTGCAGCATATGCCTTGTGATGTGATATGGCCAAAAGGATGTGATGAATGATATATGAGATGTATGAGATTGATCATGTTCTTATAATAGGAATCACGACTTGCATGTCGATGAGTACGTATGACAACCGGCAGGAGCCATAGGAGTTGTCTTAATTTATTTATGACCTGTGTGTCAACATAAACGTCATGTAATTACTTTACTTTATTGCTAAAGCGTTAGCCATAGTAGTAGAAGTAATAGATGACGAGACAACTTCAAGAACACACGATGATGGAGATCATGGTGTCATGCCAGTGACAACGATGATCATGGAGCCCTGAAGATGGAGATCAAAAGGAGCAAAATGATATTGGCCATATCATGTCACTATTTGATTGCATGTGATGTTTATCATGTTTTACATCTTATTTTCTTAGAACGACGGTAGCTTAAATAAGATGATCCCTCATAATAATTTCAAGAAAGTGTTCCCCCTAACTGTGCACCGTTGCGAAGGTTCGTTGTTTCGAAGCACCACGTGATGATCGGGTGTGATAGATTCTAACATTCAAATACAACGGGTGTAAGCTAGATTTACACACGCAATACACTTAGGTTGACTTGAAGAGCCTAGCATGTACAGACATGGCCTCGGAACACGAAAGACCAAAAGGTCGAGCATGAGTCGTATAGAAGATACGATCAACATGAAGATGTTCACCGATGTTGACTAGTCCGTCTCACGTGATGATCGGACACGGCCTAGTTGACTCGGATCATGTTTCACTTAGATGACTAGACGGATGTCTATCTAAGTGGGAGTTCATTAAATAATTTGATTAGATGAACTTAATTATCATGAACATAGTCTAAATTGTCTTTGCAAATATGTTGTAGATAAATAGCTCATGTTGTAACTCCCTGTTTCAATACGTTCCTAGAGAAAGACCAAGTTGAAAGATATTGTAAGCAATGATGCGGACTAGGTCCGTAGTCCGAGGAGTGTCCTCACTGCTACACAGAAGGATTACGTCTTTGATGCACCGCTCGATGTGCAAACCCCTACAACGTCGTCTATGGATGTTATGAACACCTAACAGACACGTCCTGATGACTACTTGATAGTTTAGTGCACCATACTTTACGGCTTAGAATCGGGATTCCAATGACATTTTGAACGGCATGAGACATATGAGATGTTCGAAGAGCTGAAATTGGGATTTCAGGCTCATGCCCGTGTTGAGAGGTGTGAGACCTCTGACAAGTTCTTTTGCCAACAAGATGGAGGAGAATAGCTCAGCTAGTGAGCATGTGCTCATAATGTCTGGGTGCTACAATCACTTAAATCAAGTGGGAGTTAAACTTCCAGATAAGATAGTGATTGATAGAGTTCTCTAGCCACTATCACTAAGCTACTAGATCTACGTGATGAACTATGACATGCAAGGGATGGAGTTGATCCCGGAGCTGTTCGCGGTGCTTAAGACCACAAAAGGTAGAAATCAAGAAGGAGCATCAAGTGTTGATGGTTTAACAAGACCACTGGTTTCAAGAAGGGCAAGGGCTAGAAGGGAAACTTCATGGATGGCAAACCAGTTGCCGCTCCACTGAAGGAACCCAAGGTTGAACCCAAACCCGAGACTAAGTGCTTCTATTGTAAAGGGAATGGTCACTGGTAGCGGGATTACCCCAAATGCATGGTAGATAAGAAGGCTGGCAACTTCAACAAAATTTATACGTGTCATTAATGTGTACCTCACTAGTACCCCTGGTAGCACCTGGGTATTGGATACCGGTTCAGTTACTATTATTGGTGACTTGAAGCAAAAGCTACGGACTAAACGGAGACTGGCTAAGGGCGAGGTGACGATGTGTGTTGGAAGTGTTTCTAAAGTTGATGAGATCACCATCACACGCTCCATCTGCCTTCGGGATTAGTATTGAACCTAGATAAATGTTATCAGGTGTCTACGTTGAGCATGAATATGATTAGATCATGTTCATTGCAATACGGTCATTCATTTAAGTTAGAGAATAATGGTTATTCTGTTTACATGAATGATACCTTTCATGGTCATGCACCCTATGTGAATGGTTCATTGAATCTCGGTCGTGGTGATACACATGTTCACGCCAAAAGATGTAGAGTTACTAATGATAGTACCACTTTCTTGTGGCACTGCCGCTTAGGTCATATGGTGTAAGATGCATGAAGAAACTCCATGTCGATGGATGTTTGGAGTCACTTGATTTTGAATCACTTGACACATGCGAGCCATGCCTCATGGGCAGGATGACTAAGACTCCGTTTTCAGGTACAATGAAACGGACAAGTGACTTGTTGGAAATCATGCATGCTGATGCGTGTGATCCAATGAGAATTGAAGCATGCGGTGGATATCGCTATTTTCTCATCTTCACTGACGATTTGAATAGATACAGGTATATTTACTTAATGAAGCACAAGTCTGAAACGTTTGAAAAGTTCAAGCGATTTCAGAGTGAAGTTAAGAATCATCATAACAAAAAGATCATGTTCCTACAATCTGATCAAAAGGGGATTTTCTGAGTTATGAGTTTGGCAATCACTTAAGACATTGTGGATTTGTTTCACAGTTGAAGCCACCTGGAACACCACAGGGTAATGGTGTGTCCGGACGTCGTAATCAAACCTTATGAGAAATGGTGCGATCTATGATGTCTCTTACCAATCTACCGTTTTCATTTTGAGGTTATGCGTTAGAGACAGCTGCATTCACTTTAGATAGGACACCATCTAAGTCCGTTGAGACGACATCGTATGAACATTGGTTTGGCAAGAAACCAAAGTTGTCACTTCTTAATGTTTGGGGCTGCGATGCTTAAGGCTTCAGCCGGAGAAGCTCGAACCCAAAGCGGACAAACACATCTTCATAGGATACCCAAAGGTGACAGTTGGGTACACCTTCTATCTCAGATCCGAGGGCAAATTGTTTGTCGCTAAGAATGGGTCCTTTCTCGAGAAGGAGTTTCTCTCGAAAGAATTGAGTGGGAGGAAGATAGAACTTGGTGAGGTTGTCAAACCTTTACTTCAACCAGAGAGTGACGCAACACAGAAAGATGTTTTCTGTGGCGCCTACGTCTGTTGAATAGGAAGTTAATGATAGTGATCATGAAGCTTCGGATCAAGTTGCTATCGAACCTCGTGGGTCGACAAGGATATGTACTACTCTTGAGCGGTACGGTAATCCTGTCTTAGATATCATGTTGTTAGACAACAATGAACCTACGAGCTATGGAGAAGCGATGGTGGGCCTGTATTCCGACAAATGGTTAGAAGCCATGAAATCCGAGATAGGATCCATATATCAGAACAAAGTATGGACTTTGGTGTGTTGGGGAACGTAGTAATTTCAAAAAAAATCCAACGCACACGCAAGATCATGGTGATGCATAGCAACGAGAGGGGAGAGCGTGATCTATGTACCCTTGTAGATCGATAGCGGAAGCGTTATGACAACGTGGTTGATGTAGTCGTCCGTCTTCACGGCCCGACCGATCAAGCACCGAAACTACGGCACCTCCGAGTTTTAGCACACGTTCAGCTCGATGACGATCCCCGGACTCCGATCTAGCAAAGTGTCGGGGAAGAGTTCCGTCAGCACGATGGCGTGGTGACGATCTTGATGTACTACTGTCGCAGGGCTTCGCCTAAGCACCGCTACAATATTATCGAGGACTATGGTGGCAGGGGGCGCCGCACACGGCTAAGAATATGATCACATGGATCAACTTGTGTGTTTCTGGGGTGCCCCTGCCTCCGTATATAAAGGTTCAAGAGAGGAGGAGGCCGGCCGGCCCCTATGGCGCGCCAAGGAGGAGTCCTCCTCCTAGTAGGAGTAGGACTCCTACTAGGAGGGGGAAAGAAGTGGGGAGGGAGAAGGAAAGGGGGGCGCCGCCCCCCCTCTCCTAGTCCAATTCAGACCAGGGGGGAGGAGGCACGCGGCCCACCTTTGGCTGCCCCTCTCTCTCTCCACTAAGGCCCATATGGCCCATTTCTTCTCCCGGGGGGGTTCCGGTAACCCTCCGGCTTTCCGGTTTTCTCCGAAATCACCCGGAACACTTCCGATGTCCGAATATAGCCGTCCAATATATCAATCTTTATGTCTCGACCATTTCGAGACTCCTCGTTATGTCCGTGATCACATCCGGGACTCCGAACAACCTTCGGTACATCAAAACGTATAAACTCATAATATAACTGTCATCGAAACCTTAAGCGTGCGGACCCTACGGGTTCGAGAACAATGTAGAAATGACCGAGACATGTCTCCGGTCAATAACCAATAGCGGGATCTGGATGCCCATATTGGCTCCTACATATTCTATGAAAATCTTTATCAGTCAGACCGCATAACAACATACGTTGTTCCCTTTGTCATCGGTATGTTGCTTGCCCGAGATTCGATCGTCGGTATCCAATACCTAGTTCAATCTCGTTACCGGCAAGTCTCTTTACTCGTTCTGTAATACATCATATCGCAACTAACTCATTATTTGCATTGCTTGCAAGGCTTAAGTGATGTGTATTATCGAGAGGGCCCAGAGATACCTCTCCGACGATCGGAGTGACAAATCCTAATCTCGAAATACGTCAACCCAACATGTACCTTTGGAGACACCTGTAGAGTACCTTTATAATCACCCAGTTACGTTGTGACGTTTGGTAGCACACAAAGTGTTCCTCCGGCACACGGGAGTTACATAATCTCATAGTCATAGGAACATGTATAAGTCATGAAGAAAGCAATAGCAACATACTAAACGATCGGATGCTAAGCTAATGGAATGGGTCATGTCAATCAGATCATTCAACTAATGATGTGATACCATTAATCAAATGACAACTCTTTGTCAATGGTTAGGAAACATAACCATCTTTGATTAACGAGCTAGTCAAGTAGAGGCATACTAGTGACACTGTGTTTGTCTATGTATTCACACATGTATTATGTTTCCGGTTAATACAATTCTACCATGAATAATAAACTTTTATCATGATATAAGGAAATAAATAATAACTTTATTATTGCCTCTAGGGCATATTTCCTTCAGTCTCCCACTTGCACTAGAGTCAATAATCTAGATTACACAGTAATGATTCTAACACCCATGGAGCTTTGGTGCTGATCATGTTTTGCTCGTGGAAGAGGCTTAGTCAACGGGTCTGCTAAATTCAGCTCCGTATGTATCTTGCAAATCTTTATGTCTCCCACCTGGACTAGATCCCGGATGGAATTGAAGCGTCTCTTGATGTGCTTGGTTCTCTTGTGAAATCTGGATTCCTTTGCCAAGGCAATTGCACCAGTATTGTCACAAAAGATTTTCATTGGACCCGATGCACTAGGTATGACACCTAGATCGGATATGAACTCCTTCATCCCGACTCCTTCGTTTGCTGCTTCCGAAGCAGCTATGTACTCTGCTTCACATGTAGATCCCGCCACGACGCTTTGTTTTGAACTGCACCAACTGACAGCTCCACCGTTTAATGTAAACACGTATCCGGTTTGCGATTTAGAATCGTCCGGATCAGTGTCAAAGCTTGCATCAACGTAACCGTTTACAATGAGCTCTTTGTCACCTCCATATACGAGAAACATATCCCTAGTCCTTTTTAGGTATTTCAGGATGTCCTTGACCGCTGTACAGTGATCCACTCCTGGATTACTTTGGTACCTCCCTGCTAAACTTATAGCATGGCACACATCAGGTCTGGTACACAACATTGCATACATGATAGAGCCTATGGCTGAAGCATAGGGAACATCTTTCATTTTCTCTCTATCTTCTGAAGTATTCGGGCATTGAGTCTGACTCAACTTCACACCTTGTAACACAGGCAAGAACCCTTTCTTTGCTTGATCCATTTTGAACTTCTTCAAAATTCTGTCAAGGTATGTGCTTTGTGAAAGTCCAATTAAACGTCTCGATCTATCTCTATAGATCTTTATGCCTAATATGTAAGCAGCTTCACCGAGGTCTTTCATTGAAAAACTCTTATTCAAGTATCCCGTTATGCTATCCAGAAATTCTATATCATTTCAAATCAGTAATATGTCATCTACATATAATATCAAAAATGCTACAGAGCTCCCACTCACTTTCTTGTAAATACAGGCTTCTCCGAAAGTCTGTATAAAACCAAATGCTTTGATCACACTATCAAAGCATTTATTCCAACTCCGAGAGGCTTCGACCAGTCCATAAATGGATCGTTGGAGCTTGCACACTTTGTTAGCTCCCTTTGGATCG
The DNA here is from genome assembly GCA_034509565.1 of Triticum monococcum. Classification (NCBI taxonomy): domain Eukaryota; kingdom Viridiplantae; phylum Streptophyta; class Magnoliopsida; order Poales; family Poaceae; genus Triticum; species Triticum monococcum. The sequence continues at coordinate 754,094,344 of CM067843.1, read as the reverse complement.
ACAAAACCTTCTGGTTGCATCATATACAACTCTTCTTCTAGAAACCCATTCAGGAATGCAGTTTTGACATCCATTTGCCAAATTTCATAATCATAAAATGCAGCAATTGCTAACATGATTCGGACAGACTTAAGCATCGCTACAGGTGAGAAGGTCTCATCGTAGTCAACCCCTTGAACTTGTCGAAAACCCTTTGCGACAAGTCGAGCTTTGTAGACAGTAATATTACCGTCAGCGTCGGTCTTCTTCTTGAAAATCCATTTATTCTCTATTGCTTGCCGATCATCGGTCAAGTCAACCAAAGTCCATACTTTGTTCTCATACATGGATCCCATCTCAGATTTCATGGCTTCAAGCCATTTTGCGGAATCTGGGCTCACCATCACTTCTTCATAGTTCGTAGGTTCATCATGATCTAGCAGCATTATTTCCAGAATAGGATTACCGTACCACTCTGGCGCGGATCTCACTCTGGTTGATCTACAAGGTTCAGTAGTATCTTGTCCTGAAGTTTCATGATCATTATCATTAGCTTCCTCACTAATTGGTGTAGGTGTCGCAGAAATAGTTTTCTGTGATGTACTATTTTCCAATAAGGGAGCAGGTATAGTTACGTCATCAAGTTCTACTTTCCTCCCACTCACATCTTTCGAGAGAAACTCCTTCTCCAGAAAGTTTCCGAATTTAGCAACAAAAGTCTTGCCTTCGGATCTGTGATAGAAGGTGTATCCAATAGTTTCCTTTGGATATCCTATGAAGACACATTTCTCTGATTTGGGTTCGAGCTTATCAGGTTGAAGTTTTTTCACATAAGCATCGCAGCCCCAAACTTTCAGAAACGGCAACTTTGGTTTCTTGCCAAACCATAGTTCATAAGGCGTCGTCTCAACGGATTTTGATGGTGCCCTATTTAACGTGAATGCGGCCGTCTCTAAAGCATAACCCCAAAATGATAGCGGTAAATCAGTAAGAGACATCATAGATCGCACCATATCTAGTAAAGTGCGATTACAACGTTCGGACACACCATTACGCTGTGATGTTCCGGGTGGCGTGAGTTGCGAAACTATTCCGCATTGCTTCAAATGTACACCAAACTCGTAACTCAAATATTCTCCTCCATGATCAGATCGTAGAAACTTTATTTTCTTGTTACGATGATTTTCAACCTCACTCTGAAATTCTTTGAACTTTTCAAATGTTTCAGACTTATGTTTCATTAAGTAGATATACCCATATCTGCTTAAGTCATCTGTGAAGGTGAGAAAATAACGATATCTGCCACGAGCCTCAATATTCATTGGACCACATACATCTGTATGTATGATTTCCAACAAATCTGTTGCTCTCTCCATTGTACCGGAGAACGGTGTTTTAGTCATCTTGCCCATGAGGCACGGTTCGCAAGTACCAAGTAACTCATAATCAAGTGGCTCCAAAAGTCCATCAGTATGGCGTTTCTTCATGCACTTTACACCGATATGACCTAAACGGCAATGCCACAAATAAGTTGCACCATCATTATCAACTCTGCATCTTTTGCCTTCAACATTATGAATATGTGTATCACTACTATCGAGATTTAATAAGAATAGACCACTTTTCAAGGGTGCATGGCCATAAAAGATATTACTCATATAAATAGAACAACCATTATTCTTTAATTTAAATGAATAACCGTCTCGCATTAAACAAGATCCAGATATAATGTTCATGCTCAACGCTGGCACCAAATAACAATTATTTAGGTCTAATACTAATCCCGAAGGTAGATGTAGAGGTAGCATGCCGACCGCGATCACATCGACTTTGGAACCGTTTCCCACACGAATCGTCACCTTGTCCTTAGCCAATCTTCGCTTAATCCGTAGTCCTTGTTTCGAGTTGCAAATATTAGCAACAGAACCAGTATCAAATACCCAGGTGCTACTGCGAGCATTAGTAAGGTACACATCAATAACATGTATATCACATATACCTTTGTTCACCTTGCCATCCTTCTTATCCGCCAAATACTTGGGGTCGTTCCGCTTCTAGTGACCAGTCTGCTTGTAGTGGAAGCACTCAGTTTCAGGCTTAGGTCCAGACTTGGGTTTCTTCTCTTGAGCAGCAACTTGCTTGCCGTTCTTCTTGAAGTTCCCCTTCTTCTTCCCTTTCCCCTTTTTCTTGAAACTAGTGGTCTTGTTGACCATCAACACTTGATGCTCCTTTTTGATTTCTACCTCCGCAGCTTTCAGCATTGCGAAGAGCTCGGGAATAGTCTTATTCATCCCTTGCATATTATAGTTCATCACGAAGCTCTTGTAGCTTGGTGGCAGTGATTGGAGAATTCTGTCAATGACGCAATCATCTGGAAGATTAACTCCCATCTGAATCAAGTTATTGTTATACCCAGACATTTTGAGTATATGTTCACTGACAGAACTCTTCTCCTCCATCTTGCAGCTATAGAACTTATTGGAGACTTCATATCTCTCAATCCGGGCATTTGCTTGAAATATTAACTTCAACTCCTGGAACATCTCATATGCTCCATGATGTTCAAAACATCGTTGAAGTCCCGATTCTAAGCCGTAAAGCATGGCACACTGAACTATCGAGTAGTCATCAGCTTTGCTGTGCCAGACGTTCATAACATCTGGTGTTGCTCCAGCAGCAGGCCTGGCACCCAGCGGTGCTTCCAGGACGTAATTTTTCTGTGCAGCAATGAGGATTATCCTCAAGTTACGGACCCAGTCCGTGTAATTGCTACCATCATCTTTCAACTTTGCTTTCTCAAGGAACGCATTAAAATTCAACGGAACAACAGCATGGGCCATCTATCTACAATGAACATACATAAGCAAGATACTATCAGGTACTAAATTCATGATAAATTTAAGTTCAATTAATCAAATTACTTAAGAACTCCCGCTTAGATAGACATCCCTCTAATCCTCTAAGTGATCATGTGATCCAAATCAACTAAACCATATGGAGTAGTTTCATTGGTGAACATCACTATGTTGATCATATCTACTATATGATTCACGCTCGACCTTTCGGTCTCCGTGTTCCGAGGCCATATCTGTATATGCTTGGCTCGTCATGTATAACCTGAGTATTCCGCGTGTGCAACTGTTTTGCACCCGTTGTATTTGAACATAGAGCCTATCACACCCGATCATCACGTGGTGTCTCAGCGCGAAGAAGTTTCACAATGGTGCATACTCAGGGAGAACACTTCTTGATAATTTTAGTGAGAGATCATCTTATAATGCTACCGTCAATCAAAGCAAGATAAGATGCATAAAGGATAAACATCACATGCAATCAATATAAGTGATATGATATGGCCATCATCATCTTGTGCCTGTGATCTCCATCTCCGAAGCACCGTCATGATCACCATCGTCACCGGCACGACACTTTGATCTCCATCGTAGCATCGTTGTCGTCTCGCCAATCTTATGCTTCCACGACTATCGCTAAAGCTTAGTGATAAAGTAAAGCATTACAGCGCGATTGCATTGCATACAATAAAGCGACAACCATATGGCTCCTGCCAGTTGCCGATAACTCAGTTACAAAACATGATCATCTCATACAATAAAATCAGCATCATGTCTTGACCATATCACATCACAACATACCCTGCAAAAACAAGTTAGACGTCCTCTACTTTGTTTGTTGCAAGTTTTACGTGGCTGCTACGGGCTTAAGCAAGAACCAATCTTACCTACACATCAAAACCACAATGATAGTTTGTCAAGTTAGTGCCGTTTTAACCTTCGCAAGGACCGGGCGTAGCCACACTTGGTTCAACGAAAGTTGGAGAAACAGTCACCCGCAAGCCACCTATGTGCAAAGCACGTCGGGAGAACCGGTCTCGCGTAAGCGTACGTGTAATGTCGGTCCGGGCCGCTTCATCCAACAATACCGCCGAACCAAAGTATGACATGCTGGTAGGAAGTATGACTTATATCGCCCACAACTCACTTGTGTTCTACTCTTGCATATAACATCAAACCATAAAACCTAGGCTCAGATGCCACTGTTGGGGAACGTAGTAATTTCAAAAAAATTCCTATGCACACGCAAGATCATGGTGATGCATAGCAACGAGAGGGGAGAGCGTGATCTACGTACCCTTGTAGATCGACAACGAAAGCGTTATGACAACGCGGTTGATGTAGTCGTATGTCTTCACGGCCCGACCGATCAAGCACCGAAACTACGGCACCTCCGAGTTTTAGCACACGTTTAGCTCGATGACGATCCCCGGACTCCGATCCAGCAAAGTGTCGGCAAAGAGTTCCGTCAGCACGACAGCGTGGTGACGATCTTGATGTACTACTGTCGCAGGGCTTCGCCTAAGCACCGCTACAATATTATCGAGGACTATGGTGGCAGGGGGCGCCGCACACGGCTAAGAATATGATCACGTGGATCAACTTGTGTGTTTCTGGGGTGCCCCTGCCTCCGTATATAAAGGTTCAAGAGAGGAGGAGGCCGGCCGGCCCCTATGGCGCGCCAAGGAGGAGTCCTCCTCCTAGTAGGAGTAGGACTCCTACTAGGAGGGGGAAAGAAGTGAGGAGGGAGAAGGAAAGGGGGGCGCCGCCCCCCCCCCCCCCCTCTCCTAGTCCAATTCGGACCAGGGGGAGGAGGCACGCGGCCCACCTTTGGCTGCCCCTCTCTCTCTCCACTAAGGCCCATATGGCCCATTACTTCTCCCGGGGGGGTTCCGCTAACCCTCCAGCTTTCCGGTTTTCTCCGAAATCACTCGGAACACTTCCGATGTCCGAATATAGCCGTCCAATATATCAATCTTTATGTCTCGACCATTTCGAGACTCCTCGTTATGTCCGTGATCACATCCGGGACTCCGAACAACCTTCGGTACATCAAAACGTATAAACTCATAATATAACTGTCATCGAAACCTTAAGCGTGCGGACCCTATGCGTTCGAGAACAATGTAGAAATGACCGAGACATGTCTCCAGTCAATAACTAATAGCGGGACCTGGAGGCCCATATTGGCTCCTACATATTCTACGAAGATCTTTATCGGTCAGACTGCATAACAACATACGTTGTTCCCTTTGTCATCGGTATGTTGCTTGCCCGAGATTAGATCGTCGGTATCCAATACCTAGTTCAATCTCGTTACGGGCAAGTCTGTTTACTCGTTCTGTAATACATCATCTCGCAACTAACTCATTAGTTGCATTGCTTGCAAGGCTTAAGTGATGTGTATTACCGAGAGGGCCCATAAATACCTCTCCGACGATCGGAGTGACAAATCCTAATCTCGAAATACGTCAACCCAACATGTACCTTTGGAGACACCTGTAGAGTACCTTTATAATCACCGAGTTACATTGTGACGTTTGGTAGCACACAAAGTGTTCCTCCGGCACACGGGAGTTACATAATCTCATAGTCATAGGAACATGTATAAGTCATGAAGAAAGCAATAGCAACATACTAAACGATCGGATGCTAAGCTAATGGAATGGGTCATGTCAATCAGATCATTCAACTAATGATGTGATCCCGTTAATCAAATGACAACTCTTTGTCAATGGTTAGGAAACATAACCATCTTTGATTAACGAGCTAGTCAAGTAGAGGCATACTAGTGACACTCTGTTTATCTATGTATTCACACATGTATTATGTTTCCGGTTAATACAATTCTAGCATGAATAATAAACTTTTATCATGATATAAGGAAATAAATAATAACTTTATTATTGCCTCTAGGGCATATTTCCTTCATGGTGGACTTGCCCGATGATCGGCAAGCCATTGAGATAAATGGATCTTTAAGAAGAAGACGGACATGGGCGGTAATGTTACCGTCTATGAAGCTCGACTTGTGGGAAAGAGTCTTTTCACAAGTTCAAGGAGTTGACTACAATGAGAATTTCTCACCCGTAGCGATGCTTAAGTCCGTCAGAATCATGTTAGCATTAGCTGTATTTTTCGATTATGAAATCTTACAGATGGATGTCAAAACAAGTTTTCTTACCAGTTTTCATAAGAAAAGTTGTATGTGATACAATAAAAGGTTTTGACGATCCTAAGGATGCTAAAAGGTATGCTGGCTCCTGCAATCCTTCTATGGACTAGAGCAAGCATCTCGGAATCGGAATATATGCTTTGATAGAGTGATCAAAGCTTTTAGGTTTATACAATGTTTGCTAGAAACTTGTATTTACAAGAAAGTGAGTGGGAGCACTACAACATTTCTGATAAGTATATGTGGATGACATATTGTTGATCCGAAATAATGTAGAATTTCTGGAAAGCATAAATGGTTGTTTGAAGAGTATTTTTTCAAAGGAAGACCTGGATAAAGTTGCTTACATACTGGGCATCAAGATCTATAGAGATAGATCAAGACGCCTGATGATACTTTCAAAGAACACACACCTTGACATGTTTTTGAAGGAGTTCAAAATAGATCAGTCAAAGTAGGGGTTCTTACCTGAGTTGTAAGGTGTGAAGTTGAGTAAGACTCGCAATTGACCATGACAGAAGAAAGAGGAAGGACGAAGGTCGTCCCCTATGCTCTTGTCATAGGCTCTATATGGTATGCCATGCTGAGTACCGCACCTAATGTGTGCCTTGCCACATGTCTGGCAAGAGGGTACAAAGGTGATCTAGGACTGGATCACCAAATAGCGGTCAAAATTGACCTTAGAGGAATAAGGAAATGTTTCTCAGTTATGGAGGTGATAAAGAGGTCGACGTAAAGAGTTACGTTGATGCAAGCTTAACACCTATCCGGATAGCTCTGAGTAGAGATACCGGATGCGTATAATGGAGCAATAATTTGGAATAGCTCCAAGTGGAACATGGTAGCAGCATCTATGATATGACATAAAGTTCTGCGAAATACATAGGGATCTGAATATGGCAAGACCCGTTGACTACAACCTCTCTCACAAGCATAACATGATCAAACCCAGAACTCATTGAGTATTAATCACATAGTGATGTGAACTAGATTAGTGACTCTAGTAAACTCTTTGGATGTTGGTCACATGGCGATTTGACCTGTGAGTGTTAATCACATGGCGATGTGAACTAGATTATTGACTCTAGTGCAAGTGGGAGACTGTTGGAAATATGCCCTAGAGGCAATAATATATTAGTTATTATTATTATATTTCATTGTTCATGATAATCGTTTATTATCCATGCTAGAATTGTATTGATAGGAAACTCAGATACATGTGTGGATACATAGACAACACCATGTCCCTAGTAAGCCTCTAGTTGACTAGCTCGTTGATCAATAGATGGTTACAGTTTCCTGACCATGGACATTGGATGTCGTTGATAACGGGATCACATCATTAGGAGAATGATGTTATGGACAAGACTCAATCCTAAGCCTAGCACAAGATCGTGTAGTTCGTTTGCTAAAGCTTTTCTAATGTCAAGTATCATTTCCATAGACCATGAGATTATGCAACTCCCGGACAATGTAGGAGTGCTTTGGGTGTGCCAAACATCACAACCTAACTGGGTGGCTATAAAGGTACACTACAGGTATCTCCGAAAGTGTTTGTTGGGTTGGCACGAATCGAGACTGGGATTTGTCACTCCATGTAAATGGAGAGGTATCTCTGGGCCCACTCGGTAGGACATCATCATAATGTGCACAATGTGACCATGGAGTTGATCACGGGATGATGTGTTACGGAACGAGTAAAGAGACTTGCCGGTAACGAGATTGAACAAGGTATCGGGATACCGATGATCGAATCTCGGGCAAGTATCGTACCGCTAGACAAAGGGAATTGTATACGGGATTGATTAAATCCTTGACATCGTGGTTCATCCGATGAGATCATCATGGAGCATGTGGGAGCCAACATGGGTATCCAGATCCCGCTGTTGGTTGTTGACCGGAGAGTTGTCTCGGCCATGTCTGCATGACTCCCGAACCCGTAGGGTCTACACACTTAAGGTTCGATGACGCTAGGGTTATAGGGAAAGTATGTACGCGGTTACCGAATGTTGTTCGGAGTCCCGGATGAGATCCCGGACGTCACTAGGAGTTCCGGAATGGTCTGTAGGTAAAGATTAATATATAGGAAGTATGGTTTTGGCCACCGGAAGTGTTCCGGGCATCACCGGTAGTGTACCGTGACCACCGGAGGGGTCCGGGGGTCCACCAGGTGGGGCCCCCAGCCCCGGAGGCCTACATGGGCCAATGGTGGGAAGGGACCAGCCCCTAGGTGGGCTGGGGCGCCTCCCACCAAGGCCCAAGGCGCCTCCAAGAGGGGAGGGGGCAAACCCTAGGGCAGATGGGCCCTAAGGCCCACCTCAGGTGCGCCTCCCCCTCCCCCCCTTGTGGCCGCCACCCTAGATGGGATCTAGGGCTGCCGCCACCCCTAGGGAGGAAACCCTAGGTGGGGGCGCAGCCCTCCCTCTCCCTTTATATATTGTGGAGGCAAAGGGGCAGCCCAACACATGAAGTTCCTCCCCTGTTGGCGCAGCCCTACCCCTCTCCCTCCTCGTCTCTCGTAGTGCTTGGCGAAGCCCTGCTGGAGTCCCGCGCTCCTCCACCACCACCACGCCGTCATGTTGCTGCTGGATGGAGTCTTCCCCAACCTCTCCTTCTCCCCTTGCTGGATCAAGGCGTAGGAGACGTCACCGGGCTGTACGTGTGTTGAATGCGGAGGCACCGTGGTTCGGCGCTTAGATCGGAATCAACCGCGATCTGAATCGCTACGAGTACGACTCCTTCATCCGCATTCTTGCAACGCTTCCGCTTAGCGATCTACAAGGGTTTTTAGATGCTCTCTCCTTCCCATCTTTGCTAGATTACTCCATAGATTGATCTTGGTGATGCGTAGAAAATTTTAAAATTCTGCTACGATCCCCAACAGAAAGTTGGCCAACACCGAGAGAGGGGGTAGGCCACGGTCAACAACTGCCTCTTCTCATGTTTTTTACTTTACACTCTTTAAAGTTTTCTCTCGCTGCCGGTCTAGGAAGTTGACTGGTACCGAGAGAGGGGGTAGGCCACGGTCAACAACTACTTCTTCTCATGTTTTTTACTTTACACTCTTTAAAGTTCTCTCTCGGTGCCGGTCTAGAAAGTTGACCGGAACCAGTAGAGGGGGTAGGCCACGGTCAACAACTGCTTCATCTCATGTTTTTTACTTTACACTCTATAAAGTTCTCTCTCGGTGCCGTCCTAGGAAGTTGGCTGGCACCAAGAAAGGGGGTAGGCCACGGTCAACAACTGCCTCTTCTCATGTTTCTTACTTTACACTCTTTAAAGTTCTCTCTCAGTGCCAGTCTAGGAAGTTGACTGGCACCGAGGGAGGGGGCAGGCCACGGTCAACAACTGCTTCTTCTCATGATTTTTACTTTATACTCTATAAAGTTGAGTTTTTAACAAATCTAACCCAAAAAGCATATATATATATATATATAAGTGCATCAAAAGTCTTTTCTCGAAAAAATTCATCAAAATTCATGGTATTTTCAAACTTTGGTCGTAAAAACATATGAAATATGAGATACAAAAAAGATAGGGCCAAACAAAAACAAAAAGAGAAGGAAAAAAATTATAGCAGTGGTTACCGAGGGTCGATTATCGGCTCTCGGTAATGGCCACTTTTTCCGAGAGGGACTCTGGTAAAGCCAGTAATGGCCACTTTTTCCGAGAGGGACTCTGGTAAAGAATCTAACCTAGATCTCTTTCCTTCTTGTGCATTCTCAATAATATGTATTATACTTTTTTGTTGTTTTCTTCCATGCTTGGCAAACAACCTTAGCACATCATAATTACCGCCTTGTGGTTTTTTTCATATGGGCCTCGCCCGGTTCTAGAGACCGGCACGCCTTAGGTGGCCCCGATGGTCTAGGGCGTTGTTTGGCACCTAGAGGACGTAGGCCACAGGGAATAACTGCTTCTTCGTGTTAGTGCATGTCATCGCGAGATGACATGCCATGTCTAGGCTCGTTCTGTCATGGGATCAGCCAATGAAGACTCTGTCTCGAGGATGAATTCTGCCGGTACGTTTCAGCCCGTGTGTGTGGTTTGTGAGGCACGTAAAGGACGTGCGTTGTTTTTCAAATAGCACACCACCCCTGCATTCATATGCATGGGCTACACGCATGTAGGGGTGTGCCCCCCCCCCCCTCGGGCGGTCTCTATATCGAGCACCCATCCGGTGGCCCCGACAGTCTAGGGCGTTGATCGGCACCGAGTGGGTGTAGTCCATGGTGAATAACTTCTTCACCGTGTTAGTGCATGTCATCCCGAGATGACAGACCAAATCTAGGCCCATTCTTCAAGATAGTCTATGGGTATCTAGAGGGAATGTGTCCGGTTTGTGCAGGAAATGCGGGTCCTCTTGCTCCATTAGCTTCGAAACTTCTTAGGCTCTCAAAGAAGGCCATCGCATGTATATGCATGGGCAATCCCGTGGCGCCTACTGTCTAGGAAGTTGACCGGCATAGAGAGAGGGGGTAGGCCATGGTCGACAACCGCTTCTTCTCATGTTTATTACTTTACACTCTTTAAAGTTCTCTCTCGGTGCCGGTCTAGAAAGTTGACCGGCACCGAGAGCGTGTAGTCCATAGTGAATAACTGCTTCTCCATGTTAGTGCATTTCATCGCGAGATGACACACCAAGTCTAGGCTCGTTCTATCACGGGACCACCCACCGAAGACTCTGTCTGAGGGACGAACGCAGCCGGTCCTCGATGTTCCCGCACGTGTGTGTGGTTTGTGAGGCACGGGCCACATCAAAGACGTGCGTTGCTTATTCAAATAGCACACCACCCCTGCATGCATATGCATGGGCCACACACATGCAGGGGTGCCCTCCCCCTCCCCCTCGGGCGGTCTCTGTATCGAGCACCCATCCGGTGGCCCCGGCGGTCTACGGCGTTGATCGGCACCGAGTGGGTGTAGTCCATGGTGAATTACTGCTTCTCCGTGTTAGTGCATGTCATCATGAGATGACAGACCAATTCTAGGTCCGTTCTTCGAGATAGTCTAAGGGTATCGAGAGGGAATGTGTCCGATTTGTGCAGGAAGTGCGCTCGTGTTGCTCCGTTAGCCTCGAAACTTCTTGTGTTCTCAAAGGGGGCCATCACATGTATATGCATGGGCTATCCAATGGTCCCTGCAGTCTAGGAAGTTGACCGGCACCGAGAGAGGGGGTAGGCCACGGTCAACAACTGCTTCTTCTCATGTCTATTACTTTACACTCTTTAAATTTCTCTCTCGGTGCCGGTCTAGAAAGTTGACCAGCACTAAGAGGGTGTAGTCCACGGTGAATAACTGCTTCTTCTAATGTTTTTTTACTTTACACTCTTTAAAGTTCTCTCTCAGTGCCGTTCTAGAAAGTTGGCCGACACCGAGAGAGGGGGTAGGCCACGGTCAACAACTGGCTCTTCTCATGTTTTTTACTTTACACTCTTTAAAGTTTTCTCTGGCTGTCGTTCTAGGTAGTTGACTGGTTCCGAGAGAGGGGGTAGGCCACGGTCAACAACTGATTCTTCTCATGTTTTTTACTTTACACTCTTTAAAGTTCTCTCTCGGTGCCGGTCTAGAAAGTTGACCGGAACCGATAGAGGGGGTAGGCCACGGTCAACAACTGCTTCTTCTCATGTTTTTTTTACTTTACACTCTATAAAGTTCTCTCTCAGTGCTGTTCTAGGAAGTTGGCTGGCACCAAAAAAGGGAGTAGGCCACGGTCAACAACTGCCTCTTCTCATGTTTCTTACTTTACATTCTTTAAATTTCTCTCTCTGTCGTTCTAGGAAGTTGGCTGGCACCAAGAAAGGGGGTAGGCCACGGTCAACAAATGCCTCTTCTCATGTTTCTTACTTTAAAGTTTACACTCTTTAAAGTTCTCTCTCAGTGCCGGTCTAGGAAGTTGACTGGCACCGAGGGAGGGGGTAGGCCACGGTCAACAACTGCTTCTTCTCATGTTTTTTACTTTATACTCTTTAAAGTTGAGTTTTAAACAAATCTAACCCAAAAAGCATATATATATCTATGAGTGCATCAAAAGTATTTTCCCGAAAAAATTCATCAAAAGTCATGGTATTTTCAAACTTAGGTCGTAAAAACATATGAAGTATGAGATACAAAAAAGATAGTGCCAAACAAAAACAAAAGGAGAAGGAAACAAATTATAGCAGTGGTTACCGAGGGTCGATTATCGGCTCTCGGTAATGGCCACTTTTTCCGAGAGGGACTCTGGTAAAGAATCTAACCTAGATCTCTTTCCTTCTTGTGCATTCTCAATAATATGTATTATACAATTTTTGTTGTTTTCTTCCATGCTTGGCAAACAACCTTAGCACATCATAATTACCGTCTTGTGTTTTCTTTTTCATATGGGCCTCGCCCGGTTCTAGAGACTAGCACGCCTCAGGTGGCCCCGATGGTCTAGGGCGTTGTTCGGCACCTAGAGGACGTAGGCCACAAGGAATAACTACTTCTTTGTGTTAGTGCATGTCATCACGAGATGACAGGCCAAGTCTAGGCTCGTTCTGTCACGGGATCACCCACCGAAGACTCTGTCTCGAGGACAAATGCAGCCGGTACTCGACGTTTTAGCCCGTGTGTGTGGTTTATGACGCACGTAAAGGACGTGTGTTGCTTATTCAAATAGCACACCAGCCCTGCATTCATATGCATGGGCTACACGCATGTAGGGGTGCGCCCCCCCCCCCCTCGGGCGGTCTCTATATCGAGCACCCATCCGGTGGTCCCGACAGTCTAGGGCGTTGATCGGCACCGAGAGGGGTAGTCCATGGTGAATAACTTCTTCACCGTGTTAGTGCATGTCATCCCGAGATGACACACCATGTCTAGGCCCATTCTTCGAGATAGTCTATGGGTATCTAGAGGGAATGTGTCCGGTTTGTGCAGGATGTGCGGGTCCGCTTACTCTGTTAGCTTCGAAAGTTCTTAGGCTCTCAAAGGAGGCCATCGCATGTATATGCATGGGCATTCCCGTGGCCCCTACGGTCTAGGAAGTTGACCGGCATAGAGAGAGGGGGTAGGCCACGGTCGACAACCGCTTCTTCTCATGTTTATTACTTTACACTCTTTAAAGTTCTCTCTCGGTGCCGGTCTAGAGAGTTGACCGGCACCGAGAGGGTGTAGTCCACGGTGAATAACTGCTTCTCCATGTTAGTGTATGTCATCGCGAGATGACAAACCAAGTCTAGGCTCGTTCTGTCATGGGACCACCCACCGAAGACTCTATCTGAGGGACGAATGCAGGCGTTCCTCGATGTTCCTGCATGTGTGTGTGGTTTGTGAGGCACGGGCCACGTCAAAGACGTGCGTTGCTTATTCAAATAGCACACCACCCCTGAATGCATATGCATGGGCCACACGCATGTAGGGGTGACCTTCCCCTCCCCCTCGGGCGGTCTCTATATCGAGCACCCATCCGGTGGCCCCGGCGGTCTAAGGCGTTGATCGGCACCGAGAGGGTGTAGTCCACTTTGAATAACTGCTTCTCCCTGTTAGTGCATGTCATCGTGAGATGACAGACCAAGTCTAGGCCCATTCTTTGAGATAGTCTAAGGGTATCGAGAGGGAATGTGTCCGGTTTGTGCAGGAAGTGCGCGGCCTGTTGCTCCGTTAGCCTCGAAACTTCTTGTGCTCTCAAAGGAGGCCATGACATGTATATGCATGGGCTATCCGGTGGCCCCTGCGGTCTAGGAATTTGACCGGCACCGAGAGAGGGGGTAGGCCACGGTCAACAACTGCTTCTTCTCATGTGTATTACTTTACACTCTTTAAATTTCTCTCTCGGTGCCGGTCTAGAAAGTTGACCAGCACTGAGAGGGTGTAGTCCATGGTGAATAATTGCTTCTTCTAATGTTTTTTACTTTACACTCTTTAAAGTTCTCTCTCAGTGTCATTCTAGAAAGTTGGCCGACACCGACAGAGGGGGTAGGCCACGGTCAACAACTGCCTCTTCTCATGTCTTTTACTTTACACTCTTTAAAGTTTTCTCTCGCTGCTGGTCTACGAAGTTGACTGGTACCGAGAGAGGGGGTAGGCCACGGTCAACAACTAATTCTTCTCATGTTTTTTACTTTACACTCTTTAAAGTTCTCTCTCGGTGCCATTCTAGGAAGTTGGCTGGCACCAAGAAAGGGGGTAGGCCACGGTAAACAACTGATTCTTCTCATGTTTTTTACTTTACACTTTTTAAAGGTCTCTCTCAGTGCCATTCTAGAAAGTTGACCGGAACCGATAGAGGGGGTAGGCCACGGTCAACAACTGCTTCTTCTCATGCTTTTTACTTTACACTGTATAAAGTTCTCTCTCGGTGCCGTTCTAGGAAGTTGGCTGGCACCAATAAAGGGGGTAGGCCACGGTCAACAACTGCATGTTCTCATGTTTCTTACTTTACACTCTTTAAAGTTCTCTCTCAGTGCCGGTCTAGGAAGTTGACTGGCACCGAGGGACGGGGTAGGCCACGGTCAACAACTGCTTCTTCGCATGTTTTTTACTTTATACTCTTTAAAGTTGAGTTTTTAACAAATCAAACCCAAAAAGCATATATATATATATATATCTATGAGTGCATGAAAAGTCTTTTCTCGAAAAAATTCATCAAAAGTCATGGTATTTTCAAACTTTGGTCGTAAAAACATATGAAGTATGAAATACAAAAAAGATAGTGCCAAACAAAAACAAAAGGAGAAGGAAAAAAATTATAGCAGTGGTTACCAAGGGTCGATTATCGGCTCTCGGTAATGGCCACTTTTTCCGAGAGGGACTATGGTAAAGAATCTAACCTAGATCTCTTTCCTTCTTGTGCATTATCAATAATATGTATTATACTTTTTTTGTTGTTTTCTTCCATGCTTGGCAGACAACGTTAGCACATCATAATTACTGTCTTGTGTTTTCTTTTTCATATGGGCCTCGCCCGGATCTAGAGACCGGCACGCCTTAGGTGGCCTCGATGGTCTAGGGCGTTGTTCGGCACCTAGAGGACGTAGGCCACAGGGAATAACTGCTTCTTCGTGTTAGTGCATGTCATCGCGAGATGACAGTCCAAGTATAGGCTCGTTCTGTCATGGGATCACCCACCGAAGACTCTGTCTCGAGGACGAATGCAGCCGGTACTCGATGTTTCAGCCCATGTGTGTGGTTTGTGATGCACGTAAAGGACGTGCATTGCTTATTCAAATAGCACACCACCCCTGCATTCATATGCATGGGCTACACGCATGTAGGGGTTCCCTCCCCCTCCCCGCCGGGCGGTCTCTATATCGAGCACCCATCCGGTGGCCCCGGCGGTCTACGGCGTTGATCCGCACCGAGTGGGTGTAGTCCATGGTGAATAACTGCTTCTCCGTGTTAGTGCATGTCATCGTGAGATGACAGGCCAAGTCTAGGTCCGTTCTTCGAGATAGTCTAAGGGTATCGAGAGGGAATGTGTCCGGTTTGTGCAAGAAGTGCGCGTCCTGTTGCTCCATTAGCCTCGAAACTTCTTGTGCTCTCAAAGGAGTCCATCACATGTATATGCATGGGCTATCCGGTGGCCCCTGCGGTCTAGGAAGTTGACCGGCACCGAGAGAGGGGGTAGGCCACGGTCAACAACTGCATTGAGAGGGTGTAGTCCATGGTGAATAACTGCTTCTTCGAATGTTTTTTTTACTTTAAACTCTTTAAAGTTCTCTCTCAATGTCGTTCTAGAAAGTTGGCCGACACCGAGAGAGGGGGTAGGCCACGGTCAACAACTGCCTCTTCTCATGTTTTTTACTTTACACTCTTTAAAGTTTTCTCTCGCTGCCGGTCTAGGAAGTTCACTGGTACCGAGAGAGGGGGTAGGCCATGGTCAACAACTGATTCTTCTCATGTTTTTACTTTACAGTCTTTAAAGTTCTCTCTCTCTCTGCCGTTCTAGGAAGTTGGCTGGCACCAAGAAAGGGGGTAGGCCACGGTCAACAAATGCCTCTTCTCATGTTTCTTACTTTACAGTTTACACTCTTTAAAGTTCTCTCTCAGTGCCGGTCTAGGAAGTTGACTGGCACCGAGGGAGGGGGTAGGCCACGGTCAACAAGTGCTTCTTCTCATGTTTTTTACTTTATACTCTTTAAAGTTGCGTTTTTAACAAATCTAACCCAGAAAGCATATATGTATCTATGAGTGCATCAAAAGTCTTTTATCAAAAAAATTCATCAAAAGTCATGGTATTTTCAAACTTTGGTCATAAAAACATATGAAATACGATATACAAAAAAGATAGTGCCAAACAAAAACAAAAGAAGAAGGAAAGAAATTATAGAAGTGGTTACCGAGGATCGATTGTCGGCTCTCGGTAATGGCCACTTTCTCCGAGAGGGACTCTCGGTAAAGAATCTAACCTCGATCTCTTTTCTTCTTGTGCATTCTCAATAATATGTATTATACTTTTTTGTTGTTTTCTTCCATGCTTGGCAAACAACCTTAGCACATCATAATTACCGTCTTGTGTTTTCTTTTTCATATGGGCCTCGCCCGGTTCTAGAGACTGGCACGCCTCAGGTGGCCCCAATTGTCTAGGGCATTGTTCGGCACCTAGAGGAAGTAGGCCACAGGGAATAACTGCTTCTTCGTGTTAGTGCATGTCATCGCGAGATGACAGGACAAGTCTAGGCTCGTTCTGTCACGGGATCACCCATCGAAGACTCTGTCCCGAGGACGAATGCAGCCGGTCCTCGACGTTTCAGCCCGTGTGTGTGGTTTGTGCGGCACGTCAAGGACATGCGTTCCTTATTCAAATAGCACACCACCCCTGCATTCATATGCATGGGCCACACAGATGTAGGGGTGCGCCCCCCCCCCTCGGGTGGTCTCTATACTGAGCACCCATCCGGTGGCCCCGGCAGTCTAGGGCGTTGATCGGCACCGAGAGAGTGTAGTCCATGATGAATAACTTCTTCAATGTGTTAGTGCATGTCATCGCAAGATGACAGACCAAGTCTAGGCCCATTCTTCGAGATAGTCTATGGGTATCTGGAGGGAATCTGTCCGGTTTGTGCAAGAAGTGCGGGTCTACTTGCTCCGTTAGCTTCGAAACTTCTTGGGCTCTGAAAGGAGGCCATCGCATGTATATGCATGGGCAATCCCGTGGCCCCTGCGGTCTAGGAAGTTGACCGGCATGGAGAGAGGGGGTAGGCCACGATCAACAACCGCTTCTTCTCATATTTATTACTTTACACTCTTTAAAGTTCTCTCTCAGTGCCGGTCTAGAAAGTGGATCGGCACCGAGAGGGTGTAGTCCATAGTGAATAACTGCTTCTCCGTGTTAGTGCATGTCATCGCGAGATGATAGACCAAGTCTAGGCTCGTTCTATCATGGGACCATCCACCGAAGACTCTGTCTGAGGGACGAACGCAGCCGGTCCTCGACGTTCCCACACGTGTGTGTGGTTTGTGAGGCATGGGCCACATCAAAGACGTGTGTTGCTTATTCAAATAGCACACCACCCCTGCATGCATATGCATGGGCCACACGCATGTAGGGATGCCCTCCCCCTCCCCCTCGGGCGGTCTCTATATCGAGCACCCATCCGGTGGCCCCGGCGGTCTGTGGCGTTGATTGGCACCGAGAGGGTGTAGTCCACGGTGAATAACTGCTGCTCCGTGTTAGTGCATGTCATCGCGAGATGAAAGACCAAGTCTAGGCCGTTCTTCGAGATAGTCTAAGTGTATCGAGAGGGAATGTGTCTGGTTTGTGCAGGAAGTGCGGGTCATGTTGCTCCATTGGCCTCGAAACTTCTTGTGCTCTCAAAGGAGGCCATCGCATGTATATGCATGGGCTATCCGGTGGCCCCTGTGGTCTAGGAAGTTGACCGGCACCAAGAGAGGGGGTAGGCCACGGTCAACAACTGCTTCTTCTCATGTTTATTACTTTACATTCTTTAAATTTCTCTCTCGGTGCAGTTCTAGAATGTTGACCTGCATCGAGACAGTGGGTAGGCCACGGTTAACAACTGCTTCTTCTCATGTTTTTTACTTTACACTCTTTAAAGTTCTCTCTTGGTTCCATTCTAGGATGTTGGCCGGCACCGTGGGAGGTGGTAGGCCACGGTCAACAACTGCCTCTTCTCATGTTTTTTTACTCTACACTCTTTAGAGTTCTCTCCCGGTGCCGGACTAGGAAGTTGACCGACACCGAGAGAGGGGGTAGGCCACGGTCAACAACTTCTTCTTCTCATGTTTCTTTACTTTACACTCTTTAAAGTTGAGTTTTGAACAAATCTAACCCGGAAACCATATACATATATCTATGAGTGCATCAAGAGTCTTTTATCGAAAAAATTCATCACAAGTCATGGAATTTTCAAATGTTGGTCGTAAGAACATATGGAATATGAGATACAAAAAAGATAGTGCAAAACAAAAACAAAAAGAGAAGGAAAAAAATAGAGCAGTGGTTACCGAGGGTGGATTATCGGCTCTCGGTAATGGCACCTTTTTCTGAGAGAGACTATCGGTAAAGAATATGTAGTCCACGGTGAATAACTGCTTCTCCGTGTTAGTGCATGTCATCGCGAGATGAGAGACCAAGTTTAGGCCCATTCTTTGAAATAGTCTATGGGTATCGAGAGGGAATGTGTCCGGTTTGTGCAGGAACTGCGGGTCCTGTTGCTCCGTTGGCCTCAAAACTTCTTGTGCTCTCAAAGGAGGTCATCACATGTATATGCATGGGCTATCTGGTGGCCCCTGCGGTCTAGGAAGTTGACCGGCACTGAGAGAGGGGGTAGGCCACGGTCAACAACTACTTCTTCTCATGTTTATTACTTTACACTCTTTAAAGTTCTCTTAGTGCATCAAAATCTTTTGTCGAAAAAATTCATCAAAAGTCATGGAATTTTCAAACTTTGGTTGTAGAAACATATGAAATATGAGATACAAAAAATATAGTGCCAAACAAAAACAAAAAGAAAAGGAAAAGGGAAAAATTAGAGCAGTGGTTACTGAGGGTCGATTATCGGCCCTCGGTAATGGCCACTATTTTCGAGAGGTTCTCTTGGTAAAGAATCTAACCTAGATCTCCTTCCTTCTTGTGCATTCTCAATAATATGTATTATACTTTTTTGTTGTTTTCTTCCATGCTTGGAAAACAACCTTAGCACATCATAATTACCGTCTTGTGTTTTCTTTTTCAGATGGTCCTCGCCCGGTTCTAGAGACCGGCACCCCTCTGGTGGCCCCGATGGTCTAGGGCGTTGTTCGGCACCTAGAGGGAGTAGGCCACAGGGAATAAATGCTTCTTCGTGTTAGTGCATGTCATCGCGAGATGACAGACCAAGTCTAGGCCCATTCTGTCACGGGATCACCCACCGAAGACTCTGTCTCGGGGACGAACACGGCCTGTCCTCCACGTTCCTTCTCGTGTGTGTGGTTTGTGAGGCACGTGCCACGTCAAGGACGTGCATTGCTTATTAAAATAGCACACCACCCCTGCATGCATATGCATGGGCCACACGCATGTAGGGGTGCCCTGCCCCCCTGAGGGAGTCCTGGACTAAGGTATCTTCGGGCGTCCGGCCTTTTATCCATAGGCCGGACTAACGGGCTGTGAAGACATGAAGGCCGAAGACTGTACCCGTGTCCGGATTGGACTCTCCTTGGCGTGGAAGGCAATGTTGGCGACCAACTATGAAGATTCCTTCTTATGTAACTGACTCTATGTAACCCTAGATCCCTCCGTTGTCTATATAAACCGGAGGGGTTAGTCTGCAAACGATACACTCTTTACCATAGTCATACAGTCTAGGATTCTAGGGTTTAGCCATTATGATCTCGTGGTAGATCAATTCTTGTAATACTCATATTCATCAAGATCAATCAAGCAGGAAGTATGGTATTACCTCCATGGAGAGGGCCCGAACCTGGGTAAACATCATGTCCCCTGTCTCCTGTTACCTGATAACCCACAAGTATAGGATATCACAACAGCTTTCGAGGGTAGAGTATTCAGCCCAAATTTATTGATTCGACATAAGGGGAGCCAAATAATATTGTCAAGTATTAGCAACTGAGTTGTCAATTCAACCACACTTGGAAACTTAATATCTGCAGCAGAGTGTTTAGTAGCAAAGTAATACGATAGTGATGGTAACGATAACAAAAGAGTAACGAAAGCAAAGTAATATTTTTGGTATTATGTAGTGCTTGTAACAATTGCAACGAGAAAGTAAATAAGCGTAAACTAGTATATGGAAAGCTCGTAGGCATCAGATTAGTGATGGATAATTATGCCGGATGTGGTTCATCATGTAACAGTCATAACATAGGGTGACACAGAACTAGCTCCAATTCATCAATGTAATGTAGGCATGTATTCCGAATATAGTCATACATGCTTATGGAAAAGAACTTGCATGACATCTTATGTCCTACCCTCCCGTGGTAGCGGGGTCCTAATGGAAACTAAGGGATATTAAGGCATCCTTTTAAAAGAGAACCGGAACAAAGCATTAGCACATAGTGAATACATGAACTCCTCAAACTACGGTCATCACCGGTAAGTATCCCGATTATTGTCACTTCGGGGTTAACGGATCATAACACATAATAGGTGACTATAGACTTGCAAGATAGGATCAAGAACTCTCATATATTAACGAAAACATAATAGGTTCAGATCTGAAATCATGGCACTCGGGCCCTAGTGACAAGCATTAAGCATAGCAAAGTCATAGCAACATCAATCTCAAAACATAGTGGATACTAGGGATCAAACCCTAACAAAACTAACTAGATTACATGATAAATCTCATCCAACCATCACCGTCCAGCAAGCCTACGATGGAATTACTCACGCACGGCGGTGAGCATCATGAAATTGGTGATGGAGGATGGTTGATGATGACGACGGCGACGAATCCCCCTCTCCGGAGCCCCGAACAGACTCCAGATCAGCCCTCCCGAGAGGCTTTAGG
The DNA here is from genome assembly GCA_034509565.1 of Triticum monococcum. Classification (NCBI taxonomy): domain Eukaryota; kingdom Viridiplantae; phylum Streptophyta; class Magnoliopsida; order Poales; family Poaceae; genus Triticum; species Triticum monococcum. The sequence continues at coordinate 754,073,399 of CM067843.1, read as the reverse complement.
GCTTGGCAGCAGCTCCGTATCGTAAAACGCGATGAAATCTTCTCTCCTATTTTTTCTCCCCAAAAGCAATTATATAGAGTTGGAGTTGTAGTCAGGAGGTCTCTAGGGGGGCCACGAGGTAGGGGGCACGCCCTAGGGGGGGCGCCCCCCACCCTCGTGGACAGGGTGTGGGCCCCCTGGTCTTCATCTTTGGCGGGGACTTTTTATTATTTATTGTAAGATATTCCGTGGAGTTTCAGGTCATTCCGAGAACTTTTGTTTTCTGCACATAAAACAACATCATGGCAATTTTGCTGAAAACAACGTCAGTCCAGGTTAGTTCCATTCAAATCATACAAGTTAGAGTCCAAAACAAGGGCAAAAGTGTTTGGAAAAGTAGATATGACGGAGACATATCAACTCCCCCAAGCTTAAACCCTTGCTAGTCCTCAAGCAATTCAGTTAACAAATAGAAAGAAATAAAGAAAAACTTTTACAAACTCTGTTTGTTGTTGTTGTTGTAAATATGTCAAGCTAGCATCCAAGTTTTCAGCAAAGATTATAACTAACCATATTTGCAATAATTCTCAGGTCTCATGATTACCCATATCAATAGCATAATCAACTAGCAAGCCATAATAATAAATCTCGGATGACAACACTTTCTCAAAACAATCATAATATGAGATAAAAAGATGGTATCTCGCTAGCCCTTTTTCTGAGACCGCAAAACATAAATGCAGAGCGCCTTTAAAGATCAAGGACTGACTAGACATTGTAATTCATGGTAAAAGAGATCCAATCATAGTTACACCCAATGTAAACTAACAATAATGAATGCAAATGACAGCGGTGCTCTCCAACTGGTGCTTTTTAGTAAGAGGATGATGACTCAGCATAAAAGTAAATAGATAGGCCCTTCGCAGAGGGAAGCAGGGATTTGTAGAGGTGCCAGAGCTCGGTTTTGAAATAGAGGTGAATAATATTTTGAGCGGTATACTTTCATTGTCAACATAACAACCAAGAGATGGCGATATCTTCCATGCTACACACATTATATTCGGTTCCCAAACAGAATGGTAAAGTTTATACTCCCCCTTCCACCAACAAGCATCAATCCTTGGTTTGCTCGAAACAACGAGTGCCTCCAACTAACGAGTCCCAGGGGGAGTTTCGTTTGCAATTATTTTGATTTAGTTTGCATAAAGCATTGGACTGGGCATCCCGGTGACCAGCCATTTATCTCGTGAGTGAGCAGCGGAGTCCACTCCTCTTGAGAATAACCCGCCTAACATGAAAGATACAGACAGCCGGTGACCAGCCATTTATCTCGTGAGTGAGCAGCAGAGTCCACTCCTCTTGAGAATAACCCGCCTAACATGAAATATACAGACAGCCCTAGTTGATACATGAGCTATTCGAGCATACAAAATAGGATATTTATTTGAAGGTTTAGAGTTTGGCACATACAAATTTACTTGGAACGGAAGGTAGATACCGTATATAGGTAGGTATAGTGGACTCATGTGGAATAACATTGGGGTTTAAGGAGTTTGGATGCACAAGCAGTATTCCCGCTTAGTACAGGTGAAGGCTATAAAAAGACTAGGAAGCGACCAACTAGAGAGCGACAATAGCCATGGACATGCATTAAATTTAATAAACATTGGATGCAAGCATGAGTAGGATATAATCCACCATGAACATAAACATCATGAAGGCTATGTTGATTTGTTTCAACTACATGCGTGAACATGTGCCAAGTTAAGTCACTTAAATCATTCAGAGGAGGATACCGCCCTATCATACCACATCATAACAATTTTAATAGCATGTTGGCACACAAGGTAAACCATTATAACTCATAGCTAATCAAGCATGGCACAAGCAACTATGATCTCTAATTGTCATTGCGAACATGTTTATTCATAACAAGCTGAATCAAGAACGATGAACTCATCATATTTACAAAAGCAAAAGAGGTCGAGTTCATACCAGCTTTTCTCATCTCAGTCAGTCCATCATATATCATCATAATTTCCTTTCACTTGCACGACCGAATGATGTGAATAATAATAAGAGTGCACGTGCATTGGACTAAGCTGGAATCTGTGAGCATTCAATAAACAGGAGAAGACAAAGCAATATGGGCTCTTGGTTAAATCAACAATAAAGCATATAAGAGCCACTTAAACAATTTAATCATGGTCTTCTCCTACTAACCCCCAAAGAAAAGAAAAGAAATAAAACTATTTACATGGGAAAGCTCCCAACAAGCAAAAGAAGAACAGGAAATCTTTTTGGGTTTTCTTTTTAATTACTACTACAAGCATGGAAATGAAATTGATTAAAAGCTACAACTAATTTTTTTGGTTTTTCTTAAGGTTTATTAAACACACAAGAAGAAATCATAAAAAGGAAATTAAACTAGCATGGATGATACAATGAAAAAGTATGAGCACCAACATTTAGCAATGAGTGTATGAACATGAATATAGTGTCGGTGAGAAATACATACTCCATAATAATAGTATGAGCACCAACATAATATTATTTTTGGGACTAACCTATTAACCCAAAGCCTAGTGCCAGTTCCTTTTTTTCCCTTGTTTTAGTGTTTCGAAGAAAAGGAATATCAAACGGAGTCCAAATGGAATGAAACCTTCGGGAGAGTTATTTTTGGAATGGAAGCAATCCAGAGGACTTGGAGTATACGTAAGGGAAGCAACGAGGAAGGCACGAGATGGGGGGACGCGCCCACCCACCTGGGCGCGCCATCCACCCTCGTGGGCCCCATGTGGCTCCCCTAACCGACTTCTTTCGTCTATATATATCAATATACCCTAAAACCATCTGGGAACAGAATAGATCGGGATTTCCGCCACCGTAAGCCTCTGTAGCCACCAGAAACCAATCGGGGCCTTGTTCCAGCACCCTGTCGGAGGGGGGAACCTTCACCAGTGGCCATCTTCATCATCCCGACGCTCTCCATGACGAGGAGGGAGTAGTTCACTGCTACGTCTTGAGGTTGGTTTTCCCCGAAGAGGAAGGGATGATGCAGCAGAGTAGAGTAAGTATTTCCCTCAGTTTTTCAGAACCAAGGTATCAATCCAGTAGGAGCCCACGCTCAAGTCCCTCGTACCTGCACAAAGCGATAGCTACCCGCAACCAACGCGATTAGGGGTTGTCAAGCCCTTCACGGTCACTTACGAGAGTGAGATCTGATAGATAGAATATTTTTGGTATTTTTGATATAAAGATGCAAAGTAAAAAATTAAAATCAAAGTAAATAGCAAAACAATATAAAAGTGATGGAGATTGATATGATGAGAATAGACCCGGGGGCCATAGGTTTCACTAGTGGCTTCTCTCGAGAGCATATGTTTTCTACGGTGGGTGAACAAATTACTGTTGAGCAATTGATAGAATTGAGCATAGTTATGAGAATATCTAGGCATGATCATGTATATAGGCATCACGTCTGTGACAAGTAGATCGAAACGATTCTGCATCTACTACTATTACTCCACTCATCGACCGCTATCCAGCATGCATCTAGAGTATTAAGTTAAAAACAGAGTAACGCTTTAAGCAAGATGACATGATGTAGAGAGATAAATTCATGCAATATGAAATAAACCCCATCTTGTTATCCTCGATGGCAACGATACAATACGTGTCTTTCTACCCCTTCTATCACTTGGAAAGAACACCGCAAGATCGAACCCAAAGCTAAGCACTTCTCCCATGGAAAGAACTACCAATCTAGTTGGCCAAACCAAACGGATAATTCAAAGAGACTTGCAAAGATAACCAATCATACATAAAAGAATTCAGAGAAGATTCAAATATTGTTCATAGATAGACTTGATCATAAACCAACAATTCATCGGTCTCAACAAACACACCGCAAAAGAAGAAGATTACATCGAATAGATCTCCACAAGAGAGGGGGAGAACATTGTATTGAGATCCAAAAAGAGAGAAGAAGCCATCTAGCTACTAACTATGGACCCGAAGGTCTGAGGTAAACTACTCACACTTCATCGGAGAGGCTATGATGATGTAGAAGCCGTCCGTGATGACGGCCCTCTCCGGCGGAGCTCCGGAACAGGCCCCAAGATGGGATATCGTGGATACAGAAAGTTGCGGCGGTGGAATTAGGTTTTTGGCTCCTCTTCTGATCGTTTGGGGGTACGTGGGTATATATAGGAAGAAGGAGTACGTCGGTGGAGCACCGAGGGTCCCACGAGGCAGGGGCGCGCCCTAGGGGGGGCGCCCCCTACCCGCGTGAGCACCTCTTTGCTTCCTTGCAGTAGGGTCCAAGTCTCCTGGATCACATTCGGTGAGAAAATCACGTTCCTGAAGATTTTATTCCGTTTGGACTCCATTTGATATTCCGTTTCTTCGAAACACTGAAATAGGCAAAAAACAGCAATTCTGGGCTGGGCCTCCGGTTAATAGGTTAGTCCCAAAAATAATATAAAAGTGGAAAATAAAGCCCAATATAGTCCAAAACAGTAGATAATATAGCATGGAGCAATCCAAAATTATAGATACGTTGGACACGTATCAGGCATCCCCAAGCTTAATTCCTGCTCGTCCTCGAGTAGGTAAATGATAAAAAGAGAATTTTTGATGTGGAGTGCTACTTGGCATAATTCAATGCAAAATTTCTTAATTGTGGTATGGATATTCAGATTAGAAAGATTCAAGACAAAAGTTCATTTTGACATAAAGAATAATAACACTTCAAGCATACTAATAAAGTAATTATGTCTTCTCAAAATAACATGGCCAAAGAAAGTTATCCCTACAAAATCATATAGTCTGGCTATGCTCTATCTTCACCACACAAAGTATTCAAATCATGCACAACCCCGATGACAAGCCAAGCAATTTTTTCATACTCTAACTTTTTCAAAACTTTTTCAATCTTCATGCAATACATGAGCGTGAGCCATGGACATAGCACTATGTGGAATAGAAGGGTGGTTGTGGAAAATACAAAAAGAGGGGAAGATAGTCTCATATCAACTAGGCGTATCAACGGGCTATGGAGATGCCCATCAATAGATATCAATGTGAGTGAGTAGGGATTGCCATGCAACGGATGCACTAGAGCTATAAGTATATGAAAGCTCATCAAAAGAAACTAAGTGGGTGTGCATCCAACTCGCTTGCTCACGAAGACCTAGGGCAATTTAAGGAAGCCCATCATTGGAATATACAAGCCAAGTTCTATAATGAAAAATTCCAACTAGTATATGAAACTGACATAACGAGAGACTCTCTATCATGAAGATCATGGTGCTACTTTGAAGCACAAGTGTGGTAAAAGGATAGTAACATTGTCCCTTCTCTCTTTTTCTCTCATTTTTTTATTTGGGCCTTTTCTCTTTTTTCGTCCGGAGTCTCATCCCGACTTATGGGTGAATCATAGTCTCCATCATCCTTTCCTCACTTGGGACAATGCTCTAGAAAATGATGATCATCACACTTTTATTTTTCTTACAACTCAACAATTACAACTCGATACTTAGAACAAATATGACTCTATATGAATGCCTCCGGCGGTGTACTGGGATATGCAATGAATCAAGAGTGACATGTATGAAAGAATTATGAATGGTGGCTTTGCCACAAATACGATGTCAACTACAAGATCATGCTAGCTATATGACAATGATGGAGCGTGTCATAATGAACGGGACGGTGGAAAGTTGCATGGCAATATATCTCGGAATGGCTATGGAAATGCCATGATAGGTAGGTATGGTGGCTGTTTTGAGGAAGGTATATGGTGGGTGTATGATACCGGTGAAAGGTGCGCGGTATTAGAGAGGCTAGCAATGGTGGAAGGATGGGAAAAAGTGCATATAATCCATGGACTCAACATTAGTCATAAAGAACTCATATACTTATTGCAAAAATCTAGAAGTTATCAAAGCAAAGTATTACGCGCATGCTCCTAGGGGGATAGATTGGTACGAAAAGACCATCACTCGTCCCCGACCGCCACTCATAAGGAAGACAATCAATAAATAAATTATGCTCCGACTTCATCACATAACGGTTCACCATACATGCATGCTACGGGAATCACAAACATTAACACAAGTATTCTTTAAATTCACAACTACTAAACTAGCATAACTCTAATATTATCACCTCCATATCTCAAAACAATTATCATGCTTCAATCTTCTCTTAGTATTCAACGCACTCAAAAGAAAATTTCACATATCTTGAACACCAAGCATATTTATATTAAGCAAATTACCATGCTATTAAGACTCTCAAAATAATTTAAGTGAAGCATGAGAGATCAATAGTTTCTTTAAAACAAACCACCACCGTGCTCTAAAAGATCTAAGTGAAGCACATAGATCAAAATTATAACGCTCAAAAGATATAAGTGAAGTGCATAGAGCAAAACTACATAGCTCAAAAGATTTAAGTGAAGCACATAGAGTATTCTATCAAATTTCAATTCAAGTATGGCTCTCTCAAAAGGTGTGTACAGCAAGGATGACTGTAGCATACTAACAAAAAAATACACAAATAATACAAGACGCTCCAAGCAAAACACATATCATGTTGGTGAATAAAAATATAGCTCCAACTAAATTACCGATGGAAGTGGACGAAAGAGGGGATGCCTTCCGGGGCATCCCCAAGCTTTGACTTTTTGGTGTCCTTGGCTTATCTTGGGGGTGCCATGGGCATCCCCAAGCTTAGGCTCTTGCCACTCCTTGTTCCATAATCCATCAAAAGAACTCACCCAAAACTTGAAAACTTCACAACACAAAACTCAATAGAAATCTCGTGAGCTCCGTTAGAGAAAGAAAACAAAAGACCACTTCAAGGTACTGTAATGAACTCATTATTTATTTATTTTTGTGTTAAACCTACTGTATTCCAACTTCTCTATGGATTATAAACTATTTTACTAACCATAGATTCATCAAAATAAGCAAACAACACACGAAAAACAGAATCTGTCAAAAACAGAACAGTCTGTAGTAATCTGTAGCTAGCGCAAGATATGGAACCCCAAAAATTATAAAATAAATTTCTGGAAGTGAGGAATTTATCTATTAATCATCTGCAAAAATAATTAACTAAATATCACTCTTCAAATAAAAATGACAGCAGTTCTCGTGAGCGCTAAAGTTTCTGTTTTTTACAGCAAGTTCAATAAGACTTTCCCCAAGTCTTCCCAACGGTTCTACTTGGCACAAACACTAATTAAACACAAAAAACACAACCACAAAATAGGCTAAACAATTTATTTATTAATAAACAGGAGCAAAAAGCAAGGAACAAAAATAAAATTGGGTTGCCTCCCAACAAGCGCTATCATTTAACGCCCCTAGCTAGGCATAAAAGCGAGGATAGATCTAGGTATTGCCATCTTTGGAAGGCAATCCATAAGTGGCTCTCATGATGGTTTCATATGGAAATTTTATTTTCTTTCTTGGAAAGTGTTCCATGCCCTTTTTTAATGGAAATTGGAATCTAATATTCCCTTCCTTCATATCAATAATCGCACCAACCGTTCTAAAGAAAGGTCTGCCAAGAATAATAGGGCAAGAAGGATTGCAATCTATATCAAGAACAATGAAATCTATGGGCACATAATTCCTATTTTCAACAATAAGAACATCATTAATTCTTCCCATAGTTTTCTTAATAGTGGAATCCGCAATATGCAAGTATAGAGAGCAATCATCAAGATCGCGGAAATCTAGCAATCACACAAAGTTTTGGGGATAGTGGAGGCACTAGCACCCAAATCACACAAAGCATAAAACTCATGATCTTTAATTTTAATTTTTATAGTTGGTTCCCACTCATCATAGAGTTTTCTAGGGATAGAGACTTTCAACTCAAGTTTTTCTTCATAAGATTGCATCAAGGCATCAACAATATGTTCGGTGAAGGCTTTCTTTTGACTGTAAGCATGTGAAGAATTTAGCACGAATTGCAACAAAGAAATACAATCAATCAAAGAGCAACTTTCATAATTAAATTCCTTGAAATCCAATATAGTGGGTTTAGCAACATCTAAATTTTTATTTCTTTCAATCCCACTTTCGTCAATTTCATCAAAAAAATCTAAATACTCCGAATTTTTGGAATGTCTTCTAGGTAAAGGAAGATCATATTCAGTTTCATCAAGATTCATATTGCAAAACAAAGATTTGATAGGGGACACATCAATAACTTTTAGATCTTCATCTTTGTCGGGGGTGACTGATCCCCACGGACACCTATGGGACCACGGCGGACTGAGGCCCCTTTTCGGTTCGGCAGGGGGCGGAGGGTGCGCAAAGAGCAGATCGAGGCGAGGCGCACGAGCGGCGCGATCGGTTTACCTAGGTTCGGGCCGCACGGATGCGTAAAACCCTACTCCTGCTTGTGGTTTGTATTGTGTTCTTGCTCCAGTAAGCTTGGATGGCTAGCGAGACCGAGCGTTAGAATGGTCGTCCCCCCCCCCCTCTGTTGCGCATGGGCCTCCTTTTATATTTCAAAGGGGTCACCGACAGGTGGCAGTAGAGGTGAGGGTAAAAATGTAAAAGAGGTGGTGGTTGGCACCACCCCTGCTACAGTTGTATCATACCTAACCTAAGCTGCAGGGGACAAAGGCATTAAATGCCTGTCTGTGTCGCCTAGACGGTACAGAAAGGGACCGCCAGGGACGCCACCGTTTTCCATGATGGCTATCTTGTCAGCGCCTGCTTGCCACCGCATGCCCCTGGCTGCACAGCCTCCCGCCACGTACGCCAGGAACGGTCCCAGAGCGACACGTTGGTGGGTGAGCTAGAGCGCGGGCTGCGGAGTAGTATCTTGCCGCGGCAAGCGCCTTGCCGCGGATGTTATCTTGTCGCGTCCGGGAGCTTGTCGCTCACCGGGTCTTGTCGCGCCCGGGAGCTTGTCGCTCACCGGGTCTTGCCGGGACGCGCAGCGCGTCGCGGCAAGCTTCTCGAGATGCCTTGGTTGGCCTTCCCGGCAAGCTCCTCTTGTCGGGGTCTTGTCTCCTTCCCGGCAAGCTCCTCTTGCCGGGGTCTTGTCTCCTTCCCGGCAAGCTCCTCTTGCCGGGGTCTTGTCTTGCTCTCGGATACTTTGTTCTTGAATGGCTCCATAGGATCCATGGAGAATCTTCGGTGGTCGCCCGGCAAGCCTTGCCGCGGGATGCTGCGACTGCCCGTGCACAAGTTCGGGATACTAAGGTACCCCTACTTTAGTACACCGACAGGAGCCCCCGGGCCTGGGCCATACACGATGCCGAGCGCTGTTGGGCCAGGCGCAAAACAGTGCACGGGCACGCGCGGCCTGGGTCACGCTGTATCTGACTCCGCATCCACCGCGCCCTCCCCGAGCGGCACGCGTCAAACGCGGCGTCGTGCGTGACGTGGGCGGCGTGCGCGGGGCTAAGCCCCGCGTGCATGCGTCATGTCATGGTGAAGGGGACGGTTCGCCCCCCCCCCCCCCCATAGACGGAGGGAGGCATGGAGGCGTGGTTCATTTACTGGATGGGGTCGATGCGCGGTTTTCGAGGCGTCCACTCCCCACGATCACGGGGTGGGGAGAGGTTGCCTCATCCGTCGCCTCGGTTCTACACGCCTGCCACGCGGCTCCCATGCGCTTGGGGTCGCGGACGGCGGAGGTGGGAAACTGGGCCGCCGCGGGTCGAGGCAGCGGGTCGGCCCTAGCTCCCTGCTCTTCCCGTGTCTTGATTCGCCGAGCGGGGTGGCCGAGCCCCCACCTCGCTCCTTTATAAAGAGCGGGAGGGGAGGACGGAAGCCCGCATTCTCTCATCTCCTCCTTCCTTCAGCTTCTGCTCCCTTTCTCTCATTCGCCATGGAGAAAGGGAACCCTGGTCCTTCATCGGTGGCGGCGAGGGCTGCTGCCAGACAGCGCATCCCTCCCTCTCCCGCACCCGTGGTGCCAGAGCCAGCCGTAAGGGGAAGAGGGAGGGGGCGAGGTCGTGGACGAGGTCGAGGCGCTCGGGGAAGAGGTGGACGGGGCGGCGCGCCGGCTTCGCCTCCGCCGGTGGTTCCTCTTCCCCCGACGGTCCATGTTGGGGACGACCCTTGCGAGTTCTTTGTCAGGCTGCGCCGGGCGCCTCGTCGTCGCCTCTGACTCCTAGCTTCGTTTGCGAGCGCGATGGAGTTGGACCCGCCCGAGACACTGAGACTGCACATGAGGGGCTGTGGGATCAACGGCACGCGAGTCCGCGTTGAATTCCCAGCCCCTAATGTGATGTATCTTGGTCGAGGGTGGAAGACGTTCGCCCGTATCCACAGCCTGACGGCGGGGCTCACCCTCCATTTTAAGTTGATGGAGGGCGATCTCCTCTCCGTCAAGGTCTTCGGGTGCTTCGGCACTCGGGCAAGGTGCTTCGTGGACAGCTCCTCCGATAGCGAACACTCCTCCTCGAGCGAGAGTGACGAGGAGGAGAGCGACAGCAACGACGAGGGTAGCGGGTGGCAGGATGACGGGTCCGACTAGGTGTCGGGCGCCGCTCCGTGCGGCATCGGCGACCCCATCATCTGTGTCGTCGGCTCCTTGAACTCCCCGGGGTCGTCTCCTTGGGCGGCTGGCGTAGGGAGGCTGCGGAAAAGGAAGAGGGCTGGCGGCAAGGCCGTCAAGTCGGAGTACGAGGGCGTAGTGCCATCGACAGTGTGCTGACGTCCTGCCACCTCGTCTTCGAGCCCTGCTTCCGGCGCCGCCATCACCGTCCAGCCTTCGGACGGCCCCCAGGATGTTCTCTTGGTGTCTTCTGGCACCCGTAGCTCGCCTAGGCGCCCCTTTTGCCCGTTTCGCCTCCTTGACCTACCTCCTGAAGAGAGGGACAAGAAAGGGATTATGGGCATCTTATCTTTTTAATTTGTAAGCCTTTGGGCCTTAGTTGCATTTAAAACTTGTAATCCTCTCTTTCATGTTTTTCATCCTCTATGGACTGTACCTGAGTGGAATTTTTTTTAATGAAAAGGGGATGCTTGCCGGGTCATTTGTCTCGCGGGTAGAACCCACATCAAGGAGCAAATCCTTGGTATCTTTCAGACAGACACTTCTTCTCCTGGCAACAGGCCCTGCCGTCTTCCCATGTCGCTCGACCTTTCTCACGCTTTTGACGGTGGCAGGGACGAGGCGGGTGCGGCCCCTCGTTTCATCCCTTTGCTGCGGCGACTACGACCAAACTTGGCCCCGGGAACGAGCCCCAGGGCCTAGAGTTAAGGGAGCACGGTAGTTTTCAGGAAGAAACGAGGTTTCATATTCCCCAGTCCATAAGAGAATGCATGATGAGGGATGAAAGACTTATCTGAGATTGCAGCCCCCGGCAACTCTGGCTTGCCGTGGGTGAATCTTGGTACTTGTAGCCCCCGGCAACACTGGCTTGCCGGGGTCCAGATGCCGGTACGTCCTCCTTCTCCTTTTCGTCCTCAAGCAGTCCGGCCAGGATATGCGAGCCCTGCGAACCAAGGGAAACGAAAGAAAGGCAAAAGGACGCACACTCGACCTCTAAGCTAGGGGTTAGCCGCTGTTAAGCACTATCAACCCTAACTAAGGACGAGACTCAACCTAGCATGCATGCTATAACTCAGGGCGCCAGCGCTTCATTTACTTGTGCTCAGGGTCTGCGCCTGGCTTTGTACAAAGGATTACATGCAACAGCGGCAAGACTTGTACAAAAGGGTGGTTGCCGGACAGGTTCCGACAACCGCGCCTTACGGGTAAAACTTACGAAGATGCTCAATATTCCAGGAGTTGCTCACCGAAATGCCATCTTCGGTCTCAAGGCGGACAGCGCGAGGCCTAGTGACTCGTTTCACCCGGTAAGGGTCTTCCCACTTCGGCGTCAACTTGTTGGAATTCTTGGCGGACTGAACGCGCCGAAGAACAAGGTCGCCTTCCTCGAAGCTTATGGCTTTAACTTTGTGGCTATGGTAGCGGCGTAAAGCTTGCTGGTAGCGAGCAGCTCATACAGCAGCCTGAAGACGATCTTCCTCAAGGAGCAGCGCGTCATCTTCACGCAGCTGCTCTTGCTCAAGCTCATCATAAGCGAGCACTCGAGGTGACCCGTATACGAGTTCCGTGGGGATAACTGCCTCTGCTCCATAGACTAGAGCAAAGGGTGTCTGGCCAGTGGCTCGATTTGGCGTCGTCCTGATCGACCAAAGAACCACCGGCAGCTCCTCGATCCAGTTGCGTCCGCACTTATGCAGCTTGTCGAAAGTCCTGGTCTTGAGCCCGCGCAGCACTTCAGCATTTGCCCTCTCCGCTTGACCGTTGCTTCTCGGGTGAGCAACAGAAGCGAAGCAGACCTTGGCGCCAAGATCTTGGACGTACTGCATGAAGGTGCGGCTCGTAAATTGGTACCGTTGTCGGTGATTATCCTGTTAGGGATCCCGAAGCGGCAAACAATCGACCTGAAGAACTTGACTGCTGACAGTGCTGTCACCTTCCTCACTGGTTCCACTTCCGGCCACTTTGTGAACTTGTCGATTGCAACGTACAAGTACTCAAAGCCCCCGACAGCTCGGGGGAAGGGGCCGAGGATGTCGAGCCCCCAGACCGAAAATGGCCAGGATAAAGGGATCGTCTGGAGAGCTTGAGCTGGCTGGTGTATCTGCTTGGAATGGAAATGGCACGCTTCACACTTGGTTACTTGTGCAGTTGCATCCTGGAGGGCTGTCGGCCAAAAGAATCCTTGCCGGAATGCTTTGCCGACAAGTGCTCTTGCGCCAATGTGGTGACCACATATGCCTCCATGTATCTCTGCCAACAACTTTTGTCCATCTTCCCGGTGAATGCACTTCAATTTCACACCGTTGAGTCTTCTTCTGTACAGTGTGCTGTCGACAAACTGGTACATACTTGACTGCCGGGCTACTCTCTCCGCTTCTTCTAGCTCTTTGGGAAGTTCTCCTGTCTGAAGGAAACGGACAATCTGCTGCGCCCATGTTGGAGCCTGTGGCTCGACAACAAGGACTAAAGGCATATCTGCTACTGCGGGAACATCCGCTTCTACGGCGAGAACCTGCGGCTCAGCCGGAGCTTGACGTTCCCCGGCAAGCTTGTCGGAGCAAAACTTGTCGGGAGCGTCTGCTTCAACGGAACAAACCCTGGGGTTTGCCGGAGCAGGCGGCTCCTCAGCACTCTTGGCGTCGATCTTGGGGACCTTCTTGGCGGTGGCTTCGGGAAGCTCTGCCGGAAGATAGTCACCAGAAATCAACTTCCTCTTCTTGCTCTGTCCAGTTGATGGTGTTACGGACGACTGAGTCAGCTTGAGCACAAAGATCCCTGGTTCCACAGGTAACTTAAGTGCTGCGCACTTTGACAGGCCATCGGCAATGTCGTTCTCAGCTCTTGGAAGATGTTCCATTTGCAGGCCATCAAAGCGCTCTTCTAGCTTCCTCACTTCATCAACGTAAGCTTCCATCAACGGACTCTGGTAAACCTTGTTCACTTGTCAGACGACAAGCTGCGAGTCACCCCTGACAATGAGCTTCTTAATCCCAAGGTCTGCTGCGATCCTGAGACCGGCAAGTAAGCCCTCGTACTCTGTAGTATTGTTTGTCGCTTGCTCCTTGGGAAAGTGCATCTGGACTATGTACTTGAGGTGCTCTCCGGTGGGTGCGACAAGCAGCACACCAGCTCCGGCGCCTTGCAGCGAAAAGGCACCGTCAAAGTACATGAGCCACTCTTTGCTTGTTTCCTTGACGGGGATGCTCGTCTCTGGAATTTCTTCATCTGGGGTTGGCGTCCACTCTGCTATGAATTCTGCCAATGCTCTGCTTTGGATAGTTGATGTACTCTCAAATTTGATGCCAAAGCTTGACAGTTCCAGTGCCCACTCGACAATCCTGCCTGTTGCTTCTGGATTCTGCAGTATCCTCTTCAGCGGAAAGCAAGTGACAACTGTGATCTCATGTGCTTGAAAGTAATGGCGCAGCTTTCTCGAGGCCATGAGAAGCCAAAAAGCAGCTTCTGCACACCGGAGTACCTTGACCTAGCCCCCTGTAAAAGGGAGCTGACAAAGTAAACTGGGCGCTGCACCATCTTCTTCTGTATCTCCTCTTGCATCTACGCAGATTCATGCTTGTCGGGACCAGAGCTTGTCGGGGAAGCCCCCTGCTTGTCGCTAGATGTGCTTGCCGCGGTTGCTGGCTCGTCATCCGCCTCCCTCTCCGCTACTAACGCAGCACTAACCACTTGATTGGTTGCCGCTATGTACAGCAGCAACTTCTCTTGCGGCTTAAGTGCGACAAGTGTTGGAGTGGAGGACAGGTATCTCTTCAAGTCCTGCAGCGCAGCCTCCGCTTCAGGAGTCCATTTCATTGGACCTGCCTTTTTTAAAATTTTGAAAAATGGCAGGGCACGCTCAGCAGACCGAGAGATAAACCTGCTGAGAGCAGCCACGCAACCGGCAAGCCTTCGGACATCCTTGACGCGCTTTGGTGCTTCAATCTGCTCAATGGCCTTGTTCTTGTCGGGATTGGCTTCAATTCCCTGCTGAGACACAAAGAACCCGAGAAGCTTGCCGGAGGGGACTCCAAACACACACTTCTCGGGGTTGAGCTTGAGGTTGATCTTGCGCATATTTGCAAAAGTCTCGTCTAAATCTTGTATCAGAGTTTCCCTGTCCTTGCTCTTGACCACTATGTCATCCATGTAGGCTTCTACATTTCTGTGTATTTGCGGCTTCAGAGCGACATGGACTACTCTTGCAAATGTTGAACCAGCATTCTTTAATCCGAAAGGCATCCGTATGAAACAGTACGTGCCACATGGAGTAATGAATGCGGTTTTCTCCTCATCTTCTTCTGCCATGAAGATCTGATGGTATCCTGAGTATGCGTCAAGAAATGAAAGCAAATCACATCCGGCTGTGGAGTCAACAATCTGGTCAATGCGCGGCAAGGGAAATGGATCTTTGGGACAAGCTTTATTAACATCAGTAAAGTCAATACAAAGCCTCCACTTCCCGTTTGCCTTGCGCACTACAACAGGATTGGCCAACCACGTGGGATGGAGCACTCCTCTGACAAGGCCTGTTGCTTCCAATTTCTTGATTTCTTCTGCTATGAACTCTTGGCGCTCCACTGCTTGCTTCCTGACTTTCCGCTTGACGGGCCACGCATGAGGACAAACGGCAAGGTGGTGCTCAATTACTTTCCTGGGAACACCGGGGATGTCAGACGGTTGCCATGCAAACACGTCGACATTCACCCGCAGGAAAGCAATGAGCGCTCTTTCCTATTTAGGGTCAAGCGTGGCACTGATGGTGAAGGTACCACCAGTGCCGTCCTCCTTGGCGGACACCTTCTTGGCATGTGGTGGAGCTGCCATTGCCTTCTTACACTTGCCGGTGGAGCTCGATGGTGCGTCCTCGACGGCAGTGCAGCACTCCAAAGAGGTGCGCTTGCCGGAGTGGGCATCAGAGCTCTTGCCGGACTTGGTCTTCTTCTTCCCCCCGGGAGCTTCAGCGGCAAGTGTGGTGCGATCTGTTGCGGCTATTGCTTCCCGGTAGATCTTGTCAGCGCAGATAAGGGCGTCCTTCTTGTCTCCAGGGACAGAGATGACGCTTATCGGGCCTGGCATCTTGAGCAGGTTGTATGCATAGTGAGAGGCTGCCATGAACTTGGCGAGTGCTGGACGGCCAAGTATGCCATTGTAGGGCAATGGGAAATCAGCAACGTCGAAAGTGACCCTCTCAGTCCTAAAGTTCATTTCGCTTCCGAATGTTACCGGCAACGTGACTTTCCCCTTTGGCTGGCTCCTTCCCGGGTTGATTCCTTGGAATGTGCCGGTCTCTTCGAGCTCGTTGTCGGGGATTTGGAGTTTCTGGAGCACAGCGGAGGAGATCAAGTTCAAGCCGGCCCCGCCGTCAACTAACATCTTAGTGACCTTGAGGTTGCGTATTGTTGGCGAAACCAACAATGGCAAGCACCCGACCGCAGTTGTGCAATCAGGGTGGTCCTCAATATCAAAGATGATAGGCGTGCTGGACCACTTTAGAAGCTTGCGTGACTCAACAGGTGGTTCTGCCGCATTAACTTCACACGCCCACTGTTTGAGTTGGCGGTGAGAAGTATGCAGAGAAGCACCGCCGTCAACGCACAAAACTTCTGTGGCTTTCTGGAACTCCTGCTCACTGGTCTCCGCATCATCCATATCTTCGTCGTCGTTGTCGTCGTCTTCATCCTTGTCGCGGCCGCGGGGAGGTCTGTCTCCTTGCCACTGCTTGGCTTTGCCGTGGCGTCCTCCCCGGTCAGTGCGCTTCTTGCCGGCTTCTCCACCGCCTCCTTGGGCTCTTTCCTTGTCGCGCCGCTCGTACTCAGCTTTTTGTTGCTGGACAAGCTGCTCGACTTTCTTGCAGCTCTGGAGGTCATGGCCCTTGGTGCGGTGGATCTTGCAGTACTGCTTATCGGAGCCGTCCCGCTTGTCGGTGGCCGCCACAGCTTGGCAGTTGGTGCATGCGGCAACCTCCTTGCCGGAGCCACCAACTTTGGCTTGCTTGGCGCCACCTTCGTCGCTGGACTGCTCAACGACCAGTACCTCTTGGCCTTTCTTCTTCCTGTTGCGCCTCCAGTTTTACTTTGCCGGGGCGGCATCTTCGCTGTCAGATCCTCCTGCCCCAGTATTCTCTCCGGGGAGTTTCCTCCCTTCTTCAGCACGTGCACACTTGTCGGCCAGGGCGTACAGCTCGCTGACGTCTCTGATCCTGCTCATCGCCATCTCCTCCCGCATCCTGCGGTAACGCACGTTCTGATGGAACGCACTGATAACCGCGGCAGGGTGGATGTCTGTGATGTTGCGCTGCACACGGCTGAATCTCTGAATATACTTGTGCAAGGGCTCTCCTTCCTTCTGGGCAAGCAGGTGGAGATCACTCTCTTGGCCATGGGCTTTGTGGCTGCCTGTAAAGGCACCGACAAACTGGTGGCACAAGTCAGCCCAAGAAGATACGGAGTTGTCCGGCAAGTGCATGAGCCAGGACCTGACTTCGGGCTTGAGCACCAGCGGGAAGTAGTTTGCAAGGATCTTGTCGTCTCGCCCCCCGGCAGCTTGCACCGCAATGGTGTAGATGCTGAGGAACTCTGACGGGTGCGACCTACCGTCGTACTTCTCCGGCACGTCTGGCTTGAAGTTCTTCTGGCTGGGCCACTGGACTTGCCGCAGCTCACGGGTGAAAGCGGGGCAATCTACCGCGTACGGCAAGTCGCCTGGTTCCCCTGGCGCATGCATATCAACAGAAGGCCCAGCACGCAGGTCTGATTGACGCCGCGCTTCCCTTCGGCGCTCGATGCGAGTACGAGCATCTTCTTGTTGTCGTTCGTGGAGAACTTGGCGCTGATCGCGATGAGCTCGTGGATCTGATGACGCGGTGGAGTCGCTGTCGTGGCGGATCCGGCGAATCGGTGATCTTGGCCTTCGAGGCGGGGAGTGCACAGTGGTTGCACCCTCCCTGGTCTTGTCGCCACCGGCTCCCGCCTGACTAACTTGCCGCGGCTGGGATGCGCTCGGCTGCCGTGGGTTGTCGCCGTTGGCGAAGCCGATGAGACTCTGGATGGTGGCCCTCCAGTCATCGATCTTGTCCGCCGCTGGAGGGTAATCTAAGAGCAGTTGAGCTCGCGCCAAAGCTTCTGCCGGAGTGGCAGGCAGCGCCGGCGAACGGTGCGAGGAATGGGATATGCTCGGACTTCTAACTACGTTAGAAGGAGCAATATCTCGTCCAAGCGACCGCACCACGCTCGCGCCAGCATGTTGGCGTGCATGTTGGTCTTGAGCACTCCGGGATTCGCCAGCATGATCTTGGCCCAGCAGACGTATGGTACCGTGGGTACCATGACGCTGCTGGTCCCGCGCCTCCTGGGACAGGCGCGGTGCGTGTACGGACGCCGAGGTCTTGGAGTGCGCTCGGTCGTTGTGGGAGCCGACCGCGCCGCCGATGTGCAGCGCAGTCTTGTCCTTGGACCTGGCAGCACCATGGGCTCTCTCATCGGTGCCCGCTCTTCGGCCGGCGTGTACTCCACCAGCCGTTCGCTCCGGCGATGGTGGGCTCGGCGCAGACGGAGCAGCTACCTCCGAAGCCTTCTTCTTCGGCGGCATGTCGATGAAGAGGATGAAGATTTGGCTCATGCGAACACCGGATCAGTTTCACACAACCTCGACGCGCCCCCCTACCAGGCGTGCCAAAGATGTCGGGGGTGACTGATCCCCACGGACACCTATGGGACCACGGCGGACCAAGGCCCCTTTTCGGTTCGGCAGGGGGCGGAGGGTGCGCAAAGAGCAGATCGAGGCGAGGCGCACGAGCGACGCGATCGGTTTACCCAGGTTCGGGCCGCACGGATGCGTAAAACCCTACTCCTGCTTGTGGTTTGTATTGTGTTCTTGCTCGGGAGCGATGAGTGCTACAGTATGCTTGGATGGCTAGCGAGACCGAGCATGAGAATGGTCATCCCCCCCCCTCTGTTGCGCATGGGCCTCCTTTTATATGTCAAAGGGGTCACCGACAGGTGACAGCAGAGGTGAGGGTAAAAATGTAAAAGAGGTGGTGGTTGGCACCACCCCTGCTACAATTGTATCATACCTAACCTAAGCGGCAGGGGACAAAGGCATTAAATGCCTGTCTGTGTCGCCTAGACGGTACAGAAAGGGACCGCCAGGGACGCCACCGTTTGCCACGATGGCTATCTTGTCAGCACCAGCTTGCCACCGCATGCCCCTGGCTGCACAGCCTCCCGCCACGTACGCCAGGAACGGTCCCAGAGCGACACGTTGGTGGGTGAGCTGGAGCGCGGGCTGCGGAGTAGTAGCTTGCCGCGGCAAGCGCCTTGCCACGGATGTTATCTTGTCGCGTCCGGGAGCTTGTCGCTCACCGGGTCTTGTCGCGCCCGGGAGCTTGTCGCTCACCGGGTCTTGCCGGGACGCGCAGCGCGTCGCAGCAAGCTTCTCGAGATGCCTTGGTTGGCCTTCCCGGCAAGCTCCTCTTGCCGGGGTCTTGTCTCCTTCCCGGCAAGCTCCTCTTGCCGGGGTCTTGTCTCCTTCCCGGCAAGCTCCTCTTGCCGGGGTCTTGTCTTGCTCTCGGATACTTTGTTCTTGAATGGCTCCATAGGATCCATGGAGAATCTTCAGCGATCGCCCGGCAAGCCTTGCCGCGGGATGCTGCGACTGCCCGTGCACAAGTTCGGGATACTAAGGTACCCCTACTTTAGTACACCGACAATCTTGATTTTCATAAGAATTAGAAGAACACGCTTTAATAAAGGCATCTTTGGAAGCACGCATCCTAGCGGTTCTTTCTTTACACTCATCAATTGAAATTCTCATGGATTTTAGAGACTCATTAAGTTTAGGTGGAAGAGATCTAAGTTTCAAAGCATCAACATCAAGAGCAATTCTATCAACGTTCCTAGCCAAATCATCAATCTTAAGCAATTTTTCTTCAATCATAGCATTAAAATTCTTTTGCGGAGAAATAAATTTTTTAATATTAGATTCAAAATCAGAGGGCATCTTATTATAATTTCCATAAGAGTTTTTGTAGGAATTCCCATAATTATTAGAAGGATTACTAGGATAAGGCCTAGGATTAAAATTCCCTCTATAAGCGTTGTTACCAAAATTATTCCTACCAACAAAATTCACATCCATAGATTCATTGTTATTCTCAATCAAGGTAGACAAAGGCATATCATTAGGATCAGAAGAAACATTCTTAGTAGCAAATAATTTCATAAGTTCATCCATCTTTCCACTCAAAACATTGATTTCTTCTATCGCATGCACTTTTTTATTAGAAGATCTTTCAGTATGCCATTGAGAATAATTAACCATTATATTATCTAGGAGTTTAGTAGCATCTTCGAAAGTGATTTCCATAAAAGTGCCTCCCGCGGCCGAATCTAAAAGATTTCTAGAAGCAAAATTCAATCCGGCATAAAAATTTTGTATAATCATCCACAAATTTAAACCATGAGTAGGGCAATTAAGTATCATTAATTTCATTCTCTCCCAAGATTGTGCAACATGTTCATGATCAAGTTGCTTAAAATTCATAATATCGTTTCTAAGAGAGATGATCTTAGCGGGAGGAAAATACTTAGAGATAAAAGCATCTTTGCACTTGTTCCATGAATCAATACTATTCTTAGGCAAAGACGAAAACCAAGCTTTAGCACGATCTCTAAGAGAAAAAGGAAATAGCTTCAATTTAACGACATCATTATCGAGATCTTTTTTCTTTTGCATATCACATAAATCAACGAAGCTATTCAGATGAGTAGCGGCATCTTCACTAGGAAGGCCGGCGAATTGATCTTTCATAACAAGATTCAACGAAGCAGTATTAATTTCACAAGATTCAACATCGGTAAGAGGAGCAATCGGAGTGCTAAGGAAATCATTATTATTGGTATTGGTGAAGTTACACAATTTGGTAGTATCTTGAGCCATCGCAACGAACAACCAATCTAACACACGAGCAAACAAAAAGCAAAGCGGACAAAAAGAGGCAAATAGAGAGGGAGGATAGGGAGAGAGAGGGCGAATAAAACGGCAAGGGTGAATTGGGGGGAGAAGAAAACGAGAGGCAAATGGCAAATAATGTAATGCGAGAGATAGGGATTGTGATGGGTACTTGCTATGCTGACTTTTTGCGTAGACTCCCCGGCAACGGCGCCAGAAATCCTTCTTGCTACGTCTTGAGCTTGTGTTGGTTTTCCCCGAAGAGGAAGGGATGATGCAGCAGAGTAGTGTAAGTATTTCCCCTCAGTTTTTGAGAACCAAGGTATCAATCCAGTAGGAGCCCATGCTCAAGTCCCTCGTACCTGCACAAAGTGATAGCTACCCGCAACCAATGCGATTAGGGGTTGCCAAGCCCTTCACGGTCACTTACGAGAGTGAGATCTGATAGATAGAATATTTTTGGTATTTTTGATATAAAGATGCAAAGTAAAAGGTAAAAGCAAAGTAAATAGCAAAAAAATATAAAAGTGATGGAGATTGATATGATGAGAATAGACCCGGGGCCATAGGTTTCACTAGTGGCTTCTCTCGAGAGCATAAGTTTTCTACGATAGGTGAACAAATTACTGTTGAGCAATTGACAGAATTGAGCATTGTTATGAGAATATCTAGGCAAGATCATGTGTATAGGCATCACGTCCGTGACAAGTAGATCGAAACGATTCTGCATCTACTACTATTACTCCACTCATCGACCGCTATCCAGCATACATCTAGAGTACTAAGTTAAAAACAAAGTAACGCTTTAAGCAATATGACATGATGTAGAGAGATAAATTCATGCAATATGAAATAAACCCATCTTGTTATCCTTGATGGCAACAATACAATACGTGTCTTGCTGCCCCTTCTGTCACTAGGAAAGAAAACCGCAAGATCGAACCCAAAGCTAAGCACTTCTCCCATGGCAAGAACTACCAATCTAGTTGGCCAAACCAAACGGATAATTCAAAGAGACTTGCAAAGATAACCAATCATACATAAAAGAATTCAGAGAAGATTCAAATATTTTTCATAGATAGACTTGATCATAAACCCACAATTCATCGGTCTCAACAAACACACCGCAAAAGAAGGATTTGAGAACACTTGATGTATGTCTTGCCGTGCTTATAAGTGGTGACAATCACTAGTAGAAAAAGGGTCAAATGTGAAGCACATTAGTGCCGGTTCCAACGGCAAGGTGGGAGGAGCTCTTTAGTACCGGTTCGTGGCGAACCTTTAGCACCGGTTCGTGCCGCGAACCGGTACTAATGAGAGTGGTGGCAAGATGTTGTCAGAGTAGGGCCCCTCCAGCACCTTTAGTACCGGTTCGTGCTACGAACCGGTACTAAAGGTCGTCCTATATAAACCCTTCGTCCACCAGCACTCTGTTCTTCCCCCTTTCCCCTCTCCCTCTCCTCTGTTCTACACTTCTTCCTCTCGAGTTCATCACAAAATTTGCCCCAAATTTGTCAAGATTTGCAGGCCCCCATCCATTCAAATGATCACAAAGGTTAGCAACTTTGTCCTTTCATCTCTCATTGCTAGATTAGCTCTTGCATTGGTTTATATAGTGATTAATTGTGGGTTTTAGTAATTTGGGAGGAATTATATGTGGTAGTATTTGATTTATATGCAAATTGAGGTCAAAATAACACTTAGTTTGCATATGTAGGTGTGGTTTACTTAGTGCCTTCTAAATCTCTGTCGTAACCACCATCGATCGCCCGCACCGTCTCGTCACCGGCACCACCTTGTGGTGAGCCTCTTGTTCATGAAATTTTATATAAAAAATTGATGTTTGTGTGATTTGGATATATAGTTACTCGTATAATTATCTTACCCGTACGTTGTTTGTTATACATAGTGCCATGGTTTTGATATCCGTCCCCGTCAGCCCTCGCCCTTGTTATGATTCGGATGTGGTATATTCTCTTTTAAAACTATTTGTTGCATTTCGTGTTTATTGAAAATTATGCCCATCAAGCTGACATAGATATTTGTATGTAGGAGGTAGTTGAACCAGAAATTCCAACCGACCCTATTGTCGAGAGGTTAAATTTAGTTGAAAGAGAAAACGAGGATTTGAAAGAAAAATTGAAAAGAATTGAGGGGGAGAAGATGGAATTGGAGTTGCATGTTGCCGATGTCGTCAATGATCACAAGATTAAGATGGAGAAAATGCGCTTGAAGATTAGAAAGATTAGAAAATATGTCATTCATAGTGAGGCTTGGTATCATTATGCTGTTGGATCAATTGTTGCCTTATTTGCGATCTTGATCGCATTTGTTGTTGCATTTAAATTCTTTAGCTAGAGAGTTATTTGTTTGTTGCATTTAAGTGTTGTATGAACTTTATGTATTGTATTAATTTGGTGTTTTCGATGCTGTGTATTGAAGATGAGCCGGCAATGGATGTACGATGACCGATGCTCTCCTGAGTGCATTAATGGCGTGCATACTTTTCTGCTTGCGGCTGAGGCAAACAAGCAGGCGGATGGTTTTATGCCTTGTCCATGTGCTGGTTGTAAGAATGGTCACAATTACTCTACGTCAAGAACCATTCACGTCCACCTGTTTGAGTCCGGTTTCATGCCCCACTATAATGTATGGACCAAGCACGGAGAAAGAGGGGTTATGATGGAAGACAATGAAGAAGAAGAGGACGGCGACAGCTATCCTGGCCATGGGTTCCCTGAATACGATGATACAACAATGAGGGAAGAAGATGAGCCGGTAATGCGGGAAGAAGCTGAGCCGGCAATGCGGGAAGAAGCTGAAGAAGAGAAACCGAATGTGCCCGTTGATGATCTAGGTCGGGCCATTGCCGATGCAAAGAGAAACTGCGCAAGTGATTTGGAGAAGAAGAAGTTGTGGCGCATGTTAGAGGATCACAAAAAATTGTTGTACCCGAATTGCGTAGGTGACAAGAAAAAGCTGGGCACCACACTGGAATTGCTACAATGGAAGGCAGAGAATGGTGTATCTGACAAGGGATTTGGAAAGTTGCTGGTAATTACTAATAAAAGAAAGATACCGGAAGCTGAAATTTCCACCATGCTTGCTAATTATACTTTTAAGGGTGGAATACCAAAGAAACTTGGAGACCCCAGAGTACCTACTATACCTTGCTCCATTAAAACAAATTATATTAAAATTGCTTTATGTGATCTTGGAGCCGGTATTAGTGTTATGCCTCTCTCTTTATATCGTAGACTTGACTTGAATAAGTTGACACCCACTGAAATATCTTTGCAAATGGCTGATAAATCAACTGCTATACCTGTGGGTATTTGTGAGGATGTGCCTGTTGTGGTTGCAAACGTTACTATTTTAACGGACTTTGTTATACTTGATATTCCCGAGGATGATAGTATGTCTATTATTCTTGGAAGACCTTTTCTTAATACTATAGGGGTTGTTATTGATTGCAACAAAGGCAATGTCACTTTTCATGTTAATGGTAATGAGCATACGGTACATTTTCCGAGGAAACAACCTCAAGTTCATAGTATCAACTCTATTGGAAAAATTCCATCGATTATATTTGGAGGTTTTGAATTTCCTCTCCCTACTATCAAGAAGAAATATGATATACTTATTATTGGGGATGTGCATATCCCCGCTGAGGTAACTTAGTGCTATTCGAAATTTCTCCGGTTTCATGATTATCGGAATGAGTTTGTTAACAAGACTTGATCAACCTTGTTAGTGGATTCTTTTTGATGAGCATGGGATGGATGAAACTAGAAGCACAAACTTCTGTACCCCACTTTTACTTTCTGTTATTTATATTAAATAAAGTAAAAAAATAGTATTTTTCTGTCTGTTTCCTGACTTATCCGTGCAATATAAAAATATCCCGAAAATAAAAGTCCTCAGAATGCCATGCCAATTTAATATGATTTTTTCGGGAATATTTGAGGATTTATTGTGCAAAAATTACCGCGGGAGGAGCTGCCACCACTACAAGAAATATGTCAACTAGTGACCTTCTATCAGTGACCCTGGAAGAATTGGTCATAAATCTATGACCATTTGAGACCAATTGGTCAAAAGCTGTTCGGGGGGCTCCAAACCCTAAAACATTGCGACCATTTTGGCCAGAAAGGTCGTAATTTCCTTACACGAAATGGTCATAAAGCAGACAACACTAGTCCGCTGCCTTATTTCTAGCTGATCATGACCAATATAGATGGTCATAACCTTGTAAATTGTGGTGGATTGGTATGACTTGGCGCCACCTCATCCGTTTTGCCTATGTGTCATGTCCATGTGTCAATTTTTGCCCTAGGTTGTGAAGAAACCTATATTTCTGTCATTCCCAAAATTCCCAAAAAAATCTCATAAATTTTTTGGGTCATATCTTCATCAAATATGTAAAAATCCTTCCTTGCCTAGTTCAAAACTAATTCAACAATATTCATTTTCCAATTATGTTCGCAACAACACTTTATGAAGGAAGTGCTATTTATATATTCTTGATTGCCCTAGGAATTTTTGGGCACTCTTTCCTATCCAAATCATTACCGCATGACAAAATTCAGCTCCATTTGCCTAGCAAATCTTCCTCGGCAAATTTCCAAAGTTTTTGTCCACCTAGAAGCATTGTGAAGGAAGTACCTTTTTTATATATCGAAATGACATGAAATTTATACAGTTCCTTCATATGCCCAAATTATCACCCTCCTCCAAATTGCAGCTCAGGCAAATCAACTATGTGAGCCCAGGTTCAATTTATATTTTATGACCAGATTGGGACGTTGCAAAGCAAGTGTTATCTAGACCCCTCATATTACCCTCAAAATTTTTGGGCACTCTTCCATACCAAATCATTGCCACATGATAATATTCAGCTCAATTTTCCTAGTAAATCTTTCTCGGGAAATTTCCAAAGTTTCTACATCGAGAGAAGCTTTGTGAAGTAAGTACTAGCTAGGCTTACCCAAATGATCTGAAAATTTACGAACACATGACCATACCTAAGTAACTTACCTACACCAATTTTGAGCTCATTTCATTAATCAAATCTCTCTCACTAGTTTTCCCAAGTTTTTGTCCATAGAAGAGCATTGTGAAGGAAGTACTACTTTGGCATGTCCAAATGGTATCAATTTTCTACAATGGTTTCGTATGCCAAAATAACCATCCTCCACGAAATTTCAGCTCAATCCATTCATTATTTTGAGCCCAGCTTCAACATTCATATTTTTGTCCAGCGTGGTACTTTGCAAAGCAAGTACCACCTAGGATCCTCCTTTTGAGCTAAAAATTTGTGAAGATATTCTCCTTAGTAGATGATCATCCTCAGCCAAAACTCACGCCCATTGGCCATGTGCATTTCCCGTACCGCTAATCAAACACTTAGCTGCTAATTCATGCTTAAGCATCGATCGGTCTCCTCGTGAGAATCTTATGTTGTAATTTTCTTCCTAGCACCAACCTTGGGAGTGCCCAACCCACTAGACATGCCTAGGCCACCCAGAACACATGGCAACATTACGGTCACGCGGTGACCACGCGACGGGCATGCGAGTTTACACGCTCTAGAGTTGGGGCCCTCGGCCGCCACCCAAACCTCGACGTATCGCCACCAAACCATGTATTTATGATTAAATAGGTCCTTATGTAACTAGAAATAATTTTTGGAAAAAATAAATAGCAAACTATGAGGCAGCTGCAGTTCAAATTTGACCCGCTTTCATCTAAATCGGCGTAAATTTGTCTTTTTCACGAGAGGTGGATCAAAAAATTTTACACCCAACCATTTTTTCAATTGTGCATTAAATATGGCCTAGTATTTTATAAAAATGATTTGGTACAATTTTGCAACAATTATTTGGTAGTTCCTTCACAAAAAAACCTCCTTTCGGGCACTCGAAAAATGGAAAATGGTTTTTTCGTCCAACGAAAATGAAAGCTTCCTTAGTCAACATTGTTTGCCATTCCAATATGCACCCTTGTGCACAATATGAGATCATTTGAACAAACTATGCCATGAATGTGGCCATAAGATTGATAATTTGGCTTGAAAGCCATGAATCTTCACACATGATAGCTCATTTCTGAGAACACTTTTTTAAAATAATTATCGTATTACAAGTTTATTATTTTTCCCGAAAACTTGGTCATATATAATGACACAATGTGAAGGTTTTCCAATTTTTTGATTTTTTTTGAATTTTTTATGGCCGTTTCAAAATGTGGTCAAAACGGCAGGCTTGACCGTTCCTAGCTAGCGGTTGAATCTTGTAATTTTTTTGGTGTTTCTCTGATTAATAGATACTTATGTATCTAGAAATCATTTTTGAAAAAATATAGAGCAAACTATGAGGCAACTGCAGTTTAAATTTTACCCGCTTCCAACTGAATCGACAGAAATTTGTCTTTTTCACTAGAGGTGGATCAAAACTTTTGACACCCAACCATTTGGTCATATGTGCATTAAACATTGACTAGTATTTTATAAAATTGATTTGGTCCAATTTTGCAACAAATATATGGTAGGTCCTTCACAAAACAAACTCATTTCGGGCACTCGAAAAATGGAAAATGAATTTTCCGTGCAAAGAAAATGAAAACTCCCTTAGGCAACATTATTTGGAATTCCAACATGCACCCTTGTGCACAATATGAGATCATTTCAACAAACTATGCCATGAATGTGGCCATAAGTTTGATCATTTGGCTTGAAAGCCATGAATCTTCACGCATGATAGCTCATTTTTTAGAACACTTTTTTAAAATAATTTCCGTATTACAAGTTTATTATTTTTCCTGGAAACTTGGTCACATATAATGACACAATGCGAAGGTTTCCCAATTTTTTGATTTTTTTTAATTTTTTATGCCCGTTTCAAAATGCGGTCAAAACGGCGGGCATGATCGTTCCTAGCTAGTGGTTGAATCTTGGAATTTTTTTGGTGTTTCTCTGATTAAATAGATACTTATGTATCTAGAAATGATTTTTGGAAAAAATATAAAGCAAACTATGAGGCAGCTGCAGTTTAAATTTTACCGCTTCCAGCTGAATCGGCAAAAATTTGACTTTTTCACCAGAGGTGGATCAAAACTTTTGACACCCAACCATTTGGTCAATTGTGCATTAAACATGGCCTAGTATTTTATAAAATTGATTTGGTCCAATTTTGCAACAAATATGTTATTGGTCCTTCACAAAAAAACTCATTTTTGACACTAGATATGGTCTCGGATATGGTCTTTCACAAAAAAAACTCATCATAACCAATAAAAATGATTTGGTCCAATTTTGCACCAAATATATGATAGGCCCTTCACAACAAAACTCATTTTGGGCACTCGAAAAATAGAAAATTGATTTTTATGTGCAATGCAAATGAAGACCACAAAATAATCATTGTTTGAAATCCTAAGATACACATATGTGCACAATATTGGATCATTTAAACATACAACATGAGGCTAATATGTTGAGTGTTTACCCGAAATAAGAGGGTAAAAAATATAAATGAAACAAAAGAGAAAAAGCACAATTACATATGCTAGATTCTGATTGGTGGAACCATCTATCACATGGATTAATGACATGGTAGACATCCATCCATCCATTGCTAGCAATCCAACCGTCTATCCATCTGAAGAAACCCACCGTCCCACCGCACCAAACCCTACCTACCTCACCTCTCCTCCCTTCCACCCACCCGCCGCCTCCCTCTCTCTCTCCTTGATCCAGATCGACGCCGCCTCTGAAGAAATATGCCCTAGAGGCAATAATAAAGTTATTATTTATTTCCTTATATCATGATAAATGTTTATTATACATGCCAGAATTGTATTAACCGGAAACATAATACATGTGTGAATACATAGACAAACAGAGTGTCACTAGTATGCCTCTACTTGACTAGCTCATTAATCAAAGATGGTTATGTTTCCTAACCATGAACAAAGAGTTGTTATTTGATTAATGAGGTCACATCATTAGTTGAATGATCTGATTGACATGACCCATTCCATTAGCTTAGCACCCGATCGTTTAGTATGTTGCTATTGCTTTCTTCATGACTTATACATGTTCCTATGACTATGAGATTATGCAACTCCCGTTTACCGGAGGAACACTTTGTGTGCTACCAAACGTCACAACGTAACTGGGTGATTATAAAGGAGTACTACAGGTGTCTCCAAAGGTAGATGTTGGGTTGGCGTATTTCGAGATTAGGATTTGTCACTCAGATTGTCGGAGAGGTATCTCTGGGCCCTCTCGGTAATGCACATCACTTAAGCCTTGCAAGCATTGCAACTAATGAGCTAGTTGCGGGATGATGTATTACAGAACGAGTAAAGAGACTTGCCGGTAACGAGATTGAACTAGGTAGTGGATACCGACGATCGAATCTCGGGCAAGTAGCATACTGGTGACAAAGGGAACAACGTATGTTGTTATGCGGTCTGACCGATAAAGATCTTCGTAGAATATGTAGGAGCCAATATGGACATCCAGGTCACGCTATTGGTTATTGACCGGAGATGTGTCTCGGTCATGTCTACATTGTTCTCGAACCGTAGGGTCCGCACGCTTAACGTTACGATGATAGTTATTATGAGTTTATGCATTTTGATGTACCGAAGGTTGTTCGGAGTCCCGGATGTGATCACGGACATGACGAGGAGTCTCGAAATGGTCGAGACATAAAGATTGATATATTGGAAGCCTATATTTGGATATCGAAAGTGTTCCGGGTGAAATCGGGATTTTACCGGAATACCGGGAGGTTACCGGAACCCCCCGGGAACCATATGGGCCTTCATGGGCCTTAGTGGAAAGGAGAAAAGGGGCAGCCCATAGGTGCCCCCCCCCCTTCCCCTAGTCCTATTAGGACTAGGAGAGGTGGCCGGCCCCCCTCTCTCTCTTTCCCCCTTGGAATCCTAGTTGGAATAGGTTTGGGGGGGAGTCCTAGGACTCCTCCTAGCGCGCCCTATGGCTGGCCGCACCCCTCCCCCTTGGCTCCTTTATATACGGAGGAAGGGGGCACCTCTAGACACACAATTGATCATTGAGATCGTTCCTTAGCCGTGTGCGGTGCCCCCTGCCACCAAATTCCACCTCGATCATATCGTTGTAGTGCTTAGGCGAAGCCCTGCGTTGGTAGTACATCAAGATCGTCACCACGCCATCGTGCTGACGGAACTCTTCCTCGAAGCTTTGCTGGATCGGAGCCCGGGGATCGTCATCGAGCTGTACGTGTGCTAAGAACTCGGAGGTGCCGGAGTAACGGTGCTTGGATCGGTCGGATCGGGAAGAAGACGTACGACTACTTCCTCTACGTTGTGTCAATGCTTCCGTTGCGATCTACAAGGGTACGTAGATCAGACTCTCCGCCTCGTTGCTATGCATCACCATGATCTTGCGTGTGCGTAGGAAATTTTTTGAAATTACTACGTTCCCCAACAGTGGCATCCGAGCCTAGGTTTTATGGTTTGATGTTATTTGCACGAGTAGAACACAAGTGAGTTGTGGGCGATACAAGTCATACTGCCTACCAGCATGTCATACTTTGGTTCGGCGGTATTGTTGGACGAGACGACCCGGACCAACCTTACGCGTACGCTTACGCGAGACCGGTTCCCTCGACGTGCTTTGCACATAGATGGCTTGCGGGCGACTGTCTCTCCAACTTTGGTTGAACCGAGTATGGCTACACCCGGTTCTTGAGAAGGTTAAAACGGAGTCTATTTGACAAACTATCGTTGTGGTTTTGATGCGTAGGTGAGATGAGTTCTTGCTTAAGCCCGTAGCAGCCACGTAAAACTTGCAACAACAAAGTAGAGGACGTCTAACTTGTTTTTGCAGGGCATGTTGTGATGTGATATGGTCAAGGCGTGATGCTAAATTTTATTGTATGAGATGATCATGTTTTGTAACCAAGTTATCAGCAACTGGCAGGAGCCATATGGTTGTCGCTTTATTGTATGCAATGCAATCGCGATGTAATGCTTTACTTTATTACTAAGCGGTAATGATAGTCGTGGAAGCATAAGATTGGCGAGACGACAACGATGCTACGATGGAGATCAAGGTGTCGCGCCGGTGACGATGGTGATCATAACGGTGCTTCGGAGATAGAGATCACAAGCACAAGATGATGATGGCCATATCATATCACTTATATTGATTTCATGTGATGTTTATCCTTTTATGCATCTTATATTGCTTTGATTGACGGTAGCATTATAAGATGATCTCTCACTAAATTATCAAGAAGTGTTCTCCCTGAGTATGCACCGTTGCCAAAGCTCGTCGTGCCCAGACACCACGTGATGATCGGGTGTGATAAGCTCTACGTCCATCTACAACGGGTGCAAGCCAGTTTTGCACACGCAGAATACTCAGGTTAAACTTGACGAGCCTAGCATATGCAGATATGGCCTCAGAACACAGAGACCGAAAGGTCGAGCGTGAATCATATAGTAGATATGATCAACGTAATGATGTTCACCATTGAAAACTACTCCATCTCACGTGATGATCGGTTATGGTTTAGTTGATTTGGATCACGTGATCACTTAGAGGATTAGAGGGATATCTATCTAAGTGGGAGTTCTTAAATAATTTGATTAACTGAACTTAAACTTATCATGAACTTAGTACCTGATAGTATCTTGCTTGTTTATGTTCATTGTAGATAGATGGCTCTTGCTGTTGTTCCGTTGAATTTTAATGCGTTCCTTGAGAAAGCAAAGTTGAAAGATGATGGTAGCAATTACACGGACTGGGTCCGTAACTTGAGGATTATCCTCATTGCTGCTCAGAAGAATTACGTCCTGGAAGCACCGCTGGGTGCCAGGCCTGCTGCTGGAGCAACACCAGATGTTATGAACGTCTGGCAGAGCAAAGCTGATGACTACTCGATAGTTCAGTGTGCCATGCTTTACGGCTTAGAATCGGGACTTCAACGACGTTTTGAACGTCATGGAGCATATGAGATGTTCCAGGAGTTGAAGTTAATATTTCAAGCAAATGCCCGAATTGAGAGATATGAAGTCTCCAATAAGTTCTATAGCTGCAAAATGGAGGAGAACAGTTCTGTCAGTGAGCATATACTCAAAATGTCTGGGTATAATAATCACTTGATTCAGATGGGAGTTAATCTTCCAGATGATTGCGTCATTGACAGAATTCTCCAATCACTGCCACCAAGCTACAAGAGCTTCGTGATGAACTATAATATGCAAGGGATGAACAAGACTATTCCCGAGCTCTTCGCAATGCTGAAAGCTGTGGAGGTAGAAATCAAAAAGGAGCATCAAGTGTTGATGGTTAACAAGACCACTAGTTTCAAGAAAAAGGGCAAAGGGAAGACGAAGGGGAACTTCAAGAAGAACGGCAAGCAAGTTGCTGCTCAGGAGAAGAAACCCAAGTCTGGACCTAAGCCTGAAACTGAGTGCTTCTACTGCAAGCAGACTGGTCACTGGAAGCGGAACTGCCCCAAGTATTTGGCGGATAAGAAGGATGGCAAGGTGAACAAAGGTATATGTGATATACATGTTATTGATGTGTACCTTACTAGAGCTCGCAGTAGCACCTGGGTATTTGATACTGGTTCTGTTGCTAATATTTGCAACTCGAAACAGGGACTACGGATTAAGCGAACACTGGCAAAGGACGATGTGACGATGCGCGTGGGAAACGGTTCCAAAGTTGATGTGATCGCGGTCGGCACGCTACCTCTACATCTACCTTCGGGATTAATATTAGACCTAAATAATTGTTATTTGGTGCCAGCGTTAAGCATGAACATTATATCTGGATCTTGTTTGATGCGAAACGGTTATTCATTTAAATCAGAGAATAATGGTTGTTCTATTTATATGAGTAATATCTTTTATGGTCATGCACCTTTGAAGAGTGGTCTATTCTTGATGAATCTCGATAGTAGTAATACACATATTCATAATGTTGAAGCCAAAAGATGCAGAGTTGATAATGATAGTGCAACTTATTTGTGGCACTGCCGTTTAGGTCATATCGGTGTAAAGCGCATGAAGAAACTCCATACTGATGGGCTTTTGGAACCACTTGATTATGAATCACTTGGTACTTGTGAACGGTGCCTCATGGGCAAGATGACTAAAACACCGTTCTCCGGTACTATGGAGAGAGCAACAGATTTGTTGGAAATCATACATACCGATGTATGTGGTCCGATGAATATTGAGGCTCGTGGCAGATATCGTTATTTTCTCACTTTCACAGATGATTTAAGCAGATATGGGTATATCTACTTAACGAAACATAAGTCTGAAACATTTGAAAAGTTCAAAGAATTTCAGAGTGAAGTTGAAAATCATCATAACAAGAAAATAAAATTCCTACGATCTGATCGTGGAGGAGAATATTTGAGTTACGAGTTTGGTGTACATTTGAAAAATTGTGGAATAGTTTCGCAACTCACGCCACCCGGAACACCACAGCGTAATGGTGTGTCCGAACGTCGTAGTCGTACTTTACTAGATATGGTGCGATCTATGATGTCTCTTACTGATTTACCACTATCGTTTTGGGGTTATGCTTTAGAGACGGCCGCATTCACGTTAAATAGGGCACCATCAAAATCCGTTGAGACGACGCCTTATGAACTATGGTTTGGCAAGAAACCAAAGTTGTCCTTTCTTAAAATTTGGGGCTGCGATGCTTATGTGAAAAAGCTTCAACCTGATAAGCTCGAACCCAAAGCGGAGAAATGTGTCTTCATAGGATACCCAAAGGAGACTGTTGGGTACACCTTCTATCACAGATCCGAAGGCAAGACATTCGTTGCTAAGAATGGATCATTTCTAGAGAAGGAGTTTCTCTCAAAAGAAGTGAGTGGGAGGAAAGTAGAACTTGACGAGGTAACTATACCTGCTCCCTTATTGGAAAGTAGTACATCACAGAAAACTGTTTCTGCGACACCTATACCAATTAGTGAGGAAGCTAATGATGATGATCATGAAACTTCAGGACAAGATACTACTGAACCTCGTAGATCAACCAGAGTGAGATCCGCACCAGAGTGGTATGGTAATCCAATTCTGGAAGTCATGCTACTAGATCATGATGAACCTACGAACTATGAAGAAGCGATGGTGAGCCCAGATTCCGCAAAGTGGCTTGAAGCCATGAAATCTGAGATGGGATCCATGTATGAGAACAAAGTATGGACTTTGGTTGACTTGCCCGATGATCGGCAAGCAATTGAGAATAAATGGATCTTCAAGAAAAAGACTGACGCTGACGGTAATATTACTGTCTATAAAGCTCGACTTGTCGCAAAAGGTTTTCGACAAGTTCAAGGGGTTGACTATGATGAGACCTTCTCACCCATAGCGATGCTTAAGTCTGTCAGAATCATGTTAGCAATTACCGCATTTTATGATTATGAAATTTGGCAGATGGATGTCAAAACTGCATTCCTGAATGGATTTCTAGAAGAAGAGTTGTATATGATGCAACCGGAAGGTTTTGTCGATCCAAAGGGAGCTAACAAAGTGTGCAAGCTCTAGCGATCCATTTATGGACTGGTGCAAGCCTCTCGGAGTTGGAATAAACGCTTTGATAGTGTGATCAAAGCATTTGGTTTTATACAGACTTTTGGAGAAGCCTGTATTTACAGGAAAGTGAGTGGGAGCTCTGTAGCATTTCTGATATTATATGTGGATGACATATTGCTGATTGGAAATGATATAGAATTTCTAGATAGCATAAAGGGATACTTGAATAAAAGTTTTTCGAGGAAAGACCTCGGGGAAGCTGCTTACATATTAGGCATAAAGATCTTTAGAGATAGATCAAGACGCTTAATTGGACTTTCACAAAGCACATACCTTGACAAGATTTTGAAGAAGTTCAAAATGGATCAAGCAAAGAAAGGGTTCTTGCCTGTGTTACAAGGTGTGAAGTTGAGTCAGACTCAATGCCCGACCACTGCAGAAGATAGAGAGAAAATGAAAGATGTTCCCTATGCTTCAGCCATAGGCTCTATCATGTATGCAATGCTGTGTACCAGACCTGATGTGTGCCTTGCTATAAGTTTAGCAGGGAGGTACCAAAGTAATCCAGGAGTGGATCACTGGAAAGCGGTCAAGAACATCCTGAAATACCTGAAAAGGACTAAGGATATGTTTCTCGTATATGGAGCTGACAAAGAGCTCACCGTAAGAGGTTACGTTGATGCAAGCTTTGACACTGATCCGGACGATTCTAAATCGCAAACCGGATACGTATTTACTTTAAACGGTGGAGCTGTCAGTTGGTGCAGTTCTAAACAAAGCATCGTAGCGGGATCTACATGTGAAGCGGAGTACATAGCTGCTTTGGAAGCAGCGAACAAAGGAGTCTGGATGAAGGACTTCATATCCGATCTAGGTGTCATACCTAGTGCATCGGGTCCAATGAAAATCTTTTGTGACAATACTAGTGCAATTGCTTTGGAAAAGGAATCCAGATTTCACAAGAGAACCAAACACATCAAGAGACTCTTCAATTCCATCCGGGATCTAGTCCAGGTGGGAGACATAGAGATTTGCAAGATACATACGGATCTGAATGTTGCAGACCCGTTGACTAAGCCTCTTCCACGAGCAAAACATGATCAGCACCAAGGCTCCATGGGTGTTAGAATCATTGCTATGTAATCTAGATTATTGACTCTAGTGCAAGTGGGAGACTGAAGGAAATATGCCCTAGAGGCAATAATAAAGTTATTATTTATTTCCTTATATCATGATAAATGTTTATTATTCATGCTAGAATTGTATTAACCGGAAACATAATACATGTGTGAATACATAGACAAACAGAGTGTCACTACTATGCCTCTACTTGACTAGCTCGTTAATCAAAGATGGTTATGTTTCCTAACCATGAACAAAGAGTTGTTATTTGATTAACGAGGTCACATCATTAGTTGAATGATCTGATTGACATGACCCATTCCATTAGCTTAGCACCCGATCGTTTAGTATGTTGCTATTGCTTTCTTCATGACTTATACATGTTCCTATGACTATGAGATTATGCAACTCCCGTTTACTGGAGGAACACTTTGGGTGCTACCAAACGTCACAACGTAACTGGGTGATTATAAAGGAGTACTACAGGTGTCTCCAAAGGTAGATGTTGGGTTGGCGTATTTCGAGATTAGGATTTGTCACTCCGATTGTCGGAGAGGTATCTCTGGGCCCTCTCGGTAATGCACATCACTTAAGCCTTGCAAGCATTGCAACTAATGAGTTAGTTGCGCGATGATGTACTACGAAACGAGTAAAGAGACTTGCCGGTAACGAGATTGAACTAGGTATTGGATACCGACGATCGAATCTCGAGCAAGTAGCATACCGATGACAAAGGGAACAATGTATGTTGTTATGCGGTCTGACTGGTAAAGATCTTCGTAGAATCTGTAGGAGCCAATATGGACATCCAGGTCGCGCTATTGGTTATTGACCGGAGACGTGTCTCGGTCATGTCTACATTGTTCTCGAACCGTAGGGTCCGCACGCTTAACGTTACGATGATAGTTATTATGAGTTTATGCATTTTGATGTACCGAAGGTTGTTCAGAGTCCCGGATGTGATCACGGACATGACGAGGAGTCTCGAAATGGTCGAGACATAAAGATTGATATATTGGAAGCCTATATTTGGATATCGGAAGTGTTCCGGGTGAAATCGGGATTTTACCGGAATACCGGGAGGTTACCGGAACCCCCCGGGAACCATATGGGCCTTCATGGGCCTTAGTGGAAAGGAGAAAAGGGGCAGACCATAGGTGGCCGCCCCCCCCCCCCCCCCCTTCCCCTAGTCCTATTAGGACTAGGAGAGGTGGCCGGCCCCCCTCTCTCTCTTTCCCCCTTGGAATCCTAGTTGGAATAGGTTTGGGGGGGAGTCCTACTCCCGGTAGGAGTAGGACTCCTCCTGGCGCGCCCTATGGCTGGCCGCACCCCTCCCCCTTGGCTCCTTTATATACGGAGGCAGGGGGCACCTCTAGACACACAATTGATCATTGAGATCGTTCCTTAGCCGTGTGCGGTGCCCCCTGCCACCAAATTCCACCTCGATCATATCGTTGTAGTGCTTAGGCGAAGCCCTGCGTCGGTAGTACATCAAGATCGTCACCACGCCGTCGTGCTGACGGAACTCTTCCTCGAAGCTTTGCTGGATCGGAGCCCGGGGATCGTCATCGAGCTGTACGTGTGTTAAGAACTCGGAGGTACCGGAGTAACGGTGCTTGGATCGGTCGGATCGGGAAGAAGACGTACGACTACTTCCTCTACGTTGTGTCAACGCTTCCGTTGCGATCTACAAGGGTACGTAGATCAGACTCTCCCCCTCGTTGCTATGCATCACCATGATCTTGCGTGTGCGTAGGAAAATTTTTGAAATTACTACGTTCCCCAACAGCCTCCATCTCTCTCCCCCCGATCCAGATCGATGCCTCCTCCCTCCCTCTCTCGCTTCCCGTCGCCGGCGGCGGCGCCCTCCTTCCCTCGCCCTCTCCTCCTCCCCTCCTCACGGCGGGGGAGGGGCGGCGGCGGCCTCGTGTAGATCCCATCGGGATCACGGTGCGGACGCATGTCCCAGACGCCATGACCCGTCTCCCTTCCCTCCTCAAATCAGGAAGGAGAGGTCAGGCGCCGGCCATGAACTCGCTCTACCTGGGACGCCGCTCGCCATCAAGGTCACCACACCCCCTCTTCGATCTGCTCTTCCTCCTTTCCCTTCCCTTCCCTAGCGCGCGCCATTTCCTTCCTCACGCAGGGTTGCAGGCGATTCGATCATGTCCGGGTCCATGGCGTCCACGGCCGTGGCGGTGCTCGCGGTGACGGACGAGCTGGCCCTGCCGCTCCGCGCAGTGGGGGACCTGGCGGCGGCCGCCGGCGTCTCGCGGGAGGAGGTCGTCGTCATCACGCAGTGCACCTCGCTCGGTAACACCCCCTCCCAAGCCCCCCCTGTCTCCCAACCCCAAGTTGATGATGAGCAGGCCATCTAGTGCCCAGAACCACTAATTCTCATGCTGAATTCAGTATGTTTGCTTTGTTCGTTAGTTTGTAACTTTGTATGGTCCGAATTTCTACAACTAGTTCAACTCTGTTAATTTGCACCCCTGTTTTATTGTTTATGTACCATGTACAATCTCTTTTCAGAGATGCATGTCCACATATCTAACTTTGTTCTGCCTTTCTAGAAACATGTCTGTTTCCGTGGTGTATCTCTATGGCCGATTCCCTGTTATTTCTATGCCAAAGTCACTTAATGAATTCTTAAATCAAGTAATTCAAACTTTGCATCTGCACACGTACATCAAGTAATTATTAAAGCGTGTGGGTCTGCTCTTGCTCGCTTACGTCTGGCCTCACTTGCATCTGCAGAATGCTGCATGGTTGGGCGGCACCCTGTTGCCGTTGGAGATATAATGCAAACACCAATTTATGCGCCTGCTGGGGCGGGGTGCTGTTTTCTGGACCTGGTGCTAATGCTGGCAGTCGTAGCATGTTTCATTTTTTTTATGTTGTCAATCGTAGCCAGTTCTCCTGGGATCAAACAATATGGATACAGGTTTGTGGTATCCATTGTAAG
Organism: Triticum monococcum; assembly: GCA_034509565.1. NCBI lineage: Eukaryota > Viridiplantae > Streptophyta > Magnoliopsida > Poales > Poaceae > Triticum > Triticum monococcum. The sequence continues at coordinate 754,035,289 of CM067843.1, read as the reverse complement.
AGGTATTTATAACAATTGTGTTCGTTAAAAAATATTTTTGAATGATGCTTGAGATAGGATAGAAAATTAGGCTATATTTATGGTTTTGCTGTATCACCATATTTATCTTCTTTACATTTTGGCATACAGTTTATTAGGCTATATCATCATAATCATGGCCCACAAGAAAAAAGCGGAATTAGAACCCCAGGCCAGTCATGATGTTTTTGTTTATGGAGGTGTTGCGTATTTGATCAGATTTCCTTACTTGCTTCAGGCATAAGAATAAGCTTATAAGAATAGAATATTGATACTCTACGAGCTATGAGTAGAATGCTCTATCTTCGCGAGTCACCTTTCTTGTATGAATGAGTATCTTGTTTTGACTAACTGGATAATAAAAGCATTGTACTAGTTGAATTTATGTCATCATTCTAAATAACTTGTCTTTTTTCGAGTGGTCTCTTTATAATATATTGGCTCCAGTTTTCTGATTCTTCTTTGCTGATTCATGTAACAAGGTGGCTGAGGTTGCATGTTGTTCATGACAGGATTAGGTGCCTAGTTTGTAACGCTATCAAAGGAGCTCCATCATGAAGAATATATCATAGTTGGTAGAGTAGGGGCTGCATCATGTAGAGGTTGTAAAGTATAGTGTTAGTTACTACAGTTGGTAGTTGGTAGTGCCCTGTGTCTTGGTAGTGCAGGAGGGCCATTGTATTATGTGTTATTTGTAGAGCAGGAGCTCCAGATTCAGCCATTGTATTATGTGTTATTTGTAGAGTAGGAGCTCCATCCCGAATCTGGTTGTTATTTGAAGTATTATTATATGTGTTTTCTGTTTGTGCCAATTTAAATACTGCTTATTTATTTACTGCCAAATTGAAATATGAAGAATATGACCCTGAAAGCCAGGACCCACTTACTAGAAGCTGACAACTTGGACCCACTTACCACAATTTTAAAACTGGGATAAAAAGGCCACGACCCAACAATAAAAAGGCTGCAATATTGGGCTTGGCCCATGAACACAACCAAAAATTGACCGAAAAAAACACAAATAGGCTGAATTGTTGGGCTAGGCCCATGTAGAAAATCGAATTGGACCGGGCTGAATCTTGTGCCACATCAGATTGCCATGCTGGATGCCTACGTGGCCTGGGGAGGTTGCTAGTGACCAAAACGCCACAATAGACGTATTTTGGGTATAAACGTTTACGACCATTCCAGAAGAAAGGTTGCAAATGTCATTTTATGACGACCAGCTTTTGACCTTATGTTTTTGGTCACAAAAAGGTCACAAATGGAAATTTGTGACCATTCAGTGACCAATAGTGGTGGTCACAAGTTGACATATTTCTTGTAGTGCACCTGGCCACGAGGGTGGTGGGCGCCCCCCCCCCTATAGGGCGCGCCCCCCTGCCTCGTGGGCCCATGGTGGCCCTCCTCCACTTATCCCAGCACCCATCTTCTTCCTTTATCTCACACAAACCCGAAAAACCAACTCAACCATGAGTTCCAGCCACTTTTGCTGTGATTTTCGATCTTCTTGCTCAAAGCACCTCTCGCAAAAATGCTTGGGGAGATTGTTCCTTGGTATGTGACTCCTCCATTGGTCCAATTAGTGTTTGTTCTAGTGCTTTATTCTTTGCAAATTTGTGCTGCATAGGTGACCATGTTCTTGAGCTTGCATGTCAAATTTATATGGTTCTAAGTAGTTCTAATGCTTGATATACGCTCTAGGCACTTGTAGGAGTAGTTGCTATCAATATTATTGAATTTGGTTTACTTTTATTTTGAAGTTACTAAAAATTTCAGAATTTTTCAGAGAAAAACAATATGTTTAGGAATATGTTCCAAGGTGGTTCCTCTAAGAAGCAAGGACCCAGGATTGCTATACGCGATGCTGACGAGGATCCACCAAGAGACGCTCCAGTACGGCCTTGCGAATGGCCGTCAGAAAATTTTATGGACCGTGCGGGAATTAAAGAAGAATTCAAAGCATATTTGCGCAATGCCGGTCTTGAAGATTTTGAGGCTAACAAATGCCCCCAGTATCATGATCTCACAAGTTCATTTGTGAGGAGGTTTGAGTATTCATCTTCGCGTAATTCTCCTTCAGTCATGTTTGATCTTTATGACAAATCTTATACCATGGACCTAGAGGATTTCACTTCTGCTTGCGAACTTCCATCATGGGGTAGTGTTAGGGATCCCCCTAAATCTGAATTTAGAAACTTTCTTGCTAGTATAACTGTGGGGGAATCTAGAGATATAACGCAGGCTACCATAGGGAGCATTCACTTTCTTGCTATACATTATTTTGCTCTCTTCATTGGTAGATGCATAAATGCTAAGGATGAAGCATGTCACATGTGTGTCCCTGATCTTAGCATTCTTAGGAGTGCTGTGTTAGGAGACCAATCTTATCATATGGGAGCCATTGTAGCTCGTAGGTTGCATCATAATAGACATAATGGAGATTTCTTTGGAGGAATTTATGCAACCCGCTTAGCTTATTTTCTTGAAATAGACATTCGTGAGGGTGATATGGAGTTGCCTCCTGCATATTTAGATTATAACTCTATGGCTTCGCACCAGTTTGTCGAGAGGCCTGAATCACCTCTCCTATATCGGTTAATTTTTGATAAACGTCGTGTTTGCCATATTAGTCTCCCTGCTCCTGCCTTCTTTGATTCACAGACAAAAGGAAGATATGTTATTACCAGAGAGGAGGCACAAGAGTACGAGAGGAGAGCCGAGGTAGCTCACCTCCAAGCTGCAGCTCAGCAGGCGATAACCGCTGCACAACAGTATGACCCCAACTATTCCTCCTCATCACAGTATGACCCCAACAACTATTATTATGGATATCCGTCAGGCCAGCCGTGGCCATAGACCAACTTAGGCCGAAAGCCTAAGCTTGGGGGAGTACGTATTTCTCACCGACATTACATTTATGTTCACACACACTCATTGCTAAATGTCGGTGCTCATACTTTTTCACTATAATATCCATGCTAGTTTATTTTCTTTTTCCTGCTTTCTTCTTGTGTGTTTGTTAAACCTTAAGAAAAACCAAAAACTTAGTACTAGTTTATTTTTCTGTTGTAGTAGTAATAATTAAAAATAAAACCCAAAAATATTTCCCGTTCTTATTTTGCTTGTTGGGAGCTTTCCCGTGTAAATAGTTTTATTTCTTTTCTTTTATTTCAGGGTCAGTAGGAGAATACCATAATTAAATTGTTGAAGTGGCTCTTATATGCATTATTGTTGATTTAACCCAGAGACCATATTGCCTTGTCTTCTCTTGTTTATTGAATGCTCGCAGATTCCAGCTTAGTCCCATGCATGTACACTCTTATTGTTATTCACACCATTCGGTCATGCAAGTGAAAGGCTATTATGATGATTTATGATGGACTGACTGAGATTAGAAAAGCTAGTATGAACTTGACCTCTTTTGTTTCTATAAATATGATGAGTCCCTCGTTCTTGATTCAGCTTATTATGAATAAACATGTTTGCAATGACAATTAGATATCATAGTTGCTTGTGCCATGCTTGATTAGCTTTGAGTTATAATGGTTTACCTTGTGTGCCAACATGCTATTGAGATGATTATGATGTGGTATGATGGGGTGGTATCCTCCTTTGAATGGTTTAAGTGACTTGACTTGGCACATGTTCACGCATGTAGTTGAAACAAAATCAACATAGCCTTCACGATATTTATGTTCATGGTGGATTATATCCTACTAATGCTTGCATCCAATGTTTATTAATTTTAATGCATGTACATGGCTCTTGTCGCTCTCTAGTTGGTCGCTTCCCAGTCTTTTGCTAGCCTTCACTTGTACTAAGCAGGAATACTGCTTGTGCATCCAATCCCTTAAACCCCCAAGTTATTCCAGATGAGTCCACTATACCTTCCTATATGCGGTATCTACCTGCCGTTCCAAGTAAATTTGTATGTGCCAAACTCTAAACCTTCAAATAAACATTCTGTTTTGTATGCTCGAATGGCTCATGTATCAACAAAGGCTGTCCTTATCTTCCGTGTTAGGCGGGTTATTCTCAAGAGGAGTGGACTCCGCTCCTCACTCACGAGAAAATGGCTGGTCACCGGGATGCCCAGTCCCATGCTTTATGCAAACTAAATCAAAATTAATTGCAAGCAAAACTCCCCCTGGGACCTGATGTATGTTGGAGGCACTCGTTGTTTCGAGCAAGCCATGGATTGATGCTTGTTGGTGGAGGGGGAGTATAAACTTTACCATTCTGTTTGGGAACCGCATATAATGTGTTTAGCATGGAAGATATCGCCATCTCTTAGTTGTTACGTTGACAATGAAAGTATACTGCTCAAAATACAATTTATATCTATTGCAAAACCGAGCTCTAGCACCTCTACAAGTCCCTACTTCCCTCTGCGAAGGGCCTATCCATTTACTTTTATGTTGAGTCATCACCCTATTATTAAAAAGCACTAGCTAGAGAGCACAGCTGTCATTTGCATTCATCACTGTTAATTTATATTGGGTATGACTATGATTGGATCTCTTTTACCATGAATTACAATGTCTAGTCAGTCCTTGATCTTTAAAGGTGCTCTGCATTTATGTTTTGCGGTCTCAGAAAGGGCTAGCGAGATACCATCTTTTTATATCATATTATGATTGTTTTGAGAAAGTGTTTTCATCCGAGATCTATTATTATGACTTGCTAGTTGATTATGCTATTGATATGAGTAATTATGAGACCTGAGAATTATTGCAAGTGTGGTTAGTTATGATTTATGCTGAAAACTTGAATACTGGCTTGACATAGTTACAACAACAAGAGCAAACAGAGTTTGTAAAAGTTTTTCTTTCTTTCTTTCAGTTTGTCAACTGAATTGCTTGAGGACAAGCAAGGGTTTAAGCTTGGGGGAGTTGATACATCTCCGCCGTATCTACTTTTCCAAACACTTTTGCCCTTGTTTTGGACTCTAACTTGTATGATTTGAATGGAACTAACCCGGACTGACGCTGTTTTCAGCAGAATTACCATGGTGTTGTTTTATGTGCAGAAAACAAATATTCTCGGAATGACCTGAAACTTCACGGAACGTCTTAGAAAAAACAATAAAAAATCCTCGCCAAAGATGAAAGCCAGGGGGCCCACACCCTTCTCACGAGGGTGGGGCACTAGTGCAGAACCGGGCAATAGCACCAGTTCGTAAGGCCCTTTAGTGCCGATTAGGTAACCGGCACCAAAATTTCGGCACTAAAGCCCCCCCCCCTTTAGTACCGGTTCAGCACGAACCGGTGCTAAAGGGCAACCACGTAGCACGAGCCAGCTCCGGGGGCCGGGAGCCCTTTAGTACCGGTTGGTAACACCAACGGGTACTAAAATGTTTGGGGGGTTTTTGGTTTTATGATTTCTTTTTCATTTAATTTCGTGTTTTCCATTTTAATTCTTTTTCGTTTGCTGGTATTTTATGGTACTACACATTGTACACGTTATGCATATATGTATATATATATATATAATTACTAGTAGAACCAATCATATATATATATATCATCAATCATGTCTCACAAACCACCATATTAATTCACACATACACACATGTATAGCTATATACAATTTCTCCTACATATGCATGTTGCCTTCGGAGCCAGTGGCATTAGCCTGATTGGTGCCTTCGGAGCACGATGACAATTGGAAGTGGTTCATGACCTGGTTGATGGGGGCGGTAGCGGGTAATAGTATTCTCCCTTCGGATTTATGACCTGGTCGAGCAAAAATCCCGCTATTTCCTCTTGAAGTGCTTCTATGCGCTCCGTTTCTAGGAGCTTGTCCCGCACCTCTTTGAACTGTTAAGAAGGAGATCAATATGCATGTGTATTAGTTGTGTGACTAGATATTGATAATGGTGTAAAAATTGTGAATAGTGTTCTGACAAGCGTACCCATTCCTGTCTTTGAGATCTGCTCCTTTCGGACACCATCATGCGAATGTTCTCGCAAACGCAGAATGCACACAGATCAGTCCCCTGCGCCTGCTTCAGGGCCTTTATTATGAGAATGGAATTTAATTTGATCAGATAATAATTAATCAAGCATGATAATTAAAGAGATGGCAGCTAGCTAGCTAGCTAGTACTACTTAATTACTTACCTTGGCTCGAAACCATTTCAGCTGTGGTTTCCATTCGCCTTCCGTGACGCTGATGAACCTTGCCCAAGCCCTGCCCGCCGACAAGGAAAATGAATAAAGGGGTTATTAAATAGTTCATATCATGAAATGACGAACTAAATAGGCCGAGATATATAGTTAATAATGATTGAAATTACCTGTTGACTATCCCAAACAAGATGTTATAGTCACTATTTGCTTTGAATAGCGAGTCCAGTATTTCAACTGTTCCGGCGTCAACTTTAATGATACACAAGATCCAGTGAAATCTGCATGCACACACGTTTGCATGTCTTAATTAAGCAGGCATATGTAAGCAAAAACATGTAGCTAGCTAGTAGGCAAAAACAGAGAATTTGTAGTACAAGAAAGTGTGACTCACTGGAAGTTGTAAGGAAGTAGTATATCTTCATTGTATTTGAGGCGCTTCAAGAACTCTAGCATGCTGTCCTCTACCTCTTTTTCATGATGCTTGTTTATTTTCCATGTGTATTCATTAACGGTGTTTGGGTTAATGAACCCAATGCCATAGCGTCCACCTTTTCTCATTTCATACATCTTCATCCTGCATAATACCACAGAAAAGAATATAGTGAGGATAATTACACGTAATGATTGATCAAAAGGATCACTACAGCTAGCTTGAGACTTAAATTACAGAAAGAAATCACTTACAGACAATAGCAACTGACGATAGATTTGTCGAGTGCGTCTTGATTGTATAACTGAAACAGATCAGAATACTCAACGACCACAACTTTCTCATGGTAGTAATCATCCTTCTTGACATACACCATGAGGGACTCTCGATCGGATCTCTTGGTAATGTCCATGTACCATTGATGCAATTCATACATTCTCGTTGGGAGCTTCTTGACATCTTCTGGCTCGACCAAAGGTTGGCCCCGGACATATTTCCGTTTTATTTCCTCCTCTGTAATCAGAGGCATGTCCTCGATCTCGAGGAGTTGTCCAACAGTGATCTTGAGTTCTTCAGCCTGCATTATATGCTCCTGGGTTATTACCACATCGCCCACCTCGGGAACGTAAACTGTTTGGCCACAATAATATTGGGCGCGCGTACTATCACGTGTTGTTGGCGGCACAGCAAGCAGGGGGATCGATTGCGCCGCCTGTTTTCCCAGCTGGGCAACGGTTTTCCCACATTTTTTGACAGCTGCTTGTTGTTTGCTCGAGCTTGAGCTCGCCTCCTTCTGTAGACGTTGTCGATGTAACTTCCTGATGTAGCGCTCATAGTCTGTGTCAACAGGCTTAGGAGCTGGTGGTTGAGCCATACGAATGAAGTGGTCAACTACTTCCACAGGCACTTTCTCCCTTGGCGGCGGTGGCGGTTTCGGTCCAAAATGGGCTTCGACTTCTGCCCGCTCTATGGCATTGGTTTGCTCCTCGGTCCTATCGTAAGCCCTCACATGAAGAGGAGTACTGAGGTTTGGACCATATTTATATCGCTTGCCTCCGCCTGTACTTCCTATACTATCACCTCGACTCATACCGCTACGCACCATAGCTGCGGGGTGTCTCTTCTGCGATTGCTGAGGCGGCGGAGACGGCTGACGGGGCTGAGTTGGACGAGGAGGAGTGGCCTGAAGCTATGCCGGACTTGGAGGAGGAGTGGCCTGAGGTTGTGCCGGACTTGGAGGAGGAGTGGACGTCTGACGCTGTGTCGGACTTGGAGGAGGAGTGGCCTGACACTTTGCCGGACTTGGAGGAGGAGGAGTGGCCTCACGCGTTGGTGGACTTGGAGCGGAAGTCTGCTGACTCGATGGCGGACTTCGACGAGGAGTCGGGTGACGCGGTGTCGGTGGCCTTCGAAATATGATGCAATCCTTTCTCCATAGGATGACATGATGTATGGCCTCTCCCAATGTGTGCTCGTTGTCACCTCCAGGAATGTCAAGCTGTAGCTCCAAATATGGGTCCACCACCTCATCAACCAAGACACGAGCATAGCCCGCTGGAATCGGGTTGCAATGGAAAGTTGCCTCGGGGGAATTTGAAAAAGCAACGGCGTCCGCCACCTTCATGGATATGTTCTTCATTTTGAAGTGTAGCTCGCAGTTAGTGTTCTCCGTGATGTCATCCACGGGGTATCTATCCAGCACTGCGTCGCTCGGGGCGGAACCCACGCTGCTTCTCGGCATGGATGGGGCGGTGGTATCCAATGCTGGATCATCCGCTAGCTGCTGCAGCTGCTGAGACCCCCTTTGTTGGCTAAGTGAGTCGATCTGCTCCTGCTGCCGCTGGAATTTAGCTGCCAATTCCGCTTGACTTGCTTCTAGGCCTTGAAGGCGTTCATAGTCCCGCTTCCTCTGCTCCTCCTCCATCTTCCTCTTCTTCTCCTCCGCAATCTTCTTTCTCGCACGGGTTCTGTAGTCGGCGTTCCAGTCCGAAAACCCCTCATACCACGGAATAGCGCCCTTGCCTCGTGTTCTTCCCGGGTGTTCAGGATTTCCCAGGGCACGCATAAGCTCGTCGTTCTCTCTGTTGGGCTGGAACACCCCCGATCGAGCCTCTTCTATTGCAACAAGTAGCGCATCGTCGGCTCCGTTCAGACATGCCTTCGTCGAAACATTGCCTGTCTTCGGGTCCAACTCCCCCCCATGCGCATAGAACCAAGTCCTGCACCTGGGGGGCCAGCTCTTAGTAACCGGAGTGACACTTGCATCCTCCATCTCTTTCTCAAACTTATCCCACTTAGGCATTGCCACCGTGTAGCCACCTGGTCCCAGCTTATGGAACTTATCCTTTTTTCGGCATTCTTCTTGTTTATTCTTGACCGTTCCTTAGCTAATTCTGAATCCTTGAATTTCACGAAATCGTCCCAATGAGCACTTTGATTCTCTAGTATCCCCTCGAATACTGGAGTCTTCCTTCCTCCCTTGACGTACTTCTCCCACGTCGTTCTCTTGTGGTTCTTGTATGCAACCGCCATCTTCCTAAAAGCAGCGTCCTTGACTTTCCGCACATCTGCTTCTGTGAAATGATCTGGTAGGGTGAAATGTTCCATGAGAGTATCCCAAAGTAGTTTTTTTATTCTCGTCGACAAAAGTAACATTTGGACGTGGCTTTGCTGGCTTTCTCCATTCTTGAAGGGAGATCGGGAGTTGGTCCTTCACAAGAACTCCGCACTGACGAACGAACTTGTCCGCAATCGTCTTAGGCGCTAATGGTTCGCCATTAGGTTTGAATGCCTCGATATTGTACTTTATGCCCTCCTTCAACTTTTTGTTCGGGCATCGTTTCGTCCTTTTGCCTGAAGATTTGCTCGATCCGGATGGCTGAAAGAAGAAAGATCGATTCGTTAATATATCTTCAACTCATTTAAAACATGCGATGATCACCAGATTCCTGCTTATATAAATATATATACCTCGCCGGTGTTTGTTGTTTCAGGATCAACATGTTCTTCGTCGTAGTTCATGACTTCATCTTCTCGGTCGTCGCGATCGAATATCATATCACCCTCTCCGGTGTTGTTTAGAAATTCGGAGCCGTCAAAATCTTCTTCATTCTGATCATCATCTGGCCCGCGTATGATATCGAACATGGTCTGTTCTCTCTCTCTGTCGGTATTGTCCACCATAGCTTTTATTTAACTATGCCAAAAGAAATATAAAACAGTTTAGTATAATCTCGAATAATAGATATAATCTCGAATACATCGTCTCGAATAATAGATATAATCTCGAATACATCGTCTCGAATAATAGATTTAATCTCGAATACATCGTCTCGAATAATAGATATAATCTCGAATACATCGTCTCGAATAATAGATTTAATCTCGAATACATCGTCTCGAATAATAGATTTAATCTTGAATACATCGTCTTGAATAATATATAATATTGAATAGTACATCACTGGCTAGGCGGTGGACACCCAAAGAGAAGGAACCCTCACAGGATCATAGCTGAAGTGAGATCCCTGAAGAAACTGTCAGGTATTGGAGAACCTGCCGCCCTCTAACGCAACCATGTAGCGATGGACGTGCTCGTCCTCCTCCCTGACACGATGACGTACCACCTCCGGCGGGGCCGGCTCCCTCCGCACCGAAACTGGCCCACGCGAATGCCACCAAACGAGATCAGGGTCGACGACGGGACCCGGGGCCGGGTTCCTCATCAAGCGGCGCGCCCCTCCAGGCAACGCCTCCCAGTGCCAGCCCGGCGGAGCCCAGTCCCGGACATGGGTCAGTTGGACGTTGTCGCGGACGTGTCGACGGCGAGGATGCGGGCCGGGCATCGTCGACAACAAATACTAGCTATATGCCCGCAAAAAGTAACATTTTTTTAATGATTGGATTTTGATAACAAAAATTTCTAACATTTCTATATAACACTAATTATGCTATCATTGCATATGTCAAAATTCTATATGCTATTTCATACTAATTAAGCATCTAACACTAAAAACAGAAAACACAACTTTTATACATCCATTAAAAACTGAAAAACAACATTATATAAAAAAATTCCATACTAATTAAACACTAATTATATCCATCTAACATGCATTCATACATATATACTAGTGAAAAAATAATAATCTGAAAAATCTAAACTAATTAAACATACAAAATACGTATATACTAATATATACATGCATTAATTCATACATATGTACGTGTGTGTGTGTTCATCATGCTTGTGTGTGTGTATGGGCTCGAGGAGGGGCGGCGCCCATGGTGGCCGCCGGGGGTGAGGGAGAGGGGTTAGAGGGGGAGAGCTCACAGTGGGGTGACGGCGACGGCCGGGGGCGGCGACGGGCCGGGGCTTGACGCGGGGGCGGCGATGCGGGGACGGCGTGACGGGGACGGGTCCGGGGCGGCGACGGGGACGGGGGCGGCGACGGGGACGGGGCGGCGACGGCGACGGCGTCGATCGATCGGGGCGCGCGGGCGGTGCTTCAATGGGGAAACAGAGGAAGAAACAGAGGGAGAATGAAATTTTCGTAAGTGTTGTATATATAGAAGGCACCTTTAGTACCGGTTGGTGGTACTAAAGGCCTGTTTTGGCCAGGCCAAGCGGCGGGAAGCACCCCCCCCCCCTTTAGTACCGGTTCCTGGCTCCAACCGGTACTAAAGGCCCCCCCTTTAGTACCGGTTGGTGCCACGAACCGGTACTAAAGGGGGATACACTGCCAGGCGAGGGGCACAAAAGTTTAGTCCCACCTCGCTAGCCGAGGGGCACTCGCACCTTCTTATAAGCCCCGTCGTCGCTGCTGTCTCGAGCTCCTCTCTTAAGCAGGCCTTCTGGGCCTACCTCTTCTGTGATGCCTTGTTGGGCCTAGTGGGCTAGCGGGCCTGCATCCTGGCCCAACTTGAATTTGGGTTTCTAGTCGTATGCAGGCCGCTGTGGCCCAGTAGGTGGGCTTTTTTCTTATTTTTTTTCTTTATTTTTTTTGTGAATAACTTAACTTTGAAAATAGATTTTTCAATGATTCTTTTTTCTTATGTTTAATATTAGTGTGTTTTATCATTATATTCAATTTGGTAATGCTTAGGTTATTTAAAAAATGAAATGCCTTTGTAACGGATGAGTTTTCGTCCGAAACCCTGATACTTCAAAACAGATTGTCCATTTTGTACACGGAGTGCATCCAGTTTTTGCGGTAACCCTCTCTACTTTTTTGCACATGCTATGTGGGTGAAATTATGATACCATGCCAACTTTCATCCTCTTCTGAGTTCATTTGAAATGCTTTTCAATTTCAGGGTCATTTAGCTGAAAAAATCAATAAATGCATGAAAGAATTTGCTTGCACATAAAATTTCTTCGCGTTTCAAATGCCAAAACACATAACTAGCTACCCTAACTATTACAGAGATTCCCTCCTGGGTGTGAAACACAGAAGAAAGTGATGATAGTTAAGCCGATCACATCCCAGATCTTTGGGTGTGAAACTTTTTCTTCGCGTGTGTCCCTTTGCGTCATAGCCATGGAAAATCTTCATCATTTAACGGGATGCTCGGGTCAATATTCACTGTGAATGGAGCAATTTCATCAAACTTTTCATAATCTTCTGAATTGTCTGTCTTGTCATCCACTCCCACGATGTTTCTCTTCCCAGAAAGAACTATGTGCCGCTTTGGCTCATCGTACGATGCATTCACTTCCTTATCTTTTCTTTTTCTTGGCTTGGTAGACATGTCCTTCACATAGAAAACCTGTGCCACATCATTGGCTAGGACGAATGGTTCGTCTGCATACGCAAGATTGTTGAGATCCACTGTTGTCATTCCGTACTGCGGGTCTTCTGTTACCCCGCCTCGTGTCATATTGACCCATTTGCACCGAAACAAAGGGACCTTCAAACCACGTCGATAGTCAAGTTCCCATATGTCCTGTATATAACCATAATATGTTTCCTTTCCCGTCTTGGTTTCTGCATCAAAGCGGACACCACTGTTTTGGTTGGTGCTCTTCTTATCTTGGGCGATCATGTAAAATGTATTACCATTTATCTCGTACCCTTTGAAAGTCATTATATTCAAAGATGGTAACTGGGACAGCAAGTACAGGTCATCTTCAATAGAGGTGTCATGCATGGTACGTGCTTGCAACCAGCTGGCGAAACTCCTGGTTTGTTCACATGTAATCCAGTCATCAGACCGCTCCGGGTGTTTGGAGCGTAGCAAATTCTTGTGTTCATCCATATACGGAGACACCAAGGCGGAATTCTGTAGAACCGTGTAGTGTGCTTCAGTGAGAGAATGTCCGTCCATACATATTATTTGTTCCCCTCCTAGCGTGCCTTTTCCATCCAGTCTGCCCTTATGCCGCGATTCAGGAACACCAATCGGCTTAAGGTCAGGAATAAAGTCAATACAAAACTCAATGACCTCCTCATTTTGACGGCCCTTGGAGATGCTTCCTTCTGGCCTAGCATGGTTATGAACATATTTCTTTAAGACTCCCATGAACCTCTCAAAGGGGAACATATTGTGTACAAATATAGGACCCAAAACGTTAATCTCTTCGCATAGGTGAACTAGGACGTGCGTCATGATGTTGAAGAAGGATGGTGGGAACACCAACTCGAAACTGACAAGACATTGCACCAAATCATTCTGTAACCTTGGTATGATTTCTGGATTGATTACCTTCTGAGAGATTGCATTGAGAAATGCACATAGCTTCACAATGGCTAATCGAATGTTTTCCGGTAGAAGCCCCCTCAATGCAACCGGAAGCAGTTGCGTCATAATCATGTGGCAGTCATGAGACTTTAGGTTCTGGAACTTTTTCTCTGCCATGTTTATTATTCCCTTTATATTCGACGAGAAGCCAGACGGTACCTTAATACTGAGTAGGCATTCAAAGAAGATGTCCTTCTCTTCTTTGGTAAGAGCGTAGCTTGCATGACCCTAATGTATGCCGTCTTTTCCGTGCATACGTTGCTAGTCCTCCCGTGCCTCAGGTGTATCTTTTGTCTTCCCATACACGCCCAAGAAGCCAAGCAGGGTCACACAAAGATTCTTCGTCACGTGCATCACGTCGATTGCGGAGCGGACCTCGAGGTCTTTCCAATAGGGCAGGTCCCAAAATATAGATTTCTTCTTCCACATGGGTGCGCGTCCGTCAGCGTCATTCGGAATAGGTTGTCCACCAGGACCCTTTCCAAAGACCACCTTCAAATCCTTGACCATATCATGTACATCAGCACGAGTACGGTGGCGAGGCTTCGTCCGGTGATCCGCCTCACCTTTGAAATGCTTGCCATTATTTCTTATGGGATTCCTGCTCGGAAGAAATCGACGATGTCCCAGGTACACATTCTTATTAGCCAAATATATACTGTCGGTATCGTCCAAACAGTGCGTGCATGCGCGGTATCCCTTGTTTGTCTGTCCTGAAAGGTTATTGAGAGCAGGCCAATCATTGATGGTCACGAACAGCAACGCCTTTAGGTCAAATTCTTCCCCCATGTGCTCATCCCACGCACGTACACCTGTTCCATTCCACAGTTGTAAGAGTTCTTCAACTAATGGCCTTAGGTACACATCAATGTCGTTGCCGGGTTGCTTAGGGCCTTGGATGAGCACTGGCATCATAATGAACTTCCACTTCATGCACAACCAAGGAGGAAGGTTATACAAACATAGAGTCACAGGCCAGGTGCTATGGTTGCTGCTCTGCTCCCCAAAAGGATTAATGCCATCTGCGCTTAGACCAAACCATACGCTCCTTGCGTCATCTGCAAACTCCTTCCCGTACTTTCTTTCGATTTTTCTCCACTGCGACCCGTCAGCGGGTACTCTCAACTTTCCGTCTTTCTTACGGTCTTCTCTGTGCCATCGCATCACCTTGGCATGCTCTTTGTTTTGGAACAAACGTTTCAACCGTGGTATTATAGGAGCATACCACATCACCTTGGCAGGAATCTTCTTCCTGGGGCGCCGGCCCTCGACATCACCAGGGTCATCGCGGCTGATCTTATAGTGCAATGCACCACATAACGGGCAAGCGTTCAAATCCTCGTACTCACCGCAGTAGAGGATGCAATCATTAGGGCATGCATGTATCTTCTGCACCTCTAACCCTAGAGGCAGACAACCTTCTTTGCTTCGTACGTACTCTCGGGCAATTCGTTGTCCTTTGGAAGCATATCCTTTATCATTACCAGCAACTTTCCAAATCACTTGTCAGATACACCATTCTCTGCCTTCCATTGCAGCAATTCCAGTGTGGTGCCCAGCTTTTTCTTATCACCTACGCAATTCGGGTACAACAATTTTTTGTGATCCTCTAACATGCGCTGCAACTTCTTCTTCTCCAAATCACTTGCGCAGTTTCTCTTTGCATCGGCAATGGCCCGACCTAGATCATCAACGGGCTCATCTGATGCCTCTTCTTCAGCTTCTTCCAGCATTGCCGGCTCAGCTTCTTCCCGCATTACCGGCTCAGCTTCTTCCCCCATTGTTGTATCATCGTATTCAGGGAACCCATGGCCAGGATAGTTGTCGTCGTCCTCTTCTTCTTCATTGTCTTCCATCATAACCCCTCTTTCTCCGTGCTTGGTCCAAACATTATAATGGGGCATGAAACCAGACTTAAACAGGTGGACGTGAATGGTTCTTGACGTAGAGTAATTGTGACCATTCTTACAGCGAGCACATGGACAAGGCATAAAACCATCCGCCCGCTTGTTTGCCTCAGCCGCAAGCAGAAAAGTATGCACGCCCTCAACAAACTGGGGAGAGCATCGGTCATCGTACATCCATTGCCGGCTCATCTTCATTACACAACACCGAATAGACCAAATTAATACAAGTTCATACATAAAGTTCATACAACACTTAAATGCAACAAACAAATAACTCTCTAGCTAAAGCATCTAAATGCAACAACAAATACGATCAAGATCGCAACTAAGGTAACAATGGATCCAACAGCATAATGATACCAAGCCTCACTATCGATGGCATATTTTCTAATCTTTCTAATCTTCAAGCGCATTTTCTCCATCTTGATCTTGTGATCATCGACGACATCGGCAACATGCAACTCCAATTCCATCTTCTCCCCCTCAATTCTTTTCAATTTTTCTTTCAAGTACTTGTTTTCTCTTTCAACTAAATTTACCCTCTCGGCAATAGGGTCGGTTGGAATTTCCGGTTCACATACCTCCTAGAAAAAATTTCTATGTCAACTTGATGGGCATAATTTGTCATCAACACGAAATGCAACTAGTTTTAAAAGAGAATATACATACCACATCCGAATCATAACAAGGACTAGGGCCGACGGGGACGGATATCAAAACCATGGCACTATATGTATAACAAACAACGTACGGGTAAGATAATTATATGAGTAACTATATATCCAAATCACACAAACATCAATTTTTATATAAAATTTCATGAACAAGAGGCTCACCACAAGGTGGTGCCGGCGACGGGACGGTGCTGGCGATCGACGGTGGCTACGATGGAGATTTAGAAGGCACTAAGTAAACCACACCTACATATGCAAACTAAGTGTTATTTTTGACCTCAAATTGCATATAAATCAAATACTAGCATATATATATATATATATATATATCCTCCCAAATTACTAAACTCACAAATTAATCACTATATAAAGCATTGCAAGAGCTAATCTAGCAATGACAGATGAAACGACAAAGTTGCTAACCTATGTGATCATTTGAATGGATGGGGGCCTTCAAATCTTGACAAATTTTGGGCAAAATGTGTGATGAGCTCGAGAGGAAGAGGGGAAGAACAGAGAGGAGAGGGGAAAGGGGAAGAACAGAGCGAGCTCGGGTGGATGAAGGGTTTATTTAGGACGACCTTTAGTACCGGTTTGTGCCAAGAACCGGTACTAAAGGGGCTGGAGGGGCCCCATTCTGACAACATCCTGTCACCACTCTCATTAGTACCGGTTCGTGGCACGAACCGGTGCTAAAGGTTCGCCACGAACCGGTACTAATGAAAGCGGCCCGGCTAGCCGTTGGAACCGGCACTAATGTATACATTAGTGCCGGCTCAAATACAAACCGGCACTAATGTGCTTCACGTTTGACCCTTTTTCTACTAGTGCCCCCCCCTAGGGCGCGCCCCCTACCTCGTGGGCCCCCTGTTGCGTCTCCGCCTCCAACTCCACCTCCATATATTGAGTTTCGATGAGAAAAAAATCAGAGAGAAGAAATCATCGTGTTTTACGATACGGAGCCGCCACCAAGCCCTAAAACCTCTCGGGAGGGCTGATATAGAGTCCGTTCGGGGCTCCGGAGAGGGGGTTCGTCGCTGTCGTCATCATCAACCATCCTCCATCACCAATTTCATGATGCTCACCGCCATGCGTGAGTAATTCCATCGTAGGCTTGCTGGACGGTGATGGGTTGGATGAGATTTATCATGTAATCGAGTTAGTTTTGTTAGGGTTTGATCCCTAGTATCCATTATGTTCTGAGATTGATGTTGCTATGACTTTGCTATGCTTAATGCTTGTCACTAGGGCCCGAGTGCCATGATTTCAGATCTGAACCTATTATGTTTTCATGAATATATGTGAGTTCTTGATCCTATCTTGCAAGTCTATAGTCACCTACTATGTGTTATGATCCTTCAACCCCGAAGTGACAATAATCGGGACCACTCCCGGTGATGACCATAGTTTGAGGAGTTCATGTATTACGGTTCTCTATTAAAAGGAGGCCTTAATATCCCTTAGTTTTCAATAGGACCCCGCTGCCACGGGAGGGTAGGACAAAAGATGTCATGCAAGTTCTTTTCCATAAGCACGTATGACTATATAAGGAATACATGCCTACATTACATTGATGAATTGGAGCTAGTTCTGTGTCACCCTATGTTATGACTATTACACGATGAACCGCATCCGGCAAAATTATCCATCACTGATCTGGTGCCTACGAGTTTTCCATATACTGGTTCTCGCTTATTTACTTTCCCGCTGCTACTGTTACAATCACTACAAAATACCAAAAACAATACTTTTGTTGTCTTTACTTTTGTTGTCTTTACTTTTGTTGCCGCTACCACCACTATCATATTACTTTGCTACTAAACACTTTGCTGCAGATACTAAGTTTCCAGGTGTGGTTGAATTGACAACTCAGCTGCTAATACTTGAGAATATTCTTTGGCTCCCCTTGTGTCGAATCAATAAATTCGGGTTGAATACTCTACCCTCGAAAGCTGTTGCGATCCCCTATACTTGTGGGTTATCAAGGTAGTGGGCCCACATTCCGTTTCCATTAGGAGCGTAGCAGCAGCATCCCTTTAGTTTACAGCCAGTGTGCGTGTGCCTTCCTTCCTTTATCTATAAGAAATCGCGTCCGACGATCCGCCATCATGTGGGGGAGATAGTTGCATCATGTGGAGCTCATTTCAATTCATTTGAGAGAGAAAGAGAGAGAGGGAGGGAGAGAGAGAGAAGGCGCCAGGACCATAGTTTTGCCACCGTGGGTGCACACAACAGATGTCATGAAGACGCACTGATGGCATGCAGGTGCACAAGGTTTAAAATATTTTTGAAGTAATAGTATTGATCCCATAGGGAGCACTAGAAATGGACTTTGTCTCTTGTAAAATTTATGATATTGTGCCTGCAAGTTAGTTGCAATCCAAATCAAACTGGAAATGGAAGCTTGAATCAATGTGAAATTGTTGTGAAGACAAAATAATAAAATGCAAGAGTAAAATAAAAGATCTTAAGACTTGAAATAAATGTTGCTGGAATCAATAGGGCTAAACGTACTCAGTGAGTTCGGATTCCCCATAAGTATGTATCTAACATGACCATGCCTAAGCATAACTCGAAGTTCAGATTACTAAGCCATATTATATGTTCTATAAGTGGGTGGAGCAAACTACAGAACTGTGCATGCATGCCGCAACCCTGTATCCCCACTAGTAGAAAAAGGGTCATTTGTCCCGGTTCATAAGGCCCATCTGTCCCGGTTGGGGAACCGAGACTAAAGGGTCGTTACTAATGCCCTAGGCCTTTAGTCCCGGTTCTCATACTAACCGGGACAGATGGGCCTACACGTGGCCGCTCCGGCAAGCCCAGGCACGAGGGCCTTTGGTCCCAGTTGGTAGCACCAACCTGGACAAATAAGCTTCCACGCGTCAGCATTTCAGGGGCTGTTTTTTTAAAGGGGGGTGGTTTAGGGGTTTTGGGGGTTAATTTAGGTTGGTATAGGTACCTAATTAATAGAGCTGTCTCCTCTCTTATCTCCGTGCTACTGCTATTGCTATGCCTAAACATGACTTAGATTGAAGTGAGGCAACATGTGGTGCATGTCGAAAGTAATACTAATCCTAACTTGATCAAGTTTCGATTGTACTACTTTCGACATGCACCACATGCATGTTTCCTTCACTTCAATCCAATCTCCATGTTCATTTCACCCGCTGATATATAATAACTCTTCATGCTCGCATCATGCATCATCATATATAATAACAAGTCTACTAATCATCATCATACAACTTCTACTCGTTATTAATAACAAGTCATGCGATCATCATCCTCATAGTCATCAAACCAACCCTACTTAATTGTTCTTAGCACATGATCATCAGTATTAGGTAGGACCTAAATACCCTCTTTAAGGTAAAATAGCATAAAACAATATAGGCCCTGACTCTCCATTATGGAGAATGGAGATCATCATGTCTCCAATTCTTGCGCTTCGCTTCCTTTTGCTTCCAAGAACCTCCTTACAACTGTCCATACATTTTTTCCATCCTTTGATTTGCATGTCTCCATTCCTTTTAGAAATCTGGTATGGATAGTTAAGATTCGTAGGATGACCTGGTTGTACGTTCAAAACATTAAGGCTACCTTTCTGATACATCAAATGAGGCACACAATTCTCTGGGATTATCTGTTGAAAACATAGCAATAACTTCATAGTTAGCAATGATGTGCTAGTTTTAGAAGTATGCAAAAGATGCACAGATGTCGTAATAGTAAGAAATCTTACCATGGTATCTCCATGGTAGTTACCGTAGTTCAACACATGCACTAGTGGCATGTATTGATCATAATGTTGAGGAGTTTGATTTTAGATATTGTAATTCTCAATGTCGGTACAAAATCCAACCAGATGATTTTTTCTCCTTGTAAGTTAATTCGGAGCCATCGGTGCAGTGGGTTTTGTCTACCATCTCCCGCACATTCTTTGAAGAATGAAAATGAGCTGTTAATGGAAATAAGTTGTCAACTATTTTGAAATAAACAATATAAATTAGCTAATAACTATGTTTGAGAAACGAAACTCACATAGCGGTAGAATTGGAGGCGTATCAACAAGGACCCAAATGTCCATATTGTCTTTCTCGATTTCAGGATCACCAAGATCCATGGTGACAAGCATACCCTCATCAAAACCATACATCTTGCAAAGTGATTCCCATTTTTTGCAACCAAAATGGGTTACGCTCTCGGAATTGTACAGCTTTACTTCAAAATCCACATCATGATGAGTCCTTAGGTGAATTTTCTTTGTTTCGAAACTTTCATGGTCTTAAAAACCCATCCTCTCCAAGACATAGCGCCTTGCATGGCATGGAATAATATACTCGAATTGTAAAAGATGAAAATTACACGTTGAAATAGTTGTAGTCATGCTTAATTACGAAAAAACACTTGTCGTTGTTGCGTACAGTTTCAACATCGAAGGTCTCCTCGAGCTTAATGCTAAAGCGCCGATCATCATCCAGGTGAGGCATGTCGCACAGACCTCGATCATCGTGGCACCAGCTGCACTCCCTCGGGAGACTTTCGTCGTCTGATGACGACATTTCCTACGTTCATAATTCAAAGATTAAACTTGTACAATTAAATATATGTACTACAAAAACTAAATTAGATCATTATTATTCATCACGGGTTGACTATCGGTCTGTCGAGTCTTTTCTTGAAAACTCTCAGCACCCGAAGAAGAAGGAGAAACAACCCCCACGACAACAGTCGGGATTCTTCGTCCTCTCATATATATATGGTGGAACTCTCCATCACTGATTCCACTCTGACATTTGCGACTATCGGTGATGGTCATTACTCCTGCTTCCCCTAGTGCATAACAAAGGTCTAGCACCTGGAGAAGAAGGAGAAACGACCCCCACGACAACAGTCGGCCTTCTTCGTCCTCTCATATATGGTGGAGACTCGACAGACTTAAAGTCAACCCGAAATATCATTTAATTATCTTTCTAAAAAGGATTTGGCTGGTCTCACCTCGAGGTCGGAGGGGTCGGTGACGGAGACAACGGTGGGGATGATGGAGGGGGGTTCCTAGATTTCTGAGAAAACAAAAACCCTATAAGCTATCAACTAATCATATGCATACGCCTTGAATAGTGCTCTCCAGTTTTAGCATTCAAAGTAGGAGTAGTTTTCCAATTTGAGCATTCAATAAGCAAAACCAAATCGTAAAATAAAGTAGTATTCAAATTGGCATGCATTCAATTATAAGCAAAACTACATCATCTCTTCTGTCCGTACATCGTCGAATATTATCACTAATACACCTCGAATACTATCATACATATATATAGCATCGCTAGTACAGCTAGAACCATAGCGCCCGACGGGTATCGGCGCGGGTGGTGGACACCCAAAGGGAAGGAACCATCACAGGATCATAGCTCCAGTGAGATCCCTGAAGAACCTGCCAGGTATTGTCGAACCTGCCCTCCAACGCAACCATGTAGCGATGGACGTGCTCGTCCTCCTCGCTGACACGGTGACGTACCACCTCTGCGGTGTCAGGAAGCCTAGGCACCGTCACTGGCCCACGCGACCGCCACCAAACAAGGATCGGGTCAATGACGGGCTAGCTCCTCACCAACCTACACCCCCTGGAAGGTAGCACCTCCCAATACCAGCCCGGTGGAGCCCAGTCCCGGACATGGCCCCTCTGATCAAGCCGGCCTCCTCCGCCGAGTCGACGACGAGGATGCGGGATAGGCATCGTCGATGTCGATGCGGGAATAATTGCTTGAACTAAAAAAATAAACTAGTTCTATTAATTTTCTTACTAAAAATAAACTACTTCTATAGTACAATAAAGTAGTTTTATTAAATCAACTAGTTCAACTACTAATTAAGCACTTACTATAAATAAAATAAAGTAGTACTTACTAAAAATAAACTACTTCTATATATAGTAAAATAAAGTAGTTTTATTAAATCAACTAGTTCAACTACTAAGCACTTACTATAAATAAAATAAAGTAGTACTTACTAAAAATAAACTACTTCTATAGTAAAATAAAGTAGTTTTATTAAATCAACTAGTTCAACTACTAAGCACTTACTATAAATAAAATAAAGTAGTATGTACTAATTAAAAATAAACTTGTTTAACTAGTTCTATTATTTATCGACCCCCCCCCCCTCATGTCGAAGTTATCGGGGAGGGGGTATATCGACAACGACATAACCGATAAAAAATAAGAAGGGGGAGAAGAAAAAAAATAAGAGAAGAAGAAGAAAGGAATAGAGGAGAAGATCCAAGAAAAAAGAGGAGAAGAAGAAAGGAATAGAGGCTCTCCTCTATTACTTTCTTCTTCTCCTCTTTTTCTTTCTTCTTTTTTCCTCTTCTTATTTATTTCTCCACTTCTTCCTCTCCTCTTCTTCTCCTTCTTCTTCTCCTTTTCCTCTTCTTATTTTCCCTTTTCCTCTCCCCCCTCATCACATGTCCGAGGAGAAGAAGAAAAAAAGGAGAAGAAGAAGGAATAGAGGAGAAGAAAAAATAGATTGAAATCTATTTATTTTTCTCCTCTGTTCCTTCTCCTTCTCTTCTTTTTTTCTTAAATCTATTTTTTTCTCCTCTGTTCCTTCTCCTTCTCCTCTTTTTTTCTTCTTCTTCGTCCTCTTCTTATTTTTCTTCTTCCTTCTTCCTCTTTTATTCTTTCCTTAATTTCTTTCCTCGACGACCCTTACCCTAAACAGTACAACTAACTACAACGACTTTGCTTGCATACATATAAACAAATATGATCGATCATATATGAACAATATAAAAACATCATATGATATATGAACAATAAAATCACATCTATGAACAAAAAATCATCTAATCATATATTTCTTACGGCGGCCACGGTGGCGGCGGCGGTGGGGGGCAGGGCAGGAGGGGGCCGGGGCTCACTGGGGGCGGCGTCCGCGACGGCGTCGGGGCAGGGGCGGCACGGACCGGGGCAGTGACGACGTGGGGCGGCGTGGACCGGGGCGGTGACGACGCGGGGCGGTGCAGCAATGGCGTCGGGGCAGGGGCGGCGCGCGACGACTACGTTGGGGCAGGGAGGCGGCGCAGTGACGGCGTCGGGGCAGGGGAGCACGCGGCGACGGCGTCGGGGCAGTGGAAAGAAGAACTGAACCGAAAATTTCACAAGTGTGGCTTATATAGACAGACCTTTGGTCTCGGTTCGTGGCAGCAACCGGGACCAAAGCACCCCTTTAGTCCCGATTGGAGGCACCAACCGGGACCAAAGGTCGCTTTTCAGCAGCCCGAAGGACGGGAAGCAGAGGCCTTTGGTCCTGATTGGTGGCACAAACCGGGACTAAAGGATGCGCATTGGTACCGGTTGTTGGCATGAACCGGTACCAATATGCGCCTTTAGTACCGGTTGGTGGCACCAACTGGGACTAAAGGCCTTGTGCTGCCCGCATCGCGGCATGAAAGTTTAGTCCCACCTCGCTAGCTCAGGGAGCTCGAGAGTGGTTTATAAGCTCCACTCTCGCTGCCCTCTCGAGCTCCTCTCAAATGCAGGCTTTCGGGCATAAACACACTGTATATATATTGGGTCTTCTACGGGCCTGAATCCTGGTCCATGGGTGGGTTTCTAGTCGTATTCAGGCCGTGGTGGCCTAGTAGGTTGCTTTTTTATTTTTTCACAGTTTATTTCTTTTCTTTTTTGCTTTATTTATTTTATTTTGTTTCTACTTACAACGAAATACTTATTTATTTTATTTCATTTTATTTCTAATTACTTATTTATTCTATTTTATGATAATTCTTTTTGCTATCAAAGTTTCTAACAAAAAAATTCTTTATGAAAATTCTTTTTGCTTTAAATGATTTTGAACAGAAAAAACTTTGATAATTTTAGTTGCATAAATTTTATATAATTTTAGTTTCAATAATACTAGAGGTCTCTTATAATGTCTTGAACAGAAAATACGTTGATAATTTTAGTTATTTTCCATGCATTTACTGATTATTTTGAGCTATAAGACCATGAAATTGAAAAGCACTACAAATGAACTCTGAAAAGGTTGAAAGTTGGCATGGTATCATTATTTCACCCACATAGGATGTGCAAGAAAGTAGAGAGGGTTACGGCAAAAATTAGATGCACTTCATGTACAAAACGGACAATCTCTTTCGAAGTATCAGGGTTTCGGATGAAAGCTCATTTTTACAAAGGGATTTCATTTTTTTAACTTATTTGAACTACATAGTTTTTCTGTGTTCAAAATGCACCATTCAAAGCCACATCATCAATTTTGAACCCTTTCTGACTTCATTTATTATTTTCCATGCATTTACTGATTATTTTGAGCTATAAGACCATGAAATTGAAAAGCACTACAAATGAACTCTGAAAAGGTTGAAAGTTGGCATGGTATCATCATTTCACCCACATAGCATGTGCAAGAAAGTAAAGAGGGTTACGGCAAAAACTGGATGCACTTCGTGTACAAAACGGACAATTTGTTTCGAAGTATCAGGATTTCATACCGAAACTCATCTGTTACAACAGGCATTTCAAATGAACTAGGAAAAGGTTGAAAGTTGGCATGGTATCATCATAATAGTTGTGGAGAGAAAGTCTTCACTTTTTCGCTTGTGTGAATTGCTTATTGCGCCGTAACCATGGATCCAAGATTGTTCAGATCCACTGTTGTCATTCTGTACTGTGGGTCTACCTGTACCCCGCCTCCTAACAGATTGACCCATTTGCACTTAAACAAAGGGACCTTAAAATCATGTCCGTAATCAAGTTCCCATATGTCCAGTATGTAACCATAATATGTGTCCTTTCCCCTCTCGGTTTCTGCATCAAAGCGGACACCGCTGTTTTTGTTGGTGCTCTTTTGATCTTGGGCGATCGTGTAAAATGTATTCCCATTTATCTCATATCCTTTGTAAGTCAATACAGTCGAAGATGGTCCCCTGGACAACGAGTACAGCTCATCACAAATAGTGTTGTCACCTCTGAGACGTGTTTCCAACCAACTGCTGAAAGTCATGATGTGTTCACATGTAATCCAGTCGTCACACTGCTCCGGGTGTTTGGAGCACAAACTGTTCTTGTGTTCATCGACATACGGGGTCACCAAGGTAGAGTTCTGTAGAATTGTGTAGTGTGCTTGAGACCAAGAATGCCCGTCCCTGCATATTATTGAGTCCGCTCCTAGCATGCCTTTTCCAGTCAGTCTCCCATCATACCGCGATTTAGCGAGACCTATCTTCTTAAGGCCAGGAATGAAGTCAACACAAAACCCAATGACATCCTCTGTTTGATGGCCCATGGAGATGCTTCCTTCTGGCCTAGCACGGTTATGGACATATTTCTTTAGGGCTCCCATGAACCTCTCAAAGTGGAATATATTGTGTAGAAATACGGGGCCCAGAATGACAATCTCGTCGACTAGATGAACTAGGACGTGCGTCATGATATTGAAGAAGGATGGTGGGAACACCAGCTCGAAACTGACAAAACATTGCGCCACATCACTCCTTAGCCTTGGTATGATTTCTGGATTGATCACCTTCTGATAGATTGCATTGAGGAGTGCACATAGCTTCACAATGGCTAATCGAACGTTTTCCGATAGAAGCCCCCTTAATGCAACCAGAAGCAATTGCGTCATAATCACGTGGCAGTCATGAGACTTTAGGTTCTGTAACTTTTTCTCTGAAATATTTATTATTCCCTTTATATTCGACGAGAAGCCAGTCGGGACCTTCATACTGAGCAGGCATTCAAAAAAGATTTCCTTCTCTTCTTTGGTAAGAGTGTAGCTGGGAGGACCTTCATACTGCTTTGGAGGCATGTCGTCTTTTTCGTGCAAACGTTGCAGGTCCTCCCGTGCCTCAGGTGTATCTTTTGTCTTCCCATACACGCCCAAGAAGCCTAACAGGTTCATGCAAAGGTTCTTCGTCACGTGCATCATGTCGATTGAAGAGCGTACCTCTAGCTCTTTCCAGTAGGGTAGGTCCCAAAATATAGATTTCTTCTTCCACATGGGTGCGCGTCCCTCAGCGTCATTCAGAACAGGTAGTCCGCCGGGACCCTTACCAAATATTACGTGTAAATCAGAGACCATATCAAGTACGTGATCACCGGTACGCATGGCGGGCTTCTTCCAGTGATCTGCCTCGCCTTTGAAATGCTTGCCTTTCTTTCGACATTGATGGTTGGTCCGGAGAAATCGATGATGGCCCAGGTACACATTCTTCCTGCATCTGTCTAGGTATATACTTTCGGTGTTAGCTAAACAATGCGTGCATGCGTGGTATCCCTTGTTTGTCTGTCCTGAAAGTTACTGAGAGCGGGCCAATCGTTGATGGTTACAAACAGCAACGCATGCAGGTTAAATTCCACCTTTTTGTGCTCATCCCACGCACGTACACCATTTCCATTCCACAGTTGTAAAAGTTCTTCAACTAATGGCCTTAGGTACACACCAATGTCGTTGTCGGGTTGCTTAGGGCCTTGGATGAGAATTGGCATCATAATGAACTTCCGCTTCATGCACATCCAAGGAGGAAGTTTATACACACATAGAGTCACGGGCCAGGTGCTGTGATTGCTGCTCTGCTCCCCGAAAGGATTAATGCCATCCGCGCTTAAACCAAACCATACGTTCCTTGGGTCACCTGCAAACTGAGCCCAGTACTTTCTCTCGATTTTTCTCCACTGTGACCCGTCAGCGGGTGCTCTCAACTTCCCGTCTTTCTTACGGTCCTCACTGTGCCATCGCATCAACTTGGCATGCTCTTCGTTTCTGAACAGTCGTTTCAACCATGGTATTATAGGAGCATACCACATCACCTTCGCAGGAACCCTCTTCCTGCGGGGCTCGCCCTCAACATCACCAGGGTCATCTCGTCTGATCTTATACCGCCATGCACCGCATACCGGGCATGCGTTCAAATCCTTGTACACACCGCGCTAGAGGATGCAGTCATTAGGGCATGCATGTATTTTCTCCACATCCAATCCTAGAGGGCATACGACCTTCTTTGTTGTGTACGTACTGTCGGGCAATTCGTTATCCTTTGAAAGCTTCTTCTTCAATATTTTCAGTAGCTTCTCAAATCCTTTATCAGGCACAGCATTCTCTGCCTTCCACTACAGCAATTCTAGTACGGTACCGAGCTTTGTGTTGCCATCTTCACAATTGGGGTACAACCCTTTTTTGTGATCCTCTAACATGCGATCGAACTTCAGCTTCTCCTTTTCATTTTCGCACTTTTCCCTTGCATCAAAAATGACCCGGCGGAGATCATCATCGGGCACATCATCTGGTTCTTCTTGATCTTCAGCTTCCTCTTGATCTTCAGCTTCCCCCGTTGCAGCATCACTGTATTCAGGGGGCACATAGTTGTCATCGTCCGCTTCTTCTTCGCTGTCTTCCATCATAACCCCTATTTCTCCGTGCTTCATCCAAACATTATAGTGTGGCATGAAATCCTTATAAAGCAGGTGGGTGTGAAGGATTTTCTTGTCAGAGTAAGACCTCGTATTCCCACAATCAAGGCATGGACAACACATAAAACCATTCTGCTTGTTTGCCTCAGCCACTTCGAGAAATTTACGCACGCCCTTAATGTACTCGGAGGTGTGTCTGTCACCGTACATCCATTGCCGGTTCATCTGCGTGCATTATATATAATTATGTGTGTCAAAAGTAAGAAAATTAGACAAGTATTTATCTAAAGTAACATTTTTTTCTTTCAGAAAGAAGATAAGAATAAGAGGCTCACCACGGTGGTGCCGACGACGAGATCGGCGCGGGCGATCGACGGCGGTGAAGACGAGGACGGGGCATGACGGACCGCTAAACCTAGACAAATCTCGGAAAAAATGGAGAGAAAGCTTAACTGGTGTGGCTCGGACATTTCATCAAACACCTCACATGCATAAGAGGTGAGCTAGAGCACCCAAATGCCCTTCCTCGCCGGCCAGCAAAAAACAAGAGCACTGTGGGGTGCTCTGCTCGCCAGCGAGGGGTATATATAAGCAACTCATTTGTCCCGGTTCGTGGCTGGAATCGGGACTAAAGCCCAGCCTTCTATCCCGGTTCGAGCCAAGAACCGGGACCAATGTTTGTGGGCCAGGAGCGAGGCCCATTGGTCCCGGTTCATTTCTAGAATCGGGACAAATGGGTCCATACGAATCGGGACCAATGCCCACGAGGCCCCGGCCGGCCCCCTAGGCTCATGAACCTGAACGAATGCATTCATTGGTCCCGGTTCGTGGAAGAACCGGGACTAATGGGCTGGCCAGGCCCAAATGAAAGCCCCTTTTTCTACTATTGCCCATATGCCACCATCATCCATCCTCACATAGGTTAACGATTTTATTTCGTTTTGTTTGTGTATTCTTAATTCTTAAGATTGAGCATTTCTAAATCACTCAATTAAATCACAGGAACCTTTTTTTCATATGTAAACAATTTTTGAATTGCATTAACATTAAAAAAGCTAGTTGATTCCCCATGCGCTGCAGCAGAACGTTTTGTATCAATCAACTCATGTGAGAGATAAACATCAAGAAAGAAAATAAGAAAGAAAATGAAAATTGTTTGCTAACTGAATGAAAGGATTAACCAAGAGACAATTCGGTAAAAATCCGCTCCAATCAGAGTTTTTACACTGCCTCCTCAAATGAAGTTGCTTGGTGATCGGGGCAGTTGATAAAATAATGATTTTTACGTAGTCTCGGGAGAAAGAACAATAAGGAATTATGAGAGGGGTAAACACACTGATGCAGCTCCACCGGGGTGTCTGGGACACCTACCTATTTGGATGATGATAGAACCATCTGCGACAGTAAAGTTGTTTTAGTATATCAGCGACAGTGAAGATGTGCTATGTCAGAGAGACTGCTGACGGGGTCGAGAAAGGAAAGTAAAAACAAAACGAATCATTACTTGTTAGCGAGGCCATTAGAACTTCTCATCTTATCACGTCCCATCATGATGGTCGTCACGCTACTACTCCAATTAAGATGAGAACAACCGACCCACGACTTCGGATCCCGCAACATAAGGATTGGGCCAGGTCAAACAGTGGCAAGAGGACATACCTGTCACCGCCGCCGTGTGCGGACTCCTCTGCAGGCCGCCACATGTGCAGCGTGGCTAGGACATCGCGGTGCTCACCTGAGCCACGTAAGCCAGATTCAAAAAATGTTCCTAACATTTGTGTGCAAATTTCAAAAAGATGTTGATGTTTTCAAGTTTTGTTTGGGTGTTTCAAAGTTTTGTTTCAAAACCTGTTTGGAAATTCCGAAAAATATTTGTGTTTTCAAATTTTGTTCTGGAGTTTTAAAAAATGTTCCCGTACAGAAGTTATTTGTGATTCCAAATTTTGTTTTGGAATTTGAAAATGATGCTGTTTTTCAAAAAATGTTCTTATTTTCAGTTTTTTAGGGAGTATAAAAAATGTTCCTATTTTTAAAAAAATTCGCGTCTCCAAAATTTGTTTGTGTGTTGAATTTTTTTGAGTTTTATCAGAATTTGTAACAGATTTGAAAAAATGTTCGCGTTTGGTAAAATATTCACCTTTTGTTTTGAAAAAAATGTGTTTGCATGGATTTTTTTTTAAAAAGGGATCGACGCTTACGTTTCTTAAGGTTTTGCGTTATTTTGTAATCAAGAAGGCTCACTAGTTCACCCGGCTAGAGTCATATCCTCTGAAGCGCTAATCTTGCGTTCGAACCTCAGGGGCGCAACTATGCCTAGTCCGGAGATCCGCCTGTGCGTGCGGTCGACAGTTTGCCGCAGAGCGGCAGATAGGAGCTGCCCCTAGAAGGGAGCTCGTATTCGGCACTTCAAGCGCCGAATCTGCCTAGCGCCCACGCACCGGTGCTGATGGGCCGGCCCATTTGCACATTCATATATTAGAAAAAATGAAAATACAACAGGAAAATCGCAAATAAGACAAGAATTCGTAAATTCAAAAAAGTTCACGGATTTTGAATAAAAGTTCGTGAACTTGAAAATGTTCATAGAATTTAAAAAATCATCAAAATTTAAAAAAGGTAATCGAATTTTAAAAGGTTCATCATTTTTTAAAGATCATTTATTTTGAAAAAAGAGTTCATCAATTTTGAAAAAAAGCAACACATTAAAAAAAGTTCATCGATTTTGAAAAAGTTCATCAATTCTGTAAAATGCTCACAAAATTGAAATAGTTCATTGTATTATAAAACAAAACTTCACTGGCTTTGGAAAAATCTCATAAAATTTAAGTAAGGGTATGTCTAGAACCCAGTCGACTGACTTAGCGAAGTCTTAGTCGAGGGACGTCCGCATAGTTGTTTTGCTGCAAGCGTCATGGCTAGATGCTACAACCGATAATGAAAAATGTTGGGATGGTTTTGCAAGCAATGACAACTTGTGCTGCAACCGGTGTGACTAAATTGCTACAACTGTCAATGACGGGACGATGTACTATAATCGATGAGGGACAACATGCTACAACCAATATTATTATTTTTTTGAGGGGAACCAACAGGGGAACCCCTAGTCAGAGCCTTCAGCGCCCATTAGGCTAGTTGGCGCCCGCACTTTCTTTGATTGGGCCGTTGGGGAAGCAGCCCATTCCCGAACCTTCGTGTGTCTGCTTCTTAAACTGTTTCTGCATACGCCGCCGCAAAAAACATAATGCTTTCTCGGTGTATCGAACCCGCGACCTAAAACAACCTGTGGGTAGTGGGTTTACCACTAGGTCGTGTGGTGGCAAGTGGTAAAATTAAGCGTTAGAAATTTAAAACTAGTCATAGCCGCTCATACATCACAGATTTCGGGAAAAAGTACGTGAACATGCAGACAAAACGTTGCGCTATTAAACAAAAGTTCAATCATTTTGAAAAAAGTTCATCAATGTAAAAAAAACAGTTCACAAAAAAAGAAAAAAGTTCATCAATTTTTTTTTAAAAAAATCACCATTTTGAAAACAGTTCACAAAACTGAAAAAAGTTCATCGTTTTTTTTAAATCGCCATTTTGAAAACAGTTCAAAAAACTGAAAAAAGTTCATCTAATTTGAAAAAAGTTCATTGAATTTGGAAAAAGTTCATCAAAATTGAAGAAAGTTCATCGAATTTTGAAAATAGTTCATTGAATTTTAAAATAAGTTCATCTAATTTGAAAAAAGGTTCATCGAATTTAAAAAAGTTCATAAAAATGTTAAAAAGTTCATTCGTTTTGAGAAAAAAAGTTAATCGAGTTTGGAAAAGTTCATTGAAATTGCAAAAAGTTCATCGATTTAACAAAAAAGTTCACGAATTAGAAAAAGAAAATATCGTCTATTTGTAAACATTTCACGCATTTAAGAAAAAAAGAAAAGAAAAAAGAAAGGAGAAAAAACACGCATAGAGGAAATTCCTGTATGTATTAAAAGATGGAAAGGCGGTTTGGAATGATGAGTCAGGCGGTTGGTTAGTGGTCTGTCGAGTCGGTTATCGACCGAGAGGTCTCTGGTTCGATTCCTAGCTAAGCGCAGTTTCCTTTGCTTCCGTTTTTTGAGTTTCAAAACAGGGGGAAGAACTGGTAATTGGGCCGAGCCCAGCTAGCGTCGC
This sequence comes from Triticum monococcum, assembly GCA_034509565.1. NCBI lineage: Eukaryota > Viridiplantae > Streptophyta > Magnoliopsida > Poales > Poaceae > Triticum > Triticum monococcum. The sequence continues at coordinate 754,003,796 of CM067843.1, read as the reverse complement.
TGCAGGCGCCGGTTTGCGGAAACAGCTATAACCGGCGCCTGCAGCGCTAAATAGGAAATGCCAACCAACAGGACAGATGCTGCAACTAGTAGGGAAAAAAGTTTCTAAATGGGCCGGCCTAGCTTGGAGGGCTTCAGGCGCCTGTTCGCAAAATGAAATTAACTGGTGCCTGAAGCGCCAGATAGGATCTGCCAAACAAGAGCTCCCCCACCCGTGTCCTGACTCAAAGAAAAAAATATCTGTACCCGGCCGGACTCGGACTCCGATTCATCTGCCGCCGAGTGCCAGTTTTTTTTTTCTTTCATATAAACGACGTAGGTCGCAGGGTTTCCAGTCCTCCGCTCCACGTGTCCTGACTCCTACGGCGGCGCGGCGTCTATGGCCGGACTACCGCTACCGTGGCCGCACACTGCGACGGCGACGGAGACCCGCGTCCGTTTTCTAGGGAAGGGGACCATCGACGTCCACCGCAAGCCGCGCGGCGACGCGTGCTCGGTGCGCCTCCGCGGCGACCTGATCTTGTCCCACGGGTCGGGCGGGGTCGGACCAAGCGGCGGGTTGGTCGACGAGATCGATCAGGTCATCAGGGAGTTGGACAGCGAGGCCAAGGTCTTCCACCCCTCCGTCGTCTTCCGACGTATCGACATCTGCAGCAAACTCATCCACGACATGCTCGCCAAGGTGCTGGTGACCAGCGAGCACGGCCTCGCCGCCCACAACTGGGTGGAGTCACTCCGCACGCCGGCCCTTAACATGGCCATGGCGATCGTTCGGTGCGTTGCCCACTGGGCCAGGCTCGTCCCGGGGACGGGGTTCGACGACTTGGAGTTGGACATCGACATCACAATCCCGCAACTCCGGGTCTGCTTGGTCAGCCGTGAGCCCAAGGCACCAGACCTCGCGTGCAAAATGGCCGCCCCAGAGACCGAGGGTTCCAGAGTCCTGCTCGCACCCGGCCGAAAGCGCTGCCGTGAGATTGTGACCGACGAGCTGTGCGCCATCTGTTTACTGAACCTGGAGTCTGAACACGAGTTGTTGGACATGGAGATCGGAGACGAGGAGACCGTCAGCAGGCTGCCATGCTCCCATGCCTTCCATAGCCGGTGCATCATGCCGTGGTTCCACGGGGCGTTGTCGTGCCCGACCTGCCGCCGTGAGGTTATGGAGTGCTTCAGGTCTGTCGGATGGGCATCTCGTCGCCGGGGAGCTCATACATCTCAGCGCCGAAGCCGAAGCCGAACGAATTATACCAGGCGTAGTCCAAGATGGTGAACAATAATTCATAGTTTCCGGACGGGAAGATGAAGAATTCTTAATTAGCCACGTTGAACGTGGTGAACAACTCATGGATTATGAAGGGGAAAACCAAGAATTCTTACTGCAGTATGCGTATGTGGCTGGGGCAAATGCACCAGCATTAATAGAACACACAATCGTATACGAGGCTCTAATTGATAAAAGTCGGTTCGAAGTGTTAACAATATGCAACTTGTATTATTGGGAGACAAAAACCAACGTATATGCATGTGCAAGAGGGATGCCAAAGGGCTAGAATGTAGAAGACCGAAGAACGTCATAAATATAACTTTGGACACGTCTAGCCAGTGCACGGCCGCCCGGGATGCTTAGCGAGCGGCCCGCCACTTTAGGTAATTTCTTATCTCTTCTTTTAATTAGAATAGTCATCTAATAGTCCCTTTTCCTACTACGTATTAAATACCAGCATATGCATCTCCTCCTGCGCATACATATGCATGTGCATATATTTGTTCGTAATTATTTTGTGATTTTAAAATTTTAAAAAGACATAACTTTCAATCCGTGTGTCAAAAATCAGATTCGTTTTCACCGTTGAAACCCTCGCGACGTGCTCTTCAAAAATAGATCTCACATGGGGATGTTTTGACGAACTAGTCTTCTGTAGCGACCAGACCTCAAATAGTCTGATCTCTGTGCTCCGGTGTCATCCCTGGATCAGTAATGCTGACACCACACAGTACTCGGAGGATTTATAGCAAAGTAGCAATCACACACTTATTACATCGAGTGTCTCAAAAGAGAACTTATTACAATAAATATGGCTTAAGGCCATCTAATAACGATAACAGTGGAAGGCTTGGAAGATAAGTGAGTCCATCAACTCCGACGGTATCACTGAGTATAGAACCACGACCTAAAAACTCCTTAATCGTCGTCTGAAAAGTCTGCAACATTAACGTTGCAGCCCGAGAACGGGTCAGCACATGGAATATGCTGGCAAGGTAACACATAGAGAGTAATGGAATGAAACAGCTATACTATATGCATATTTGGCTGGTGGAAAGCTCTATGGTTACAGTTTTTGCGTAAAGCCAATTTTTCCCTACTTCAAAGGAATAAATTTAATTACTATCATGGTGGTTGTTAAACATTGAGAATGGTTGCCAGCATTCTCAATCCCAATTAAGCATCATCATTTAACAAACCCAACAAAATTAACTTTAGAGTAACATGTTGAGATTCACATGATAATCCAGGTACTAGATACTCAGATGTCCATAACCGGGGACACAGCTAACCATGATTAGTTTATTACACTCTGCAGAGGTTTGCGCACTTTTCCCCACAAGACTCGATCGTCTCCGTTGGATTTCTCGCACTACATGGTGTTTGAGAAAGGATGACCGAGACACAGTCTTTCAGAAGCGCTAGCACCTTACGATGGATAGACCGGTACACCTACTTTCCCCTACATCTGCTAGTCTACCCTGTAAGAGTTCGCACGACTTAATCAACTATGCCAGAGCCCATAATGGCTTGTGGCTGCACACGAAAGTTTCTAGTATGAATAATCTCATGATCCCTTTGAGCCTGGGTGGCGGTCTAAAAGAAAAACAGGCAAGTCTTGGAATACCCAGGTGCCTCAATCCACCCAAATGTGTGTTTAGGTTGCCACCTTAGATAAACCATTAATTAACAATCTCACATCTGTCATGGATATCACTCACCCAATCCACGTCTACTAGCATAGCATGGCATAATAAGCAAACGTAGAAATAACTCCCAAAGGTTTGATAATAAACATATAATAGGTACTACCTCATCTACTTCCCATCCCACAATTTAATTAGATCTTAATCATGCAATGTGTGAGGATTGATCTAATGCAATAAAACTGGGTTGTAGAAAAGGTATGATCAAAGTATTACTTGCCTTGCTGATGATCCGCAAAACCTAGAGATTCGAAGTAACAGGCGGCGCACTCCGGATATTCTATCGCAGACAAACAAACAAGCATACAATAAGCACTCATCTAATGCACAGGTAAAACTCAAATAGAAGATCTAACTAGAAAGTTCAACTTAAGAACCCTGGTTTGCAAAAAGAATCAAATCGAACGAAGCAAAAGAAATCAAATGGCGAAAGAAATCAACTTTGTTCTAGTAATCTGGATCTAAGTTAAATTTTACAGTAGCAAAAACTTGTTTAAGTTGATTATTCGGAAAGAGGGTTTCAAGAGAAACTCCAGGCGCTTGAATCGCCTGATTCCGATAAACGAGCGAAATGTTATACTAAAACGAAAATCGGATCAGAAATCGCGATCAGAAAATAACCACGGAAAATCCGACGAAAAAGAAAAACAACGAACAGATTAATCGTTAATTAACCTAATCCGAAAATAATTAAAATAATAAAATAATATTAAAATAATAAAAATAATGAAAATAAAAACGATGAAAAAAATAAAAAAATTAAAATATATATTTTCTATTTTTTTAAAAAAATCGGCACGAAAGTCAAGGCGGCGGCGAACCTCGGGCGGCGTGCAACTCCGGCGAGTCGGCGGCGGGGTTCGGCGGCGGCGGCGGGCTAGGGTTTCGGGCGCGGGCGCGGTTATGGGCTGGGGCGCCGGGTGCCTTGCTATTTAAAGGCGCCCCCAGGCGGAGTCCCGCTCGGGTACGACCCATAGTCGGTTTTGTTTTTTTTAATAATTACGCTCGGAAGAAAAATAAAAAAAATACTAAACGGACTCCACAAATCATGAAATAAATTTTTCCGGGTTTCTAAAATCAAGCCCGATAAAGTGAACATTTATCTGGGCCCAAAATATAACTTTGAAAAACGTGTATTTTTCCTAAATTCAATTAAAAATACCGAAAAACTCCAAAATAAATCTTATTTGATTTTTTTATTAAATCTTCAATATTTCTATATTTTGGGAAAGTCATTTTATTCCCTCTCTCATATTTTTGTAATAGAAATAATTGATAATAAAATAAATAAAATCAAATGTTCCTGTGTACAAAATTTGAGAAAACTCAAATATGTAAATAACGTAATCCCCAACTCTCTCCATGGGTCCTTGAGTTGCTTAGGATTTTGTAGGATGAAAATCAAAAGCAAAATAAAATATGATATGCATAATGATCTAATATATAACATTCCAAATTGAAAATTTGTGTGCAACTAGACTACATGACACAACCACATGGATGAAAATTGAAAATTTAGAATGTTATATGTTCCTACCAATTAAATACCAATATGTGTGCAACTAGACTACATGACGCGCCAACTGAGCATATATGTGTGCCAATAGTCCTCTGCCAACTAAACATTAATGTGTGTGCAACTAGACTATATTGCCGCGCCAACTAAGCATATGTGTGTGCCAATAGTCCTGCCAACTAAACATCAATATGTGTGCAACTAGACTACGTTGCCGCGCCAACTGAGCATATATATATATATATATGTAACTAGTCCTGCCAACTAAATATTAATATGTGTGCAACTAGTTCTTCTAGCAACTAAACATGAATATGTGTACAACTAGACTACATTATGAGGCAACTAAAGATCAATGTGTGTGCACCTGACTAAATTACAAGCCATATAGTACTAAAGTTGGTTTTATAAAAAGTTGCATCATGTAGTACTAAAGTTATACAATGCAATACTTTAGTTGCACCATATAGCACCAAAGTTGGCATAAAAAAATTCGTCGAAACATACCCATGCGGGATCTAGTTTCGAAGATCTCGTCATGATGAATCCTACGATGAAAACGGATTTGAATTCGACGTGTGGTTTAAAAGATATATTTTTTTAAAATTTAAGAGGCCAAAATAAATGTGCGTGAATCTGTTTCACAGACTAGTCTATACGCATTTAATGCTAACAAAATACAACCACTATCTGACAAAAAAAGACACACATGTGAGTAAAACTAGTCATAGTGGGGGTAACATAAGTAGTAACATACTCCCTCTGTCCCATAATATAAGAGTGTTTTTTGACACTACACTAGTGTCAGAAACGCTCTTATATTTTGGGACAGAGGGAGTACATGCCACATAAGCAAAAAAGACAATGTGGCATGTAATTAAAGAAGAGAAAGACAAATAGAGTAACATAATATGTTACCTTCACATAGCGCTTTTCAATGCAAATTGTGTCTACAAAGCAATAAATGAAGATATGTATGTTACTACACTTATGACACTTCCCACTATGAAGGTAGTAACATTGACTAGTAACATATGTATGTTACTAATCTAAGTTACTCCCCACTATGACTAGCCTAACAAGCCGGCCACCCGTTCCTACGAAAAAGTGTGCGTGCACTTTTAAGATTTCAGGTATAACTTTAACACCCCCTCAAACTCACGGTGATTCCACGAGTAATGCTAGACTCGCGGAGGGATTGATTATGGGGTTCACGGACTAACGGTCATGGGAGATTGGGATTGGACAACAGGGGAGGATGGGCCCCACCCCTATTGAAAATGGGGGGGTGGATTAGTTAGAAGAAAATCATGTAATACCCCGTAATGGTCCATGTGTGTAGGATTATCAGTGGATCCACAACACTGAGTTTGGAGAGGTATAAAATCCATGTTGCGCTTTAGTTTGGGCCTTTGTGAAGAAGTCTGCCAGTTGTAACTCGGAAGTCACATACTAACGAGCAATTACAAAAGAAGAAGAACACCAATATGCTTGGTAAGCTCATTCTTCATGGAGTCCCGCGCAAAAACTGATATCACATGTACTGTCTAACAAGAGGGTGGTAGGTGTAGTAACAGAAACACCAAATCCTTCAGTAACCATCATAACCAAGTCACCTCTCCCGTCAGAAGAGCCATAGCTCGCAACGCGGCCTCCGCACTTGAACGGGAAGCTGCAGTCTATTTCTTTGTCTTTCTCGCAGTGAGAGAACCATAAAAACACAATAAACAGAAAGTGAACGGCGATATGAAGGATCACTAGCCCACGTAGCATCCGAATAGGCTCAGAGCTGTAACGAGGAAAAGAGACAATGGGAGATCGTGCACGAAGATATCATAGAACACGATGATGGTGTCTATAGTGAACTGAATGGGAGTAGAGACAAACTGACTCAGAATATGGACATAATAGAAGATATCCGGACGGGTGACAGCAAAATAGATAAGACTCCAAAGAAGATGACGATAACGCCTGGATCAGACAAGGGCTCACCATCAGAAGCGCAAAGGTACACAATGAGCTCCATTGGAGTCTCAACAGTGCACTCATCAATAAGTATCGCACAAGCAAGAAAATCCTAAATATACTTTTCTTGGGAAATAAAAATGCCATCAGAAGTGGAGGAAAACTCAATACGAAGAAAGTAACAAAGAGAACCAAGACCAGACATAAGAAACTACTCAGTGAGACGGGCCTTGATAAAAGTAATGTACTCGAAATCGTCACCGGTAATGACGATGTCATCAACATATAAACAAAGAAGAGTGTGGCCATGAGTAGAAAGGTGGACAAACAATGCTGGATCATGAGCACTAGGAGAAACACCAGCTACAGTCATTACAAAGGCAAAACGCTCAAACCAAGCGTGGAGGACTTGCTTCCATACATAGATAGAGTGACGAAGGCGGCAAACCATGCCATCAGGAACTAAATACCCGGGTGGTGGCTGCATATAAACCTTCTCACACAACTCACCATTAAGAAAGGCATTCTTAACATCAAGCTGAGACACAGAACAATGGCGAACAGAGGTCACAGCGAGAAGTGTGCGGACAGTGGTCATATGGGCCACGGGCAATGTCATGGGTTTGGCACGGCAGATGTCCTCGTGAAAGGACTTAGTCGTGGAGCCATCACTACGGGTTAGCTTAAAGGGGTTAAACTGGACAAGGGGAACACGAGGGGTTTTATACTAGTTTGGCCCCTTCAATGAAGGTAAAAGCCTACGTCTAGTTATGATTGGTATTGCTAGGGTTTCGATGACCAGGGAGCGAATCCGCTTTGCCTGGATCTCGAGTGGTTGTCTGTTGTCCTCAAACCGCGGCCGGGTCGTCCCTTTATATACATAGGTTGACACCCGCCGGTTTACAGAGTCCCGAGGCCGGGTCATAGAGGTGTCCGTCTCGGTCTATATTCCTCTAACTTACAATACAAATTTATATGATAAAGTCGGTTCACATCTACAGGCTTTAACCCGCCTTTGGGCCTTGGGTCTTCGTAAAGCGCCACCATCTTCATATCTTCATGGGCTTCTATCTTCATGGAGCTAACCCGGCCACTCCTAGCCGGTTTATCTCCAGTAACCATATCCCCAACATTAGGCCCCAGATTGATTTAAACTTGTTCATGTCAATCTTCAATACTTAGAAAAATTCTTGCCCTGGCACCTTCGTATAAATCTGGTAAATCATTGTGACGTCATCCTATAAATCCGCAGTAAATCGTTATGACGTCATCTACCCGTTGAAGCCGAAGATATCCTTCATTAATGAATGTTCAACCCTCAAGGCGACATCCTTATTAACTATCCATTTCCAGCTCCTCGATTTACGCACATGTCACTTATCGGTTCACCTTATAAATAGGACCACGGGCCCTTCTCTTTTTCCCCTTCGTCTCCTTCACCTCTTCTTCCTCCTTGCGACATCTCTGTCCCTGAGCGCCGCCGCCACCACCGAGCTTTGCCTCCGTCTCTCCGCCGGCCGCTGCATCAACCTGTTTGCGCCAGAAAGCTGTGGTGCTCCTTCGTTGCTTCCATCAGTCTTTGTAAGTCTTTCCCTTCCCCCCTTTGTAGATCTGTTTAGGGTTCCCTTGTTCTTCGCAGTTCATCGAAGTTCATCAGGGCTCCAGTGCGGCTCTTCCCTATTCCTCCTTATCTATGGATAAAAAACTTCAAGCTTGGTATATTGCTCGTAATGGTTTACTTTCCACTACCACAACAAACCTTTTGTACGCGAAAAACTGATCTGAACCATTACGAACTGCTTTGGGTCCAACCCTTTTAGGTCAAAATATTTTTGCTTTCCTGTCTTTCAGTAGATCCAAAATTTCCATGTCCCCTTGTGGACCTGTTTCACCTTACTTAGTCATTTTAATCTTGGATCTGTATCCTCTTTACCACATAGGCGGTTTACCTTTGTAAGAACAACCTATCACATACCATTAGTCCCCTGGTAAACCGGCAAACCCTTTTACATCCGTTGTTATAATCCGGTTTAACAACATGTGTATACCTTTTTTCTGATATGACCTTGGCATTCATTATTGTATCAGCCTCCAGTTTACGCAATTTTACATAGTTGTATATCTTTATTCCGTCACACCTTGCGTACCACCATGAATGATTTTTAAACCGGTATTTCCTTTTCATCTTTTTGTTCGCAATGGCCAAACAGTTTTATGCTTGCAACTGGGCTCCTTCCCGGGTTACCGAAGAACAGTTGAACGGAATGGTCAATATTGGCACTTTGCCCAAAAAAACTGAGATTCGATGGCGAGTTCCAGGAACAGAGAATCCTCCTACCCCGAGGCAGGGTGAGGTAGTGGTGTTTGTCGACCACATAGACCGTGGTTTCAAACCGCCTGGGTCAAAGTTTTTCTGAGATGTTCTTGCCAGTTTCCAACTCCATCCTCAAGATATTGGACCCAACTCGGTGTCCAATCTATGCAACTTCCAAATCTTCTGTGAAGTGTACTTACAAGAAGAACCAACTGCTGAGTTGTTCCGGGATTTTTTCCATCTGAACCGGCGCACAGAATTTGCAAACAGTCTCAGCACTGAACTTGGTGGCGTCTCTATGCAAAAGCGGAAAGAAGTTGAGTTCCCTCATGCCAAGCTGAGTAGTCACCCTAAGAACTGGAACCAGACTTGGTTCTACTGTAAGGATACCTCTCCTGAAGATGAGAACCCTCTGCCAGGCTATCGTGACCACCGACTTTCCAACACTCATTCATTGCCGCAACGTTTAAGTTCTGCGGAACGGGCCGCATATGCCCCTCAACTCGCCAAGCTCCGAGCCTTTATGGCCAACGGTTTATCGGGCGTCGACTTTGTGCGTTGTTGGATATCTTGGAGCATCTTGCCATTAAGTCGTCGCTCCAGTTTAATGTGTGAGTACACAAGTGAATTAGAAGACCCCCAACGCCAGGTCAACATTCAGTTAACCGATGAATAGGTCACTGAAGGTGTTAAGAAAATTTTGAATGAATCGGAATCTGTCTGTCGCCGAACCGGCTTGAACCCCTTCTACACACAAAATAAACCGCCTGCTGTAAGTACTATCCTTCCTTTTTATCTTTGACATCCTTGTAAATTGTTCAATCCGTAAACATTTGTTTGTTTATAAACAGGGTGATGATCCACTCTGGAAGAGGAAATCCGTAGACAAAGCGGAAAAGCCATCCCGTCTCAAAACAAAAGCCGTCAAGAGAACCTCATAGCGGAAAACAGCTAATCGTATCAACATGCAACTTGATGAAGATGCAGATGAACCGGAAGTTGAGGTAGAACTTGACTCACTTGGCTCCCTTTTCATGCACCTCACTAACAATGATCTTTATCAGGAGGACGTGGAAGGCAGTCAGGCTGATGACGTAGAGGTAATTACCCTTTCCTCCGGTTTAGACTCTATGCCAACACAAAAAAACCGTCAAGCGGTCCGGAAAGTAAGCTTTTCTCATCCTCTTGCTTACATGGATCCAACATTTATTTTGAAGACGCAGCAGCACGAGGCTCGCCGGACAACCCGGCTCAGCGGCTAATAGGTCACTTCGGCCGGTTTACCTGACAGCCCGATTCGGAAACGCCGATCTGAGGTCCTCCCCACTTCTGACAATTCTTATCCCAAGGCAGGTTATTTCCGACAACCTCTTAATCCGTCCGATTCAAATTATCAGGTGACGATAGTTATCGTCCACTTTCCGAGGATGAGGAGAGCCTCGGCAATGAGGATTTCATCATGCCCGAGGCACCCCTCGAGCAGGAGTGCTTCAAGCGCCAGCTAATAGCTACTGCAATAAGCCTGAAGAAGAAGAAGCAGCAGCTTCAAGCTCATCAAGACCTACTCATTGACATATGGACTGATGTCCTGGCAGCCGAAGAATACGGCCTCAAGCGTCCAGCCAAGAGTTACCCAAAGCGCAGATTGCTACCTCAGTTCGATGAGGAGGCGCCGGAGCCCATACCTCCCTCACGCAATGCGGAACGACCACCACGTGGTCGGGACAGTGTGGCAGACCGACCACCTCGCGGTCGGGATAAAAAGGCAACTCATGCCGAACACCAGCCTGCCCCACCGCCTCGCAAAAACAGAGACAAAACAGCTCGGGACTATACATACGACCTTCGGCAGGACCTGGACAGTAGAGCAGGACACTCCAGATCAATCTACCGATCACGAGGACATTTTCCAAATCGCAATGACGGCTACCTATTTGGACGTGACAAACCTAGTCAAGCCCGAGCCGATAACCGCAGGCGGACTCCATCGGAGGTGCGCGGCAACGCGGCCTGATATAGAGGCCCCGCACACCCTCTTTGCTTCACAGATGAAGTAATGGATCATGAATTCCCTGAGGGGTTCAAACCCGTCAACATCGAATCATACGACAGAACAACTGATCCCGCAGTATGGATTGAGGATTTTATTCTCCACATCCATATGGCCCGTGGAGACGACCTCCACGCCATCAAATACCTCCCACTAAAGCTCAAAGGACCATCTCGACAGTGGTTAAACAACCTACCTGGAAATTCCATCGGCAACTGGGAGGACATGGAAGAAGCTTTCCTTGACAACTTCCAAGGTACTTATGTCCGGCCACCAGATGCCGATGACTTAAGTCATATAGTCCAACAGCATGGAGAATCAGCCAGAAAATTCTGGACTAGGTTCCTAACCAAGAAGAACCAAATAGTTGATTGTCCAGATGACGAAGCCCTAGCGGCCTTTAAACACAGCATCCGTGATGAATGGCTCGCCAACCACCTCGGCCAAGAAAAACTGAAGTCTATGGTAGCCCTCACGGCACTCATGACCCGCTTTTGCGCGGATGAGGACAGCTGGCTGGCTCATAGCAAAAACACAGCTAGCAAGGCAGGCCCCTCCGAGGCCAAGAACAACACCGACAAGCTCTGGCGCAATAGACACAAATGCCGAAGCAATGGCGATAACACCGATGACACTACAGTTAATGCTGGATTCAGTGGCTCCAAGTCCGGCCGACGGAAGAAGCCCTACAAAAGGAACAATAAGGGACCATCCAGCTTGGACCGCATACTCAACCGTCCGTGCCAGATACATGGCACCCTGGACAAACAAGCCAATCATACCAACAGAGATTGTTGTGTTTTCAAACAGGCCGGCAAGCTAAATGCCGAGAACAAGGAAAAGGGATCACAAAGTGAGGACGATGAAGAAGAGCCCCATTAGCCGAACACTGGGGGGCAGAAGATATTCCCCCCTCAAGTCAAAACAGTGAACATGATATATGCTACACACATCCCCAAAAGGGAGCGCAAGCGCGCACTCAGGGACGTCTATGCGGTAGAGCCAGTCGCCCCAAAATTCAATCTATAGTCGTCATTCCCGATCACCTCTGATCGTCGAGATCATCTAACTAGTATCCGCCATGGCGGTTCGGCCGCACTGGTCCTCGACCCAATCATCGATGGATTTCACCTAACATGAGTCCTAATGGACGGTGGTAGCAGCCTCAACCTTCTCTATCAGGATACAGTGCACAAGATGGGTATTAATCCCTCACGAATCAAACCCACAAAGACTACCTTTAAAGGAGTCATACCAGGTGTAGAGGCCCGTTGTACGAGCTCAATCACGCTGGAAGTGGTCTTCGGTTCCCCGGACAACTTCCAAAGCGAAGAGCTAATCTTCGATATTGTCCCCTTCCGAAGTGGCTACCACGCACTGCTCGGACGAACCGCGTTTGCTAGATTCAACGCGGTACCACACTACGCTTATCTCAAGCTCAAGATGCCCGGTCCACACGGCGTCATAACAGTCAATGTAAACACCGAACACTCCCTCCGTACAGAGGAGCACACAGCCGCCCTAGCAGCAGAGGTACACAGAGCGGCCTTCTCAAGCAGAACTATAATCCGGCTGCCGAGCCCCTGGAAACCACCAAGAGGGTCCGGACCACACTGCAACAGGACAGCTCGGCTCGTCAAGAGATCGATTAGCAATACGGCCTCCGTCCCAGTCCCGATGAGGTAGCGGCATTCGCACCACGCGTACATAATTACACACTCAAAATCCCATGGGCATAGACGGAGGCACAGCTAGCTTGTAGTCCACTGAAACATCTCCAACATATCTATAATTTATGAAGTACTCATGCTATTATATTATCCATCTTGGATGTTTAATAGGCTTTACTGTGCACTTTTATATTATTTTTGGGACTAACCTATTAACCCAAAGCCCAGTGCCAGTTCCTGTTTTTTCCCTTGTTTTAGTGTTTTGAAGAAAAGGAATATCAAACGGAGTCCAAATGGAATGAAACCTTCAGGAGAGTTATTTTTGGAATGGAAGCAATCCAGAGGACTTGGAGTATACATAAGGGAAGCAACGAGGAAGGCACGAGACGGGGGGACGCGCCCACCCACCTGGGCGCGCCATCCACCCTCGTGGGCCCCACGTGGCTCCCCTAACCGACTTCTTTCGCCTATATATATATCAATATACCCTAAAACCATCTGGGAACAGAATAGATCGGGATTTCCGCCACCGTAAGCCTCTGTAGCCACCAGAAACCAATCGGGGCCCTGTTCCGGCACCCTGTCGAAGGGGGGAACCTTCACCGGTGGCCATCTTCATCATCCCGGCGCTCTCCATGACGAGGAGGGAGTAGTTCACTGCTACATCTTGAGCTTGCGTTGGTTTTCCCCGAAGAGGAAGGGATGATGCAGCAGAGTAGCGTAAGTATTTCCCTCAGTTTTTGAGAACCAAGGTATCAATTGTTGGTGAACGTTGCAGAAAACAAAAATTTTCCTACTCGTTTCACCAAGATCCATCTAGGAGTTCATCTAGCAACGAGTCATCAGATGCATCTACATACCTTTGTAGATCGCGTGCAGAAGCATTCGTTAGAACGAGGTTGAAGTAGTCGTACACGACGTGATCCAAATCACCGATGACCAGCGCCGAACGGACGGCACCTCCGTGTTCAACACACGTACAGGACGGGAGACGTCTCCTCCTTCTTGATCCAGCAAGGGGGAAGGAGAGGTTGATGATGATCCAGCAGCACGACGGCGTGGTGGTGGATGCAGGGCGTCACGACAGCAGGGCTTCGCCGTGTACTACGAGAGAGGGAGAAGTAACTGGGAGAGAGGGAAGCACCAAAAGCGTGGGGATCAAGTCCCTCCTCTCCCCCACTATATATAGGGGTGCCAAGGGGGGGGCGCCGGCCCTAGTAGATGGCATCTACTAGGGGGGGCGGCGGCCAAGGGGTGGGGGGCTTGCCCCCCAAGCAAGGGGGTGCCCCCCTTAGGGTTTCCCCCCAACCCTAGGCGCATGGGCCCTTGGGGGTGGCGCCCCAGCCCACTAAGGGCTGGGTTCCCTCCTATTTCAGCCCATGGGGCCCTCCGGGATAGGTGGACCCACCCGGTGGACCCCCGGGACCCTTCCGGTGGTCCCGGTACAATACCGGGTACCCCGAAACTTGTCCCGATGGCCGAAACTGCACATCCTATATATAATTCTTTACCTCCGGACCATTCCGGAACTCCTCGTGACGTCCGGGATCTCATCCGGGACCCCGAACAACATTCGGGTTACTGCATATACATATCTTCATAACCCTAGCGTCACCGAACCTTAAGTGTGTAGACCCTACGGGTTCGGGAGACAAGCAGACATGACCGAGACGACTCTCCGGTCAATAACCAACAGCGGGATCTGGATACCCATGTTGTCTCCCACATGCTCCATGATGATCTCATCGGATGAACCACGATGTCGAGGATTCAATCAACCCCGTATGCAATTCCCTTTGTCAATCGATATATTACTTGCCCGAGATTCGATCGTCGGTATCCCAATACCTCGTTCAATCTCGTTACCGGCAAGTCACTTTACTCATACCGTAATGCATGATCCCGTGACCAGACACTTGGTCACTTTGAGCTCATTATGATGATGCATTACCGAGTGGGCCCAGTGATACCTCTCCGTCATACGGAGTGACAAATCCCAGTCTTGATCCGTGTCAACCCAACAGACACTTTCGGAGATACCCGTAGTATACCTTTATAGTCACCCAGTTACGTTGTGACGTTTGGTACACCCAAAGCACTCCTACGGTATCCGGGAGTTACACGATCTCATGGTCTAAGGAAAAGATACTTGACATTGCAAAACTCTAGCAAACGAACTATACGATCTTTATGCTATGTTTAGGATTGGGTCTTGTCCATCACATCATTCTCCTAATGATGTGATCTCGTTATCAATGACATCTTATGTCCATAGCCAGGAAACCATGACTATCTGTTGATCAACGAGCTAGTCAACTAGAGGCTTACTAGGGACATGTTGGTGTCTGTTATTCACACATGTATTACGATTTCCGGATAACACAATTATAGCATGAATAAAGACAATTATCGTGAAGAAGGAAATATAATAATAATGCTTTTATTATTGCCTCTAGGGCATATTTCCAACAGTCTCCCACTTGCACTAGAGTCAATAATCTAGTTACATTGTGATGAATCGAACACCCATGGAATTCTGGTGTTGATCATGTTTTGCCCTAGGGAGAGGTTTAGTCAACGGATCTGCTACATTCAGGTCCGTATGTACTTTACAAATATCTATGTCTCCATCCTGAACATTTTCACGAATGGAGTTGAAGCGACGCTTGATGTGCCTTGTCTTCTTGTGAAACCTGGGCTCCTTGGCAAGTGCAATAGCTCCAGTGTTGTCACAGAAGAGCTTGATCGGCCCCGACGCATTGGGTATGACTCCGAGGTCGGTGATGAACTCCTTCACCCAAATTGCTTCATGTGCTGCCTCCGAGGCTGCCATGTACTCCGCTTCACATGTAGATCCCGCCACGACGCTCTGCTTGCAACTGCACCAGCTTATTGCCCCACCATTCAAAATATACACGTATCCGGTTTGTGACTTTGAGTCATCCAGATCTGTGTCTAAGCTAGCGTCGACGTAACCCTTTATGACGAGCTCTTCGTCACCTCCATAAACGAGAAACATATCCTTAGTCCTTTTCAGGTACTTCAGGATATTCTTGACCGCTGTCCAGTGTTCCTTGCCGGGATTACTTTGGTACCTTCCTACCAAACTTACGGCAAGGTTTACATCAGGTCTGGTACACAGCATGGCATACATAATAGAACCTATGGCTGAGGCATAGGGGATGACACTCATCTCTTCTATTTCTTCTGCCGTGGTCGGACTTTGAGCCGAGCTCAATTTCATACCTTGTAACACAGGCAAGAACCCCTTCTTAGATTGATCCATATTGAACTTCTTCAATATCTTATCAAGGTATGTGCTTTGTGAAAGACCTATGAGGCGTCTCGATCTATCTCTATAGATTTTGATGCCTAATATATAAGCAGCTTCTCCAAGGTCCTTCATTGAAAAACTCTTATTCAAGTAGGCCTTGATGCTGTCCAAGAGTTCTATATCATTTCCCATCAAAAGTATGTCATCTACATATAATATGAGAAATGCTACAGAGCTCCCACTCACTTTCTTGTAAACACAGGCTTCTCCATAAGTCTGTGTAAACCCAAACGCTTTGATCATCTCATCAAAGCGAATGTTCCAACTCCGAGATGCTTGCACCAGCCCATAAATCGAGCGTTGGAGCTTGCACACCTTGTCAGCATTCTTAGGATTGACAAAACCTTCCGGCTGCATCATATACAATTCTTCCTTAAGGAAACCATTAAGGAATGTCGTTTTGACGTCCATTCGCCATATTTCATAATCGTAAAACGCGGCAATTGCTAACATGATTCGGACGGACTTTAGCTTCGCTACCGGTGAGAAAGTCTCATCATAGTCAACCCCTTGAACTTGTCGATAACCCTTAGCGACAAGCCGAGCTTTATAGATGGTCACATTACCATCCGCGTCTGTCTTCTTCTTAAAGATCCATTTATTCTCTATGGCTCGCCGTTCAACGGGCAAGTCAGTCAAAGTCCATACTTCGTTTTCGTACATGGATCCTATCTCGGATTTCATGGCTTCTAGCCATTTGTCGGAATCCGGGCCCGCCATCGCTTCTTCATAGTTCGAAGGTTCACCGTTGTCTAACAACATGATCTCCAAGACAGGGTTGCCGTACCACTCTGGTGCGGAACGTGTCCTTGTGGACCTTCGAATTTCAGTAGGAGCTTGATCAGAAGTATCTTGATCATTATCATTAACTTCCTCTCTAGTCGGTGCTGGCACCTCAGGAACATTTTCTTGAGTTGCGCCATTTTCCGGTTCAAGAGGTAATACTTCATCAAGTTCTACTTTCCTCCCACTTACTTCTTTCGAGAGAAACTCTTTCTCTAGAAAGGATCCATTCTTGGCAACAAAGATCTTGCCTTCGCATCTGAGGTAGAAGGTATACCCAATAGTTTCTTTTGGGTATCCTATGAAGACGCATTTCTCCGACTTGGGTTCGAGCTTTTCAGGTTGAAGTTTCTTGACATAAGCATCGCATCCCCAAACTTTTAGAAATGACAGCTTAGGTTTCTTCCCAAACCATAATTCATACGGTGTCGTCTCAACGGATTTCGACGGAGCCCTATTTAAAGTGAATGCGGCAGTTTCTAAAGCATAGCCCCAAGAAGATAGTGGTAAATCGGCAAGAGACATCATAGACCGCACCATATCTAATAGAGTGCGATTACGATGTTCGGATACACCGTTACGCTGAGGTGTTCCAGGCGGCGTGAGTTGTGAAACTATTCCACATTTTCTTAAGTGTGTGCCAAATTCGTGACTCAAGTATTCTCCTCCACGATCTGATCGTAGAAACTTGATTTTCCTGTCACGTTGATTCTCAACCTCACTCTGAAATTCCTTAAACTTTTCAAAGGTTTCAGACTTGTGCTTCATTAAGTAAATATATCCATATCTACTCAAATCATCAGTGAGGGTGAGAACATAACGATAGCCACCGCGAGCCTCAACACTCATTGGACCGCACACATCGGTATGTATGATTTCCAACAAGTTGGTTGCTCGCTCCATTGTTCCTGAGAATGGAGTCTTGGTCATTTTACCCATAAGGCATGGTTCGCATGTGTCAAATGATTCATAATCAAGAGACTCTAAAATTCCATCTGCATGGAGCTTCTTCATGCGTTTGACACCTATGTGACCAAGGCGGCAGTGCCACAAGTATGTGGGACTATCATTGTCAACCTTGCATCTTTTGGCACTCACATTATGAACATGTGTAGTATTACGTTCGAGATTCATAAAGAATAAACCATTCACCATTGGAGCATGACCATAAAACATATCTCTCATATAAATAGAACAACCATTATTCTCAGATTTAAATGAGTAGCCATCTCGAATTAAACGAGATCCCGATACAATGTTCATGCTCAAAGCTGGTACTAAATAACAATTATTAAGGTTTAAAACTAATCCCGAGGGTAAATGTAGAGGCAGCGTGCCGACGGCAATCACATTGACCTTGGAACCATTCCCGACCCGCATCGTCACCTCGTCCTTCGCCAGTTTCCGCTTATTCCGCAGCCCCTGCTTTGAGTTACAAATGTGAGCAACTGCACCGGTATCAAATACCCAGGAGCTACTACGGACACTAGTAAGGTACACATCAATTACATGTATATCACATATACCTTTTGTTTTGCCGGCCTTCTTGTCTGCTAAGTATTTGGGGCAGTTCCGCTTCCAGTGACCGCTTCCCTTGCAATAAAAGCACTCAGTCCCGGGCTTGGGTCCATTCTTTGGCTTCTTCCCGGCAGCTTGCTTGCCGGGCGCGGCAACTTCCTTGCCGTCCTTCTTGAAGTTCTTTTTACCCTTGCCTTTCTTGAACTTAGTGGTTTTATTGACCATCAACACTTGATGTTCCTTCTTGACTTCTACCTCTGCTGATTTCAGCATTGCAAACAACTCAGGAATGGTCTTTTGCATCCCCTGCATGTTGAAGTTCATCACAAAGCTCTTGTAGCTTGGTGGAAGCGACTGGAGGATTCTGTCAATGACCGCATCATCCGGGAGATTAACTCCCAGCTGAGACAAGCGGTTATGTAACCCAGACATAGTGAGTATGTGCTCACTGACAGAACTATTTTCCTCCATGTTACAGCTGAAGAATTTATCGGAGACTTCATATCTCTCGATCCGGGCATGAGCTTGAAAAACCATTTTCAGCTCTTCGAACATCTCATATGCTCCATGTCTCTCAAAACGCTTTTGGAGCCCCGGCTCTAAACTGTAAAGCATGCCGCACTGAACGAGGGAGTAGTCGTCAACACGTGTCTGCCAAGCGTTCATAACGTCTTGGTTCTGTGGGACGGGAGCTTCACCTAGCGGTGCTTGTAGGACGTAATCTTTCTTGGCAGCTAAGAGGATGATCCTCAGGTTCCGGACCCAGTCCGTATAGTTGCTGCCATCGTCTTTCAGCTTGGTTTTCTCTAGGAACGCGTTGAAGTTGAGGACTACGTGGGCCATTTGATTTACAAGACATATTGTAAAATATTTTAGACTAATGTTCATGATAATAAAGTTCATCTAATCAAATTATAATGAACTCCCACTTAGATTAGACATCCCTCCAGTCATCTAAGTATTACATGATCCGAGTTAACTAGGCCGTGTCCGATCATCACGTGAGACGGACTAGTCAACGTCGGTGAACATCTTCATGTTGATCGTATCTTCTATACGACTCATGCTCGACCTTTCGGTTTTCTGTGTTCCGAGGCCATGTCTGTACATGCTAGGCTCGTCAAGTCAACCTAAGTGTTTGCATGTGTAAATCTGTCTTACACCCGTTGTATGTGAACGTATGAATAAAACACCCGATCATCACGTGGTGTTTTGAAACAGCGAACTGTCGCAACGGTGCACAGTTAGGGGGAACACTTCTTGAAATTAATATGAGGGATCATCTTATTTACTACCGTCGTTCTAAGTAAACAAGATGCAAAACATGATAAACATCACATGCAATCAAATAATAAACGTGACATGATATGGCCAATATCACATAGCTCCTTTGATCTCCATCTTGGGGCTCCATGATCATCTTGTCACCGGCTTGACACCATGATCTCCATCATCATGATCTCCATAATCGTGTCTCCATGAAGTTGCTCGCCAACTATTACTTCTACTACTATGGCTAACGCGTTTAGCAATAAAGTAAAGTAATTTACATGGCGTTTCTCAATGACACGCAGGTCATATAAAAGAATAAAGACAACTCCTATGGCTCCTGCCGGTTGTCATACTCATCGACATGCAAGTCGTGATTCCTATTACAATAGCATGAACATCTCATACATCACATATAGATCATTCATCATTCATCACAACTTTGGCCATGTCATATCACAAACCACTTGCTGCAAAAACAAGTTAGACGTCCTCTAATTGTTGTTGCAAGTTTTACGTGGCTGAATTAGGGTTCTAGCAAGAACGTTTTCTTACCTACGTGAAAGCCACAACGTGATTTGTCAACTTCTATTTACCCTTCATAAGGACCCTGTTCATCGAATCCGCTCCAGCTAAAGTAGGAGAGACAGACACCCGCCAGCCACCTTATGCAACTAGTGCATGTTAGTCGGTGGAACCGGTCTCACATAAGCGTACGTGTAAGGTTGGTCCGGGCCGCTTCATCCCACAATACCGCTGAAGCAAGAAAAGACTAGTAGCGGCAAGAAAGTTGACAAATCCACGCCCACAACAAATTGTGTTCTACTCGCGCAAGAAGAACTACGCATAGACCTAGCTCATGATGCCACTGTTGGTGAACGTTGCAGAAAACAAAAATTTTCCTACTCGTTTCACCAAGATCCATCTAGGAGTTCATCTAGCAACGAGTCATCAGATGCATCTACATACCTTTGTAGATCGCGTGCGGAAGCGTTCGTTAGAACGAGGTTGAAGTAGTCGTACACGATGTGATCCAAATCACCGATGACCAGCGCCGAACGGACGACACCTCCGTGTTCAACACACGTACGGGACGGGAGACGTCTCCTCCTTCTTGATCCAGCAAGGGGGAAGGAGAGGTTGATGATGATCCAGCAGCACGACGGCGTGGTGGTGGATGCAGGGCGTCACGACAGCAGGGCTTCGCCGTGTACTACGAGAGAGGGAGAAGTAACTGGGAGAGAGGGAAGCACCAAAAGCGTGGGGATCAAGTCCCTCCTCTCCCCCACTATATATAGGGGTGCCAAGGGGGGGGGCGCCGGCCCTAGTAGATGGCATCTACTAGGGGGGGCGGCGGCCAAGGGGTGGGGGGCTTGCCCCCCAAGCAAGGGGGCGCCCCCCTTAGGGTTTCCCCCCAACCCTAGGCGCATGGGCCCTTGGGGGTGGCGCCCCAGCCCACTAAGGGCTGGGTTCCCTCCTATTTCAGCCCATGGGGCCCTCCGGGATAGGTGGCCCCACCCGGTGGACCCCCGGGACCCTTCCGGTGGTCCCGGTACAATACCGGGTACCCCGAAACTTGTCCCGATGGCCGAAACTGCACATCCTATATATAATTCTTTACCTCCGGACCATTCCGGAACTCCTCGTGACGTACGGGATCTCATCCGGGACCCCGAACAACATTCGGGTTACTGCATATACATATCTTCATAACCCTAGTGTCACCGAACCTTAAGTGTGTAGACCCTACTAGTTCGGGAGACAAGCAGACATGACCGAGACGACTCTCCGGTCAATAACCAACAGCGGGATCTGGATACCCATGTTGGCTCCCACATGCTCCACGATGATCTCATCGAATGAACCACGATGTCGAGGATTCAATCAACCCCGTATGCAATTCCCTTTGTCAATCGATATATTACTTGCCCGAGATTCGATCGTCGGTATCCCAATACCTCGTTCAATCTCGTTACCGGCAAGTCACTTTACTCATACCGTAATGCATGATCCCGTGACCAGACACTTGGTCACTTTGAGCTCATTATGATGATGCATTACCGAGTGGGCCCAGTGATACCTCTCCGTCATACGGAGTGACAAATCCCAGTCTTGATCCGTGTCAACCCAACAGACACTTTCGGAGATACCCGTAGTATACCTTTATAGTCACCCAGTTACGTTGTGACGTTTGGTACACCCAAAGCACTCCTACGGTATCCGGGAGTTACACGATCTCATGGTCTAAGGAAAAGATACTTGACATTGCAAAACTCTAGCAAATGAACTATACGATCTTTATGCTATGTTTAGGATTGGGTCTTGTCCATCACATCATTCTCCTAATGATGTGATCTCGTTATCAATGACATCTTATGTTCATAGCCAGGAAACCATGACTATCTGTTGATCAACGAGCTAGTCAACTAGAGGCTTACTAGGGACATGTTGGTGTCTGTTATTCACACATGTATTACGATTTCGGGATAACACAATTACAGCATGAATAAAGACAATTATCATGAACAAGGAAATATAATAATAATGCTTTTATTATTGCCTCTAGGGCATATTTCCAACATCAATCCAGTGGGAGCCCACGCTCAAGTCCCTCGTACCTGCACAAAGCGATAGCTACCCGCAACCAACGCGATTAGGGGTTGTCAAGCCCTTCACGGTCACTTACGAGAGTGAGATCTGATAGATAGAATATTTTTGGTATTTTTGATATAAAGATGCAAAGTAAAAAAGTAAAATCAAAGTAAATAGAAAAACAATATAAAAGTGATGGAGAGTGATATGATGAGAATAGACCCGGGGGCCATAGGTTTCACTAGTGGCTTCTCTCGAGAGCATATGTTTTCTACGGTGGGTGAACAAATTACTGTTGAGCAATTGATAGAATTGAGCATAGTTATGAGAATATCTAGGCATGATCATGTATATAGGCATCACGTCCATGACAAGTAGATCGAAACGATTCTGCATCTACTACTATTACTCCACTCATCGACCGCTATCCAGCATGCATCTAGAGTATTAAGTTAAAAACAGAGTAACGCTTTAAGCAAGATGACATGATGTAGAGAGATAAATTCATGCAATATGAAATAAACCCCATCTTGTTATCCTCGATGGCAATGATACAATACGTGTCTTTCTGCCCCTTCTGTCACTGGGAAAGAACACCGCAAGATCGAACCCAAAGCTAAGCACTTCTCCCATGGCAAGAACTACCAATCTAGTTGGCCAAACCAAACGGATAATTCGAAGAGACTTGCAAAGATAACCAATCATACATAAAAGAATTCAGAGAAGATTCAAATATTGTTCATAGATAGACTTGATCATAAACCCACAATTCATCGGTCTCAACAAACACACCACAAAAGAAGAAGATTACATCGAATAGATCTCCACAAGAGAGGGGGAGAACATTGTATTGAGATCCAAAAAGAGAGAAGAAGCCATCTAGCTACTAACTATGGACCCGAAGGTCTGAGGTAAACTACTCACACTTCATCGGAGAGGCTATGATGATGTAGAAGCCCTCCGTGATGACGGCCCTCTCCGGCGGAGCTCCGGAACAGGCCCCAAGATGGGATATCATGGATACAGAAAGTTGTGGCGGTGGAATTAGGTTTTTGGCTCCTCTTCTGATTGTTTGGGGGTATGTGGGTATATATAGGAAGAAGGAGTACGTCGGTGGAGGACCGAGGGTCCCACGAGGCAGGGGCGCGCCCTAGGGGGGGGGGCGCCCCCTACCCGCGTGAGCACCTCTTTGCTTCCTTGTAGTAGGGTCCAAGTCTCCTGGATCACGTTCGGTGAGAAAATCACGTTCCCGAAGATTTTATTCCGTTTGCACTCCATTTGATATTCCGTTTCTTCGAAACACTTAAATAGGCAAAAAACAACAATTCTAGGCTGGGCCTCCGGTTAATAGGTTAGTCCCAAAAATAATATAAAAGTGGAAAATAAAGCCCAATATAGTCCAAAACAGTAGATAATATAGCATGGAGCAATCAAAAATTATAGATACGTCGGAGACGTATCAGGCATCCCCAAGCTTAATTCCTGCTCGTCCTCGAATAGGTAAATGATAAAAAGAGATTTTTTTTATGCGGTGTGCTGCCATGGAGAAGGGTAAATGGAGCACTGATTTGTCAAGTTATGCTCATCTCAGCGCTGAAGAACTCCACTCCGGTTTTTTAAACCGTCTGCACTCAAACCGTGATTATGAAGCCGGTTTGGTGAACCTGATGAAGGAACGCTATGAGGTATTTTCATCTCCTTTCCTTTCTTGATTCCAAAGTCTAAACATCGGCCCAAGTATCCCCCAAGGGCCGTTTTATGATGTTAATCTTAAACTGGGACTTTGTAATACCTTAATCCTTACATGCTGGTTCTCAATATGTCAAGTCCTTAGTAAAAACAAAACTGATACTTTATCAGTGTAGTTATGTAGCTTTCATCGGTGTAGCCCCCAAGGGCCGGTTTAGCTTTGTGAGGTAACCCGGGTCTTGAATCCATGCATCAGTTTGAACAGATGTACATTAGCCCCCAAGTGTTAAGGATAATGCTTGCATTGTACTTGAGACTTGTGAAAGACTTGTTGACAATAGAGCAAATAGGCATTAGCCCCCAAGTACGAAGTGCATAACTTGTTATACGCTTAGTACTTAGAAAATACATATCTTGTTGTTAATATATCTTCGTCTTTGCAGGCTGATCTAAGTAATAGGGATGCTCGAACCGCTGATCTTCAAGAGAACGTGAAGTCCCAATAAGCAGAGGCTTCGAAAGCCAAGGAGGAGCTGACCAATGCCCTGGCAGCTATGGAAAAGTTAAAAGAGACTTTTAACAAGGAGCGTGCTGACTGGGAAGCTGAAAAGGCCGGTTTAACCAAGAAAGCCGAAGACGCAGAAGCAGCCCTGAAGCCAGTTGTAGACGAACTGACCGGCTTGAAGCAGCAGATCGACGCCATGACGTCCGATGTGTTCGGTAAATACCTCCTTATGTTGTTTGTCCAATTCATGAGATCTTATCATTTACCAGTTTGATGATATTAAACCATGACAGGCACTCGTATTGCTCATCTGGGCGCTGATATGCGGATGAAGCTTAAAGCGGCTTATACCTTAATAGAACAGCTATACTCTGGATCCCAACGTGCTATTTGCACTGCAGCCTACAACAAGCCGGCACCATTACTGATAAAAGAAACCCTTGAGAAGCTGGCCATGCTACCAGCCCGGATTACCGAACTAAAGAAGGCAGCCGCAAGATCAGGAGCGCTGACCGCACTAATCCAGGCCAAGGCATGGATTCCGGATCTTGAAGCGGATGACATCATTAAAGGATATCCAGGTGTGAAGGAGGACGGTTCAAACTTCAACAATGATGATCTTCGAAGGCTGACAAAGGAGATGCGGCCAATAGCCAGCAAACTGGCGCAGGACACAGACTTATCTCATTTCTAGCCGGTTTACGACGCTAAATGAAAGAGACAGCCTGCCGAAATCCATGAAGTCGAAGAACTTGTGCCTCCAATCCATAAGCATACTTACGCTCCTGGCATTAACCCCTCCAGCCTTATCCATGAAGAAGCCGTGTTTCAAGCTTTAACCGGAATCGATTGGTCAACGGTTGATTTCTAGCGTCTGGGGAGGGATGAAGAAGAGGTGATTGCACCAAATGACCCTCAATCGTCAAGCCGTCCCGATGAAGCATCCTAAACCGGCAGCCGGTTTATCAGCTATTGTGTGCCACTACTTGAAACAATTATTCAATTGGAGCCGTTTTGAAGCTTCTTGTAATAGGATAGCAAAAACACCTTTATCTGCCATGCCATCGAGCATGCTTTGTGTTGCTTGATATTGTGAAAAACTTGCTCCACTTTTGGAATCTATTTATGCATAATCCATTATACTTTATGTTCCTGCATATAAGAACTAAAAAGCGTCCTAGTGTTTACCACTAGACGGATCATGATGCCCAAGAGCCATGCATAACTTGGATGGCTATCCAAAATTTATTTAAACCAGATAAGATAAATACTATATGTGACATACCTCATTTTAGCTGACCAACTGCTTGTATGATAAAGGTGAAGAACACCAGTCCATAGCATTGTCAACTCATTGCCCTCTTGCCGGTTCATATAGAAACCATTTGGAGCTATAATAGCTGCATAATACTGGTGATATATAATCAAAAACCAGACCGGAAGAATATTCTGCCGATTTAAAACTGATCATGTACTGACAACTAAGCGTTGAAAGGCATGCCGGGTTGGAAAGAAACACCGGTTTATCAGAAAAAATATTTATAAATCCCTTGTCATAAAAAATTGCGAAGACAAAAAACATACGAGGCTTTTCATGGGCTGTCAGGCCCTAAATCGAGGCTTTTCATGGGCTGCCAGGCCACTGGGTTAAACCATTTTGCAAAGCCTGTTAAGATGGACCTCAATCTTTAACCAATCACCGTTTTAACTTTGAGAAGTTCAGGGTCCATGGGATTGACTTGTCAAACGTTCGATGGGTCATACCAGGTTTACCTGGACGGAGTGGCTTACTTAAAGAGGCAGGATAACCCAGAGTTTTAGGTGAATAACCTGGCTTCCAAGCCTGGCTTGATAGCCTATTACAAGGGTTCAAGCTCACTGTTCTTTGAGAAGCAGGGAGCCCCCAGGTAATATATGAGCTATGCTCAGTGGTTACCTATGTTTGAACTGTGCTTAATGCAACAGATTCTCTTTGGCTCCACATAATTTCCTTTTGGCTTAAAGCCTATCAAGAGGTGTAGCTATGGTGTGAAAACAACCAAGCCCCCTAGTGATATCCCTTTATGGTTTTAAACCGATCAAGAGGTGTAACTATGGTTCAAATATGCCCAAGCCCCCTAGTGATTTCCTTTATATCTGTGCGGCTGTAGAAGCCGGTTTAACAAAACTCCGCTTTGTTAGTAGAAGCTCTTTGTAGGCTCTCATGATGTAAAAAAGAACAGAGACCCCACTTTATTCGAGGCTCCGGTTTATTATATAATATATACATTGTCATAAGTATGTACATAAGAAGAGCATGTGGCTCAAGTATAGTAAGGCCGAAGAAGAGCTATATTCCATGGCTGCTTGGTCTCCTCCTCCGATTTACGCGAGTCTTTGTGCTCTCGAACATCAATGAGGTAGTATGACCCGTTGTGCAAATTCTTGCTGACCACAAAAGGTCCTTCCCAAGGTGGGGATAACTTGTGCATATCAGCCTGATCCTGGATGAGCCGGAGCACCAGATCGCCCTCTTGAAAGGTTCTGGTCTTAACCCGGCGGCTGTGATAACGTCGGAGATCTTGTTGATAAATCGCCGAACGTGCTGCTGCGAGATTACGCTCCTCATCCAACAGGTCCAGTGAGTCCTGACGTGCCGTCTCATTCTCAGCTTCAATATAAGCTGCCACACTGGGCGAGTCGTGACGGATGTCACTAGGAAGAACCGCCTCTGCTCCATAAACCATGAAGAAAGGCGTGTAACCCGTAGATCTGTTAGGTGTGGTGTTGATGCTCCATAGCACAGAAGGCAACTCCTCCACCCAACAACCCGGTGTCCGTTTTAAAGGAACCATGAGCCGTGGTTTAATACCTCTCAAAATTTCTTGATTTGCCCGCTCCGCTTGACCATTAGACTAGGGGTGAGCCACTGATCCTACATCAAGCCGGATGTGCTCACGTTAGCAAAATTCCTCCATCTCTCCCTTTGAGAGATTAGTACCATTATCAGTTATAATATTGTGTGGAAAGCCAAACCGGAATATCACCTTTTTGATGAACTGAACCGTCATGGCCACATCACACTTACTGACTGGCTCTACTTCCACCCATTTGGTGAACTTGTCAACTGCCACTAACAAGTGGGTCTTTTTGTCCTTGGATCGCTTAAAGGGTCCAACCATATCGAGCCCCCAAGTAGGAAACGGCCAAGTTATTGGAATCATCCTCAACTCCTGAGCCGGAATATGAGCACGGCGTGCAAATTTTTGACAACCGTCACATATTCTGACTAAATCCTCACCATCAGCGTGAGCTGTTAACCAATAGAAACTGTGGCGAAAAGCCTTAGCCACTAATGATTTTGAACCAGCGTGATGACCGCAATCTCCTTCGTGGATTTCTCGCAAAATCTCACAACCCTCTTGAGGAGATACACAACGCTGAATTGCTCCTATGACACTGTAACAATGTAACTCCCCATTGACTATGGTCATTGATTTGGAACGCCGGATTATCTGACGGGCCGAGGTTTCATCCTCTGGTAACTCGCCCTGGTTCATGTATGCTAGGTACGGGATTGTCCAATCCGGTATAACATGTAAAGCTGCCACCAATTGGGCCTCCGGGTCCGGAATAACCAACTCCTCCTCTGTTGGTATTTTGACTGACGAGTTATGTAGTACGTCAAGGAAGACATTCGGTGGCACCGGTTTACGCTGAGAGCCAAGGCGGCTTAAAGCGTCTGCCGCTTCATTCTTTCGCCGGTCTACATGGTCAACTTGATAACCCTTGAAGTGCAGCCACCGTGTCCACCTCTCGTCGATATGCAGCAATGATTGGGTCTTTAGAATCCCAAGTTCCAGACAACTGTTGAGCCACCAGATCCGAGTCACCAAAGCACTTAACCCGGCTTAAATTCATCTCCTTAGCCATCCGAAGACCGTGGAGTAAGGCCTCGTACTCAGCTGCATTGCTAGTACAAGGGAACATTAAACGAAGGACATAACAAAACTTGTCACCTCGTGGGGAAGTTAGTATGACTCCAGCCCTCAAGCCCTCCAACTGTCTGGATCCATCAAAGTGAATAGTCCAATACGTGTTATCTGGCTTTTCCTCTGGTGCCTGCAACTCTGTCCAATCATTGATGAAGTCCACGAGTGCTTGGGATTTAATCGCTATGCGAGGTGTGTATTTGAGCCCGTGAGGTCCAAGCTCCATAGCCCACTTGGCAATCTGGCCAGTTGCTTCTCTTTTTTGAATGATATCTCCTAGAGGGGCTGAACTGACCACTGTGATAGGATGACCCTGGAAATAATGTTTGAGCTTCCGGCTTGCCATAAACACTCCATACACCAGCTTCTACCAATGCGGATATCTCTGCTTTGATTCAATAAGCACCTCACTGATATAATAAACCGGCCGTTGAACAACAATAGCCACGCTAACAGCTCTGGCATTAGCAACCACATACAGCAGTAAAGGCTCTTTATCGATCGGAGCTGTAAGCACAGACGGTTCAGCTAACTGCCTCTTCAGATCCTCAAACGCTTTATCAGCCGCCTCGCTCCAGACAAAGTCATCTGTTTTTTTAGCATCTGATATAAAGGGATAGCTTTCTTCCCGAGACGACTGATAAACCGGCTCAAACCCGCAATCCGGCCGGCCAAATGTTGAACTTCATTGATACACGCCGGTTTAGCCAAAGATGTAATTGCTGAATTTTTTTCCGGATTAGCCTCAATGCCCCTGTTTGACACCAGAAAGCCCAAGAGTTTGCCTGCCGGGACACCAAAGACACATTTGTCCGGATTGAGCATCATCTTGTAAACCCGGAGGTTGTCAAAGGTTTCTCTTAGGTCATCTATCAATGTTTCCTCTTTCCTGGACTTTATCACAATATCATCCACATATGCATGAACATTGCGCCCAATCTGCTTATGGAGACAATTCTGAACACAGCGTTGATAAGTTGCCTGGGCACTCTTGAGCCCAAAGGGCATGGAGACATAGCAGAAGGCTCCAAAGGGAGTTATAAAAGTTGTCTTCTCCTGGTCCTTAACTGCCATTTTGATCTGATGGTAACCAGAATAAGCGTCCAAAAAACACAAGCGGTCACAACCCGCTGTAGCATCAATAATCTGATCAATACGGGGGAGGGAAAAGGGATCTGCTGGGCAAGCCTTGTTCAAGTCTGTGTAGTCCACACACATACGCCAAGTGCCATTTTTCTTGAGAACCAGCACTGGATTAGCCAACCACTCCGGGTGAAAGAACTCCACGATAAATCCTGCGGCCAACAACCGAGCTACCTCTTCACCAATAGCCTTGCGCCTTTCTTCGTTGAAGCAGCGGAGAAACTGTCTGACCGGTTTAAACTTAGGATCAATGTTAAGTGTGTGCTCTGCGAGTTCCCTCGGTACACCTGGCATGTCAGAAGGCTTCCATGCAAAGATGTCCTGGTTCTCACGGATGAACTCGATGAGCGCGCTTTACTATTTGGGATCCAGGTTAGCGCTGATGCTGAACTGCTTGGATGAATCTCCAGGAACAAAATCAACCATCTTAGTATCTGTGGCCGATTTAAACTTCAACGCCGGATCGTGTTCCGTAGTTGGCCTTTTCAAAGAAGTCATATCTGCCGGATCAACCTTGTCTTTGTAAAACTTCAGCTCTTCCGTGGCACAAACCGACTCAACATAAGCCGCATCACCTTCCTCACATTCCAAAGCGATCTTCCTGCTCCCATGTACTGTGATGGTCCCCTTATGACCTTGCATTTTAAGCTGCAGATAAACATAACACGGCCTCACCATGAACTTGGCGTAAGCCGGTCGCCCAAACAGAGCGTGATACGGACTTTTGTTTTTTACCACCTTAAAAGTCAATGTTTCTGATCTTGAATCATGATCATCTCCAAAAGCCACCTCTAGGGCTATCTTGCCCACTGGATATGCAGACTTACCGGGCACCACACCATGAAAAACGATGTTTGACAGTTTAAGATTCTTATCTGTCAACCCCATACGACGGAAGGTATCATAATATAGAATGTTGATACTACTTCCCCATCCATGAGCACCTTGGTGAACTTATACCCCCCAACCTGAGGTGCCATCACTAAGGTTAGATGACCCGGATTGTCAACCCGGGGTGGATGATCCTCTCTACTCCATAAAATGGGTTGCTCAGACCAGCGCAAATACTGAGGCACCGTCGGTTCAACAGAGTTCACAGCCCTCTTGTGAAGCTTCTGATCATGCTTGCACAAGCTAGTGGTGAAGACATGATACTGCCCACTATTTAACTGATTTGGATTGCTCTGATAACCCGACTGCTGCTGCTGCTGGTTCCCTTGATGGTTGTAACCTCCCTGGTTGCCCTGGTTCCCTTGGTTGATATGTCCGGTTTGATTGCCCTGAAATCCTAAACCAGAGTTGCCGCCTCCGTAACCCGGCCCGTGAAAACCACCTCCTGAACCGCCAGGCGGGCCATTGTCATACTGAAACATATTGGAATTCTTGAATTCTCGCATGATATAACAATCCTTCCAAAGATGTGACGTTGGCTTCTCCTTTGATCCATGCTTTGGACAAGATTGATTTAACAGGCGCTCCAGATTGGGTCCTGAACCTCCGCCCCTCTAGGGCTGCTTGCCCTTACGGCACTGACCGTTATCCTGAGCATTGGTGTTAACCACAAAGTCCAAACTATTGTCGGCCTTGCGTTTACCATTATTCCCATGACCCGGCAGGTTATGCTGTCGCCCCTTGGTGTTGCCGTATTTCTTTCCCTTCCCTAGTTTATCCTCCTCTGAGTCAGGGTCTTTGGTATTATCTGAATCGGCATACTTAACCAAAGCGCCATAAGCGTTGACATATCATTGCAGTGACGTTTGAGCCTTCCTAACTTCTGTTTGAGCGGCAGAAACCGGCAATTGCCCTCCAACGTTAACACTGCAGTATCCGCATTGATGCGATCCGATGAATGCAGAATAGCTGAGACCCGCTTCACCCAATGGGTTGTAGACTCCCCATCCTCTTGGACACAAGCAGCTAGGTCTACAATTGACATCGGCTGCTTACAGGTATCCTTAAAATTCTGGATAAACCGGTGCTTCAACTCGGCCCATGATCCGACAGAGTTAGCTGGTAAGCTCTTCAACCAAGTATGAGCTGTCCCTTCCAACATCATGATGAAGTATTTAACACACACCGCTTCGTCCACATCTAGCATCTCCATTGCCATCTCATAGCTTTCAACCCATGCCTCTGGTTGCAAATCGGCGGTGTAATTGGGTACCTTACGCAGGCCCTTAAAATCCTTGGGCAGCCGCACATTACGCAAAGCGGGGGTGAGACACGGCACCCCTAAGGAACTGAATACCGTGCCTGGCTCTACTGAAGTGGTAGGGTGAACCGGAGTAGGTTGACGGGCTCCATGCAGAGCTGCTAATTCGGCCTTTCGACGTGCACGACCATGATCCACCACATCCTGCGCATTAGCCCCTCCACCTGCCGGGTTGTGACCTCGCGGCGAATTACGGCGACGTGCACTGCTGGACACGGCCGGTCCATCCTCAACATGCATGCTGTAGCTCCGGTTCGGGCGGGGGGGGGTGGTGGAATGAATCCTCTCACGACTATGCGAATAAGCTTGCTGCTGGCTTAACGCCATTTGAAGGAGCTCTCTAGCCCGTAGTCCGTCAATCGCAACTGGTGACTCGCCGTCGGTCGGGAGGGCTGCCAATCGTGAAGCGGCGGCCACAATGTTGTCCAACGGGTTGGAGTAATGCCCCGGGGGCGTCGGAACATACTGTGGCACAATGTTGTTCTGACGAGGCGGGTCCATCGTGCGCGGCTGAACCGGCGCTCCAGTTCCCGGCGCCTCCGTCCGGTTTAATACCGGTTGGTTACTAGTTCCTGCTCCTGGCGTGTTGAAGAGATCTCTTGGCTCATAACTCGGCGGGAGATGCAACCGGAATTTTCTTCTCATGACTTCCTCTGAGGCATTCTGATCCAGCCTAAGCCGGTAGGCCTGAGCCTCCAACTCGGCCCGTTCTATAGCCATCCTAGCGTTCTCTGCTGCTAGGTCTACTTTAGCCAGAGTTATCTGATCTTTCACCTTTGCGATCTCCGCATTGTGCTGATCCCGGGCCGCTGCGTCCACATCTGCGGCCATCAATGTTTCCAAAGTGTCGAACAAGTTAGACAGAACTTGAGCCGGAGGTGGCGCAGAGCCCCCTGCTCCTGTCGGCATTGCTGTTGCCGAACCAGAGAGCATTGCCGCGGCGGTTGATGAGTGGGGTGCTGATTGTGTACCGGCCATAAAGATAGCGACCTGGTTTGGCAGATCAAGGGGGTCCGGAATACTGTTGCCATCGGAACATCCGCTAATCCAGCCGTCTTGCAACTGATATAGCAATTCGGTTTCTCCAGTTGAAGACTCGTCATCAGAGCAGACAACGGTTTCTCCATCAGATGCCGGTCCTTCCTCGTATTCTGCTCCATGGATGACACCTACAAAAACATGCCTTGCTGCGGGCTGAACCGGGGGAGAGCTTGCATGCTAAGCCGTCTCGATGATGTCGGCGCAGGTGTCCGGCTCAGGGCCCGATTCGCCGATCTTGCCGATGAAGATGTGAATCCCACCAAAGGGGACCCGGTACCCGTATTCGATTGAACCGGCCTCGAGGCCCCATCCTGCGTCGTCGATGTAGAGCTTGGCGCGACGACTTCGTCATCCGGCCCACAGTGTATCCCTTGAGTCCATCAAAGATGCCCTTCAAGAACTCGAAACCATCGTGCGACTGCCCCACAGTGGGCGCCAACTGTCGTGGGTTTGGCACGGCAGATGTCCTCGTGAAAGGACTTAGTCGTGGAGCCATCTCTACGGGTTAGCTTAAAGGGGTTAAGCCGGACAAGGGGGACACGAGGGGTTTTATACTAGTTCGGCCCCTTCAATGAAGGTAAAAGCCTACGTCTAGTTGTGATTGGTATTGCTAGGGTTTCAATGACCAGGGAGCGAATCCGCTTTGCCTGGCTCTCGAGTGGTTGTCTGTTGTCCTCAAACCGCGGCTGGGTCGTCCCTTTATATACATAGGTTGACACCCGCCGGTTTACAGAGTCCCGAGGCCGGGTCATAGAGGTGTCCGGCTCGGTCTCTATTCCTCTAACTTACAATACAAGTTTATATGATAAAGTCGGTTCACATCTACAGGCTTTAACCCGCCTTTGGGCCTTGGGTCTTCGTAAAGCGCCACCATCTTCATATCTTCATGGGCTTCTATCTTCATGGAGCTAACCCGGCCACTCCTAGCCGGTTTACCTCCAGTAACCATATCCCCAACAGACAAGTAAAAAAGCATCACCAGAGGACTGATAGCGCTGACGAAGAAGAGTCCACATCCCAAAGACAGTACTGAGGTAGAACATTGGAAGTGAGGACAGCCACAACACGACCATCATCATCACACCACTGAGTGTAAGCAGTCAGATCATCACGATAAACAGAAAGAGTATTCTAATAATCCAAGACCTGCTGATCATAAGCAGCAACCGTATCATCAATAGCAATCCTGGCAGCAGCCCTATCAGCATCAGAAGCATCTGCAACAAGAGTCGGTGGCCTCGGCAGTGGGGTAGGAACCGCAGGAGGAATTGGGCGCGGAGGACACGGGATCTCGCGGAATGAAGACCGCAAAGATGAATGCCATGCATGTGAATGCGCATAAAGGCAACGAACTCAGTATAGTTATCCCCATCAAATATCACACGAGATGGTGACATAGCCCGATGGCCAAGGTTTTCTTCTGATTTTCTTTTTCATGCAAGAGAGAGGTGGAGGCAGGCGCTTTATTTGGGAAAAAAATTGGTGGGATGTCTCTTGATTGATGGATGTGGATGGGTCGACGGGGTAACGAAACGAAATGACGTACTCCCTCCGTCACGGTTTAGAAGGCGCAGTTAAATTTGCGTGCGTTTCCATAATAGACAAGGTTTAGGACGCATTGCATTTATTTCTAGTAGCTAATTAGTACTCCGATATACTATTTTTATATGCATGCGTAGTGTGAATGCTATTTTTTAGCCCGTCTCATAACCAATAGATAACCACCTAGGTCCTAGAGAATTTCCAAGTGCGCCTTCTAAACCGTGACGGAGGTAGTACCAATTTCTCCTTTAAAAGTAGAGATTGAATACATGCAATTATACTTGTTAGAAAGGCAGCGTGTTGAACAATTGCATGAATTTTTTCCAAAAAAAAAAGAATCCATGCAATTGTACTGGTCAGAGAGGCAGCGTGTTGGACACTTTGACCAGTCGTCCATTTGGTGCCGATTCGCCAAACACATCGCATGTGAGGGGTAAAAGCTAGCTGTATTAACTCTGTATTGTATTATATGCAACTTATTCTTGATGAGATCCATGTTTGGTCTTCTTCTCTGACTAGTTAGATACCACTCCATTACACTGGGAACGTATCTGGTGCACCAAGGTAATTAGTGCTACCGGTGCACCGGACTACGTTGCATGTTTAAAATTGTTCAAAAAAGTCTGAAAAAGAAATTTGTGTATCGATACAACATCAATGTATCTTGTCACAAAATTTCAAATCAAAAATCAAAACAATGGTCAAGATACAAAAATGACAAATTTGATGTCAGTGTGCTAATGGGTCAAAACTAAAGCCCAACTTGTGTTATGTACTATTCAGTGTCAAATTTGTTATTTTTGTATCTCGTGAAATGTTTCGAATATTGATCTAAATTTGTGTGACAACATACATTCATGTTGTGTCAATGCACTAATTTTTTTCAGAATTTTTTTGAACATTTTTAAATATGTAGCGGACAACCAGTGCACCGGTAGCATCAATTGTCTTGGTGCACCAGATACATCCCCCGTTATACTAGGAGTATGCTGCAATGCTTAGGAGTAGGTCCAAGTGCATTAGTTAAGCGTACAAATATGCAGCATGGGACGGAGACGGAGGATGGAAGTGGACACGCATAGCATCAAAGCTACACACACAGACACAGCCGACAGGATGAGGATCCACTCACCCGCTCTGCTCGTCCTCCTCCTCTGCTCTCTCCTCGCCGGCGCGGCCAACGCCGAGCCCTCTCCGGAACCAACGTACAAGGACTGCCACCCAGGCGACAAGGCGGCGCTGCTCGCCGTCAAGGCCGCCTTCGGGGAGGCCTATGACTTCGCGTCCTGGAAGCCCGACAACTCCTGCTGCGACTGGTAGGACGTCACCTGCGACCGCTTCACCGGCCGTGTCGTCGGCCTCGCCATCTTCCAGGACGCCAACCTCACGGGCACCATCCCCACCGCCCTTGCCGGCCTCCTCCACCTGGAGGACCTCACCCTGCGCCACCTCCCGGGGCTCTCGGGCCCCATACCGCTGGCCATCGGCAAGCTCTCCAACCTCTCCAGCCTCCGCATCTCCTGGACGGCCGTGTCCGGCCCAATGCCGTCCTTCCTGGGCGCGCTCAAGAAGCTCAATTTCCTCGATCTCTCCTTCAACTCTCTAAGCGGTTGCTGGGGACCATCCCCAATCTGCGCGGCATCAACCTCAGCCGCAACCGCCTCACCGGCGACATCCCCCCGATGTTCCTCAGCAAGTCTCCGCACCAGGACGTTTACCTCTGGCTGTCGCACAACAACCTCACTGGGCCCATCCCGGCAGACTTCGGCGCCGTGAATTTCACGCACCTCGACCTGTTGCGCAACGATCGGACCGGCGACGCGTCGGGCCTCTTCGGCCGCGGGAAGGAGCTGCAGTACATCGACCTGTCCCGCAACACCTTCTATTTCGACCTCTCAGGCGTGGTGCTCCCGGAGCGGCTCTACTTCGTCGATGTGAGCCACAATGCCATCCAAGGCAGCATTCCGGCGCAGGTCGCGAGCATGTCCAACCTGAACTTCTTCAACGTCAGCTACAACAGGCTCTGCGGCCCTGTGCCCGCCGGCGGTAACATGGCGAGGTTCGATCTCTACAACTTTCAGCACAACAAGTGCCTCTGTGGTGCTCCCCTCCCTTCATGCAAGAAATAGATGGAATTATCTGGTGGGTTTGGCAGAATAATGCTATTTTCTATGTCAATCAATTCGACTAATGTCGCCCTGGAATAAGAGTTATGCAGAAATAAAGTCAAGATGGCTATGTGTGGCGATGAAGTTGTCAGCTAGATTTAGCACTTCCTGTGTTTTAACTGTCCGACATCATGATTCATCTGGTGTATGCAAAGATCCTTGATGGTTTGACCAAAGTCAGGTTAATTTCCTTTATTTTTTTACAATAGCTATATGTAAGTTGACCAAATTTACAATTAGGATAAGTCAGTTTTATGCGAGGAGGGACGATTGGAGAAGAAGAAAGATGAAGAAGAAATAGAGAGTAAATTGCAAAAACCCACTACAATTGGGGACCCTAATTCAAAAAACAACCATGTTTTAGTTTTTTTTTCAAAAAAACCACCACAATTGTGTTGACAGTTTTCAAAAAACACTGATCACCGGATTATAGATGTTTGACAAAAAAACTGACAGCAGGGTCCCACCTGCAAGTGATGAAGTGGCAAGAAAATTTGACGCCGTCCGCATGGACCGTTAATTTGACGTAGGCCCACTTGTCACTGTATCATATCTCTCTTCATCTCTTTCTCTGGCATTACGACGAGCAGTTCGTGAGCTCCTGCATCTTCGAGGCGATCTCCGCCATGCACGGGGCCGAGGCGCGAGGCTGGCGTGACCCCGGCGGTGCAGCCGCACATTGGCGAGGCGGCGGAGCTTGATGCGATGCAGCTGCGCTCTCGAGCCGGCGTCATCTGCTGCTCCGTCCAACTTTTTATTCCAAATCCCCATCAGCTGCCGGCGTGCCGCACGGCTGTGCCGGCCTTGGGGCGGCACTGGAGAGGCGCGCGGGGTTGTGCACTTGCGGGAGGACAAGTTGCATCGACCTGCGGCTGCGGGGCAAGAGCGGGGTGGCCGTGAAACTCGGCAGCGGCGAGGCCGTACGGCGGCTTCGGGCGGCGCTAGGTACGCCGATGATGAGAGTACGGGAGGGAGAGCTGGGAGGTCGAAGAGGACGGGAAGATCACGCAGCAGACGCAGGGGGTGCAGGCGATGTACGGGGGCTCCGCCATGGTCGCCAGCGGCGGCAGCCGGAGCGCGGCGTCGGGGCAAGGTGGCTCGGCGCCGAACGGGTCGACGGGTACTTGTCTGGAAGCTACATGAGGGCATGGCAGAGCTTATGGTGGTAAGAAGAGGCGCTCGGCTAGTCGGAGTGGAGCGCATCGACGATGAGGACGCCGGTCGGAGCCGAGGAAGAACAGGACGTGAGCGTCGCGTCTGGGTCTTCCCACATTGATTCCTTCCGCGGGGAGTCTGGGCGTGCGTGCAGCCGTGCTCGAGCTGCACCACCGCGCCACCACCCGCTCGGCCGGCCGCACCCTCCGCCGCCCCGGGGCACCACCACGAGCCCCCCATGGGGAATACGACGACGGCGGCTGTGTAGACATTTTTTTCCTTTTCTTCCAATGACACCTGGACCCCACACGTCAGGTCTGTTAAGCAATATAACTTCCGTCTCTTTGGACACGTTACATGGTGGCACGTCAGCAAGATAGTGGGATCCACCTGTCAGGTTTTCACTGAATCTGCTCTAATCCAGTTATCAGTGTTTTTTGAAAATTGTCAGCACAATGATGGTGGTTTTTTGAAAAAAAATCGAAACGTGGTGGTTTTCTGAATTAGAGTCCTCAATTATGGTGGTTTTTTGCAATTTACTCAGAAATAGAAGGACAGTCGTTAGATGTTGGATCTTAATCTAAAGGCCCAGAAAACCGACTTCCCCAAAATTAATTTTCAGACGACTTACATATAGTCGGCCCTTTTTCCCGAGGAAATAGTATAGATTTCACCTCTCAACTTCCGTTGAACTACACATTTCAATTCTTCTATACTTCTCCGATACTTTAGACCTTCAACTCGCACCTAGCAGTGTTTTTGTGCAATCATGGCCCCTTAGATGGTTTTTATCGCCCTCTGATCAAAATCGAACATTAATCTAGTCGATAGTGACATACTCAGACCCTTCTTTCCAAATGAGAACCATATTCTTTTTTTCCTGCAAAAGAAATGAAAACCATTTTACACAGAAGTGCCATCGTCAATACACATTTCACTATTATTTTATCATGAGACTACAAACAAGGTGATAAGTTTACCAAAATGACTAAGAAGATATGTACAAGTGCCCGCTTCCTTCCCTCTTTTCCCAAATGCACGCAACCTTGATCAATCCTTTCTATGGTTGTTTTTTTTTGCGGGGAAATACTTTGTATTACTCAAATAGTAGGATTACACTCAACATGACATTGTTCGACGACCTCATCAGGTCCTGATGAGTTATTTATCCCAAACTACCACATTTAAGGCTAGGGTAACAACTTGATATCACATTTAAGACAGGGCACAAGAAACCGCCAATTTTGTGTCTAACAAGTAACACAGAGCACCGATAGTCGGATAACCTCGCGAAAACAGCCAAACTGACCGGTTGGGCCCACCTGTAAGGCTGACGTGGCATGCCCATGTGGAAATTTTGCTGACTTGGACGAGGGTTCCACATGTCAATAACTGAAGTGTTTTCTTCATCTTTTCTCTTGTATTTCTTTCTCTTTCTCCCTGTGGGCATTTAACCGAACAGGTTGTGAGCGCTGAACCATGGACATCACCGGCGCCGCCACCACAGAGGACGTGCGCAGCGGCAATGCTAGGCCAGGTCATCTCGCCGGGAGACCAGCTCGCGTCTGCGGGCCGCGTTGTAGAAGTGGCTGCCCGTCGGAGGGGACGCGGACATGGCTGGCGCGGGATCTCGCCGGAGCTCTGCCTGCGGCCCCACGCGGTGCGGACATCAACACAAATGCGCTGCAAATCCCTGGTTCGCCGTCAATGGCGATGCGGCAGGGAACAAAGGGAGGAGGCAAGAAGGCATCGAGCGGAACCACCAGCGGCAGCAGGCCGCGCGGCTGCTCTGCTCCCCCTGCCATGCGACCCCGCCTCGTTGCTCCCAGTCACGAGCGCTGCTGTCGTCTTCCGGCGCTGTCGCGGAGCTCCACGCCGCCAACACCATCCGCCGCCAACGTTCAGCAATCAGAGCGCCGCCGCCATGCGCCTGCCCTCCTTTTTCCTCTTCTGGCCAAGTAGGGCGGGCGACGAGGACGAGCACCTCTTCACCACCAGAGCGTGGTGGCCTGCACTGCTCCTGGGCGCCGCCGGCGAGCTCCACTCCACCTTCCCTGCCGCTCCAATCCTCCGCGTGACCTGTTGAAGAGATGAGGAGGAAGAAGGCAATGTGTGGATGACATGTGGGACCCTCGTCCAAGTCAGCAAAATTTCCACATAGGCATGCCACGTCAGCCTTACAGGTGGGCCCAACCTGTCAGTTTGGCTGTTTTCGTGAGGTTATCCGACTATCGGTGCTCTGTGTTACTCGTTAGGCACAAAATTGGTGGTTTTCTTGTGCCCTGCCTCAAATGTGGTATCAAATTGTTACCATAGCCTCAAGTGTGGTGGTTTTGGGTAAATAACTCGGTCCTGATCCTTTCTATGGTTATTGATGATAGCGCTAACCCTATCAATTACATTCGATCCTTCCTCGGCACATTTACCCTCCTATTCTTCATCAAGTAGAGAAGTAGTTTTCTGGCTCTTGTCGCTTGATTTGTGCTTCGCCCACTCAACGGAGCACTGCAAACTACTTGTCTATTTGCACAACATAGAGGCCAAAGTACAGAAGAAATGATGTTGAGGTCTGACATCACTCTAGGCGAAGACCGATTCCATCAAAAGGTGCACCAAAAAATGCCTTTGAGTTCATCTCAGCGAGAGAATGGTATAGAGGATGCTACATGGGATAGCACTATGAGGATCAATGTATTGGTTGAAAACATGAAACACGTGACTAACGCACTAAGAAAATTAGGTATTTGACTTGTGAGTGAAAAGTACTTCCTCCGTTCCGAAATAAATGACTCAACTTTATACTAACTTTAATACATACAAAATTAGTACAAAGTTGGATCATCTATTTTGGAACAAAGGGAGTAGTATTTACCAGTCAACACCATGAGTCGTTTGATCTTTGTTGGGAGGTCAAAAGACAGAGAAAGCGACGTGTCACCCTGCCCAAGGGTCACTGGGTCATCGGCTCACCCCCACAAGAGGACTCGTCCCTCCCCAATTGCCTTCACCGGGCAAAGCTCGTCCTGATTCGGGCGGGGGGCATGGCATCCTGAGCAGTGCGTTCGAGCGAAGGGCCTCGTGTGGCGATGAACGACACAACACTCCTACTCGCGTGTGCTTGTGCTCAATTCACTGTAAACACACATGATTTTGCTCTCTGTGTAGCTCACATCTAAGGGGTTATTTGGATTTGAATCGTCTGGATTTTTTGATTCCTCCATTTTTGAATTCCTCAATCCAAATAAGCCCTTAAATATTTCATCATGAGAATTTACAACCATGTAACGTACATCCTTATTTACAAGAGTTTTTTGTCAGGCATTTTCAAACTTCAAAAGTTGATTTTTGAATTCTTCAAAATACCGGGCTCAATGGAGTCCTAGCACCAGAACGTTGAGAAGTTTCGTGGCGAGAGTCGCATAAACAAAAACGTGATATATTTGTTATTGTGGAGACCCACTCAAAATATGTTGCCACTTTTTATAACCCTAAGTCAAAGTTGGCGTCTACTAGGCTGGACCAATTGAGGGGGCCTTCCGTGGGCAATGCTCATATGCTGGCAAAATTTGGTGCCATTTCATGCACTAGTTAGGAAGTGCGGCTTGCCGCACCCAGCATCGGTGTTGTCGGGTACAGTCATGTCCATCATGTCAAATACAATAATACAATAATTGGAGCATTGCAAATATTAAAAAAAACATGATATTGGTTCAGTACAATGCCATACGCCAAACCATTATCTATGAACTGACCCAAAAAAAAATGTAGACAACTAAGATGCCTCTATTTTTAGAGAGCTCCAAACCTATCACTTCCTCGTCACATTCTAATATATCTCCACATTAGTAACTAACACCAAAAAACTAAATAAGCAAACCATTATTTGCTCTTCTAAGTTTGCAGAAAAGGACAGAAGTTCAGTTCAGGAACTAGAAATAGGAAGAAGAGAGAAATAGCAAAATATAGGGTTGCACCACTATTTGTCAAATTGTGAGCATGTACATGCACCACTATCTCTTTGATGTTGCCACTATCACATCTTGAGTTTCACATGAATGAAACACTGCTTGGTTAAGTATTCAGAAGGAAATAACAAAAATATCATTAGGTGGAGAAAATTTGAAGTACCGCTCGATCTATTTGTGCCTCAGGCATAAGATTAGCCATGCTACCTAGCTACACATATCCATGACCCAACCAATCATGTGAACGCAAGTCCTCCCCACCATCCCTTTTTGCTTCCTATTCTTCCTACCGTCTCTCACCAGGGTGGCACACCACACCAAAAAGAAGAAATAATATGGACACCTGATAAAGAGAGTAGTGAACCACATATTGTAAATCAGTAAAAAATAGTCATTTCATATCCATAAGTTTTATTTTAAAATTAACTTCTTATATTAGACCTGTTTTCATTTACTTTTAAGCAAATGTTGATGGAGGGGTTAATACTTGTTCCAGTGATGCTAATTACAGTTCAGTATACCACTCCTTCACGACATCATGCAGAAAAAAATAGTATAAACTAAACAGCATCAATGAGCACATTGTTATTTCCAAAGGAAAGTGTGCTTTGTTATAGCAAAGACCAGAGTTTCCAACAACAATGAGGGCCACAAAAGTTCCTAAGAGCATAGCCTAACTACATGTTGAACCAACATCTCACTAAATATTTGTGTCCGCTAACAATAGTGATCCGACAGCCAGGATCTGCTCCCCTGAAGATCCGACTGTCCGGAG
The DNA here is from genome assembly GCA_034509565.1 of Triticum monococcum. Classification (NCBI taxonomy): domain Eukaryota; kingdom Viridiplantae; phylum Streptophyta; class Magnoliopsida; order Poales; family Poaceae; genus Triticum; species Triticum monococcum. The sequence goes on along the minus strand of CM067843.1, from coordinate 753,961,647 downwards.
TCGTTTGGAACGCTAATCCGACGGCCCAGATTCACACGTCCTGAGAAGGCTCTATTTCTTTCAACACTCTTAACAATGGGATGGGATGCCAGCACAAGCGCCATGTACAACCAGGACATGATTTCATGTAATTGTTTCAAAGTATTTTTACGTCCACCAAAAAAGCCCAAAATTTTTCTACACCCTCCCATGACCATGGCAATCATGCATGCAAATTCTCGTGATTTCCGATGTTCTGTGCATTTTCTATGATTTTCCTGGGGAAAACCCCTAAAACACTACCAGATGTGATAAATGTGCGTTCGATGTCCGAATTAGTTCAAATTTTGCTTGGGGGCCTTCCATGGGCATGCCCACATGTTGGCAAAATTTTCTGTCATTTCATCCATGCCATCACAAACACCATGTACAACCAAGACCGTGCGGGTCTGCCGGAGGGCAAGTCTGAAAGAAGTGTTTTTTTCACCTACACCAAAAGATCTCAAACTTTTTCCACACCCTACCATGACCATGGCAATCATGCATGCAAATTCTCGTTGATTTCTGACATTCTGTGCATTTTCTATGATCTTTCTGGGGACATAACGCAACATGCTTTCGGTGTTCGAAATCGTTCAAATTTTGCGTGGGGGCCTTCCATGGGCATGCCGACATGCTGGCAAAAATTGGTGTCATCATGCATACCAAGAAACACGCCATGTACAAGCAGGACCGTTCGGGTATCTCGGCAGGGCATGTCTCATAGCACGTTCTTTCCACCTCCACTAAATGTGCCCAAATTTTTTCCACACATTGGCATCATCTTGGTAGTTGTGCATGCCATTTTTTGTTAGTTTCCGACATTCTATGCATTTTTTGGGGTTTTCCTGGTGAAAATGGCCTATAACATTGCATGTACATGAAGCAACGTGCGTTTAATTAGTGTTCAAATTTGTTCAAATCTTGCGTGGATTAGTGCAATGGACATGCCTAGATGATGGCAAAATTTGGTGGCATTTCATGCATGTCAAGACAAACACCATGTAGAAGCACTTTCTCTCCACCTCCACGAAATGATTGCAAACTTTTTTCGACTTCCTTCAAATGGACCCAAAAATTTTCTACAGCCTTGAATCATCATGAGAAGCATCCATTCCAGGTTCCGTAGCTTTCTGACATTCCTTTCATTTTCTAAAGTTTTTCCGGCGAGAAAACCCTAAAATACTGTCTGGACGTGACGCAACGTGCATCTGTTCCCAGAATTCGTTCAAATTCTGCGTGGACTACTGGAATGGGAATGCCCACTTGCTGGCCAAATTTGGTGTCATTCTGATGATGACAAAAAATTACCACGTTCACTGAAGGTCATTCGGGTAGGAGGGAAGGGTCCGTTTGAAAGGACATTTTTTCCAACATCCTTCAAATGAACCCAAATTTTTCTACAGTCTTTTATCATCATGAGAAGCATCCATGCCAAGTTTCCTTGCTTTCTGTGATTCCATGCATTTTCTAGGGTTTTCGCTGAGAAAACCCTAAAATACTTTCAGGATGTGACACAACGTGCGTCTTTCTAGAAATTTCATGGACTACTAGAAGAGGCATGCCCACTCTCTGGCCAAATTTGGCATCATTCTGAAGATACCAAAAATTTACCATGTTCCTAGGAGGCTGTTCGAGTAGGAGGAAAGGGTCCGTCCGAAAGGATGTTTTTTCCGACATCCTTCAAATGAACCCAAATTTTTCAACAACCTTGTATCATCATGAGAAGCATCGATGCCAAGTTTTGTTGTTTTTTGACATTCCATGCATTTTCTAGGATTTTCCGGCAAGAAAACTCTAAAATACTGTCGGACGTGACGCAACGTGTGTCTGTTCCCGGAAGTCGTTCAAATATTGCGGGGACTACTGGAATGGGGCATGCCCACTTGCTGGCCAAATTTGGTGTCATTCTGAAAGACGATCAAAAATTTACCATCTTTAGAGGAGACCGTTCAAGTAGGAGGGGACATTCCGGTTCTTTTTAATTTGATCAAAAAGTCGGCGAATCGTCGGGCAATTTTTTTTCACTACTTCACATATTCCACATAATTTAATCTAATCGGCCGGCCGGCGATGTTTTCAAATATTTTAAAAGCCAATTCAAACAACCTTTAGACAAACATTACAAATTCCATTCATTTTTAGGATTTTTACAACGATTCAATGGAATTTGAACTACGACTTAAAAACCTACTCTACTTCTCGTCGTCGTCACTAACGACAAGGTCGATAGCCGCCGCGTCGCGGCTGACGTTCTAGTCCTCATCATCCTCCGCGGCCACCACAGCTGTCGCTGCCTGCGCATCTACCACGGCCGCCGCCGCGGCCTCCTCCGCCGAGCTGGGCAACGCCGCCAGCAAGCCTGGCGTGTCCTTGGGGTCGCCGTCCTGCTATAATGCCGCCTGCTCCGGCGGGATTACAACACCCGCCGGCGCAGGGGACGGGGGCACGAGCGCGGGAAGGGTCGACTTCGGCGACGGTGGGAAAGGGGATCTCCCTTCTCGTGGCCCGCTTGAATGTCGTGATCATGTTGGCACAATTTTTGCGCGTCCAAAACCGCCACCGGGTTTTGTTGTACCACCGGCCTTCAAGGTGAGCGTGCAGATCCTCTTCAGTCGTCGATGGGCCTTGCTTTGCCAAGCCTTCGACGGAGATCCGCCACGGCCGCGACTCCTTCTCCGACGGCGGGATGTAGAGGCTAACTCGGGACAGATCCTCCGTCTGGCCCAGCGTGACGCTCAATGGCCAGGATCCCGGTGCCGTGCCGTCGTCGGAGTCGCTTCTCGACATGGCTATTGCGACGCGGTCGATGCGAGAGAAGGGCGGGCGGTGGTGGGTGCAGTTGGAGACAGCTGGGCACCCGATTTATAGGCGGGCAGGGGAGCCAAAAGCGTTAATGCGGCGGCATGTGGCGGTACGGGGGTGGCGGCGTTAATGCGGTGGCATTCGACGGGACGGGGCGGGACGCCGCAGCCCAGGCGGCGGGGAAGACGGGGAGGTAGCGGGAGCGCGACATTCGAGGGTGCGGCGGTAGTAGCCGACCGCTGGCAAGCGAGGTAGTGTGGCTGTTGGTAGGGGTCAACCGGCCCGCGCGGCAGTCAAGGGGAAGCGGCGCGCGACAGTCAAGGGGAGGCGGCACGCGCGCCCTGAACGAAAACCGCCGTGTGATTGGTTCGTTGACCCTGTACCGCGGCGCGAGTTACACCACGGCGTCAAAAAACACCGCCGTATACGTATACGTACAGCGCATCCCGGCGTGGGCGGCCATGCGACGACTTTTTAAAATAAGACCATCATACCCCTGGCTATGAAGGGGTATCGGGCAATCTCAGCCTTCTTGTGTTTAGGGAGAGTCCATCGAAGCAAAAATGCATGTATTTTCCCTCTATAAATATGAAAAGATATGCGTCTTACGTATTTGTGAAAAATAGTCTTCAAACTAATAATGACATGTAGGGTGGATGCTTGCATTTTGATGAATTATTTTAGGTTGGTTTAGTTGATGATTAACTTTGATCTAATTAAGCTTAGTCAAAGTGTGACCGCCACAAACAATGCGTCTAACAAAATGACCGTCACAAATTTGACAAAATTTGACAAAAAAATTGAGTCAATGACTTGTAAACCATGTAGAAAAAAAGTATGGCTAGTCATAAACATAGCAATGAACTAAACACGTGCAATTGTACTGCTTAGAGAGGTAGCGTGCTGGACCGGTCGTCCAGCGGGTGCCGATTCGCCAAACACATCGCATGTGAGGGGTAAGCCAGCTGTATTATATGCATCTTATCCTCAGCTCTTCTCGATGGATCCATGTTTGGCTTCTTCTCTGACTCTTCAATGCTCATTTTGGTAGGTCCGAGTGCATCGATGAGTCTGTACATATAGTCCATATGCAGCATGGGACACACGAGGACGAAGACGGAGGGCGCAGCACGCCCAAGTGGACTCCCATTACATCAAAGCCACACACACGGCCGACAGGATGAGGATGCGCTCACGCGCTCTACTCGTCCTCCTCTGCTCTCTCCTCGCCGGCGCGTTCAACGCCGAGCCCTCTCCGGACCCGACGTACAAGGACTGCCACCCAGGCGACAAGGCGGCGCTGCTCGCCGTCAAGGCCGCCCTCGGGAACGCCTACCACTTCGCGTCGTGGACGCCCGACAACCCCTGCTGCGACTGGTACGACGTCACCTGCGACCACTTCACCGGCCGCGTCGTCGGCCTCGACGTCTTTCAGGACGCCAACCTCACGGGCACCATCCCCACCGCCCTGGCCAGCCTCCCACACCTGCAGGACCTCACCCTGCGCCACCTCCCGGCGCTCTCGGGCCCTATACCGCCGGCCATCGGCAAGCTCTCCAACCTCTCGAACCTTCGCATCTCCTGGACAGCCGTGTCGGGCCCCGTGCCGTCCTTCCTGGGCGCGCTCAAGAAGCTCACCTTCCTTGAGCTCTCCTTCAACTCGCTCACCGGCGCCATCCCGGCGTCGTTGGGGACCATCCCCAACCTGTCCGGCATCAACCTCAGCCGCAACCGCCTCACCGGCGCCATCCCCTCGATGTTCCTCAGCAAGTCTGCGGACCAGGTCTACCTCTGGCTGTCGCACAACAACCTCACGGGACCAGTCCCGGCCGGGTTCGCCGCCGTGAACTTTGCGCACCTCGACCTGTCGCGCAATGACCTGACCGGCGACGCGTCAGGCCTCTTTGGCCGCGGGAAGGAGTTGCAGTACATCGACCTGTCCCGCAACGCCTTCGATTTCGACCTCTCGGGCGTGGTGCTCCCGGAGCAGCTCTACTTCGTCGACGTGAGCCACAATGCCATCCATGGCAGCATCCCGGCGCAGGTCGCCAACTTGTCCAATCTGCAATTCTTCAACGTCAGCTACAACAGGCTCTGCGGCCCTATACCCACCGGCGGGAACACGGCGAGGTTCGATCTCTACAACTTTCAGCATAACAAGTGCCTCTGCGGTGCTCCACTCCCTGCATGCAAGAAATAGATAGTACAACTGTCCGCTGGACATGAAACACTCTCCGGTGAGTTTGGCAGAATAATGCTACGTATTTCTATGTCGATCAAGTCGACTAATGTCTCCCTGGATTAAGAGTTGTGCTGAAATAAATTCGAGATGGTTATGTGTGGCCGTGAAGTTGTCAGTTAGATTTAGCACTTCCTCTGCTTTAACTGTCTGACATCAAGATTCATCTGCTCTCTTTTCTTCTTCTTTATCTTTTTGCGGGAAAAGATTAATCTGCTCTGGTGTAGTGCAAAGATCCTTGATGGTTCGACCAAGGTCAAATTAGTTTCCTTTTTATACAATAGCATATGTAAGTTGACTGAATTTCCGTTAAGTAAATTTTGCATGAGAAGGGACGGTTGGAGAAGAAGAAAGACGGAGGAAAAGGACAAAAAGACTGTTGTTGGATCTTAAATCTAATGGCTTAGAAAACTGACTTTTCCAAAATTATTTTTTAGATGATGTTTAGCATGTCCATTTTCGCTAGGAAATAGTGTAGATTTCATTCCTTGATTTTTTATAAATTATTAAATCATCTCTAGTCGATCCCATAAAAGGCTATAGAGGAGTAAAACCGGCACCTAGCCAAACTCTTAAACTGTTTATGGGTGTCTATGTTTACTCGGATGCCCACCGCTCAAGTAAAAAATCTTCTCCCTTTCAATCGCACCTCACCCCCGCGTCACATCTACTCCGGCGCCTCCCTTCCGGCCTCCACCGCCACCACCGATGCTTTGTAGGACTTGCTGTGTTCCTCACCACCTAGATTTCGGCCTCTCTCATCGTCGCCGGCGCATAAATAGAAAGATATGCTACCCTTACCTTTGGCGTCAGATTCGATGCATCCAGCCGCTGGCGCCGTCACATTTTGGATGGATGCCCGCAAAGACTTTGTGTCGCATCTCAGTATGGCCTCCTCCTTTAGGTGCTCGGATGTCACTCATCAACAAACCACCGACACAGCCACGCCCAGTGGTCGTCGGCCGGGCCCGGCACTAGCCCAGCAACTCATCGGCTCCCCGTTGTCGGTCATCAAGTGTGACCACTGCCCATGGCTAGTGTTATGCGATTTTCGAACAAAACGGATATAAGGGATCCGGTAAATCTATTTTACGGTGTGGCGAGCGCTACAACGGAACAGATCCCGCAAACGCGTCTCGTAGCTAAGCGCTCGTCGCATCTTAAATTGTGTCCCATCTTAAATTGTGCATAACATCAAACAAATTGCACATTTCAATAATGCCAACCAGATGGAATCTTAATGTAAATTCAACATACGAATATATAAATGGTCTGAAAAGCAACCCACAATATAATAATAGTCTTCATTACAACAGATGTTTTGAATTCAAATAGTTATTGTAAGGGCATACTTATCCCTACGGTGTTTTGGTGATTGATGACAATGCATTTGCGGACTAATCGGGTGCTTTGAGTGTTTTCAGATATTCATTCTTCGGCACGGAACGATTATTTCCCCTCGGCGCTCTTCTCAAGACGGTGTAGTTTCCTTCGTAACTTTGTTGGTGGACTTAGTTTCGTAGTAGTCACCGTACTATCAAGAGGGGATCTGCTCCGGTATGGTTTGGGTGGAATCAACACGTACACGTCCTCATCACACCCTCCATTTGTTTCCGCCTCCTTGGAGTTTTCTTTTCTCCTCTCTTCTACTTTTCCTGGACCCAGCGGTAGTACCGCGGGCCACAGCGGTAGTACCGCTGAGGCTCACTAAGCGGCAGTACCGCTCCTTGGAGCGGTAGTACCGCTTGATGGCCTCAGCAGCAGTACCCCTGCGGATCCGTGCTCCTACCGCCTCGACTCAGCCGTTGTGCGGTAGTACGGCTGACGCTCTCTAAGCGGTAGTACCACTCCTCGGAGCGGTAGTACCGCTTGCTGGGCTCAGCCGCAGTACCGCTGTGGCTCCGTGCTCCTTCCGCTTCGATTCGAGTGCGCATTTTCTCGTGTCGGGTTTTGCGGTACTAGCTGCGGTAGTACTGGCGGTAGTACCGCCCTGTCGCCGCGGTAGTACCGCTCTGGGTCCCAGCCCAGCCCCTTCTCGTCTATGCGCGGCAGTACCGCTGAGGGGGAGCGGTAGTACCGCTGATGAGCGGTAGTACCGCTTTGCCTCCACGGTAGTACCGCTCTTCGCGGGGCTGAGTGGGGGGGTTAACGGTTGGTTTGTTCCCCCCACTATAAAAGGCAGTCTTCTTCCCCCTCTTTGACCTACCTCTTCCCCCAAGCTTCATTATTGCCAAAGCACCATTTATCGCTCAAGCTCCATTAAATACTCCAAGCTTCCTTTTGCCCGATCTATCTCCCTAGCCAATCAAACTCGTTGATTTGCTCGGGAGTGGTTGAGAAGGCTCCGATCTACACTTCCACCAAGGGATTTTTGTTTCCCCCACTCATCCTTAGCGGATCTTGTTACTCTTGGGTGTTTGAGCACCCTAGACGGTTGAGGTCGCCTCGGAGCCATATTCCATTGTGGTGAAGCTTCGTGGTCTTGTTGGGAGCCTCCGATTAAGTTGTGGAGTTTGCCCCAACCTTGTTTGTAAAGGTTCGGTCGCCGCCTTCAAGGGCACCAATAGTGGAATCACGGCATCTCGCATTGTGTGACGGCGTGAGGAGAATACGGTGGCCCTAGTGGCTTCTTGGGGAGCATTGTGCCTCCACACCGCTCCAACGGAGACGTACTTCCCCTCAAAAGGAAGGAACTTCGGTAACACATCCTCGTCTTCACCGGATCCACTCTTGGTTATCTCTTACCTTTACTTGTGCAAGCTCTTTAGTGTTTATTCCCTTGCTTGCTTGTGTGCTTGTTGTTGTTGCATCATATAAGGTGCTCACCTAGTTGCACATCTAGACAACCTACTTTGATGCAAAGATTAATTTGGTAAAGAGAAGCTAAAAAAATTGGTAGTTGCCTATTCACCCCCCCTCTAGTCAACCATATCGATCCTTTCAATTGGTATCAGAGCCTCGTCTCTTTACTAAGGACTTTACCGTCCAAAGAGTATGGTTGATACCGTAGGCGGTGTGGAGGAACACTCCGGTGTGAATCCGATCTCGTCTACGGGCAATGGGGGAACTTCGGTCTCTCGTGAGGAGTTCAATGTAGCCTTGGAGACATTGAAAACCTCCATGACGACCGAAGTCGAAAGCATGTTTACTAAATTCCTTGAGGGGCTTAAACTATCCACCGCACCGTTGAAAGTGGGGGATCCCGCCAACAAGGTGTCAGATGCTATCCCCGACAAGGGGGAAGTTAGTAGTGAAAAGGCTCCTTCCTCTAGTGGCAAGAATGGCACCGACATCTTTGCCCATGTGGAACCACCACTTGTTTATGGTGGACCGGTTCTGTCTACTCATTTGAATCATGCCGGTCCTCCTCCTAAGATTGTAAAAAATGAGGATTTTGATTTTTGGGTTTACCGCTTTAAACGTCATTTAAATCATGTGAACACTAACCTTTGGAGAATTATTGAAGAAGGTTTCTACCCACATGATCCAAGCAACTTCACTCCTCGAGAAGCCGCGGACAATCAATTCAATGAGAATGCTCTCTTCATCATTCAAGATGCAATTCCATCCGAAGACCTACCTCATCTTCGTCCCTTTGCCTTGGCCAAGGATGCATGGCATTGTGTCGTGTCTCTCTACCGAGGAAGCGCAAGCATTCAACGCTCCAACTATGAAGTGGTACAAGATGAGGCCGATGAGTTTGCAATGAAGGAAGATGAAGAACCTCGTGAGCTCTATCGGAGAGTCACCAAACTCGCGGTCTCACTACGAGATCACGGGAGCAAGGACACAGATGACAACTGGATCAAGCGCAAATTCCTCAAGGCAATGATGCCCTACCACAAGGCAATGTCCTCCGTCATTCGCCAAAGACCGGATTTCCACACTTTGACCTCAAGTGAAGTGTTGTATGAGTTTGTGGCCATGAACATTTTGGACAAGACCGCCGACAATGCGGTGCTCCGTTCTCAACGGGCAAAGAAGCCTAACCTTGCTTTGAAGGCCAAGCTCACCGTGGAAGAAGAAGAAGAGGAAGAAGAGGAGAGCAACCCCGAAGATACGAAGTATGCTTATCATGACCATATGGCACTTGCTTCAAGGCAATTTTGGAGCAAGAAAAACTCGAGGCCCAACTTTAGCAAAAACAACTCGAGTGGTACAAGGGGCAAGCAACGTGTAAGGACTTGCTACAACTGCGGCAACGTGAGTAATTTCGTTGCGGAATGCCCGTATGAGAAGAGGGAAGACAATGGTGGCAAACTTATCCGAAAGGACAAGGCCAAGTCCTTACCCAACAAGAACAACTTCACCAAGAAGACTCCTCCCAAGGCCTTGGTTGTGCAAGAAGAGTACAATGAGGATGATGACGATGATGAAGAGGATGAGTCGGTTGCCATGGCCTCCGTCGCCATTGCAACAACGTCACGAGTGTCCCTCTTCGACTCACCCAACGAGAGCATCACCGCCAAGTGCCTCATGGCTAAAGCCACCAACAAGGTAACCTCCAACATCAAAACTACCATCATTAATCATCCTTCTCCATCGGATTGCATTAGTGAAGTTGAGGGAGCTAATGTGGAGGCTAACGAGTTTGAGGCCTTTATGGGCAAACTCAAGGGAAAATCCAAGAAGCACTTTGTTGCTCTCTTGGAACAACTTGGTGAGGCCAATGACATGATCGAGGCTCACGAAGACACCATCTCGAAGATGGAAGGGCATAGTCGTGACTATGCCGATGAGATCTCGGATCTTTCCAATGCTCTTGAGGAAGAGCGTGGTCTTCGTTTGGCTCTTGAGGAGTCACACAACGTTGATCATGCTAAGTTAGAAAAGGATTATGATCATGCCCTCGTTGTTTCTCGCGTGCTAAATTCCGAGAAGGCCAAACTCGGGGTTGATCTTGCTAGACTCAAAGAGGAGTTTGATATACATGACAAGGCTCACAAGGCCTTGAAGGGTATTCATGCTAGTCTCAAGGAGTCTCATGATCAACTCCAAGTGAGGCTAACTAAGGAAAAAAGCAACTTTTCCTCATATGGTTTTGATCGATAACGCAAATGCTACTAACCCGTGTTGTGAGCATATACATCTTGTTGAAGAAAATGCTAAGTTGAAGGAGCAACTTGAGAGAGGCCTTGCGACTTGCATACAAGGCAAGAAGAACCTCAACGATCTCTTGATCAACCAAAAGGGAGGTGTGGCGAAGGAAGGGGTTGGGTACGTCCCCAACTCCAAGAACAAGAAGAAGAATGACAAGACCAAACGACCTCCTCCCCTCATGCAAACCTTTGTGAGGGCGGGAGAGAGTGTCCCCGAGGAGAAGAAGAAGAACAAAGTCAAGAAGGGCAATGTCACCTCACCCAACCAAGCCGGCGATTTTAATCCTTCTTATGTGTTATGCCATGCTAATGATGGGCATGTTTATGCCAAATTTGTTGGTTCTATTCATGAGTACATTGAATGGTCTATTTGGGTTCCTAAGACCCTTGTTACTAACATCAAAGGACCCATTACAAAATGGGTACCTAAAACCAAGCATTGATCTCTTGTAGGTGTTTGCTTCCGGTGGTGGATCATGGTTGCTCGATAGCGGAGCTACAAATCATATGACCGGAAGCAAGGACTTGGTGGTGGACGTGCACAAGGTTCCATCTATGCCCACCAATGTCGAGTGGGGTGACGCCTCATCTTCTAAGGTATTGGGTCTTGGCAAGGTGGTCATCTCTCATGATCTCACGATCGAGAAGGTCATGCTTGTTGAGTCCCTTGCATACAATTTACTTTCCGTTCGTCAACTTGCAATCATGGGCTTTGCCACTTTCTTTGATATCGATTCCGTGGCCCTCTTGTGGAGCAAGACTCTTAAAGTAGCCTTTGTTGGGCATGTCGAGAACGGTCTATATGTGATTAACTTTTCGGAGCGACCCACTAAGACCGCGACATGCCTAATGGCTAAAGTTGATGTGGGATGGCTTTGGCATCGCCGTTTAGCCCATGTCAATATGAGATCTTTGCAAAGTCTCCTAAAGGGGGACCATGTCCGTGGACTAACGAATGTTAGTTTTGCTAAAGATCGTGCTTGCAGTGCCTGTATCGAAGGAAAGCTACATGAGAAGGCTCACCCTCCCACGACTATCATTTATTCAAAGAGGCCTTTGGAGCTCCTTCACATGGATCTCTTTGGACCTCCATCCTTCGATAGTCTTGGAGGTAGAAAGTATTGCTTGGTGATTGTGGATGACTACTCAAGGTACACGTGGGTGTATTTCTTCAAGAGGAAGAGCGAGACCCAACAAACCGTCATTGACTTTGCCAATGAAGCACAACGTCAACACAATGCAAAGATCTTGACAATAAGAAGTGACAACGGCACCGAGTTCAAGAACTACACCTTGGATGAATTTCTTAGTGATGAGGGAATCAAGCATCAATATTCCGCACCATACACCCCTCAACAAAACGGTGTTGCAGAGAGGAAGAACCGGACGTTGATGGATGCGGCAAGGACCATGATGGCGGAGTTCAAGTCTCCGTACAACTTTTGGGCCGAAGCCATCAACACCGCGTGTCATGCATCAAATTGGCTCTACCTCTGCAAGGGTTTGAACAAGACTCCTTATGAGATACTCACCGGTAATAAGCCCAACCTCAAGTACTTCCGGGTATTCGGGTGTAAGTGTTTCATTCTCAAGAAAGGTGTTCGGTTGTCTAAATTTGAGGCCAGAGCTTATGAGGGCATATTTGTTGGTTATGCTACAAACTCTCATGCTTACCGTGTCCTCAATAAATCCACGGGACTTATTGAGGAGACGTGTAACGTGGAGTTTGATGAAAATAACGGCTCCCAAGTGGAGCAAAGTGGCACTTGTGATGTAGGTGATGAAATTCCTCCTCAAGCCATAAGAAGAATGGGTGTGGGTTTCATCCTACCCATTGAGGAACCCCTTGTGGCCGAAGGAGAAGGACAATGCTCCACTCAAGTGGAGCCATCACCAACCCAAGGCCCACACGCTTCCGAAGAACAAAGTGAAGGCCCTCAACCTCATGGACAAGACCTAGGGCAAGATCATACTCAAGACGGTGTTGACACACCAAGTGATGCCCAAGGTCAAGTTCACTCCCTCGAGCAAGTTCAAGACCAAGAACAAGTTCATGACGACGCTCAAGATGATCAAGTAACCGCTCCTCGACTCACCACCGAGGAGGAATTAGAGCGTCGTGCCGCCAAAGTTGCTTCCAAGCTCTCCACCAAGGATCATCTCATGACGAATGTGCTTGGAAGCTTAAGAAAGGGGGTAAGCACTCGTAGACAATTAGCAAATTATTGTGAGCATCACGCGTTTGTCTCTTGTGTGGAACCCCACAAGGTCTATGAGGCGCTAGAAGATCCGGATTGGCTCAATGCCATGCATGAAGAACTCAACAACTTCGAGCACAACAAAGTGTGGAGATTGGTGCCAAGGCCAACGGAGACCCACAATGTCATTGGAACCAAGTGGATATTCAAGAACAAGCAAGATGCTCATGGGATCATCATTTGCAACAAGGCTCGTTTGGTAGCACAAGGCTACTCCCAAGTCGAGGGCATCGACTACGGTGAAACCTTTGCTCCCGTTGCTCGTCTTGAATCCATTCGCATGTTGATTGCATATGCTTCTCATCATAACTTCAAGTTACATCAAATGGATGTAAAGTGTGCTTTTCTTAATGGTCCCATTAATGAATTGGTGTATGTCAAGCAACCCCCTGGGTTCGAGGATCCCTACTTTCCCGATCATGTGTATCAACTCGATAAGGCACTCTATGGCCTTAAACAAGCCCCACGTGCGTGGTATGACCACCTTACCAAGTTGTTACAAGACCGTGGGTTTGAAGTTGGGATAATCGACCCCACTCTTTTTACTAAGAAGGTCAAAGGGGAGTTGTTTGTGTGCCAATTATATGTTGATGATATTATCTTTGGTTCTCCTAACAAAGCTTTCAATGAGGAATTTGCCGCTCTCATGACCTCAAAATTCGAGATGTCATCCATGGGGGAGTTGAAGTTCTTTCTAGGGTTCGAAGTGAAGCAAAGAAGAGAAGGAACCTTCATTAATCAATCCAAATACACTCAAGACATGCTCAAGAGATTCAAGCTAAGTGACGTCAAGCCGGCTTCCACCCCAATGCCCACCAAGTGCCAACTTGACCTAGATCCCAATGGTAAAGCGGTGGATCAAAAGGTATATCGCTCCATGATTGGATCCTTGCTTTACCTTTGTGCATCTAGACCGGACATCATGTTGAGTGTGGGAATTTGTGCACGGTTTCAAGCCGCACCTAAGGAAAGTCACTATGTGGCAGTCAAACGAATCTTTCAATATTTGGCTCATACCCCAAACTTTGGCTTATGGTACCCAAGAGGATCAAACTTCAAGCTTGTAGGGTACTCAGATTCCGATTGGGCGGGAGACAAAGTGGATAGGAAGTCCACTTCCGGAGGGTGCCAATTCCTTGGTTGCTCTTTGGTGAGTTGGTCTTCCAAAAAGCAAAGTTGTGTGTCTCTCTCGTCCACCGAAGCGGAGTATGTGGCGGCCGGTAGTTGTTGTGCACAACTCTTATGGATGAGGCAAACTTTAAAGGATTACGGTGTCACTTGTGACAAAGTGCCTCTTTGGTGTGACAATGAAAGTGCCATCAAGATTTCTCTCAACCCGGTGCAACACTTCAAGACGAAGCATATTGAGATTTGGTATCGCTTTATCCGGGATCACATTAGGCGAGGAGAGGTCGAGCTCAACTATTTCAACACTCATGACAACCTTGCAGATATTTTCACGAAGCCCTTGGATGAAGCAAGATTTCGCGAGTTAAGGCATGAGCTAAATATCATTGATTCGAGCAATGTTGCTTGAACCCGTGCACACCCTACCACGCTCAATTTGTTGTCTAGTTTAGGTGTAGGCATGGACATAGGGGGAGTGGTGTTCTCTCAATGAACTCTCCCTCCCCCCATTATGCATAAATTGATCAAGTCTTTCGCTCTAGCCATTGTGATGGCACGTGTGCTTAAAAGATGAGTTTTGGTCATGGGCCCAAGGTTAAAATCTTCGCGGCGCCATACCTCTTGACTCAAACATAGGTGGCTTCGGCCACCGCCCTCTCTTGAAGAGGGGTTTCTTGGCCTTTTTGCTGGTGTGTTCTCTTGCTTTTTCGTTGCGTTTTTTTCTGTTTTCCTTTTTGAGCTAAGCCCTGCTGTCTAGTTGCTGGGTTGTGCTGGGCGGTACTGCCACTGCTGGCGAGCGGCACTACCGCTGATAAGCGGTACTACCGCTGGTGTTGGACGGTACTACCATGGTAAGCGGTACTACCGCTACACCAGTGCGGTACTACCACTTATGAGCGGTACTACCGCTCCCCAGCGCGGTACTACAGATGCGGGGCGGGGCCAGAGGTTTTTATCGGGGCAGGGGGAGGTTTCTTCTCCCCCATACCCATTCGCTCGCCCCCTCGTGCCTCTCCCTCTCTCTCCAGCACCGTTCAGTCGCGGAAGGGCTCCGGTGGATCTCCTCCTCCGGGGCGTTCCTCTCCATTTCCTTCGGTGGAGTCGACCCCCACCTCGTCCTCTTGCCATGGATGCCGGTATTGCCCCCGTTCCTTCTCTCTTTTGGTCTTGCTTTTAGTTCTTGTGCTTTAGGGGCAATGGTGGTTGCATCTCTAGATTTTTGGCTAAATCTAGGCTTGAGTTGGTTGGAGAAGGCAACTAGATCATCTAGATTGATGTTTGGTAGGATTATTTTTGAGTTTGGTAGGCCGGTAGTACCGGATCTGTCCACGGTAGTAGTAAACCACTGTTTCACCGCCTCGTGCTTTGAAACTGCTGTTTATCCGCCTCAAGCCGTACTACCGCTCCCTTTGGAGCGGTACTACCGCTCCCTTTGGAGCGGTACTACCGCTTGGGGCGGTACTACCACGGACAGGTCACGGTACTACCACTGCATGCCAGTTTCCATCATTCTCCTGCCTTACCTTGATCTTCCTGTTGTGTTTGTTGGCTTATGCTCGTTTCTTCTGGTTGTTTTGCGTCTTTTTGTGTTTTTGGCTCCAGGTGATGACCTTTCCGAGCAACAAGGATGCCGTATCAACCCAGGGCGTGCCACCTCCAAGCGCTATCGGACCTCAGAGCCTGCCGGTGGTTCCTCGAGCACCCAACCGCCTCCAGCGAGTGCTTCTGCAAGTGTTCCTCCACCTCCTCAGCAATCGAAGCGAGCCGCAAACAAGCCAAAAGGGAAGACTGTGACTGAGATGAGCAGTAAGGAATTTTGGGAGAAGCGCCGCCGCAACCCCTATGCGGTGGAGCAAGAGGCCACTTTGGTCAACCGCCCATTCTGGAACCGGTTTCAGTTTGCCATCTACTTTGATGTGATCAAGGCCAAGAAGAATCTGTTTGTTGATGTTTGCTCCATTGACACTGATGCTATGGAGAAAGACCCAGAGTACTTTGGAGAAGCCCTACAGATGTGCACTCAGCTGAATATCCTCAGAATCATGCAGTTCAACAAGGACTTCGATGCAGATTTGGTGGCTCAATTCTATGCCACCGTCCATCTTGGAATAGATGGCGACAGGACTCTGACTTGGATGACCAATGGCAAGCGGCTTTCTGTCAAGTGGCGGGCGTTCATGGAGTTACTTGATGTGGTGGACAACGGGCTCGAGACTCCTGTCGGTTTCCGTCCTCACCGCAATGTTACTTCCACCCACAAGCAAGCCCTTTGGCCCTACTGCACTGTGAAGATTCACCATGTCACTGAGAAGAAGACCTACGAGCTGTGTCCATATCTGGATATTCTTCATCGCATCTTCCGTGAGACTCTCTTCCCTCGCATTGGGAATCTGGATCAGGTCCACTCCTACCTCGTGGACATGCTCCTTTTCTGTCAGCATGAGAAGGAAGCAAACACTGGAGAGAGCCTGGATATCTCCCATGTCATGTGGTCTGAACTCCTATCTGCCGTGTCTGAGCGCAAGTGTCCTATCTATGGTCCCTTCATCATGAGGCTCATTGAGAGGGCTTGGGCACAGACTTATCCCAGAGTGTTGCTAGAAACTGGAGATTTGGTTTCTCATGAGATCAAGCGCCTGAGGAAGAAGGACAACTGGACAGCGCCTCACACAGGGGGTCCTTCTGCTACTGCTGCCATAGGGGGTCCTTCTGCTACTGCTGCCATAGGGGGCCCGTCTGCTGCTGCTGCTGCCATGGATACTGAGGATGCTCCTGCTGCCCACGATGAGGACTTTGGCCACTCTAGTGCAGAACCATCATGGGCCCAGAAGCTCAAGCGCAAGATGAAGAATCTCTTCTGCATGGAGTCCCATGGTCAGTACATGACTCATGTGGCGGAGAAGAATGCCAGGGCGCGCCACAAGGAGATCATGCGCCAGCTGGGCGCCACTGTTGTCAGTGGGTCTGAGGGACAGATCACTGAAGAGGAGGACTGGATTCATCAGAACTATCACTGCACCGACTCCGATGCCGAGCAGTTTTCTACCCACGATGAAGATGCAGAGATGTGATGATCACCTGGAGTCGTAGTGTCTCTCTCTGCCCTTTTTGGTGTCTCGCTACCAAAGGGGGGGAGAGTGTAGGGATTTGCTTGTTTTGCTTCTTGTGTCGTGCTTTGTTTTTTGTGGTTTCTTGTGTGTTTCTCTTGGTTGGCTTGTTGTGAGACCTTAGTTCCCGTCATATGGTGTAGGACATATGCTACCTTTGTTATCTTATCTATGTTTCTGCACCTCGGTATCCTATAGCTTGCATGCTTATCCTATCATATATGTTGCTCTCATATATCTTGCTTAGGTTGTTGGTCTTTAAAATATAGGGGGAGCCGTGATCCTAGTATGTGTGCCGTGCAGTCCAAAGCACTTATCTAGGTTGCACACATCTAGGGGGAGTCTTTCTATATTTTAGAGGCATGTGCTCACTTGCATTCCATGTCATTACTCTTTTCTGTGCAAATCCCGTATTGTCATCAATCCACCAAAAAGGGGGAGATTGTAAGGGCATACTTATCCCTACGGTGTTTTGGTGATTGATGACAATGCATTTGCGGACTAATCGGGTGCTTTGAGTGTTTTCAGATATTCATTCTTCGGCACGGAACGATTATTTCCCCTCGGCGCTCTTCTCAAGACGGTGTAGTTTCCTTCGTAACTTTGTTGGTGGACTTAGTTTCGTAGTAGTCACCGTACTATCAAGAGGGGATCTGCTCCGGTATGGTTTGGGTGGAATCAACACGTACACGTCCTCATCACACCCTCCATTTGTTTCCGCCTCCTTGGAGTTTTCTTTTCTCCTCTCTTCTACTTTTCCTGGACCTAGCGGTAGTACCGCAGGCCACAGCGGTAGTACCGCTGAGGCTCACTAAGCGGCAGTACCGCTCCTTGGAGCGGTAGTACCGCTTGATGGCCTCAGCAGCAGTACCCCTGCGGATCCGTGCTCCTACCGCCTCGACTCAGCCGTTGTGCGGTAGTACGGCTGATGCTCTCTAAGCGGTAGTACCGCTCCTCGGAGCGGTAGTACCGCTTGCTGGGCTCAGCCGCAGTACCGCTGTGGCTCCGTGCTCCTTCCGCTTCGATTCGAGTGCGCATTTTCTCGTGTCGGGTTTTGCGGTACTAGCTGCGGTAGTACTGGCAGTAGTACCGCCCTGTCGCCGCGGTAGTACCGCTCTGGGTCCCAGCCCAGCCCCTTCTCGTCTATGCACGGCAGTACCGCTGAGGGGGAGCAGTAGTACCGCTGATGAGCGGTAGTACCGCTTTGCCTCCACGGTAGTACCGCTCTTCGCGGGGCTGAGTGGGGGGGTTAACGGTTGGTTTGTTCCCCCCACTATAAAAGGCAGTCTTCTTCCCCCTCTTTGACCTACCTCTTCCCCCAAGCTTCATTATTGCCAAAGCACCATTTATTGCTCAAGCTCCATTAAATACTCCAAGCTTCCTTTTGCCCGATCTATCTCCCTAGCCAATCAAACTCGTTGATTTGCTCGGGAGTGGTTGAGAAGGCTCCGATCTACACTTCCACCAAGGGATTTTTGTTTCCCCCACTCATCCTTAGCGGATCTTGTTACTCTTGGGTGTTTGAGCACCCTAGACGGTTGAGGTCGCCTCGGAGCCATATTCCATTGTGGTGAAGCTTCGTGGTCTTGTTGGGAGCCTCCGATTAAGTTGTGGAGTTTGCCCCAACCTTGTTTGTAAAAGTTCGGTCGCCGCCTTCAAGGGCACCAATAGTGGAATCACGGCATCTCGCATTGTGTGAGGGCGTGAGGAGAATACGGTGGCCCTAGTGGCTTCTTGGGGAGCATTGTGCCTCCACACCACTCCAACGGAGACGTACTTCCCCTCAAAAGGAAGGAACTTCGGTAACACATCCTCGTCTTCACCGGATCCACTCTTGGTTATCTCTTACCTTTACTTGTGCAAGCTCTTTAGTGTTTATTCCCTTGCTTGCTTGTGTGCTTGTTGTTGTTGCATCATATAGGGTGCTCACCTAGTTGCACATCTAGACAACCTACTTTGATGCAAAGATTAATTTGGTAAAGAGAAGCTAAAAAAATTGGTAGTTGCCTATTCACCCCCCCTCTAGTCAACCATATCGATCCTTTCAGTTATTACAACACCAAAGTGTTCAAATTTCACACGAACAGAAATGCATACAAATGGGGATCTATCCCCCCCCCATAGAGTTGCCACCCATGCTCAATAAGATCATGCTGGAATTGATTGTGTGTATCACGGTTCTCGATCTTTCGGTAATTCTCTAGAAATGCACTGATCTCATTTGCGTCTCTAGCAGGCTTCACACGGCAACCAACATTGTCATAGTTGTACTCCAAATCCCTGTCATCCTCGACGATCATGTTGTGTAAAATTATGATAACCCACAAGTATAGGGGATCTCAACAGCTTTCGAGGGTAGAGTATTCAACCCAAATTTATTGATTCGACACAAGGGGAGTCAAAGTATATTCTCAAGTATTAGCAGCTGAGTTGTCAATTCAACCACACCTGGAAACTTAGTATCTGCAGCAAAGTGTTTAGTAGCAAAGTAATATGATAGTGGTGGTAGCGGCAGCAAAAGTAAAGACAGCAATAGTAATGTTTTTGGTACTTTGTAGTGATTGTAACAGTAGCAGCGGGAAAGTAAATAAGCGTAAACCAGTATATGGAAAACTCGTAGGCACCGGATCAACGATGGATAATTATGTCGGACGCGGTTCATCATGTAACAGTCATAACATAGGGTGACATAGAACTAGCTCCAATTCATCAATATAATGTAGGCATGTATTCCGTATATAGTCATACGTGCTTATGAAAAAGAACTTGCATGACATCTTTTGTCCTACCCTCCCATGGCAGCGGGGTCCTATTAGAAACTAAGGGATATTAAGGTCTCCTTTTAATAGAGAACCGGAACAAAGTATTAGCACATAGTGAATACATGAACTCCTCAAACTATGGTCATCACCGGGAGTGGTCCCGATTATTGTCACTTCGGGGTTGCCGGATCATAACACATAGTAGGTGACTATAGACTTGCAAGATCGGATCAAGAACTCACATATATTCATGAAAACATAATAGGTTCAGATCTGAAATCATGGCACTCGGGCCCTAGTGACAAGCATTAATCATAGCAAAGTCATAGCAACATCAATCTCAGAACATAATGGATACTAGGGATCAAACCCTAACAAAACTAACTTGATTACATGATAAATCTCATCCAATCCATCACCGTCCAGCAAGCCTACGATGGAATTACTCACGCACGGCGGTGAGCATCATGAAATTGGTGATGGAGGATGGTTGATGATGACGACGACGACGAATCCCCCTCTCCGGAGCCCCGAACTGACTACAGATCAGCCTCCCGAGAGGTTTTAGGGCTTGGCGGCGGCTCCGTATCGTAAAACGCGATGATTTTTTCTCCTCTATTTTTTTTTTCTCTGAAAGCAAATATATATAGTTGGAGTTGGCGTCGGAGGGCATCCAGGGGGCCCACGAGGTAGGGGCGCGCCCTAGGGGGGCGCCCCCACCCTCGTGGACAGGGTGTGGGCCCCCTGGTCTTCATCTTTTGCGAGAATTTTTTATTATTTTTTCTAAGATGTTCCGTGGAGTTTCAGGTCATTCTGAGAATATTTGTTTTCTGCACATAAAACAACACCATGGCAATTCTGCTGAAAACAGCGTCAGTCCGGGTTAGTTCCATTCAAATCATACAAGTTAGAGTCCAAAACAAGGGCAAACGTGTTTGGAAAAGTAGATATGATGGAGACGTATCAAATTACACAAGCAGTCATAATGTTTCGGAGGGATTTTGTATCCCAGAAGTGAGCAAGACATCGAACAATGGCAAACCGAGTTTGCGACACACCAATGCCCTCTAAATATCCTTTGGCCAGGCTTCTTATGATTCGGCAAAAAAATTGTGCTTCTTGATTTTAGGGTCAATAATGGTCTTCACAAATGTTAACCATGAAGGATAAATACCATCGGCAAGATAGTACCCCATGGTATAGTTATGGTCGTTGATGGTATAGTTGCAAGCCGGAGCTTTGCCGCTAGCTAGCTGAGCAAATAAATGAGACCATTGCAAAACATTGATATCATTGAGAGACCCCGGCAAACCAAAGAAGCAATGTCAAGTCCATGGATCATGTGAAGCCATGGCTTCAAGCACGATGGTGGGTTTATGTTTGTGGCCAGTGTATTGCCCTGCCCAATCACCGACCAGTTCTTTCACCTCCAATGCATGCAATCAATACTACCTAGCATGCCCCGCCATCCCCTATCTTTGGTCATTGCCATGAGCTTCTTTGTGTCTTCTTCGTTTGGAACTCGAAAATACTCCGAGCCAAAAACCTGGATTATTGCCTTCGCAAAGACACACACACTTTTCAAGTTGTGTAACACCCCGGAGATCATGCTACGGTAATCTCCCCTTAATGGTGGCCATCTAATCATGATTACTATGCAAATGGCCACTTAACCAAAATCAAAGTCAAATTGAAATTTAAATTGCAAGTGAAACAATTATTTCTTCGAACGGTAGAACTAAAATGTTCTAATAATCCTATAAATTTCCCTGATCATTGTAATGTTGAAACCAACTTCACTTGACTCGCATAAATTCCTAGGAAATTAATAAGTGGTCCAACAATGAATAAAATGGCCTTTTCAAAATAAAATATTATTTATTTAAGTCTAATTGCCCCAAACTTTTTGTGATAACTCAAAATAATCCCTCTTATTTATATGTCAAATTTCATGTTTATCAAAAATCGTTTGGTACAAAAGGAAAATAGAAAACAGTGCCAGAAATATAAAACAGAAAAGGATAAAAAAGAAATGGGCCTAGAGATCTACTGTGCACATGGGCCCTAGTGGCCTCGGTGCACGCACAACCCAGAGCGCCTCCCCTGTCTTCCACCTCCCGCTACAGTGGGAGGCAGAGAGCAGCCGTGGCGCCATCTCCATGGCCGGCGCCACACGTCGAGCATCCCACGGCTCCCCCTTTGGATAAGGTCGTCGCCCGCACCCCTCCCTGCTAACCCTAGCCCCAGACCCCCCTCGCTCGCGCTCTTCCCACAGCCTCTCGCTCACCCCTCCCCCTCTCTCTGTTTTGACGGCCGGGCGGGACGTCACCACGCCGTCGTCAAGCCCGCGGCCACCGGCCACCGCTCGCCGCACCGACGAGTCCAGGAGGATCGTCATCGTCAACCTCGTCCATTCAGAGCGTCAAATCGAGCGGAGCCGCACCAAATCGCCGTCGTCGATCTCGTCTTCGACATCCCGCACCGCCGGCCGCCGGCGTCATTTCGCTCCATCCCGAACGTCCCCGGCCTTCCCGACCTCGTCATCCGCATCATATTGAGCTCCTCCTCCGAATCCCCCTCATCCCGGTCTCGATCCATCGCCGTAGTCGCCTGTACGAGCCGGGGGCCGCTGCTCAGTGTCCGCGTACGCGCCCCTGCTGCTTCCTGCTTCCGCGCCTGCGCATGCTGCTTCCTGCTGCTGCGGCCGCGCCTAGCCCGCTCCCACCTTGACCAGCCGGCGCACTGCCCGCGACCTGCACCGCCCCTAGCTGCGCTCGGCCGTGGACATCTTCTGCCTACGCCCGCGCGTGCGTGCGCGCCCGCGTCCTTGCCTGCTGTTGCCGCTGGTTACCGCTGCTGCTCCTGCTAAGCTGCTGCCGCTGCTACTGCTCTTAATTCTTGCTGCCGCTGCCCTTGTTTGCTTGCGCCACTACCTCATGCTGCTTGCTGTTGTTGAGAATGGCCATGGCCGCTGCCTCTGCACCCATGTGTGTTGACCATGGCCACACAACCGTGGCACAGCCACTCCACGTTAGGCACGGCTGTGCCAGTGGCCGGCCCAGTTAATTAGGAGTAGGTTAGATTAGGGACTAATTAGCACTAGTTAATTTATGTGACAATGACATGTGGGTTCTTTCAATTATATTAGTTTTATTTATTTTTTAGGTATAACCTATGACATGTGGGCCACTCCCTGCCCTTTTGACAAGTCAAAGTTGACTTGGTCAACTCGGATTAAAACAAATTAAAATAAAATCAGAAACTTTAGAAATTGTTTAAACCTTTGAAAATTAATAAAAAATAATCCGTATGTCAGATGAAAAGTTTTATACATGAAAGTTGCTCAGAACGATGAGACGAATCCGGACACGCAGCCTGTTCGTCCGCCATGCAACCCTAGCATAGCAAACATGCAACTTTCCCCTTCCGCTTCATCTGTCTGAAAACCCGAAACGCCGGGGATATTTTCCCCCTTCACCGGTATCACCTCATACTGCGTTAGGTCACCCCTAGCACCGCGCATTGCCATGTTATGCTTTGTGTTGCTTTGTTTGCTCTGTTATTTATTGTGTTCCCCCTCCGTTACTCCTTTCCGGTAGACTCCGAGACCGCTATCGATGTCCGTGTGTTCGACTACATCGAAGATGACCCCTCCTTCTTGGCAAGCAAACCCTCCCTTTGAGCATTTTGATATCGCCCATTTCTTTTCCTCTCATGCTTGCATTAGAACTGCTACTGCTTTCTGTATGATCCTACTCTGATGCATAGCCTATTTTTTTACCTGCTTTCATACTTACCTGCTTATCCTAAACTGCTTAGTATAGGTTGGTTAGTGATCCATCAGTGACCCCCCACCTTGTCCCAGTTGCCCCGCTCTATGTACGATGACTCGATCAACGTGATCGACGTCCAGGCCCCGACACCGCACATCACCCCCCTAGTTGTACGACTCTGCAGAGTTACCATAGAGTGCCGAGGGTGGAACCTCTTACATCACTCCTGATGAGATCTCCGTAGTGTAGCTTTACGGTCGAGGTCATTGAGGGTGATTTCCTCCTTAACCACTTCTGTTACGACTCTGTCGTGCAACCCATCAAACGTGAACCTCGAGGGTGGATCCTCTTACATTCACCTTGATGACAACATCGAGTGGAATTCACCGGGGGTGATTCCTCGGGTTTTCACCTTGGTGTTAGACACACAGTTACTATGGTTACTATGACTTTACACTGAACCATGTTACTAAAGACGGGTCGACCCTGAGGGGTACCCGCGCGAGCTTAATAGCGAGTGATGTGGAGTCGGGTTGACCTGGAAGGTGCCCGCGAGATACTTACAAGGCGTGGCCGGGCATTCTTAGCCCTTGTCGCAAGTACTCGAGACGGGGCGACGGGGTCACATCGATCGTGAGTCTCTGCTCGTTACCGCGCGTTCCTAATCCACTACGATTTGGATATTTGATCCGAGGGGCCTCTGGCCTGATAGCACTAACCATCACGTGGGCATAGTATGGGCGTTCTGCGTCGTATACATCAGCCGAAGCTTAATAGACGTCAGCGACTGAGCGGCGCGTGCCGGGTTGGACTGGTAAGCACCTACCTTGTTGAAGGAGGTAGCTAGGTCTGCTCGCCGGCCGCGTACGCAACGTGCAGGAGTTCCCGGGGAGATGGCCCATGACCCTTGGGGGCATAGGTTTAGTCCGGCGTGCTGGCCTCTCTATTAAGCCTAGGTCGGGGTTGCGGCATATTGTTTGGCCGAGGCCGGGCATGACCCAGGAAAGTGTGTCCGGCCGGAGTTAATCGAGCATGGTGGGTAAGTTGGTGCACCGCTGCAGGGAAGAAAACATCTATCGATAGCCTGTCATACGGTAACGGACACTTGGAGTTGTATCCCGATCGACACAACTAGAACTGGATACTTGAGATGAGACATGGAGATGAGACTTGGATATGAGATGAGAAATGGATAGTATGGCTCTGGGATTGCTTTCTCGCAAGGAATCGAGAAAGGGTCTCTGGCCGAGGTTGATAACACTACTGCTACTTTACTTTATGTTACCCTACTCCCTCCTGTTGCTGCAAGATGGTGGTTTCCAGAAGATGCTAGTCTTCGATAGGCTAGGTTGTCCCCTTCCCTTCTGGCATTCTGCAGTTTAGTCCACAGATACCACCCTTTGATACAGATGCATACTTAGTTTAGATCTGATGTAAGTCTTGCGAGTACTTTGGATGAGTACTCACGGTTGCTTTGCTACTTCTTTTCCCCCCATACCTGATTGTTGCGACCAGATGACGGATCCCAGGAGCCAGACGACGCCACAGATGACTACTACTACCCGGAGGATGCCTACTACTACGTGAAGACCGTTGATGACTTGGAGTAGTTAGGAGGCTCCTAGGCAGGAGGCCTTGCCTTTTCGATCGTTGTTGCTTTTGTGCTAGCCTTCTTAAGGCAATCTTGTCTAACTTATGCCTGTACTCAGATATTGTTGGTTCCGCTGACTCTTGTGTTTTCAAGCTTATGTATTCGAGCCCTTGAGGCCCCTAGCTTGTAATATAAAGCTTGTATTATTTTAATTTGTGTCTAGAGTTGTGTTGTGATATCTTCCCGTGAGTCCTTGATCTTGATCGTACACATTTGTGTGTATGATTAGTGTACGATTGAATCGAGGCCGTCACAAGTTGGTATCAGAGTCGACTGCCTGTAGGTAGCTCCCCTTCCAACTCCTTGGCCAAAGTTGAGTCTAGTCAATGAAAAACTTTTACTAACTTGGTTGTGTGGCTTATGGGCCCACGTCGCCATTGGGTGGTATTAGGATCTTTTACTCCTCGTCTATACTCTGGGACTCTGATCTCTCGTCTATTCGGGTTAAACATTTTACTAACTCGAACATTAGGATCTCGTGATCACATCCGCTCGGAGAGCCCCTTATTTCAGATGATTGCCTGCTGCATCAGAAGATTCCAAAGATACTCTACGATATTCTCTCGAGACTTTGTGCATGTCGCCTTTGCAATTCCCTACCACCGAAATATCCTTATGGATAACTTCACACACTTGCCAATCTTACATTTTATCCCATTGAAAGAACATGCGGTGCCCTCATGTTTGGTTTTGGTAATTGATGACAATCTCTATGGACTAATGGTTGCTGTCGGTGTAATGGGACACGGATACCCCGAAGACGGCGAGATGATATTTCAAGACATCGGGGCTAGCAAAGCCCCTCTGTCCGACTGCCGGCCGCCGACTACGCCACCCGGCCGGCTACCGACTGCCGGCTGCCGACTACGCCAACCAGTCGGCTGCCGACTGCTACCCGACCCGACATCGACGAGACAACCGTACTGCGGTGCCATCATCTACAGTGTACCGTGTCCCCTGGGTACTGATTTATAAAGTATCCCAGGGGACAAGCATGGCATGTGCCATGCCACTAGCCATGCCTACTTGGCTTGGCATGTAAGCTACCCAAGGTAGCTTACATCCAACGCCACCACCCCCATAGCTTATATAGTAAGCTAGCCCATACTATATATACCACCACCCATCCATCCATCCAGGGGATGGCCACTCACGCCCACACACAAGCTAGCAAGCAAGCTAGCTTTCCATCCATCCCTCACACAAGCCCACACATACGGCCATTAGCATGGCCGGCCACTAGACGCCTGGTATACGCATTTACCAGACCGGATGCCTACGGCACCGATCCCATATACAGCTCCAGGAGCGCTTTGTACTGCCCGATGTACACCTCAGATATATATACTCAGACATGCAGGACTAGGGGTATTATCTCTCCGGAGAGCCCCGAACCTGGGTAAACCGCCGCGTGCTACTCGCATACCCGCTCCCGGTCCTATCGGCAGCAGTCCTACCCACACACTAAGCCCTTGTGGCATCTGTCGACTCGCAAGCACCCCGTGAGAAATACCACGACAGTTGGCGCCCACCGTAGGGTGGTACTTCGCTACCGTGCTGTTGCTGGTTTCGCTGTCCGGGCGGGACCACCTTCGCCATCTCTGCCGCAGCGTCGCGCCGTCTCTCCGGTAGCGCTCGGGGGCTCGACTTCGACCCGCCCCCGGAGCGGCCGTGCGGGACGGCGCGTCCTCGCCATCGGCCTCGCTTTCTTCACCACCACCGTTGCGACGCCGGCTGTCCGTCCGCGCGCACGCCGTCCGCAGGGCCTCGTTTCGGTCGCCTGCGGCCATCCACGCGCTGCTCGCGTTTGCCTCCTCGACGTTGCGGCTTGCTCTGGCCAAAACACGCATTCGCTCCTCCATTTACCGTCCATATAAGCTAGCTAGATGCTAGTCAACAATGGTCAAACCTGGCCATGCATTGCCCATACACTTCTCAGATACAGGTCGGACACGACTTGTACTCAAGCCAGACAATGGTTATGCACTAGCTAACCAGCGCCGCTCCGCTCTGGCCGCTGTGCTGCTCTGCTCCGCTGCGCGTCCATCTACACGCGCGAGCACGCACCGGTGAACCCCTGCCGCCTCCGCCCCATCCAGTGCTCCGCGCCTTCATCGCCCTGCCTCTGCTCGTCCATGGCGCCGCCACAGACCCCCCCAGCCGCGGAGTCGCTGGCTCGGCTGCGCCCCACCAACCCCCGATGCTGACCCGTGTTGGGGCCTCCCGTGGCTCTCCACCCGCGGCATCCCCGTGGGCTCACTCGACCGCGCGGCCGCGCCCACGGGCCTGCGCGCCTCCGCCCGTCGTCTCCTCCGTGCAATCGCCGCCTCCGAGTCCTGCCTCGCCCGGGCCGACTCTGCATCCCGCCTCCGTGCGCTGGCCTTGGCCGGCCTGCCCCGCGCCCGCGCCGCCTGGCCCCGGCGCGCCCGCCGACTCCCCGTCGCCGCGCATCTGCATCTGCACCACCGCGCCCCTGGCCGCCTGCAGTGCTTGCGCCGGGTCCGGCGCGCCGCGTTGTCCATCTGGCCTCCTCTCCGTCTCGCGCCGCGCCGGCCGACGCCACGGCCGCCTGTTCTGCCCCGTGCCGCGCCGGCTGCTCCGTCCGCGCGCCCGCGTCGCCCCGGGCCGGCCGGCCTCCCTTGCGCCGGCTGCCCCGGGCAGGCCTCCCTCGCGCCGGCTGCCCCGGGCAGGCCTCCCCCGCGCCGGCTGCCCCGGGCCGGCCCCCCGCGCGCCGGCTGCCCCGGGCCGGCTCCGTCCTTCGCCGGCTGCCCCGGCCTGCCGGCCTCCCCCCCATCCGACTGCCGGCCGGCCAATTTCTCCCGCACCGACTTCCGCCGTCCGGCCTGCCGGCCTCCAACGCCCGCAGCCCGGCCTCGTTGCGGCTCCGGCCCGCATCACCGCCTCCCGCGCGCCGCTTGGCCGCGCCCCGTCGCCGGCTCCCACGCCCTTCCCCACGCGGCCCACGCCGGCTCGCAGTGACCGGCTGCGCCCGGCCTCCCGTTCCGCACCTGCCGGGCTGGCCCCGCCCGTGGCCGGCAGCTCCACCACCGAGTCGCCCCGCCGGCCGCCTGCTCCGCATCTGGGTTCGACTCCTCCCGCCTGACTGTCGTGTCTCTGCTCTGCTCATGGCCCGCCGGCTTCGTTCGGCTCCGGCCGCCTACGCGCCGGCTCCCCAGCGTCCCGCGTCGGCTTTCCCCGCCGGCCTCCCCTGCGCCGGCTTCCGCACAGCCTGGCCGGCTCCCGCCACCCGGCCCCGGCTCGCCTGCGGCGGCCGGCTGCCTCGCCCGCGCGCCCGCGTCCCTCCATCCCGACCAGCCAGCTCTACCCGCTCGCGGTCGCGCGCTGGCTCAGTTCGCCGCCTCGCCCCGCGGGCTCCGCGCGCCTCCTCCCACTCCCCGCCTGCCTACTTCGCCCCGCGCCAGCTTCCGCGCAGCGGGCGCCGGCTGCGCCTCCCGGGCATCCCGCCTCCCCGCGCCTGGCTCGGTGCGCCCGCGACCCGCCCCCAGCCGGCTCCTCCACTCGGCCCCACCTCGCCGCCACCCAGCCTGACCGGCTGCGGTTCCCGCCGGGAGCGCCCTGGCCGGCTGTGCCCTGCCTGGTCCCATCGTGGCCGCCTACTGAAAAAGAAGATAAAAGAAAAGTCAAAGCTGCTAGCCGGCTAAAGAGAGAAAAGTCACGCCGGGTGCTCAGCCGGTGGACTGAAAAAAAAGATGCCTGCGTTGACTACAGTCCGGCCGACTGCTCTGATCAACAGCCTGCGTCGCCGCTCGGCCGGCTGTTTCGTCTGCCCGCTTTGCCACCCGGCCGCCCGACGAGCTGGTCCGGCTGCGTGTGGCCGGCTGACGAGAAAAAGAAGAAGACAAAGTAGTCGCCGGAAGATCCGGCCCGACTGCTCAGTAGTCGGCCCGAATCTCGGGGGCTACACCCAGCGGGTGCGCTGACGCGCCCCCGCGAGAGATAAAGACAAGGTAGTTGCCGGAAGATCCAGCCCGACTGCTCAGCAGTCGGCCCGAATCTCGGGGGCTACACCCAGCGGGTGCGCTGACGCGCCCCCGCGAGAGAAGAGAAGACAAAGTAGTTGCCGGAAGATCCGGCCCGACTGCTCAGCAGTCGACCCGAATCTCGGGGGCTACACCTAGCGGGTGCGCTGACGCGCCCCCGCGAGAAAGAAGACAAGACAGCTGCCGGAAGATCCGCCCCGACTGCTCAGCAGTCGGCCCTACACCCAGCGGGTGCGCCGGCGCACTCCGCGAGCGCCGAGTCGCGCCGGCTATCTTCGACGACCGCGACTACACGAAAATCAATGTGAGCTCCTCACCCGCATATTTTTTGCATTACGCAAGCACGGATAACCCCGAGCGTTGCTCGGGGGCTGCCTCCGCATTTTATTACAGTAGCATCACTGTTTGCCTCGGCGCCAGCCAGAGTTGGCCCGGGGGCCGGCCGCTTGGCCTGAGACGTTAGTTCCCGCAGACGGCTTAGTACCGTGCGCGGTACCAAAGGCCCACTCTTAGTCACAGACCGCAGAGCGGCTGCCGACTAGCAAGAGTGAATGCTGGAGGCCACCCACGCGAAAAACGTCCGGGAAGAAAAACGTTCGGGCGACCCGACCGTTTTCCTTTTACAAGTATCTACTCGGTTGAATCTGCTCCCAGACTCTGAGTACTGTACACTCCACTTCGCGGCCCACTCTCAGCCACAGACCGCAGAGCGGCTGTCCGGCAAGCAAGAGCACAAGCCAAAAAGCGGAGGGAACACGAAAAAGATTAAGGGGGCTCGGACGAAACCGAGTCGGCACCCTCCGCATAAAACTTGCAATACTAAAAGCAAGCATTCGATATATCTGCATGGACTAACCCTGTCCTTTTTTATGATTATTTTCATGAACATTTGCCAAAAAACCTCCGCCCAACTTTGCCAAGTTGCCCGGAGGCTCGGGGGCTACTGTCGGTGTAATGGGACACGGATACCCCGAAGACGGCGAGATGATATTTCAAGACATCGGGGCTAGCAAAGCCCCTCTGTCCGACTGCCGGCCGCCGACTACGCCACCCGGCCGGCTACCGACTGCCGACCGCCGACTACGCCAACCAGTCGGCTGCCGACTGCTACCCGACCCGACATCGACGAGACAACCGTACTGCGGTGCCATCATCTACAGTGTACCGTGTCCCCTGGGTACTGATTTATAAAGTATCCCAGGGGACAAGCATGGCATGTGCCATGCCACTAGCCATGCCTACTTGGCTTGGCATGTAAGCTACCCAAGGTAGCTTACATCCAACGCCACCACCCCCATAGCTTATATAGTAAGCTAGCCCATACTATATATACCACCACCCATCCATCCATCCAGGGGATGGCCACTCACGCCCACACACAAGCTAGCAAGCAAGCTAGCTTTCCATCCATCCCTCACACAAGCCCACACATACGGCCATTAGCATGGCCGGCCACTAGACGCCTGGTATACGCATTTACCAGACCGGATGCCTACGGCACCGATCCCATATACAGCTCCAGGAGCGCTTTGTACTGCCCAATGTACACCTCAGATATATATACTCAGACATGCAGGACTAGGGGTATTATCTCTCCGGAGAGCCCCGAACCTGGGTAAACCGCCGCGTGCTACTCGCATACCCGCTCCCGGTCCTATCGGCAGCAGTCCTACCCACACACTAAGCCCTTGTGGCATCTGTCGACTCGCAAGCACCCCGTGAGAAATACCACGACAGTTGCCTTGAGTTATATTTGAAGGCTTTGTCCATAGGCTTTTCTTGGAGTACATGTGTTGGTTTCAAGGAGAGTTTGTGTCGACCAAGGTGCTATTCAAGGAATTACCTAAAGATTGGTCTTGTGAGAGGTCGATCAAGACTAAGTTAAAGAGTGAATCAAGTTGATCAACCCACTAAGCGTAGAAGATGTACCGAGAGGGATCAAGTGATCCCATGGTATGGTAAGCATTGTCAATTACGCTTTGTGTACTAACCCATGGTCTTTGTGAGGGTTCTTTGTGGGGTTAGATTGCGGAAGAGTAGCTCACCCATAGTAGAGTATGGGGGAGCAATCAACTAGTCTTCATCGAGTCAACATAATCAAGAAAGGTTGCGGTGTGCAAGTTCAAGTGGAGCATCACGAAGAGATCAAATGCTTGAAGCTTGCCATCCTTTGTGGTGATAATGGACTTGTGAAGATGTGCGGAAGAAAGGCTCACCCATAGTGGAGTATGGGGGAGCAATCAACTAGTCTTCATCGAGCCAACACAATCAAGAAAGGTGGTCCAACTTGAGGAAGTAAAGATCGTCATCATCTAGCTCAAGTGGACCATGTGCAAGGCAAATGTTTGCCCTTGATAGGTTTTCTATTTTACCGGTCTCATGATGGGTGTTGGGAGACCGGGTTATAGGATCGATTGTCGTACTATCAAGGGGGGCTCTCGATGAGTAGCTTGATCGTATCGTTCGTAGAGAGCTCAAACCATTGCATCCTTGCATCATCTTTCTTGGTTCTTGTTTGGTTCTCTTTGTGAGTCTTAGAGCTTATGGTCATCTTGATGACAAGCTTGAGTTCATTGAAAACGGAGTTCGCATGCATCTTCTATGATGTTTTCGATGTTGGAGGTTTTGCCGGTTCTTCTCGGTTAGAGGTTTCACTCCTCTATTTGTTGGCATACCTCCCCTGCCTCTTCTTACTATAACGAGTCGTTGTTTTGATGCTACTCGTCGTCTTGTTTTCAACAAGCTTGAGTTTGCTCAATTCGGAGCTCATATGCAGAAGTTATGGCAGTTTTGATTTTCTTGAGTGTGGTTTTTGTCAGGGTCCCAGCGGTAGTACCGCTGTCTCCTATGGTACTACCGCCCCAAGGTTCATGTTTTGTTGCTCCTTTTCCCTGTTTCTTCCGCCTGAGCGGTAGTACCGCTCATGGAGCGGTAGTACCGCTCGTGTGCGGGCTGAGCACATAACGGTTGGATTTTCCCCCTCCTATAAAAGGGGGTCTTCTTCCCCATTGAACCTTATCCTTTGAGCTCGTGTTCTTCCCCCATTGTTGACCTTCTTCGAGCTTGCTAACTCTCAATCCCTGCATGGATTCTTGCTAGTTTTTGAGGGAGAAGAGAGAGGAGATCTAGATCCACATTTCCACCAATCACTTTCTCCTCTATGTGAGGGGAACCCCTTGGATCTAGATCTTGGAGTTCTTGGTGTTCTCTTTCTTGTTCTTCCTCTCATTTTCCTCCCTAGCATTAGTTGCTTCGGTGGGATTTGAGAGAGAAGGACTTGGGCACTCCGTGTGCCCTTGCCATTGCATTTGGTGCATCGGTTTGAGTTCTCCACGTGATACGTGGAAGTTACAAGTTGAGAAGCTTATTACTCTTGGGTGCTTGGTACCCTTGAGCTTGTTCCTCTTGGGTGCTTGGGCGCCCTAGACGGTTGTTGGTGTTCGGAGCTCAATCATTGTGGTGCAAAGCTCCGGGAAAGCATCGGGGTCTCCAATTAGGTTGTGGAGATCGCCCTGAGCAATTTGACGGGTACCGGTGACCGCCCCCAAGGGTTGTCAAAGTGTACGGGTTCGGTGACCGCCCTCAAGGGTTGCCATTTGTACGGGTTCGGTGACCGCCCTCAAGGGTCCCTTAGTGGAATCACGGCATCTTGCATTGTGTGAGAGCGTGAGGAGATTACGGTGGCCCTAGTGGCTTCTTGGGGAGAATTGTGCCTCCACACCGCTCCAAACGGAGATTAGCATCCGCAAGGGTGTGAACTTCGGGATACATCGTCGTCTCCTCGTGCCTCGGTTATCTCTTACCCGAGCCCTTTACTTATGCACTTTACTTTGTGATAGCCATATTGTTTCTTGTCATATATCTTGCTATCACATAGTTGCTTATCTTTCTTAGCATAAGTTGTTGGTGCACATAGGTGAGCCTAGTTGTTTTAGGCTTTGTGCTTGGCAAATTAACCGCTAGGTTTATTCCGCACTTGTTCAAGCCTAAACCGTAATTATTTTAAATCGCCTATTCACCCCCCCTCTAGGCGACATCCACGATCTTTCACCCATTGATCTTGTTATTACAAGATGCCCTGAACTGCTCTCCTTTTTCCGATGGCACGACCTAATTAGTAAACGGGTCGGCCCGATGGCCCGTTTAGCACGCTGGACTACACATTTTCAGCCTGTTGGGCTGGTTTTTAGGCCTATTGGGCTATATTTTAGGTATATATATATAAATCTGGAAAATATATAAAAAATTAAAGGGGCCGTGCCGTGCCGGCCCACGTGCCCAGGCTCCAGGCCCAGGCACGGCCCAAGGCGTGGCGCATGTCGGGCACGACCCGTTTAGCCCGTGCCGTGTCGTGCCTGTCCCATGGCGGGCCGTGCCGGCGTGTGAGCGGGCTGGCCTGTTTGGCCCGGCCCGTTTGGCCAGCTATACTCCGGGCCAAATTGAGCATGAACCAGTGCGTAACGGACATACCTCGCCCAAAGGAAAGCCGCGCCGCCCCCTTCTTCTCCCCAGCCGACCGAAGCCGCGTCGCGCCGCCCCTCCCCTCCTGGATGAAGCGAAGCGGCGCCGCATGACCCTTTCTTCTCCCTGCCGGCCGAAGCAAAGCTGCGGCGCCCACTTCCTCCGATGCGTGCCGCTCAAAAGCGCCCGAAGCAACTGGATCCCCAAGCTACAAGCCCGCGCACCAAGCTCCGGGGCGGATCCATGGCGATGGCATCGACCGCGACTACCGGACACAAATAGGCGTCCCCGCCGGCTGAAGCTAGGTGGAATGGATGCGGCGCGGGGGCGGCGGAGCTTTAAGGCGGCGTGGGGCAGCCGGGGGCAGCAACAAGCGGCGAGGATTTGCGGCGACGGCGGCGGGGTATGGAGGCAGGAACTGAAACGAACAGGAGTGGGTTCGCGCCAGGAGAAAGGGGAGCCAACAAACTTGGGCGAAATCTCGTAGATTTGGAGGAAATGGGCTCCCAGATGCGGGATCCCGCAATTTTTTTTTCGGGAAGGCCGGATTTGCCGAATCTGTCCGGGACGGGGATACGGGATGGATCCCGCAAACCGGGGGTTATTATACCAAATGACCTGGTTTGCGAGATCGACTAGATATGCTCTTAGTAGGTAGTCTAAAGTGGACAAAATCACCACCTAATAATAAATGCGCTATTGCTTTTAGTGGTACGTCGCAAAAATTATTCCCAAAGTTGCAAAATATTACCCACTATCGCCACCTATAAGTGATAAAAAAAATGTTTCACATAGGGGAATTCCCTTGGGCTGGCCCATGCAGTAGGGACCTCCTATACTGCGCTCTGCGCGCTGAGAGACGCAGTGCGCCCGTTTGGGCCGGCCTGTTTTTAAAATTTTTCTTTTTGCTTTTTGCTTTTATTTTTTATACTTCAAAAAATTTTGGACTTCAAAAAGTTTTCAAATTTTTAAAAAATATTTTTATGAAATAAAATGGTTAATAAATCATAAATTATTTGTGAATTCAGAAAATGTTTGCGATTTGGTAATAAAATGTTTGCTTATTAAAAATTTGTTCATCATTTTGAAAACAAATGTTCAAGAAATCAAAAAATATTCGTGAATTTTCTAAAAAGTTTGTGTATTAAAAAATATTAATGAAATTGAACCAAATTACACCAATTCAAAAGATTTTCATGAATGGAAAACTATCCTAAAAATTCGAAAATTGTTCGCGACTTACAAAATAGTTTATTCGTTCATAAAATTTTCGTTGATTCTAAAGATGATCATGAATTTTAATTTTTTTTTGCTAAATCAAAAACATGTTCGTGTATTTAAAAAATGGTTCCACCAATTTCCAAAAAAAATCATCGATTCTAGAAATATTCTTGATTCAAGAAAATGTTTTAAAAAATATTCGCAATTTTAGGAAAATGTTGGTAACGAGTATAAAATGTTAATGAATTCAATAAATGTTCTTGATTTTGGAAAATGTTTGGAAATGTTTAAAAGTGTTCATGAATTTGAAAAATTCTTCACGATTCCAAATATGTCACGTGTTTAAAAAATGTCAATGATTTCAAAAATTATCCATGATTTGACAAAATTGAGAGTGATAGTGTATCTCGGTGATGCAGCCAAGTGCGGTGATGACCATTGGAGACTATGATTGTTTTTTTCTTCCGTTGCAGCGTACGGCCCTTTTGATAGTAAGCGCCAAAACAAGTAAATTTGTTTGGTCAATCGGATTAGGGCGCGTCTACTGGACGGCCGGCTGCCCAGTAGAGCGATCCAGCGGCCGGTCAAATAAGATAAATACATGTCTCTTTCACATTTAGAAAAAGTAAACAAAGGAAACGACCACCCGTCCCACCGTAAAGTATCCCATGAAAACTCTTCTTCAGTAGAAGCATGGAAACCAGTGTTGGATTAGAAATGACCGGTACAGATGAATCAATTCCTGCCACCCTGCTCAGCTTGGGCATATTTATAAAAAAACACCCTGGTTGTGCTCTTTCCCACCGAATCTCACCAGCCCAAAATGCTGAAACAGCAGCGGGATTTTACTCTCGTCCTGCTTCCTCTTGTAAATAATGCACCATTCATCTATTACGTTAACTCTATATCCCTTATTTGCACTTGAGCTGCGTCACTCCTTTGGAAATATCACTTTTCTGACAATAGACTTGTGTATTTCCGGCATGTAAAATATATTCAGTTTCTGTGCATATATCCAAACTTTTTACGTGAGAAGATTGCAAACTCATGGACACTGACATCAATACATATCTTGAAAAGATAAGAAATGAATCATTAGAGATCTCAAGTGCATATAGAAAAAAAGCAAAAGCTTGCATAGTAACCTGGATAGGAATTCTTACTGTAAAAAAAACATTGTCAGTAAACACATGGACGGGAATTCAAGCACCCAGATATTAATGAGATATCAATTTCACTACAGATACACCCATTCATACAAATAGTTGACATAACTGCGATTATATTACACAATATTTGAGTTCATATAGTGGTGATTGCGATTACATTACACAACCATCATGGCAACTGCAAGTGCTTTACCAAATGAACCAAACCATTCCAATGAGTTGTGCCATCCAGTACGAACAGCATGAACCTATACCAAATAAACTGACTGTGTTAGAAAGGATTAAAACATGCAACTATATTACTTATTCGTGTGCACTAGCAGTATACCTTTTTATGGACGTGATTTCATAGGACAAGTGCGGCTATCATGGGTAACAACTTGTTTACATGTACTGCACATGCATGGTATATTATCCTTCTTTTGTTGTTTCTTTCCCTTCTCATTATGCCCATTTATCCTCTTTATCTTACCCCTTGAGCGAATATCATTTGGCGGGTGGATACCAACTTCATCAGGAATGGTACAACCAAGAAATTGCTCAAACTGTTGAACTAGACTTTGTTCTTTGGCTGGTACAACCTTGTTCAGTTCTTCCCCAAGTGCATAGATTCCATCTTTGAAGAATTTCACACCAGCCTGCGACTGCTTAGCTTGAACTAATAATTCTTTCATCTTCTTGCATGTATCAGAAACCATTTTTTGTAGCTCAATCTCCATTGAGCTGCTAGTAATTTCCCCTAACAAAATGCCATCCTCGTCGAAGACAGCATCCACCTTGCAATTTTTTGTGAACCTTTTGAGTACATAATGATTTGGTAGTTCTGTTAGCCTGGCGGTTCTTAGAATGTGAATTAGATGACGGCATGGAATACCACGCCTTTCAAATAACAAGCAACTACAAGAAGCGACCATGTTTGATATATTCCAACTTACAGTCCTCGTTTTGGTAGAAGCATCAACAATGGTTGCTGTTTTGACCTGATCATCTTGTGTTATGCTCTCAACAAGACAATGCTCTCTGTCAGCAAGTAGCTCCTTCTGAAATTCTGTAAATACCTCATGAGTGAATACAATGCTCCCATGCTTTTCTAATCCCCAAGATGTCTTTAATGGAGGTGATGTGTGCAGGCTAACATTATCGTCTTCTAGCTCCTTATGGCGTGGTTCCTCCAAGGCAGTTTCAAAACGAAGCCAAAACTCAACGAAAGCATGCTTGTATCCAATAATGCGAGAGAAGAATGCATTGGCGCTTTCAGATCGTGATGTGGTTCTAAGCAGCCCAGAGAGAGCTATATCATTGAAATAAGCTGGTATCCAAGATTCTCGAAGCTCAAACCTTTTAGTGAACCACTCATTTTCTTCCAATCCAAACTCTTCGATAACATGGGACCATCGCTCCTCAAATTCACTAGGAGTCTCAGAAGCCCACACGACTAAGTTTAAACGGTCATGGAAATATTCGTTGGACTTCAAATCAGGGGACACCTTTTCTCCAACTTTCTTCATAATGTGCCACATGCATAGCCTATGTGTGGTTGTTGGGAATACATTATGTAGTGCAGAAATCATGCTAGCACATTCATCTGTTATCATAAGAGTAGGCTCAACCCCTCCCATTGCTTTTAAAAAAGTCTGAAACAACCAAACAAAGGAAGCTACCTTCTCGTCATGTAGGAATGCAGCACCAAACAAGATACTTCCTTTGTGATGATTCACTCCAGTGAAGGGGGCAAATATCATGTTGTATTCATTTGTGCTGTATGTTGAGTCGAAAGAGACAAGGTTGCCAAAATGTTTGTAATTATTCCTACTAGTGGCATCCGCCCAAAACACATGGACCAACCTTACCTTGTCATCAATAACATAGTCAAAATAAAACCCAGGATTTGCAAGATTCTTTCTGCCTAGTTGGTCAATGAACATTTGAGCATCAGAAGACTTTATGTGGCACCTAAGGGTTCTATGGAAATTTTGGAGATCTTTTTTTGTGCATCCGGCATTTTGAAAACCCCCCAAACCTACAAGAAGGAACCGGTATGCCGTTCAAGTCCCAATGCAAGCACTATGGCAATTGAACAATGTACTCTGCGCCTTACAGCCGACTTTCCGGTTAGATCTAATGAACTGCTGCTTACTAGGGGAAACAAGTACATGGTTATGCACTTGCTCAAAGACAGTGACAATATACCGACTATCCGTTGTACGCTTGATTGCAATTTTTGCCCCGCACCCACACCTAGTAATTTTTCTTTCACTTCTTCTTTTGGTGCCAGGTTCAGAAATTATATTGCCTGTCTTCTCCTCACGGAAACCTTCTTTTGCGCACATGAATCGCTTGTGCATCATGACACCATTGGATGACTTGTGTTGGCCCACACGGACTGAAAACCCAACATGGTGTGCATATACCTCATAGAACTCCTTTGCCGTGTTCACATCAGAAAAATACATCCCAATAGTTGGAGTTATGGATTCATCACAATCTGGTGTGCAGAATGAATCCTGCCTTGTGCATGAGAATCTCTTGTCAGTGCTGTGATCCAAAGGAACTTTCAAGAACCGAAAATAATAATAATTCAAATGTACGTACACATGTGGGGATGCTTGTGGATTTTGTTGGTGTGAAAAACCCTATATCGAGAGGTGGATTAACTCGAGTAGTTGATTCTGCATCAGATTGCACGTCATGGCTCTGCAATGGTATAACAGTATTCGCCTCAGCCTTAGATTCCATTATCGCTACAAGACCTATATGGTGTAAACAAGCATAAGAGAATGCAAAAATTTATGTAATGATAAGGCTAGCTGCAATAGAGGCATCCATGAATTTTGATAATAAATATTACTACATTTTGATAATTAAGGCACATGAAGCTAATTTACTGGAATACATACATATATACTATGTGCATGCACACACAGGAAAACTTAGTTGTGATACAGCCTAAGGTATAATACCTTTCCATGTGATTTTGAATTCAGTTAAAGTAACTAGATTAAGACGTTCCTATAATTTCGATGCCCCCTTCATGAATTAACTGTTACAATTGAGTATGCTTTCTGAATATTAATTTCAGGTGGTCAACAACAGTTCATTTCCATGATTAATCTGTGGTGTAACATGCATAATTTACTTTATCTCCTATTCAGCTTTATCTATATTGATAACTACACGTCTCTACCATCAGTCCTACAGATCCAACTAGATACATCTCTCAACACATCCATACAGAGAGAAGATTAAATAAGAAACGAACAAATCTGAAGAAAGTGACACGTACCTGGTGGCCTTATGGTCTGGAAGAAACCAACTCCAAGACACGAAGGAAACAAGACAGAGTTGGGGCATCCAGCAAATCGATTGAATAATCCCTCAAAGATTTGGAAACGACTAAGAACAAGCAAAGGAATCTCTCACGATGGAAGAGGGAAATCTGGCGGCTCAGCCATTCCCCGTCGACGCCTCTCCAGTCCCTCAAGCCCGTCGACGCCGCTCCAGTCCCCCAAGCCCCTCGCCGCCGCCACCGCCGCCGCCGACGCTCCAGTCTCCCGAGCGGCTGCCGACGCTGCAGCCTCGACTCAGATCCCCCAAACTCTCTAGCCTAGTTTTTTTCTTGTAAATGCGAAGAGGTACAGCTTGAGGACTAGGTACAGAAGGGACATATGTTCAAGGGGTTTACTGATAAAATAACAGCAGTCAGGCGGGCAGTTTTTTGCAAATTGCATGGAATGAACAGCCATTTAATCGACGACATACACTTTCGATCCAGTGGCACAGGTTATAGTTTCCATGCTTCCACTGAAGAAGAGTTTCTACCAGATACTTTCTTTTTGGCAGCCGCAGCATGTATGCGTCTAGTGCTTGCATGCCGATGCATTAATGTTTCTCACGTTCATTTTTTTGTGTATTAATTTTTAGTTTTCAAAATTATAAAAGACATAACTTCTAAACCGCGTGTTGAAATTCAGATCCATTTTCACCGTTGAAACCCTCGCGACGTGCTCTTCAAAAGTAGACCCCGCATGAGATGTTTTGACGAATTAGTCTTCCTGCTAATTAAATATTAATATGTGTGTAACTAGACTATATGCTGCGCCAACTAAGCATATGTGTGTGCCAATAATCTTTCTGCCTACTAAACATCAATGTGTGTGCAATTAGACTATATTTCTGCGCCAACTGAGCATATGTGTGTGCCAATAGTTTTGTCAACTAAACATCAATGTGTGTGCAACTAGACTACATTGCCGCGCCAACCAAGCATATATGTGCGTAACTAGTTCTGTCAACTAAATATCAAATGTGTGTGCAACTAGACTATTGTCGCGTCAATTGCGCATATGTGTGTGCAATTAGTGACCTGCCAACTAAATATCAATATGTGTGCAACTAGACTAAATTACAAGTCAACTGAATATATACGTGTGCAACTAGTCCTTCTGGCAGCTAAACATCAATATGTGTGCAACTAGACTACATTATAAGCTAGCTGAACATCAATGTGTGCAACTAGACTACATTATAAGCCTACTAAATATCAATATGTGTGCAACTAGACTAAATTACAAGCCAACTGATTTTAAAAAAGTTGCACCATTGTAGTACTAAAGTTGCACAATGCAGTACTTTAGTTGCACCATATAGCAACAAAATTGGCATCAAAAAATTTCGTCGAAATATATCCATACATGAACTAGTTTTAAAGATCTCGTCGTGATGAATCCAATGGTGAAAATGAAACTGAATTCCGACATGTGGTTTAAAAGATATGGCTTTAAAAGAATTTGAAATCCCGAAATAAAAATGCGTGAATTTGTTTTACCTAACTGATGAGAGTAGTGTAAACACATTTAATGCCAGCACCCACATGCGCTACGAGATAAAAAAAAATACACATGCATGTGTGTGGTCGCTTGGGAACACCAAATAGCGCGCGGCCACTTTGTAGATTTTGAAACGGATTAATAACTAACTTATAATATTCTTCCTGTCAAAAAAATTATAATAATCTCTCTTTTGAGGAAAACTTATAGTAATCTTGTTAGCACACCGAAACGTACTACTACTTGAGACGGAATCATAGTTTTCTTTGGAGCGAAGCAAAGTCCCAGACAACAAAGCCACCCAACCCGATCACTCATCCACGTGTCTGGACGGACGGCCGAGATTCTCCTCGCGGTGGAGCAGGTGGATTCCAGGCAGGGCTCGACGCGCACACGGCACAGCCCAGCCCCTCCCCCACCATCGTCTCCACCTCCTCCTTTGCTCTGGCCGTCTCCAGTTAGATTAGATCGAACCCTCACGCGGCCACGCGCCAGTCGCGTCCTCCACTCGATTAACCACATGTCGATGCTGGAAGCCTTCTTCGGCAAGGGCGGCGCCGCCGGCGGCGGCGGCTTCCGCGCCGCCAAGTGGTACGCTTTCTTCCTTCTCTGGGAGCCTAGTTCTTGGTCTCTGCTCTGATTTCGATCCGATTGGATTATTTTCCTGATCTGATTGGCGGGGGGGTGATAAAACGCAGCAAGACGCTGCTCAAGCTGTCCATCCCGCGGATAAAGCTGCTGCGGAACCGCCGGGAGCTGCAGCTGCGCCAGATGCGCCGGGACATCGCCAAGCTCCTCGAGGCCGGCCAGGAAGCCACCGCCAGAATCAGGGTACGCTTACTGTGGGCTTGCTTATGGGGCGGCAGAGTGGGATTAGGTTCTTGGACTTTGGGGGTGGGGACTGATGATTAATTGCTTCTTCTCCGTGGTCGCAGGTGGAGCACATCATCCGGGAGGAGAACATGATGGCGGCGCAGGAGATCCTGGAGCTCTTCTGCGAGCTCGTCGCCGTTCGCCTGCCCATCATTGAGGCCCAAAAGTTTGTCACCTGCCCTGTCCTCTTCTTTTTCAGTAACCATATGTGCTAAGCGTTTGCAGATTACTCTGTCAGATCTTTATTTTTCTGTAATAGTGAGACGATGCATTGTACTCCATCCGTCCCAAAATAAGTGTCTCAACCTTAATACAATTTTGTACTAGAGTTAGTACAAAGTTGAGACACTTATTTTGGGACTTGAGGAAGTAGTTCTTTGGGTCTCCATCTGTCTAGCCTAGACAGAATTCCCTGGGTGGAGGCACTCACTAAATTATCCTTCATATGTCCTTAATCAAATTGTTGTTCAAAGTGTATCCTCTCAAATGCGGTTGTTTTACGGTTTTCATAGGCTTGCAGCTAAATTGGTTGTCCCAACCTGTTAAATTTCTTTCCTGCTTCAGGGAATGCCCTATATAGATCTCAAAGAGGCAATATCCAGCATCTCTTTTGCTGCTCCTAGGTGTTCAGATTTGCCTGAACTGATGCAAGTCCAAATGATGTTTGTGACTAAATAATGACTTTTTTGTTCTTGGCATACTGAACGTATAGCTCTCTCTAGTCCCAGAGTTCGCCCAAGTCTGTTGTTAGTGGCTTAGTGCTCAGTTGCTTTTGCAGTTGAATGATGGATGTGGCATGTGATGAATGTCATTGCTATTCAGTTTAAAACCTGACTTTCTTCCCAAAAAAAAGTGCATGTGCCCATTTGTTTGAAAATGTAATGAAATGCATAATTTTAGTTTGTCTCTGTACCAGATTATGTCAGATCTTTGTTTTTATGTAAATAGCGAGACTGATGCATATCCGGTGGCCCGTAAGCATCAGAGTGTTGCCTCCTTTTGACCTTCTCCAAACCGAAGGAAAGACCTGGTTTTATATGCATACTGCTGTTTGTGCGGTGTAGTTCTTTGGGTCTCCATCTGTCTAGACTGAATTCCCTGGGTGGAGGCACAGAAATAAATTATCCTTCTTATATCCTTAATCAATTTGTTGGTGAAGTGTATCCTCTCAAATGTGGTGATTATACAGTTTTCACAGGCTTGCAGCTAAATTGGTTGTCCTAACCTGTTAAATTTCCTTTCCTGCTTCAGGGAATGCCCTATAGATCTCAAAGAGGCAATATCCAGCATCTGTTTTGCTGCTCCTAGGTGTTCAGATTTGCCTGAACTGATGCAAGTCCAAATGATGTTTGCGACTAAATATGGGAAAGAATTTGCTGCTGCAGCTGCAGAGCTTATGCCGGATTCTGGGGTCAACCGGCAGGTCATATGCCAACTTCCATGATAAAATGTACAATCTATTTATGTTACTTAACCATTAGAATGATGCTGATACGATTCGAATCAATACCTATGCAGATAATTGAACTACTTTCAATCCGTCCTCCTCCGGTAGATATAAAGATGAAACTGCTGAAGGAGATTGCTGAGGAGCATGAGATCGACTGGGATCCATCAGCAACAGAGACGGAATATCTTAAACCCCATGAAGATCTATTGGTTAGTGTTTAAATACAAGAAACTGTGGTTGCTTCATTATTTTGAATCTCACCTTGTGACATGTTCCCTTCAATTAGAATGGACCAACCTACTTCAGTGGTTCAACGCTGCCACTTCCAAAGGAGAAACACGTGGAACCAGTAGTTGCAAGTGCCACTGACGAACCTGGTGAAGATTATGAATCTGATGGCGGCTTTGACTCACTGGATTTGCCTGAAGTCCCAAAAGCAGCAATTCGTCCAGCTTCTGGTACTCAATCAACCCCAGATATTGGTCCACATGTGCAAAGCTCACAGTCGTCTGCTCATGATTTCTCAAACCCACCTGACTTGGAAGAGAATCCAACAGCTGATGCTGCTTTCTATAATTATCTGAAAAGTTCAGAACCCCCAGTTTCTCCACAATCTGCTCAGCCAAGGATGCCAGCTTTACCAGATGAAAAGAAGCAATTTGTTCCTTTTGTCTCTCCCC
Organism: Triticum monococcum; assembly: GCA_034509565.1. Classification (NCBI taxonomy): domain Eukaryota; kingdom Viridiplantae; phylum Streptophyta; class Magnoliopsida; order Poales; family Poaceae; genus Triticum; species Triticum monococcum. The sequence goes on along the minus strand of CM067843.1, from coordinate 753,918,126 downwards.
CACCATTTGCTTCTGCTTCTTCTTCTACGGAGAGAAGTGACTCGATTCCCTTAAATTCTCCTCCAGTGAAGCCAACAGAGCAAGAATTCTTCACAAGGTCAGTTGATGAAATGGCTGCTCCCCAAACACCCAAAGATGTCAACATGTTCTCGAAACGTCCAGAACAGGTACATTCAGTCTCTCCTATAGAGAGCGGGGAAAATATTGATATGGATGAAGTGGTTTCAGCTGCTCAAACAGCTGCTGACTCAGCAGAGCGAGCTGCATCGGCAGCACGTGCTGCTGCAAACCTTGCGAAACTGTGCATTGCCGATCTAAAGAAGAACACTAGGGTTTATGAGAGCCACAGTGATGGTAGCCAAAAGGAAAGTCATCATCAAACTGAGGTGACGCAGAAGCCGGTATTTGATCATCAGGACTCTTTTTCCAATGACTTTGAGGGTTATGCACCATCTCATGTGCCTCAGAGATCAACATCGTTGGAGGATGATCCGTTCTCCTACCCCAACCTGTTCTCGTCGAAGCCTTAAGTTCTCGTTATCTGCAAGTTAGTTGCTGAGCCTGGTATTTAGTCGTTGCAATCATGTTGTTTGCGAAGCCTTGTTTGGTCCCCCAAGTGTTTGGGTATTTCGTGGATAATTCTGTGTATGCTGAGTTGATACAGAAAAAGAAGGGTGCAGCAGTTTTACCAGTGCTGCCTTTGTTTATAATGTGTGAACTGTAAATGCGTGAATGTTGTATGAAATTTGAAACTTGAAGCCTGTAGGGGAAACAACAATCTGAACTCATGTAGTTGGATGTTCTTTAGATATATATATATTTTCCACTTGTAGTGAATATCATTTATCTGAATCTAGTGAAACTTTATGTGGTAACTATTTCTTTTGTTTTATTTCAATGCTAGTCATACTCGTGTTTTACTAGCCATTTTTGAGACAAGTGAGGAAAAAAAAGATGTTTTTGTTTTTCCTGAAATATCTCACTCACCTTGGGATGATTGATTGGAAGGGAACTGAAAATGGTTCAGTTTTTCTTCTAATATCTCAACTTGGCTGGTTCATCCGGTCAGGAAACAGCACATAATACTACTACTAAACAGGGGATCTCGTTTTGGTTGAAAATCCCATATACCCAAATGGTTCCGGTGGCAATGGGTTGTTCCCGGGCCAGTCGTATACCCCAAGAACGAAAAGCAAGAAGTTGGGGAAATATCAAACAGGGGGTCTAGTTAGGTTGAAAATCCCTCGTAAATATGCACACCCTTTGTTTTTAAATATAAGTTTTTTTAGAGATTTCAATATGGAAAACATACGAAGCAAAATAAGTGAATTCACACTCTGAACTAAGTCTAATATGGAAAACATCCGTATTTAGTCATCTTAAGAAAACTTATATTTAGAAACAAAGAGAGTACTCCCTCCGTTCGAAAAAAATTGTCTCTCAAATGGATGATACATTCATTTGAAGCTTAGGACAAGTTTTTTCGGACGGAGAAGTACAAGATAAGTATATAAAGTCAAAAAAAAAGCTACAAATTCAGGCTGCCCAGCGTATATTCCATTCCCTTTGGAGATCAGTTGCAAAAGAAAATGTATACGCACATGTACTTGGACATTCCGATTATTTTTCACGATCGTCCAAGATCCAACTCCGAGCTTGCAGCATGGCTCAACATGAATCTAGCCCCTCCCCAAGCAATCTCAAAGCAACGTAGTTCATGACAGTACAGAACATTGTGATTGTTCTCTCGATCTGCAATCCCGCAGCCCCCATCTTCATTTTTCACTCAACTGATAAGGGCATCTCCTACGCCAACTCCCAAACCAGACATGGTATCGGTCCGCGGACTGAGGAGGACCAGTCCGTGGACACAAATGCGAGAGCAGGTCATCCATACAAATCTTCGGGTAAAATCTAATAATGCAGGAGTTAGATGAAACATACTTATTTCTCATCTAGATGAGAGCTAAACACATCTCTAAATCTAACTATCCAAAGGTGGTTTTTATCGGTGTCAGTGTTTGAACAGTCGATGCCACACATGGCACACCGGTACACCACGCATGCACTGGCCGTGAATCAACTAGTACAAGCTAGCACTCGTGACAAGCTAATAAAAGCCTGCAACTATACAATGCTTTGAGGTATGGTACCCGGCCGGTATCAAAATAACAGTCATTTGAATCCTATATACCCAAGAGATTGATCCCCATTACTTGATTTATCTAACCATACAAGCTATACACATCAACGGTATGCCCACGTCGGCATTTCTCTGCCCATCTCATTGGTTCTGCCGTGAGACATGCATGCCATCCTCAAACTGAGCGTATTAATCTCATGTGGTGAAATGTCCAGCCTTCCATTAACATCCCCATTACCCCTCGCACGAGCGGAAATAAACAAATATAGGAATTAAGGCCCTGTTTGGTTCATAAGTTCTAGGACTTTTTTTAGTCCCAACTTATAAGTCCCAAGTCCCTAAAAAGTCTCTATCTATTTGGTTCCTGGGACTTATAAGTCTCTATAAATATTACAACTATAAGTCCCTATAAGTCCCTCCTTGAGAGTCTTATTTAATAAGTCCCAAATCCTCACTTTAAGTCTCTATAAGTCTCTCCTGTTTGGTTTAGATGGGACTTATAGGAATTTATTTAAGTCCCTAGACCAATAAATCCCTGAAAACAAACATCCTCTAAAACAGGAAGGCAACTGAGCAGTCAGCATCTGAGCGGTCACCGGCCCGCTGCGTTTTTACCATCCGCACGTCATCTCTGTTTCTCAACACACTAATGTTTTGACCTTCCAGTGTTCTGCCATTTCCTCTTCCTCACGCGGCTCCTCTTACTTGGTCTTGATCATGGATTACAATAGCGCATCAAACCTCCGGCCGAATGATGCCCACCAGCTCCGCTACCTGCCTGGCGCAGTACCGTTGTTGAACATGAAGTAAGCTCCTTGCTCATGCCCAAGGCCTCGCCCTATGCAATAGACATGGTTACCATGCGCATGACGCTCCCGAGCTCCGCGGCACGAACGAGACACATTTGCTTGATGATGAGCGGCCGAATAGGTTCGACATGCAAAGGCGCCAGTAGCCCTGTGGCGCAAAGGCAAAGCCAGCCGACTCAGATGCGAGGTGGCGCGTGATGTCCATTAGCGGCTGCTCGGTGATTATACCCTCGAACTTGAGTATGTTGCCCACGACGTCGGCAAAGCTGACGACGAAGCAGTGGGTGGAGAAGCCCACGAGAAGGTAGATGGGGGGTCTGGGCATCACCTTCCACGTAGGCTCTTCAAGTTTAGAGATCAAGATCTGAACCTTCTCTTGCATAGAACATTCACATATTGTCCAGACTACAGAATCTTTCACTGGCGACTAAATGAACGCATCAGGTATCGATTTGGGCTTGTGGCTCAACTATTTTCCCTATCATATTGTTGCCTGATTTGTTGGCTTACTACTTTTCGATGTTGGAAATGATGATGACATACAAAATGTGTGTCTGTGTTATGATATGATAATTGGGTGTTTACCATATCGTTTGCATGCTTGTGAGTTAAGATATCCTTTAAATTATTCAATAAATTTACCTCATCCTGCATGTTTTGTAAACTGTATTGTACCAGGATGACTGTGCTATAGTTCTGGAAAGTAGGTGTCTGAGGTATTTTGCTACTGTCTAATTAGTCTTTTTGCAGTGATTCCTCGGATAAATCAGTTTATTGCATCATACATGGTTGATGGAATACTCAACGAGACAAAACTTGCTATCTGGAATCGATCTACCTTAATTATAGGCAGGTAACACTCAGAAAATACAAAACATGCATGACTTTTCATTTCCATTTTCGTTTTTTCTTCTAACTAGATAATGTATTGTAAGCTCCATCCGCGGAGCAATGCAATAACTCTTCAACTTAGATTTATAGAATGCACAAACAGGGCAGGATGCATGAATATCTTGCTGCTATTCGAATGGTAACATGCAAACTATCTCACTGTTCTGATTGCATTGTCGATCTTCATTGGATTGGTTTTTGTTCCGCAATATTTTAAGACTCAATTCTTAACCATTCCAGGTCCTCAAAAACTTCTTCCGATATATTATTTGTGTTATGGACCCTCTATATTTCCCATATGAATTGCATGAACCGTTGATGACCATTTTTTTCTCCATTGTTTTCAGAATACTCGTGATGCATCTATTGGACCTGTTCTTACCTATCAGGCATACCACGCTTCAAGCTACAAGCAAATATTACTACTACCAACAGAACTATATCTGCCCAGCCATTTTTATTCATACATATTTAGATACAATATGCAACTTAGTTTCTTTCTTTCTCATACTAACACTAACATAAAAGTCCCGCCGCGACGCGCGGGGTATTTTCTAGTTTTCATGAAAGATTCGCGCCCGTCTCATGATGCGATCTGCTCATCTTCGGCTATGGTATCTACATACTGCTGAGCGTTGGCTAATTCGAATTCTTCAGAATATATGAACTATCTATCACCTTCGTGTACATCATTTATGAATTGTGGTTCATCTCCGGCTCGGAGATATCTGAACTCCTTGGAGGCGCTGATCTGACAAAGCTAAAGCACTCCATAATGTCAAGCCGGCAAGTCGGGCACGTGGACGCCCTGCCGAACCACGGCTCGATGCACGGTGTATGGAAGGCATGGGAGCACGGCAGCCGGACGTTTTCCTTGTCGTCCTCAGCCTCCAAGCCCAACAAACATATGGCGCACACCTCATCAGGCTCACGGTCACGGCGGCGCTTTCGGCCACAGAGTGCCACAACTCCGGCGGGAGCCTTGGTTTCCGCGGGGGCGGCTTCTTTGCAAGCGAGGAGCAGCGCCTTGGCCTCATAGACCAGGGTTATACAGACCTGGGGTATCTTCAAGTATAAGTCGTAGCCAGGGACGACGCCCCCGGCGGCGACGATCTCGTCGATCTCACGGCCAATTGACTCAACGATCATCGTGGCCAGGTCAACGGGCGTTTGGCTTGAATCTGCAGCGTCGGCGGGGAGTTTGCACTCGCTTTCGTTGGTCAGCGCCACCGCAACGGTGAGCATGTCTCGGATGAGTTTGCCGGAGAGTTTGCTGCACTGGAAGACAGAGTGATCGAGGATCTTGAACTGTACGTCGAGCTTCCTGACGACTTGATTGGTCACGTCGACCGGCCGGCCCCTTGGCCCGAACCCGCGCGGCGCATGGGACAAGACCAGGCCGCCACGCAGGCGCAAGGTGCACGGCTGGTCGCTCGGCTTCTTGTCGCCGTTGAGGGCCACTTCTCCGCGGAAACGGAAGCGGACCTCCGACGCAGCCGCCGCCGGAGGCCACGGAGGCAGTGCTTCTCCTTCCATGGCCGCCGCTGCCGTACCTGCAGGCTGCAGCGGACGGGAAACAATGGAGGACGAGGAACCACTGACGATCTGATCTGCGTTGTTAGAATAAATCCGAGGTGTTCCGTCCATCTTTCAAGGACCAAGCAATCACACGAGCACGACACCGAGATTTGTTAACGAGGTTCACCGATATGGCTACATCTCCGGGGCATGACTACGGGCGCTACTCCCCGTGACACCGTCACAATACCGCACCCCGGCCGCCCGGGCGCCGGCACACGCCGCCGGCTTCCCCGCGTGCCTGTGTTATTATGTTGGCATAGGTTACATCGTGTGTCTACCCTCGCTATATATGAGAGGCCTAGGATACCCTGTCTACACACAGTCCAAAACCAAGTCCAACTGTAACCTACCTTGTACAATAATATTCGACATAATTCTAACAAACTCCACCTTGGCGAATATTCTCCACCACCTTGAATTCGTCCGTGCGTCGAACCTTCATGTACATTGGACTTGAGATACACCATGACCACCGCTGCTACTCCCAGACTCCATGTGACTCCACCTGCAACTGTAGTCCCTTCTTGTCTTCATCACAGTCAACACTCGAGCAAAAATTAAGTTCCTCGTTACTCTACTTTGTGCTCCCAACTTCCGGAGTATTCGCTCAACGCCATCACACACCGATCATTAATCTGCGTGAAAATGAACGACTCACATATTGGGTGTCACATATAAGAGTTACCTGAACTCAACATCACCGCTCTTTCATGACCGTCTGTCTGAAACTTGAAGGAATTTCACCATCGCTTTGTGTCACTGAGTCAAATTCACAGTTGTCTCATCCTTTTTTTTCCTGGATAGTCTCTGACATGTCCCATAGCTATAGCACTCCGCCTCCTTCTGCCTTGTCATCCGCACTTTGCCATGTGCACTGAACACCACAGAATATACGGCCATGTACTCTCTCAGCTTTTGACAATTTCAGACCCTCCGCCACTTTCTCAGATTCTCCATGGTCAACTCCTGTCCATCTTCCGGCACCGATAGACCCAGTCACCAACTTGAATCTGGTACTCGTCAACACTGCTTCAGCACCCTTGCACACTTTGTCTGACCACATGTCTGACCACCAGTGCCTTGGTCTGTCACTGTGTCCCGTGCTTACCGCACGCCTCGCCGCTATCACCGCGTCGAGCCTCTGCTGTCCTGGTCGAGTCTCCCGGGTAGCTAGCCCCCACTATCTCAACTCCCACTGCAGAGAACCACCGATCATCACCGACCGATGCCGAGTATCACGCCTCCATCAGACCACTGGTACCCAGTCCGATCCACGTATCTCTCGCTATCCCGCTGAAATAGGCTTCGACTCTCCGTTAACTTACGCCGTAGCCCCTCCATCAGCTCAGAGTGAAGTCTTCCGTCTGACTCCAGCTCCACCTTCAACATGACTCCATGGTGGTTGTACGTGCCACCCTCCCGCGCCCTGTCAACTCCAAACTCTCATGTGCACCGTCTTGAATCAACCCTGCGCCATAGTCTGTCGAAGCCGCACAAGCCCTCAAGCCTGCACCACGTGTTTCCACGCCCCAGAAGTCGGCCACCATCAGCATCACGCTCCTATGTCGTCATCGCTGAAATCACCGCCGTCTTCTGCTTTGACCGACATCCCCGTCGATCCATCAGACTGTCCAGTCCGACCCATCCGAAATTATCCGACTGCACCATGCTCCACCCTGCGCCATGTCCGCCTCGCACATCTGTGCATTGCCTTGACGCCCTGTGTATGCATGTTCCTGACAGGACACGCTCCAGACTCCTCCGAGCCTTATACGCATGTCGCTTGTCTTGATTTCCATTCAACCATCGTGCCGAACAATGTCGTCGCTGCATTCCTACCATCTTCAATCCATGTACCAAGCAAAGAATTCCAAAAGAAATAGCACCCGGAGCTTTCTTGTTTGCCCGTAGCAAGCCACCACACACAAGTTTCCTGAACTATTCTTTCCATCTTCACACACGTACTCAATCGATCCATGGCCATCAATGTTTACGCACTGGTGACAAGACAACACCAAGCGACACCCCTTGATCGCAGCGAAACGACATCTTTTTTTTCCTTTAACAAATCTCCCGCATATATACGTACAACCTCCTGCAGCTCCCAAGCCACGCATCGGACCTGGCCATGCAAAGTCTCACGTATTTGCAGCTTCTTCAGCGCATCTCTACGCAGCAATCGTACATCTCCCCAAGCTTCTCGCGCTGATCCCAGCTTCCTGCATGCCTGTGACAACCTCGTCATGTGCCCATGTGCTCCTTGCACCTGCGCGCCACACACCCTACCCGATGCCTCCGCTAGCAATAGTATGCACGTGAGCCAGGCCACGTCCACACGGGCCAACTCCTGCTGCACGCGCGCTAGGGTTGCACGCCTGCACCAATCGATCACGCTGTCGCCGCCGCAATTGCTCTTCCGATCTCGCCGAGTATGCGTGTACGTGTGCTGCTGCTTCCGTGCGCGCGATCTGCTGCCGCTTGTGCTGCCTCACGATTGCTTCCAACACGAAGAGAACTCCCGTCGCCCCATCGATCTTTCGAGTTGCAAGTCTCGACCATCGACTTCGACGAATTCTGCTTCACCTCTAGATCAATAGCTGCAACCTCAAATCGAACCTTGCTCATGATACCACTTGTTAGAATAAATCCGAGGTGTTCCGTCGATCTTTCGAGGACCAAGCAATCACACGAGCACGACACCGAGATTTGTTAACGAGGTTCACCGATATGGCTACATCCCCGGGGCATGACTACGGGCGCTACTCCCCGTGACACCGTCACAATACCGCACTCCGGCCGCCCGGGCGCCGGCACACGCCGCCGGCTCCCCCGCGTGCCCGTGTTATTATGTTGGCATAGATTACATCGTGTGTCTACCCTCGCTATATATGAGAGGCCTAGGATACAAGTGTCCTATTAGGACACAACTCCTACCCTGTCTACACACAGTCCAAAACCAAGTCCAACTGTAACCTACCTTGTACAATAATATTCGACATAATTCTAACATGCGTGAGAGGCTGCGTATGCCTCTTATGAAAGCGCGGGCACTGCGCAGACTAGGAAACGGATTGGTTTTTTTTAGGCAATGGAACTGGATTGGTGGCGGCTGCTTGCAGGACACGCTCATCATCATGGGCGACATGGTTTTTTTTTTTATCGAGTACTGGGTGACATGGGCCGTCATCATGGGCATGGCCTCCAACTAACAAGGTGGGCTTCTTCTTTCTTTTCCTCACAGGAGTTATGTGGCTCTTTGGACTATTCTACAGTAGTGGCGTAGAATTTATTCTTCGCACAAGCCTTCAATTTTTTTTATTCTTCGCACATGGGTCGTCTTCTAGTGTAGATAGTTGTGTTTTTTTCTCTGGGCTTTTTTGCATTTTTTCTGCTGGGTTTTCCTCAGGTTTTCTTCATTTCTGGTATAGTTTTCTATTTGTTTTTTCGATATTATTATTATTATTATTATTATTATTGGTGTTTTTAATTTGTATTTTCCCAATGTTCAGAATCAATTTTAAATTTGTCAACACATATTTCAAATTCTAGACCTTTTTTTAAAATTTTAATTTAAAAAAATCAGACACATTTTCGAAACGCTATGATTTAAAAAATAGAAATATTTATAAATTCATGTACATTTTTTAAATTTATGTGAACATTTTTAAAATCTGAATTTTACACCAACCGAACTAGACTTGCCGTGGGCCGCTGCGCTCGTCAACTAAAGGTGTTGTGGTGCTACACGACTGAAGGTGCGGCTCATGAAACACCTTGTGTTCTTGGCCACGGCCACCATGAGCGTGTGAAGGTGTAGTTCGGGCCACCATGAGCGTGTGAAGGTGTAGTTCGGGAAGCCCAGGAGGCCGTCGAGCATCCTCACCTTGATAGAAGGCAGCGAGCAGGCCCTGCCTGGCGTCCACACGGTCGATGCGGTGGTGCTGTCGAATGTACAAAAGGTGTTTGTTGAAATGCCAAATAGAGAGAGGAGAATGCCGACATGTGGGCCCCACCTGTCATAACAGTTAAATTAGTGGTCAAAATAAATGAAGTTGACTTTCTGACCACGCAAGACCTGAAGGGTGGGTCCATAAATTGTAATCCCTCCGTCCGGTAATACTTGTTGAAGAAATGAATGTATCTAGATGTATTTTAGTTCTAGATACGTCTATTTTACTCATATTTGCGACGAGTAATTTCGGACAGAGGAAATACATATGTCCTTTTTCTAAACGAGAGATAAATTTTTATTTGCGCCGTTGATCTGTCTCAAAAATTGCAAACTTCTAAAACAGAAGAACACATCAGAAAGGAAATAAAGAAAAATTATATTGTAAAACTAAAATTTGACCGTGGTCAAACTATCTAGGATCTTTGAACTACATCAGATAACTTGTGATCTCGATTTATAAATCTTAGTAAGACAGTAAAAACCATTATTTTAAATAGCCGGTTATAGCCCGCCTCGCTATAGCCTTTTAAGCAGGGTATTGCTGAATGATCTCACGTACAAAATAGCCCGCGGTAGCTTCTCTATATTTGAAGGCCTGCTATTTAGTATATCCCGCTATTTAAAATACTGGTAAAAACAGAGAAGTACCAAAGCTAGCCGGCAACTTACCTCCCTATATATAATCATCTTGACTTTATTTCAGCACAATTCTTGATCCAGAGACATCAATACAGTCGAATTGGTCGACATATGAATATCAACATCTCGTTAATTATTCTGTCAAACCCACAAGATATATAATTACATCTATTTCTTGCATGGAGGTAGGGGAGCACCGCAGAGGCACTTGTTGTGCTGGAAGCTGTAGAGATCGAACCTCGCCATGTTCCCGCCGGTCGGCACGCGGCCGCAGAGCTTATTGTAGCTGACGTTGAAGAAATTCAGGTTGGCGGCGCTCGCGACCTGCGCCGGGATGCTGCCATGGATGGCATTGTGGCTCAGGTCGACGGTGTAGATCTACTCCGGGGGCACCACGGCTGATAGGTCGAAATTGAAGTCGTTGCGGGACAGGTCCATGTATTGCAACTCCTTCCCGCGGCCGAAGAGGCCCGACGCGTCGCCGGTCAGGGCGTTGCGCGACAGATCGAGGTGCGCGAAGTTCACGGCGGCGAAGCCGGCCGGGAGGGGGCCCGTGAGGTTGTTGTGCGACAGCCAGAGGTAGACCTAGTCCGCAGACTTGCTGAGGAACATCGGGATGGCTCTCGTGAGGCGGTTGCGGCTGAGGTTGATGCCGGACAGGTTGGGGATGGCCCCCAGCGATGCCGGGATGGCCTCGGTGAGCGAGTTGAAGGAGGGCTCGAGGAAGGTGAGCTTCTTGAGCGCGCCCAGGAAGGATGGAACGGGCCCCGACACGGCCGTCCAGGAGATGCAGAGGCTCGAGAGGTTGGAGAGCTTGCCGATCGCCGGTGGTATAGGGCCCGAAAGCAATGGGAGGTGGCGCAGGGTGAGGTCCTGCAAGTGGGGGAGGCCAGCGAGGGCGCTAGCGATGGTGCCCGTGGTGTTGGCGTCCTGGAAGACGGCGAGGCTGACTACTCGGCCGGTGAAGTGGCCGCAGGAGACGCCGTTCCAGTCACAGCAGGGGCGATCGGGTATCCACCCCGACAAGAGGTAGGGCTCCCCGAGGGCGGTCTTGACGGCGAGCAACGCTGCCTTGTCGCCCGGGTGGCAGTCCTTTTAGGTCAGGTCCGGAGAGGGCTCGGTGTTGGCCGGGCCGGCGAGGACTAGGAGAGAGCAGAAGAGGAGGACGAGCAGGACGTGTGAGTGCATCCTCATCTTGTCGGCTGTGTGTGGCTTTGATGTGATTTGAGTCCACTTCCGTGTGCTGCGCCCAGAGTCTCTGCGTGCTGCACCCAGAGCCTCTGTGTGCACCATGGTGCATATATGTACATGTTGAACATGTGTACACCTAGGTCTGGGTTTTCTATGCCGCACCCGTAGTGTTTCTCTTCCTCTGTATTTACTTGTATCTTGGAAGACAAGACATCAGTCGCACCCCTTGTACCTAGTGCACGATCAATCATTATCGATGCATTAAACCATGCTCTACATGGTATCTATCACAAATCGATCCTCTCCCGCTTCCGCCTAACCCTAGCCGCCGCCGCCTCCGCACGCTGCGCCTACTCTCTCGCGCCACGTTCTCGCCTCAATCCCAATCGCCGCTAGCCGCCAGAAACCCAACACCCGCCGCCCGCTCCTGCGTCCCGCACACCGCCTGCTACTGCATGCCGCAAGCCGCTCGCCCAGCCTCGATCCCAATCGCCGCTCGTCCCGCCAGCTGCCCGCTCCTGCATCCCGCAAGCCGCTGTGTCCCGCAAGCCGCCCGTCACCCGCGCCGCATCACCTCGCCACGGCGTTTGCTACCCCGCTGCCCGCTGCACATCGCCTCGCTGCATCGCGCCGCTCGCATTCCCGCATCGCAGATCGCTTGCATCGTCGTGTCGCACCACAGCCGAATCGTCATGCCTTCCTCTGCTTCCTCTTATTCCAACCCTTTTGCCGGGTCGGACCCTACTGACATCCGCGACATCAACATCCATGACCGCGTCCCCGTCTTTCTCGATGCCACCGACGGCACGTACTTCGCGTGGAAGACGTACTTCTTGTTGCTCTTCTGCGAGAACAACCTCATGGATTACGTTGACGGATCCGTCGACTCCCGCGCCATGGTGGGCGACTCTGAGTGGACCGCGATCGACGCCACCATCTCGAAGGACCTGTTTCACACCGTTGTGAGCGATGGTGATGACGCCCGCGCCGTGTGGGTCAAGCTCAACGGCCTCTTCACCGACAACAAGCTTTAGTGCCGCGTTTTTTTGCAGCAGAAATTTTTTGACTGTTATTAGGATGATCAATCTATCGATGACTACTGCCACCGCCTGAAGACGTTGGTGGATGAGCTCCGTGACATTGGCGCCAAGGTTGATGATGACCTCCTCCTCAGCACGCTCACCGCCGGCCTCAACGAGGACTTCGCTAACGTCGCCTCCAACCTCTCCCTCATACCGTAGCCCTCCTTCCCCAAGTTCGTGGCATACTTGCGGTTGGAGGAGCGCCGGATGAAGGGGGTCAAGAAGCGTGTGCAGCACCACGCCCTCGTCACCGGCACCTCGCGTGGTGCCCCTCCACCGGCCACCCCGCCCGTGCCTGCACTCCGTCACCAGCTGGCGCCCCCCGTGTCCCCGGGGTTTTACCCCCTCCCACTTGCGCCCCCGCCCCACCCGCTACCCCCAGCAGCCGCAGCAACCGCCGCGGGGGCGGTCGCAAACAGGCACAGGGGGGCCCTCGTCAGCAGCAGCAGCAGGCCACCCCGCCCTGGACTTACGGCACCAACCCATGGACGGGCGTCGTCCATGCGTACTCGATGCTGGTTCCTCGGGCTCCAGCTCTGGGCATCCTTGGGCCTCGGCCGGCGAGCCACCAGGCGCTCTTCACTGCGCAGAATGGCGACCCCCTATAGCGGCTATGGCGCCGCGCCCGCGCCCGCCTACGGCGCCGCGCCTGCCTATGGCGCCTACGGCGGGTTTTACCCTCCTCAGGTGCCGCCACCGTGGGACCCGGCTCTTCTCGCTGCCCTGCACTCCGCCCCGTCATCGAGTTCCTATGGTGGTGGTGGTGACTGGTACATGGACTCGGGCGCCACTGCTCACATGACTGCTCATCCTGATGAAGCTATGTACTTAGGGTAGGGGCATGGACCTGTCCTAGGAGCCCTACCCAAGGACATCCCTAGAATAAGTCACCTTTCAATCGACTTGAAAGTATTCCACTCGACGGATTCAACACACTCGGCCAGGAAGCCATCACTCGACCACGAAGCCAATCACTCGACTGACAGGAGATCTAAAGTCACCCCGCAGGCAAACGGTTGGCTATTAAGTAGTCTTTATGGTCATCATAGCACTTTATTAGGGACGTTACCAGTAACGCCCAGTCTTAATGTATTTTAACCCCGCATTACTGAGAGCCGGAGGGGTCTGGCGAACTCTATATAAGCCGCCCCGTCCTCAGTAGCAAGGGTTCGCACCCCTGTTATTCACACACCTATAATCCAATCGACCTCCTCGGGGCACCGAGACGTAGGGCTGTTACTTCCTCCGCGAAGGGCCTGAACTCGTACATCCTAGTGTGTTTACAACTTCTCCATAGCTGAGATCTAGCCTCTCCATACACACCCCCCTACATCATTGTCAGAGTTAGAACCACGACAGTTGGCACCCACCTTGGGGCAGGAATCTTAGCGCCTAGTTGGAGAAGTTGCGATTTTTCCGATCACTTTGATCATGGTTTTGTGCGGAGTCTTGGTGGAGGGCCGCAAGATCCGTCTCGGCGCGCTCACGTTCATCGCCGACGACTCCACTTGGCTTCAGGAGGCTCCACTCGACATCGACGCGCTCCCCGTCCGTGGTGCGACGCACTTCCGCGCATGCGTTCGTGGCGTCCTCCTGCGGCAGCCGTCGACCCAGTATCAGTCGGCCCCCGTGTCGCCTCCCCGCCCTGTCTCCCACCGGCGCAAGCGCTCTGGTCGGTCGAGACTTCAGAGGTGGGTGAGGCACCCCGTGGCTCGCCAGTCGGCCGCCCCACAAGTCACGGCAATCAAGCCCGACGAATCCCTCTACGGCCTGTTCGACTGGCTCCGCGGAGACCGCATCCGAGTGCGACAGCAGCGACCCAGCGGCTGAGGTTCTGGCAGTCGATGGAACACACAGTCCTCCCGGTTTCCCTCGCACTGATGGAGGCGCGGGTGGGGGCGACCCATCGCATCCCCACGATGAGTATCTCCCCGAACCTCTCACGTCACTACAGTGAGAGGAGCTTCGCCGCCGGAACATGGACGCACTCCACACTCCTATCGTCGGAGAAACCCCTGAGGCCCGGGCCTTGGAGGACGCACGCTTGGCTAACTTGGCCGAGCGCACTCGACTGGAAAATCTCCAGCGAATACTCGACGAGCAAGCGCGTCAGCGAGCTCCCGAGTCCAGTCGATGTCAGCTCTTCCCGCCGACACAGGTATATCGAACCCCAGTTCAGAATTTGGCCGCCGCGGCCCGTATAGCAGAATTGATTCAGCCCTCCCAGTCAGAGGCTGGCAGGGGCTTGTTGCAGATCAGAGGTTGCTCCGGGTGGCGGGAAACTAGAATTCCGCTGTTTCTCAGTCACGGAATAGGATCCATAGTCGATCCGTTGCAACAGATACAGTCCAGTCGGCTCACAGCTCGAGATCGCCCCCGAGGCGTGAGGGACGTGGAGACCGGCACGATCAGTACAGAAGAAATGAGCAGTATGACCACCGATCCGATCGTGATGATCGACGTCGAGTGCCAACCCCTCCCCCGAGGAGTGGGTCATATGCGCCTCGACAGCGAGATGACAGACGCCCTCATAGTGTAGGGTGGTGGATTCCAGTCGACCCTAGGGACCCAGGCTTTGATGCAAGATCCATCCTCGTTCAGGGTTTGGTTGACAGGAACAGAGCTCATCGAGAAGGCCACGACAGAGATGCGCCTACCAGCAGCAGGATACATGTTTCAGGGCCAGAGTGTTTCAGTCGAGCCATCAGAGCCGCAGTGATTCCTCCCAACTTCAGGTTGGCGACGGGAGTCAACAAGTTCACCGGTGAGTCTAAACCTGACACTTGGCTCGAAGATTACAGAGTGGTTGTACAGATTGGTGGTGGCAATGATGAGGTGGCTATGAAGCATTTGCCTCTCATGTTAGAGGGCTCAGCCAGAGCGTGGCTAAATCAGTTGGCGCCCAGCAGCATCTACACTTGGGAGGACCTCTCCTGAGTGTTTGTCACAACCTTTGAGGGAACATGCAAGCGACCTGCAGGCCTTACAGAATTGCGGTCTTGCGTGCAGAAACCGAATGAAACTCTGAGGGATTACATCCAGAGGTGGATCACATTGCATCACACAGTTGAGAATGTACCAGATCATCAAGCAGTTTGTGCCTTTAAGGAAGGCGTTAAATACAGGGAATTGAATCTGAAGTTCGGTCGAACTGGAGAGATGTCTCTGAATCGGATAATGGAGATTGCCACCAAATACGCTAATGGTGAAGACGAAGATCGACTCCGGAGTGGCAAGCACAAGGCAGCCGCCCAAGAAACCGGGGGAAACTACAGTCGGAAACAGAAGCGAAAGGCCGAGCCAGCCGCTTGTTGGGGAACGTAGTAATTTCAAAAATTTTCCTACGCACACGCAAGATCATGGTGATGCATAGCAACGAGGGGGAGAGTCTGATCTACGTACCCTTGTAGATCGAAGCGGAAGCATTATATCAATGCTATTGATGTAGTCGAACGTCTTCACGATCTGACCGATCCAAGTACCGAAAGCACGGCAGCTCCGAGTTCTGCACACGTACGGCTCGGTGACGTCCTCGCCTTCTCGATCCAGCAAGAGGGGCGAAGTAGTAGATGAGTTCCGGCAGCACGACGGCGTGGTGACGGTGTTGGTGAAGAACAATCTCCGCAGGGCTTCGCCTAAGCACTACGAAAACTATGACGGAGGATAAACTAGAGGGGACGGGGTTGCCGGCACACGGCTTGGTGTTTCTTGATGTGTCTTTGGTGCTAGCCCTGCCCCTCTATTTATATGTTGAGCCCTGGGGTCGAAACTTGGAGTAAAAGCCTCCACAAAGTCGGTTTCACCCGAAAGGCAAGAGTCCTTCTCGGACTCCAGGGCCAGACGCCAGGGTTCCCGGCGTCTGGACCCAGACGCCAGGGATCCTGGCGTCTGGCCCCTGGACTCCGCAAAACTTCCTTTTGCGCTTTCCAAAAACCTTGTGGGCTTTCCCCTTTGGCCCAAATAAAGTGTTCTCGTACCCAAACACTTCGGGAAACATCCGGAACCCCTTCCAGTGATTTCCGGAACCCTTCCGGTGACCAAACACTATTATCCCATATATCAAACTTTATCTTCGGACCATTCCGGAGTTCTTCGTCATGTCCGTGATCTCATCCCGAACTCCGAACAACATTCGGTTACCAACATACATAACTCACATAGTACTATATCGTCAACGAACGTTAAGCGTGCGGACCCTACTGGTTCGAGAACAATGTAGACATGACCGAGACACCTCTCTAGTCAATAACCAATAGCGGGACCTGGATGCCCATATTGGCTCCTACATATTCTACGAATATCTTTATCAGTCAGACCGCATAACAACATACGTTGTTCCCTTTGTCATCGGTATGTTACTTTCCCGAGATTCAATCGTCGGTATCCAATACCTAGTTCAATCTCGTTACCGGCAAGTCTCTTTACTCGTTCCATAATACATCATCTTGCAACTAACTCATTAGTTGTAATGCTTGCAAGGCTTATGTGATGTGCATTACCGAGAGGGCCCAGAGATACCTCTCCGACAATCGGAGTGACAAATCCTAATCTCGAAATACGCCAACCCAACATCTACCTTTGGAGACACCTGTAATGCTCCTTTATAATCACCCAGTTACGTTGTGACGTTTGGTAGCACCCAAAGTGTTCCTCCGGCAAACGGAAGTTGCATAATCTCATAGTCATAGGAACATGTATAAGTCATGAAGAAAGCAATAGCAACATACTAAACGATCGGGTGCTAAGCTAATGGAATGGGTCATGTCAATCAGATCATTCAACCAATGATGTGACCTCGTTAATCAAATAACAACACCTTGTTCATGGTTAGGAAACATAACCATCTTTGATTAACGAGCTAGTCAAGTAGAGGCATACTAGTGACACTAAGTTTGATTTCTATGTCAACAATGCTCTGCATGGAGCTACTCTAGCTAATTGCTCCCACTTTCAATATGTATCTAGACCGAGACTTAGAGTCATCTAGATTAGTGTCAAAACTTGCATCGGCGTAACCCTTTACGACGAACCTTTTGTCACGTCCATAATCGAGAAACATATCCTTATTTCACTAAGGATAATTCTGACTGCTGTCCAGTGATCTACTCCTAGATCACTATTGTACTCCCTTGCCAAATCAGTGCAGGGTATATAATATACAGCATGACATACTTTATAGAACCTATGGCCAAGGCATAGGGAATGACTTTCATTCTCTTTCTATCTTCTGCCGTGGTCGGGCTTTGAGTCTTACTCAACTTCACACCTTGTAATACAGGCAAGAACTCTTTCTTTGACTGCTCCATTTTAAACTACTTCAAAATCTTGTCAAGGTATGTACTTATTGAAAAAAAACTTATCAAGCGTCTTGATCTATCTCTATAGATCTTGATGCTCAATATGTAAGCAACTTCACCGAGGTCCTTCTTCGAAAAACTCCTTTCAAATACTCCTTTATGCTTTGCAGAATAATTCTACATTATTTCCGATCAACAATATGTTATTTACATATACTTATCAGAAATGTTGTAGTGCTCCCACTCACTTTCTTGTAAATACAGACTTCATCGCAAGTCTGTATAAAACTATATGCTTTGATCAACTTATCAAAGCGTATATTCCAACTCCGAGATGCTTGCACCAGTCCATAGATGGATCGCTGGAGCTTGCATATTTTGTTAGCACCTTTAGGATTGACAAATCCTACTAGTTGCATCATATACAACTCTTCTTTAAGAAATCCATTAAGGAATGCAGTTTTGTTTATCCATTTGCCAGATTTCAGAAAATGCAGCAATTGCTAACATGATTCGGACAGACTCAAGCATAGGTACGAGTGAGAAACTCTCATCGTAGTCAACACTTTGAACTTTGTCAAAAACCTTTTTCGACAAGTCTAGCTTTGTGGATAGTAACACTACTATCAACGTCCGTCTTCCTCTTGAAGATCCATTTACTTGCTGATCATTGGGCAAGTCAATCAAAGTCATACTTTGTTCTCATACATGGATCTCATCTCAGATTTCATGGCGTCAAGCCATTTCGCGGAATCTGGGCTCACCATCGCTTCTTCATAGTTCGTAGGTTCGTCATGGTCTAGTAACATAACCTCCAAAACAGGATTACCATACCACTCTGGTGCAGATCTTATTATGGTTAACCTACGAGGTTCGGTAGTAACTTGATCCAAAGTTTCATGATCATCATCATTAACTTCCTCACTAATCGGTGTAGGCATCACTGGAACTGATTTCTGTGATGAACTACTTTCCAATTCGGGAGAAGGTACAATTACCTTATCAAGTTCTCTTTTCCTCCCACTCACTTCTTTCGAGAGAAACTTCTTCTCTAGAAAGTATCCATTCTCAGCAACGAATGTCTTGCCTTCGAATCTGTGATAGAAGGTGTACCCAACTATCTCCTTTGGGTATCCTATGAAGACACATTTCTCCGATTTGGGTTTGAGCTTATCATGATGAAACTTTTTCTTATAAGCATCGCAACCCCAAACTTTAAGAAACGACAACTTTGGTTTCTTGCCAAACCATAGTTCATATTGTGTCGTCTCAACAGACTTAGATGGTGCCCCTTTTTAATGTGAATGCAGCTGTCTCTAATGCATGATCCCAAAACGATATTGGTAAATCTGTAAGAAACATCATAGATTGTACTATATCCAATAAAGTATGGTTATGATGTTCGGACACACTATTACACTATGGTGTTCCAGGTGGCGTGAGTAGTGAAACTATTTCACATTGTTTTAATTGAAGGCCAAACTCGTAACTCAAATATTTTACCTCTGCGATCATATCGTAGAAACTTTTATTTTCTTGTCACGATGATTTTCCACTTCACTCTGAAATTCTTTGAACTGTTCAAATGTTTCAGACTTATGTTTCATCAAGTAGATATCCCCATATCTGCTCAAATCATCTGTGAAGGTTAGAAAATAATGATACCTGCTACAAGCCTTAATATTCATCGGACCACATACATCAGTATATATGATTTCCAACAAATCTGTTGCTTGCTTCATTGTTCTGGAGAACAGCGTTTTAGTCATCTTGCCCATAAGGCATGGTTCGCAAGCATCAAGTGATTCATAATCAAGTGATTCCAAAAGCCCATCAGCATGGAGTTTCTTCATGCGCTTTACACCAATATGACTTAAACGGCAGTGCCACAAATAAGTTGTACTATCATTATTAACTTTGCATCTTTTGGTTTCAATATTATGAATATGTGTATCACTACGATCGAGATCCAACGAACTTGTTTCATTGGGTGTATGACCATCGAAGGTTTTATTCATGTAAATAGAACAACAATTATTCTCTGACTTTTAATGTATAACCGTATTGCAATAAACATGATCAAATCATATTCATGCTCAACACAAAAACCAAATAACAGTTATTCAGGTTCAACACTAATCCCGAAAGTATAGGGAGTGTGCGATGATGATCATATCAATCTTGGAACCACTTCCAACACACATCGTCACTTCACCCGTAACTAGTCTCTTGTTCATTCTGCAACTCCCGTTTCGAGTTACTAATCTTAGCAACTGAACTAGTATCAAATACTGAGGGGTTGCTATAAACACTAGTAAAGTACACATCAATAACATGTATATCAAATATACTTATGTTCACTTTGCCATCCTTCTTATCCGCCAATCACTTGGGGTAGTTCTACTTCCAGTGACCAGTCCCTTTGCAGTAGAAGCACTTAGTCTCAAGCTTAGGATCAGACTTGGGCTTCTTCACTTGAGCAGCAACTTGCTTGCCGTTCTTCTTGAAGTTCCCCTTCTTCCCTTTGCCCCTTTCTTGAAACTAGTGGTCTTGTCAACCATCAACGCTTGATGTTTTTCTTGGTTTCTACCTTCATTGATTTCAGCATCACGAAGAGCTTGGGAGTTGTTTCCGTTATCCCTTGCATATTATAGTTCATCACGAAGTTCTACTAACTTGGTGATGGTGACTAGAGAATTCTGTCAATCACTATCTTATCTGGAAGATTAACTCCCACTTGATTCAAGCGATTGTAGTACCCAGACAATCTGAGCACATGCTCACTAGTTGAGCGATTCTCCTCCATCTTTTAGCTATAGAACTTGTTGGAGACTTCATATCTCTCAATTCGGGTATTTGCTTGAAATATTAACTTCAACTCCTGGAACATCTCATATGGTCCATGACGTTCAAAACGTCTTTGAAGTCCCGATTCTAAGCCGTTAGGCATGGTGCACTAAACTATCAAGTAGTCATTATATTGAGCTAGCCAAACGTTCATAACGTCTGTTTCTGCTCCTGCAATAGGTCTGTCACCTAGCGGTGCATCAAGGACATAATTTTTCTGTGCAGCAATGAGGATAAACCTCAGATCACGGATCCAATCCGCATCATTGCTACTAACATCTTTCAACACAATTTTCTCTAGGAACATATCAAAATAAACACAGGGAAGCAACAACGCGAGCTATTGATCTACAACATAATTTGCAAAATACTACCAGGACTAAGTTCATGATAAATTTAAGTTCAATTTAATCATATTACTTAAGAACTCCCACTTAGATAGACATCCCTCTAATCCTCTAAGTGATCACGTGATCCAAATCAACTAAACCATGTCCGGTCATCACGTGAGATGGAGTAGTTTCATTGGTGAACATCACTATGTTGATCATATCTACTATATGATTCACGCTCGACCTTTCGGTCTCCGTGTTCCGAGGCCATATCTTCATATGCTAGGCTCGTCAAGTTTAACCTGAGTATTCTGCGTGTGCAAAACTGGCTTGCACCCATTGTAGATGGACGTAGAGCTTATCACACCCGATCATCACGTGGTGTCTGGGCACGACGAACTTTGGCAACGGTGCATACTCAGGGAGAACACTTCTTGATAATTTAGTGAGAGATCATCTTATAATGCTACCGTCAATCAAAGCAAGATAAGATGCATAAAAGATAAACATCACATGTAATCAATATAAGTGATATGATATGGCCATCATCATCTTGTGTTTGTGATCTCCATCTCTGAAGCACCGTCATGATCACCATCGTCACCGGCGCGACACCTTGATCTCCATCGTAGCATCGTTGTCGTCTCGTCAATCTTATGCTTCTACGACTATCGCTACCTCTTAGTGATAAAGTAAAGCATTACAGGGCGATTGCATTACATACAATAAAGCGACAACCATATGGCTCCTGCCAGTTGCCGATAACCCGGTTACAAAACATGATCATCTCATACAATAAAATTTAGCATCATGTCTTGACCATATCACATCACAGCATGCCCTGCAAAAACAAGTTAGACGTCCTCTACTTTGTTGTTGCAAGTTTTACGTGGCTGCTACGGGCTTAAGCAAGAACCAATCTTACCAACGCATCAAAACCACAACGATAGTTTGTCAAGTTGATGCCGTTTTAACCTTCGCAAGGACCGGGCGTAGCCACACTCGGTTCAACTAAAGTTGGAGAAACTGACACCCGCCAGCCACCTGTGTGCAAAGCACGTCGGGAGAACCGGTCTCGCGTAAGCGTACGCCTAATGTCGGTCCAGGCCGCTTCATCCAACAATACTGCCGAACCAAAGTATGACATGCTGGTAGGCAGTATGACTTATATCGCCCACAACTCACTTGTGTTCTACTCGTGCATATAATATCAAACCATAAAACCTAGGCTCGGATGCCACTGTTGGGGAACATAGTAATTTCAAAAAATTTCCTACGCACACGCAAGATCATGGTGATGCATAACAACGAAGGGGAGAGTCTGATCTACGTACCCTTGTAGATCGAAGCGGAAGCGTTATATCAATGCGGTTGATGTAGTCGAACGTCTTCACAATCCGACCGATCCAAGTACCGAAAGCACGGCACCTCCGAGTTCTGCACACGTACAGCTCGGTGACGTCCTCGCCTTCTCGATCCAGCAAGAGGGGCGAAGTAGTAGATGAGTTCCGGCAGCACGATGGCGTGGTGACGGTGTTGGTGAAGAACAATCTCCGCAGGGCTTCGCCTAAGCACTACGAAAACTATGACGGAGGATAAACTAGAGGGGACGGGGTTGCCGGCACACGGTTTGGTGTTTCTTGATGTGTCTTTGGTGCTAGCCCTGCCCCTCTATTTATATGTTGAGCCCTGGGGTCGAAACTTGGAGTAAAAGCCTCCACAAAGTCGGTTTCACCCGAAAGGCAAGAGTCCTTCTCGGACTCCAGGGCCAGACGCCAGGGTTCCCGGCGTCTGGACTCAGACGCCAGGGATCCTGGCGTCTGGCCCCTGGACTCCGCAAAACTTCCTTTTGCGCTTTCCAAAAACCTTGTGGGCTTTCCCCTTTGGCCCAAATAAAGTGTTCTCATACACAAACACTTCGGGAAACATCCGGAACCCCTTCCGGTGATTTCCGGAACCCTTCCGATGACCAAACACTATTATCCCATATATCAAACTTTATCTCCGGACCATTCCGGAGTTCTTCGTCATGTCCGTGATCTCATCCCGGACTCCGAACAACATTCGGTTACCAACATACATAACTCACATAGTACTATATCGTCAACGAACGTTAAGCGTGCGGACCCTACGGGTTCTAGAACAATGTAGACATGACCGAGACACCTCTCTGGTCAATAACCAATAGCGGGACCTGGATGCCCATATTGGCTCCTACATATTCTACGAAGATCTTTATCGGTCAGACCGCATAACAACATACGTTGTTCCCTTTGTCATCGGTATGTTACTTGCCCGAGATTCGATCGTCGGTATCCAATACCTAGTTCAATCTCGTTACCGGCAAGTCTCTTTACTCGTTCTGTAATACATCATCTTGCAACTAACTCATTCGTTGTAATGCTTGCAAGACTTATGTGATGTGCATTACCGAGAGGGCCCAGAGATACCTCTCCGACAATCGGAGTGACAAATCCTAATCTCGAAATACGCCAACCCAACATCTACCTTTGGAGACACCTGTAATGCTCCTTTATAATCACCCAGTTACATTGTGACGTTTGGTAGCACCCAAAGTGTTCCTCCGGCAAACGGGAGTTGCATAATCTCGTAGTCATAGGAACATGTATAAGTCATGAAGAAAGCAATAGCAACATACTAAACGATCGGGTGCTAAGCTAATGGAATGGGTCATGTCAATCAGATCATTCAACCAATGATGTGACCTCGTTAATCAAATAACAACACCTTGTTCATGGTTAGGAAACATAACCATCTTTGATTAACGAGCTAGTCAAGTAGAGGCATACTAGTGACACTAAGTTTGTCTATGTATTCACACATGTATTATGTTTCCGGTTAATACAATTCTAGCATGAATAATAAACATTTATCATGATATAAGGAAATAAATAATAACTTTATTATTGCCTCTAGGGCATATTTCCTTCACCGCTCCCGGGGAGGCCCTTGCCGTAACCCAGGGAAAATTTAAGGGAAAACCCAAGGGGCCCTGGAAGCCCAAGAAAGTCAAGGATCAAGATGGAAATGATGTTTTGGATCTGCCATGTCACATCCACACCAAGAAAGATGAAGAGGGTAATCTTATTTACCCAAAGCATACCACTCGACAGTGCCGGCTCCTGATCCAGCAGTTTCAGGGCAAGCAGTCCAAAGATAAGGAAAAAGAGTCGGACAATGTTGAGGACAAGGAAGATAGTGACGATGGATACCCCCAAGTCAATTCCACCCTGATGATTTTTGCTGATGTCGAAAGCAAAAGTCAACTGAAAGTCATTAACCGTGAGGTGAATATGGTTGCTCCGGCAACACCCAGTTATCTGAAGTGGTCTCAGACTGCCATCACATTCGACCAGTCTGATCACCCTACGCACATTGCCACCCCTGGGAGGCAAGCTTTGGTAGTCGACCCAGTTGTCGAAGGCACTCGACTGACCAAAGTCCTGATGGATGGTGGCAGTGGCCTGAACATATTATACGCAGAAACATTGAAAGGGATGGGCATTCCGATGTCCAGGCTCAGTACCAGTAACATGAGCTTCCACGGAGTCATTCCCGGGAAGAAAGCCGAATCACTCGGCCAGATTGCTCTTGATGCGGTTTTCGGCGATTCAAAGAATTACCGCAAGGAAAAGTTGACATTCGAGGTTGTAGACTTCCAAAGCGCTTATCATGCCATTTTGGGCAGGCCAGCTTATGCACGCTTCATGGATCGACCGTGTTACGTGTACCTCAAACTGAAGATGCCTGGCCCCAGAGGTGTGATCACTGTTACAGGTAATCAAAAGAAAGCAGAAGAGTGTTTTCAGAAAGGCTCAAAGATCGTTGATGCTCAGATAGCAGTGGTCGAGCTGCGAGAGTACCAGAAGACCGCCGATCCGAGTGAATTGTTGCGAGCCAAGAAGCCTGCTTCAGAGTCAGCTTTTCAGTCATCCGGCGAAACAAAGCCAGCCCACATTCACCCGACCGACCCCAATGCTGCCCCGACTCACATCTCAACGACGCTCGACTCCAAATAGGAAGAAGCGCTCGTCCAGCTCCTCCATGAGAACTGGGACATCTTCGCATGGAAACCCTCTAACATGCCTGGAGTTCCCAGAGAGCTGGCTGAGCACCGTCTACGAGTCGACCCAAAATTCAAGCCTGTGAAAGAACATCTCCGACGGTCCGCCATCCAGAAGAAGAAAGCTATTGGCAAGGAGGTGGCTCGGCTCTTAGCAGCGGAGTTCATCCGAGAGATTTACCACTCCGAGTGGCTCGCCAATGTCGTCATGGTCCCCAAGAAGGACAAGTCACTTCGCATGTGCATTGATTTTAAACATATCAATCAGGCCTGCCCGAAAGATCATTTTCCTCTCCCTCGCATCGATCAAATAGTCAACTCGACCGCGGGGTGCGAGAGGTTGTCTTTTCTAGACGCCTATTCCGGGTACCATCAGATCCATCTATATGGACCCGACGAGATCAAAATAGCTTTCATCACTCCATTCAGATGCTTCTGTTATGTCACCATGCCGTTCGGCCTCAAGAATGCCGGAGCCACGTTCATGAGGATGATTCAGAAGTGTTTACTCACTCAAATCAGTCGGAATGTGGAGGCATACATGGATGATATTGTGGTCAAGTCACGGAAAGGTTCCGACTTGCGGACTGACCTTGCCGAAACCTTTGCCAACCTCAGGAGGTATGATATCAAGCTCAATCCATCAAAGTGCACATTCGGAGTTCCAGGTGGAAAGTTACTCAGTTTTCTCGTTTCCGAACGGGGGATCGACGCCAACCTTGAAAAAGTTGGTACCATACTCCGGATGAAGCGTCCTGTGCGTGTGCACGATGTCCAAAAGCTTACAGGTTGCTTGGCCGCTCTAAGTCGATTCATTTCTCGTCTCGGTGAAAAGGCGTTGCCTCTTTACCGACTGATGAAGAAGTCTGACAAGTTCGAGTGGACTCCAGAAGCTGATGCAGCATTTGCAGAGCTCAAAGCTCTGCTCTCCACCCAACCGGTGCTTGCTGCCCCAATCAGCAAAGAGCCTCTGCTGCTTTACATTGCAGCCACAGGACAAGTTGTCAGTACAGTACTTACGGTCGAGCGGGAAGAAGAAGGAAAGGCCTTCAGAGTTCAGCGCCCAGTATACTATGTGTCTGAAGTTTTGACCCCTTCAAAACAAAGATATCCTCATTACCAGAAGCTTGTATATGGGATTTATATGACCACGAAGAAGGTTGCACATTACTTCTCTGACCACTCCATTATAGTCGTCAGCGACGCCCCACTGTCAAAGATTCTGCACAACAGAGACGCAACTGGTCGAGTGGCCAAGTGGGCGATTGAACTCCTTCCCTTAGATATCAAGTTTGAAGCAAAAAAGGCTATCAAGTCCCAAGCAATCGCAGATTTCGTCACCGAGTGGATTGAACAGCAACTTCCGACTCAAATTCACTCGGAGCACTGGACCATGTTCTTCGATGGATCTAAGATGCTGAATGGTTCCGGTGCTGGGGTAGTATTAGTCTCCCCCCGAGGAGATAAGCTCAGATACATTCTCCAGATTCACTTTGATTCCTCCAATAATGAAGCAGAATATGAAGCACTTTTGTATGGGTTGCGCATGGCCATTACACTCGGCGTCCGTCGCCTCATGGTCTATGGCGACTCAGATTTGGTGGTTAATCAAGTGATGAAGGAATGGGACGTCAGAAGTCCGGCAATGACTTGTTATTGCAATGCGGTGAGAAAGTTAGAAAAGAAATTCGAGGGGTTAGAGCTTCATCACATCCCCCGACTGAAAAATCAGGCGGCTGACGATTTGGCAAAGATAGGCTCCAAGAGAGAAGCTATCCCCAGCAACGTGTTCCTGGAGCACATCCACTCGCCGTCAGTCCAAGAAGATCATTTTACAGAAGAAGCCCCGCAGCCGAAAAGTGCCACAGATCCGACTGAAGTCGAAGTCCCTGCTGTGGTCGACCTAATCATGGAAGTCTTGACAATCACTCCCGACTAGACGATATCATACATCGCATATATCCTAAGGAAAGAACTCCTGGAGGACGAGGAAGAGGCTCGACAGATCGTCCGCCGATCCAAAGCCTTCACAGTCATAAAGGGACAGTTGTATAGAGAAAGTGCGACTGGAATCGGTCAGAAGTGCATAACACCAGAAGAAGGTCAGATAATCCTTGATGATATCCACTCGGGGACCTGTGGTCACCATGCGTATTCTCGGACCATTGTGGCTAAAGCATACCGAGCAGGATTTTACTGGCCAAAGGCAAATGAAATGGCAAAGGAGATAGTCGACAAGTGTGGAGGGTGCCAGTTCTACTCCAACATGTCACACAAGCCTGCGTCAGCCCTGAAGACCATTCCACTCGTCTGGCCCTTTGCTGTTTGGGGACTGGACATGGTTGGTCCACTGAGAACAGGCAGGAGCGGTTTCACACATGTGCTTGTGGCAGTCGACAAGTTTACCAAATGGATTGAAGCTAAGCCTATCAAGAATCTTGATGCTTGCACTGCTATCAGTTTCGTCAGGGGGCTAACATTCAGATATGGAGTCCCACATAGCATCATCACTGACAATGGGTCAAACTTTGATTCGGACGAGTTCAGAGCTTTTTGCGCCTCTCAAGGCACACGAGTCGACTAAGCATCGGTCGCCCATCCCCAGTCGAACGGACAAGCTGAGAGGGAAAATGGTCTGATTCTCAAAGGACTAAAGGCCCGGCTGATGCGTGATCTCAAGCACGCAGCGGGCACATGGGTCGATGAGCTTCCGTCAGTTCTGTGGGGATCGAGGACCACCCCAAATCGGTTGACTGGAAGAACTCCATTCTTTCCGGTTTATGGAGCCGAAGCAGTTCTGCCGAGTGATCTTCTTCACAACGCACCCCGAGTCAAACTTTATACCGAAGATGAAGCAGAACAAGCTCGGCAAGACGCAGTCGACCTCCTAGAAGAAGAGAGGGAGATGGCCATGATCAGATCGACCATTTATCAACAAGACTTGCGTCGATTCCACGCCAGAAACGTGAAGAGTTAAGCCTTCCAAGAAGGAGATTTGGTCCTCTGAGTGGATCAACAGAAACCACACAAGCTTGCTCCTACTTGGGAAGGCCCCTTCATCGTCACCAGAGTCCTCCACAATGGAGCGTATCACCTCTACAATGTTGATCGCCAGATCGACGAGCCGCGAGCTTGGAATGCGGAACTGCTCCGCCCCTTTTACACTTGAGTTCTCCCTCGGACGAGATGTAATAAGAAAAACTTCTGCAGTTCATTTTGATCAAAGACAAGAGTGTTCCAATAATTGCTGTCACTTTTGTTTGCATACGAAATCCCCCAGTGGGTGACTTAGCTGCGAATCCGTTTCGCCTAAGTTTGAAAAATCCTACCGAGTGAGAGCAAACCTCCCACTCGGGGGGCTTAGCTGCAGCCCAGTGCTTGCCTAAGTGTTTAAAAATCCTACCGAGTGGCGAGCTAGACTCCCACTCGGGGGCTTAACTGCAGCCCAGTGCTCCCCTAAGTGTTTAAAAATCCTACCGAGTGATAGCAAACCTCCCACTCGGGGGCTTAGCTGCAGCCCAGTGCTCGCCTAAGTGTTTAAAAATCCTACCGAGTGGCGAGCCAGACTCCCACTCGGGGGCTTAGCTGCAGCCCAGCGCTCGCCTAAGTGTTTAAAAATCCTACCGAGTGAGAGCAAACCTCCCACTCGGGGGCTTAGCTGCAGCCCAGTGCTCACCTAAGTGTTTAAAAATCCTACCAAGTGGCGAGCCAGACTCCCACTCAGGGGCTTAGCTGCAGCCCAGTGCTCGCCTAAGTGTTTTAAAATCCAACCGAGTGAGAGCAAACCTCCCACTCGGGGGCTTAGCTGCAGCCCAGCGCTCGCCTAAGCGTTTAAAAATCCTATTGAGTGGCGAGCCAGACTCCCACTCGGGGGCTTAGCTGCAGCCCAATGCTCGCCTAAGTGTTTAAAAATCCTATTGAGTGAGAGCAAACCTCCCACTTGGGGGCTTAGCTGCAGCCCAGTGCTCGCCTAAGTGTTTAAAAATCCTACCGAGTGGCGAGCCAGACTCCCACTCGGGGGCTTAGCTGCAGCCCAGTGCTCACCTAAGTGTTTAAAAATCCTACCGAGTGGCGAGCCAGACTCCCACTCGGGGGCTTAGCTGCAGCCCGGTGCTCGCCTAAGTGTTTTAAAATCCTACCGAGTGAGAGCAAACCTCCCACTCGGGGGCTTAGCTGCAGCCCAGCGCTCGCCTAAGTGTTTAAAAATCCTACCGAGTGAGAGCAAACCTCTCACTCGGGGGCTTAGCTGCAGCCCAGTGCTCACCTAAGTACAGGACACAACCCAATCCGCAAGGACGACAAGGCGCAAGTCGACTGCTACCTTCTCCTTCGGAGTTACGCCACAAATACAAGGTTATTCCGAGTGAAGATCAAGTTCCACTCGACGGATCAAACCATGAAGATATTCAACGAGAAATCAAGTTCAGATAAGGCCTAAAGGTCCCAGACCTCAGATCAAAGTACTCGAGCCCTCGGCTCGGCAGAGTTTAACGGTTACAAATCCACTCGGCATTCCGAGGCAAATTTAAAGTGAAGCATAAAAGTTTTTATTCCTCAAGAGGAGGGCTGGAAGGGGCGACGAACTCGTCCAAGTCGATCCCGTCTGCAATACGAGTAGCAGCAGCGATGAAAGTCTCCATGAAGTCTTGAAAGCTGTGCTTCCTGGTATTGGCAACTTGATTGGCGGCCAGCTTTTCTTCTCGCGCCTCCTTGCAATGGACGCGGACCAGAGACAGAGCGACATCAGCACCACATCTAGCAGAAGATTTCTTCCATTCCGCCACTCGACCTGGGACTTCATTAAGTTGAGCCATCAGGGACTCGAGGTCGTTCTGAAGCATTGTCCCAGGCCAGAGTGATGTGTCGATCCACGACATCGCAACCTTCAGCCGGGCAAGATAGTCAACAACGCTGGTAACACGAGACTCCAGTCGGAGCACGTTCATAGCAGCCTCGTCCTTCACGAGAGAATTGGCGGGATCCAAGCCTGGCTCCACTCGACTGGTTTCCTCTTTGAAGCTCTGGCAGAACTCTGCGAACATGATTCAAGAATAAGACAGTGACCCTACACGGGCTTGGTAACTAGAAGACAGTCGGGTCGGAGCAACTACCTTCGAGCATGACGAACAGCTTCTTGGCGAGTCCACCAAGATAAGCCTCCAGATCGTTCACCTTCCCCGCCAGCTCACCCGCCTTGTCGTGCAGAACCATCTTGTCGTTCTTCAGTCGGCTGACCTCTTGATTAGCTATCTCGAGAGCAGCTTTCAGTCTGGAGTTCTCCTGCTCAAGAGTTCCGACCGAAGCCAGTTTCTCTTCTGCAAGCTTCGTTTTGCTCGAGGCCTCCTTCTGCGCTTTGGCAAGATCTCGATCCTTCTTCTTCAGAGCTTCCTCTAGTTTATCTACAAAACATCGAGTGAGCTCAGCATCAAGAACGGGCAAGAAAGAAAAGTCACTCGTCAAGAATGAGAAACCTCACCAACCATACCTGTTGCTTCTTCTTGCGCCTTCTGCAGGTTCTGTTGAGCAAGCTTCAAGTCAAGGTTGAGTTGGATCTGTTTGTTCTCCAACTCAGTATAGAGAGCCACAAGTCCACATGATTTCTGCAAAAATCAGTCGATAGAGGTCCAAGATAAGTTGCTTCCGAGTAACCAAGAGACAATGATGACGCTTCTAAGACTACAGCTGAATCAAAAACATTCAACAGTAGTCTCGGGGACTACACCCAGTGGGTGCACTCAGCGTGCCCCCACTGGTTTTGCAAAAAAAATATCGACTGCCCGCAGTCGACCGGATACAGTTTCATTCGACATGGCCCGACCAGACCGAGTGAAGAAGTACAACTACTGCAACACAATATAAAGACTACAGTCGACTACCAGCAGTCCACCGTAGTCTCGGGGACTACACCCAGTGGGTGCACTAAGCGTGCCCCCACTCGTCCAAGACTTAACAGACACACCCAGTGGGTGTACAGATTTAAAGATTTTCAGAAAAGAGATTTTTCAGACAGCATACCCTAACAGAACAAGCAGTGAATCGACTGACCTGGACGTTACTCCGAAGAGCTGAACTCGTATCATAAGCTGCTTGGCTTGCTTCTCGAACCACCTTGACCTACTCCATCATGATCCCTGCCTGGCGCACAGCTTCCTTAGCTGCATCCACTTGGTCCTCAGGGACGTGGTGTGTGGCGAAGAGCGAAGGCGGATTCGCAGTCGACGTCGAGGGCCGCACACTCGTTAGAGGAATGGCGAAAGTCACAGAAGCCCGAGTGGTATCACCACCGTCTCGAGCTACGGCCTCAGGCGCCGGAGTGGATTGTGGGGTCTCACCAGCCGACGCTCTCCTGTTCTGCCTCACTCTTGGTGGCACTTTGTCGTCGTCATCAGGGAGGTTAATAACATGAGAAGGAGCTATGAGAAATCGTCAGTCGATTCAAGGCAGAACATCAGTAATCATACCAGGGTTGGAAGTAACAGCGTCCTCCATCTCTTGATCATCGTCTTTGGCGGAGATCTCAGAAGTAGCAGCACTGCAAATTTTGAAAGACAGTCAGTTGGCTCAGTGAATCGACCAAGAATCCGTCCACGGTCGACAAAGGAGAACAAGTTCTATCGTTACCCAGAAATGGTGGGGACAGTCATCCTCATCTTGGGCAGAGCCTTGGGCGGCTTGGACGGCGCCGCGCGGGGGCGCTTGGGAG
Source organism: Triticum monococcum (assembly GCA_034509565.1). Lineage (NCBI taxonomy): Eukaryota > Viridiplantae > Streptophyta > Magnoliopsida > Poales > Poaceae > Triticum > Triticum monococcum. The sequence continues at coordinate 753,886,575 of CM067843.1, read as the reverse complement.
ATTTTTCGGTCGGCGCTGGAGAAGAGGTCCGAGGGCGCTTTGACGACTGCCCAACGGGAACAGTTGCCTTACCTCGTTCCCACACAGGGTCGTGTGTGAGCTTGGATCGCCTTTCCGAGCGGGGAGGTTCAGCTTCCTCCTCCTCCTCCTCTTTGCTGGAGGAGACGTCGTCGTCTCCCTCTCCTTCGCCATCAGATTCCCACTCCCCCTGTTCGTCTCCGCTTTCGCCTCCGCTCGCCTCCCCTTCCTCGGTCTGCTCCTGTGCTCCGTTGGGTGTCGAGTACATCTCCGTAGTTGCCTGGAGAACGGCGGACGAGTCGAAAGTCAGTCAACCGATTCGAAGAGAACAAATTAAGAAAACAAGATCTCAGTCAGGAACACAAGGTCAAACCTGGTCCACTTCATATGAGTTGTCGAGCGGAGGGACCCTCCTGGCTCCTTGGGGGTTGTGTTTGTTCCCTGTGATACTCGACAGCCACCCCTCTAGCATCTCGTCAGTGACCTCCTTTGGGTGAATCCGAGTGGTGTCCTCGAGACCCGAGTACAGCCACATCGGGTGGTCACGAGCCTGGAGAGGTTGGATGCGCCTCCGAAGGAAGACCTCCAGCAAGTCCATGCCGGTCACGCCCTCTCGGACAAGCTGGACCACTCGACCAACCAGCACCTTGACTTGCGCCTTTTCCTCCGGCAGCACTTTCAGAGAGGCAGGCTTTTGAGCTCGGTCCAGAGAGAAAGGAGGAATCCCAGTCGACTGCCCTGGGGTCACCTGGTCTTGGCAATAAAACCAAGTTGCCTGCCAACCACGGACCGACTCGGGAAAGGTGATAGACGGAAAAGAACTTTTTCATCTCATCTGGATCGCCAGGCCCCCGCACAACTGGATCACCTGCGTCTGTTCGTCACTCGACTTGGCTTTCTTTAACGATTGGGAACGGCAAGTGAAGATGTGTTTAAAGAGTCCCCAAGGAGGGCGGCAACCCAAGAAGCTTTCGCACAAGGAAACAAAAGCCGCAAGATACACGATGGAATTGGGAGTGAAATGGTGGAGCTGCGCTCCGAAGAAGTTCAAAAAGCTCCAGAAAAAAGGATGAGGAGGCAGAGAAAATCCGCGGTCGATATGGGTGGCTAGGAGCACACACTCACCGTCACGAGGTTGGGGTTCGATCTCTCTCCCCGGGAGACGCACAGCTTCGTGGGGAATGACTCCCCCCTCGACCATGTCGTCAAGGTCTTCCCGCCGAATCACTGATGGCATCCAGTCGCCCTGGATCCAATCCCTGGGCAGAGCAGTCCGCGAGGAAAATCCGCCCCGAGCGGACTTCTTCCCCTTCCCCTGCACCGCCGCCTTCTTTGCGCGCTCCAAAGCCGACGTCTTGTCCTTCACCATCGTCGCCGGCGAAGCTCGAACGGACCTACAACGCTAGGGTGAGAGCGGAGGTGGTAGAGGACCTTGCGGGGGGAAGAGAAAGCGCGAGAGCACGCTGTTGGGGAGCTCCGAGCCGGCTACTTATAAGGGGCTGCTTCCGAGTGGCTGACCGGTAGGCCCAGGCGATCCCGTCAAATCCCGCAACAGGCGCGCACGCAGTACGTGGCGAAAAAGGTGGCGCGGAGATCGAGGAACTTCCATCCTATCCCATCCGATTACTGTGGCCGCGCCCGTCCCGCTCGCTTCCCGAAGTTCAAATCCCGCGAAATCCGCAGGCTACAGAACAACTCGTCAAACAGAAGATACCGCTCGCGCCGGCACTCAGTATTTCACAAGTAAGGAAATTCACTCGACGAGAGACCAAGAATGGATCAAGGTGACCAAAAGAAGTTGACAACGTCATCTGTGACGATCGATCCAGTGCAAGACATTCATATGACGCTAAGAACCAGGCGGAAGGACCCCCAAGTCCTTCCTCACTCGAACCTCGATCCATTCGGGGGCTAATGATGAAGCTATGTACTTAGGGTAGGGGCATGGACCTGTCCTAGGAGCCCTACTTAAGGACATCCCTAGAAGAAGTCACCTTTCAATCGACTTGAAAGTATTCCACTCGACGGATTCAACACACTCGGCCAGGAAGCCATCACTCGACCACGAAGCCAACCACTCGACTGACAGGAGATCTAAAGTCACTCCGCAGGCAAACGGTCGGCTACTAAGTAGTCTTTATGGTCATCATAGCACTTTATTAGGGACGTTACCAGTAACGCCCAGTCTTAATGTATTTTGACCCCGCATTACTGAGAGCCGGAGGGGTCTGGCGAACTCTATATAAGCCGCCCCCCTCCTCAGTAGCAAGGGTTCGCACCCCTGTTATTCACACACCTATAATCCAATCGACCGCCTCCGGGCACCGAGACGTAGGGCTGTTACTTCCTCCGCGAAGGGCCTGAACTCGTACATCCTGGTGTGTTTACAACTTCTCCATAGATGAGATCTAGCCTCTCCATACACACCCCCTACATCACTGTCAGAGTTAGAACCACGACACATCCCGGTAACCTCACGTCTGCCACTCCTGTTCATACTCCCACTCGCATCACCGTTGGTAACGGTTCCTCTCAACCCATTACACATATCGGTCATATGTCATTTCCTTCTACTTCTACTCCCGTTAACATGTCTAATGTTCTTGTGTCTCCCAACTTAGTCACTAATCTAGTTTGTGTTTGTCGTCTTGCTCATGAGAATCCTATCACTGTTGAATTTGACGATATCAGTTTTTTTGTGAAGGACGCCCGTACACGGATGGTACTTGTCACACCCTAGCTAGTCCATGCATTAGAGTGTGCATCATGTTTACTTTTCATCAGAAACTTGAAATGGGGAAGGCAGAACCCCCAGCACCCTTTTGAAATCAACTAGGGTTTACTAAAAAATAATTTCAATGAACCTGAAATGCCCTTCTAAAATGTTCACCCTCTTTGTCTTAGGTTAGAACCTCTGGCAAAATTGGTGCACAATTTTCTAGGTCAACAGAAGGTCATTGAATTAAATCATAAGTATTTGAATTTGGGCATTTAAATGCTATAAAATAATTTAAATGCTCAAATAATTCTGGGAGTAAATGTTTCCTGTTGGAAATAATCTAAACAGAGGCCACATTTATTTTCAGGAATTTTGGAAATGTTTTGGTATTTTAAATAAAGCTAAACAGTTGTAGTTAAATAGAGAACAGAAACTAAATCAAAAAAAGGAGAAAGAAGCCCACCTGGGCCTTACCTGGCTCGGCCCAGCCTACTGGCTCGGCCAGTCACCCCCTACCTCGCGCCAGGAGGCAGGGGCGCGTGCTCGCCGTGCGCCGGCCACGCGCCGGCCACCTCCTGCTTCTGCCGACGCCGGGAGACGCCCAAAGGACGCCACACGACCCCCACGTCTCCCTCTCATCCTCTCTCACTCCCCCCTCGTCTCCCTCATCCTCTCCCACGATGGCCGACCGCGGACCTCGCCGCCGATCGCCGTAGTTGCCACCACAGCCACTCCCTCGCCCCTCCGACGAGCCCATCAGCTCCGCCTCGACTCCCTCGTCCTCCCCACCGAGTCACGCTTCGCCGGAAGCCCTGCAACACCGCCTTCGCCCTCGTCTTCAACCTCGGGCATCCGAGATCGCCAGCGACCGCACCTCTTCTCCAGCCCGTCCCCGAGCCCGCTGACCCCCTCTCCGACCCCGCTGTGAGCTCCTCTTCCCCTGGCTCCCGTGCTCGTTTGGCCCCTGTAGCCGCCGTTTCCATCGCACCCGAGAGCTCCCCGCCACCGGCCATGGCGCAGCCGTGGCCACAGCCATGCAAGCTCACAACGGAGCGCCTCACCTTGCTCAGTGCAGCACCAGGAACCCGTAGCCACCACCAGCTCTTCCTCCCATGCACCGTAGCATCAAAACCGACCTCGCCCAAACTCTGGCCGCCGCCACGAGCTCGATTCCGGCGAGCTCGCTCCACCCCAGCTCCTCACACTTGCTCCATTGGATGCGCGAGAGCCTGGGCTTCGCACGGGTGGTCTCCGCCGTCGATTTTGTCACCGGAGGGCGTTTTCCGAGCCGCGTCGCCGTCTCGGGCCTCGCCGGCGTCGAGCCGCCGGCGAGTTGACCCAGTTTGACCCCTGCTTGGGCCCAGGTAGACCCCCCTGAGTCTATGACAGGTGGGGCCGGTCTGTTAACTAATTTAGGTTTAGTTTTAATTAATTTTAATTAAATCAGTCACTGACATGTGGGCCCAGGCCCCACTGACAGCTAATTAGTGTTAATCTAATTCTGCTAATTAACTGAGAGGCTGACAGAAGGGGCCCACCAGTCAAGTTTGACCTGGGCTGGCGCCTTTGACCTGCTGAGGTCAGCATGACGCAATGCTGACGCAGTAATTGAATTTCTGGAATTATTTTTATTCAGGAAATTCCAGAAAATAGTTCAAATTTCAAAAATTCATAGAAATTCAACCGTAACTCCAAATGAAATAATTTATATATGAAAAATTATCAGAAAAATTCAATCTATCCATCTGTAATGGTTTCATGAATGACAAAACAAGTTTACCTTGCTGTTTAAGCAGAATAAGGTAATGCACTATAAATGCCATGTTTAATGAGCTAATATTTGAATCTTTGATTCAAATGAGTTCATCCCTTTCTATTTTAGCTTGCATTAGGCCAAGACACAATCATATTGCCATGTCATAGCATGCATCATATTGTTGCATATCGTCATGTGTTGATTGTGTTTCGATATGTTCTCCGTGGTAGGTTCTGCCTCCGAGGATATTCACGAGTATCCAACTGAAGGGCAGTATCCCGCTACCACTCCATCAGGCAAGCATCCATTGATCATTCCAATACACACCCATGTTCTTGCTTCTACTCTTGTTTACTGCATTAAGACAACGCGATTCAAACTGCTGTGTGCTACGGTAGTTGAACCCTTATCCTCTACATGACCTGTCATTGCCACAGTAACTAGATGAAACCCACTAGCATGTGTAGGAGTTGATTGAGCCATGTTTTGTGATTCCTACCTTGCTATGCCTGCTATGCTTAGAGTTGTGTCAGGTCTGGTTCATCTGGGTGATGGGCTAGAGTGAAATGCTTATGTCGGTAATGTGAGGGATGTGTTGAACATGTTTTGGTAAAGGTATCGATGAGAGGCCATGTAGGAGTACATGGTGGGTTGTTTCATTGAGGCCGTCCCTAAGAACTGAGATCTGTATGTGTGATTTAAGATTCAGCTACTACCGTGCATTGGGATCCTTAATTGACCCTCTCGGCTTCTTAATCACTCTAGTACTCTATCCAGGAGTTGCAAATAGTTTCTGGTGTTTGTAGGTTATGTGTTGGCGGCCGTGCGTAGCGCTGACCCTAGGGGTGGGCTATGTTGCGGTAGATACACCATGGCCGGGTGTACCGAGTCACCCGTTTGGTGTCTCGGAAACCCTGTTCACATCGTTCGGGGCCGTATGTGGAAACCTCGGCCGGACTCCCTATGGATGGAACCTGGATAGGCGATAAACCTGGACTAGAGACTTAAGTGTTTAGGTAGGCCGTGGCCGACACCCTCGCTGGGCTTCCGCTTGAAGGTTGCCGAGTACATGTCGTGTAAACGGCGGTAAGTGGTGAAAGCGTGTATGACGAAGTACACCCCTGCAGGGTATAAAACTATTCGAATAGCCGCGTCTGCGGTAAAGGACTACTTGGTTGCCTATATAGTTCATAGACAAGTTAATGGATACTACTAAAAGACTCAAGATAAGTGTGAGTACCGAGGATGGCCCTCTCGCAGGATGACGAGGGAGGATCCCCGGTGGAGTATTGTGTTGGTGAGTAGTGGACTCGTGTGCGAAAACTATTTTACTAGAGAAGTTCCGTAGGATAGTTTATCCAAGAGTCAAAGCTGGCTTGGTGCATTAACCCCACCATCTTCTTGACAATGAGCATGTATAGTAGGTCCTGTTGTAAGACTTGCTGAGTACCTTTGTACTCATGTTTGCTTAACTACTGTTTTCAGACGACAACACCGCCCCCTCCGATGGGTTCTATGTAGACCTTGACGTCGACAAGTGACTAGCCACCCAGGTGGTGATCCTGGCCATGGAGGGCCCTATGTAGATAGACAAGCTTCGAGAAGCCTTCTTTCTTTCTAGAGTCTGTACTCAGACTAGTTGCTTCCGCATGTGCTTGTATGATTGTATGACTTGAGTGTCGGGTCATGTGACCCCTATCTGTATGAACATGTTATGTATGGCTCTCTGGAGCCTTTAAATAAAGTACTTGAGTTGTAGAGTTTTGTTGTGATGCCATGTTGTATGTACTCATATCGGGCATATTGTGTGTATGATTGAAATGCTTGGTATGAGTGGGATCCGACAATCTAGTTGTTTATCCTTGGCAGCCTTTCTTATGGGGAAATGTAGTCTAGTGTTCCTCGAGCCATAGTAGTCCTCTACAGCCCGGTTCACCGGATCCTGCTAGCCCAGCACTACTGCTCAGGACACTTGACTGGCCGGCATGTGATTCACTTCGTTCCTATGTCTGTCCCTTCGGGGAAATGTCACGCGGTGACCTCCGGAGTCCTGCCTAGCCTGCTACAGCCCGGGTTCCCCGGAGTCCTGTTAGCCCAGTGCTACAGCCCGGAATCACTCGCTGATGACCGACATGCTCGACGTGATTCATGTATGCCTGTCTCCATAGGTCTGTGCCACTTTGGGTTCACGACTAGCCATGTCGGCCCGGGTTCTCTGTCATATGGATGCTAGCGACACTATCATATACGTGAGCCAAAAGGCGCAAACGGTCCCGGGCCATGGTAAGGCGACACCCGTGGGATACCGTGCGTGAGGCTGTAAAGTGATATGAGGTGTTACCGGCTAGATCGATGTGGCTTGGAATCGGGGTCCTGACAGTACTCCACCGATGTGACAACCCGGATGAGCTTTACCCGGTGCATCCCTCCGACGCCACCACCACCCGTCGTCCCGCCGCCTTCGCCGCTAGTGTCGATCTTTGGCACAACCGCCTCGGTCATCCCAACTCCACCATTATGCGTCAGATTCTTCAGAGTTTTTCCTTCTCATGTAATAAGGTTGATGACCACACTTGTGAGGCTTGCCGTCTTGGCAAGCATGTTCGTCTTCCCTTTAGTGAGTCTACAAACATTTCCACCTTTCCGTTTCAGTTATTGCATAGCGATATTTGGACGTCCCCGGTTGCGAGCAAGACGGACTATTTATACTATCTCGTGATATTGGATGATTTTACTCATTATGTGTGGATTTTCCCTCTCCGTCGCAAGTCCGATGCTCTTGCCACACTTACAGCCTTTTATTCATATGTCACCACACAGTTCCGTCGTCCTATTCTTGCCTTGCAAACTGACAACGGCAAGGAATTTGACAACGTCGCCGTCCGCAATCTTCTTGCGTCCCACGGCACCGTTTTTCGCCTCACATGCCCCTACACGTCATTCGCACTCTTAATGATTGTGTTTGCACGTTGCTCTTCCACTCCTACGTGCCTCCTCGGTTCTGGCCGGACGCGCTCGCGACCGCCAGCCTCCTTATTAACATTCGACCGTGTCATTTGCGCTGGAACTACACTCCTCACCAGCTCCTCTTCGGTGCGGTTCTATTTTATGATGGTCTTCGCATTTTCGGGTGTCTCTGTTATCCTGACACCGCATCCAGTGCTCCTCATAAACTCGCTCCCCGGTCGCTTCCATGCATCTTACTTGGTTATCCTCCCAACACCAAAGGTTACCGGTGCTATGATCCAGTGTCCCACCGCGTTTCACTTCGCGGCATGTGTACTTTGATGAGCTGGTGTTCCCGTTTCAGCAGGTACCGTCACCCTCGGCGTCTCCTGCGGCGCGGTTCGCCCCTGCCTCCTCCTCTGGCGAACCGCCCAGCCGCGCACTGGGCTCGGCCCTGCCCGCGCTCCCCGCGCCAGCAGCCCCCGTCATCGCGGCCCCCTCGGCGGCCCCTGTCGCTGTGGCCCACTTGGCGGCCCCCCGTCGCCGCGGCCTCCTCGGCCGCCCCCCTCGGTGGCCCCCGTCACGGCCCCCTCAGCCGCCCCCTTGGCGGCCCCTGTCGCGGCCCCCTCGGCCGCCCCCGTCGTCGCGGCCGCACCCTCACCGGTGTGGTCACTCGGGCTCGGACTAGGACACTTCGTCCTAGCATGCGCTACACGTCCGACGAGTACGCGTGTGCTGCATCTACCTTGGCACCATCTCCACTCCCCACCTCCGCTCGCGCAGCCCTTCGGGGTCCGAATTGGCTAGCTGCGATGCATGAGTAGTTTGACGCCCTACAACGCAACCGTACGTGGTAGCTTGTCCTACGGCCTCCCCGTTCCAATGTCATCACTGGCAAGTGGGTCTTCTGCCACAAGACTCGCCCCGACGGCTCTCTCGAGCGCTACAAGGCGTGTTGGGTGGTGCGAGCTTTTCACCAGTGTGCCGGCGTGGACTTCACCGACACCTTCACCCCGGTTGTCAAACCGGGCACGATCCACGTTGTCCTCCAGCTTGCTGTTTCTCGCGCCTGGCCCGTCCACCAGCTCGATGTGTCTAATGCTTTCTTGCATGGCCATCTCGACGAGCAGGTGTTCTGTCAGCAGCCTACTGGTTTCATCGAAACCGACTATCCGTACCACGTGTGCTTGCTCTCCCGTTCTCTCTATGGGTTGAAGCAGGCGTCTCGAGCCTGGTACCAGCGGATCGCGGCCTTCCTTCAGCAGCAGGGGTTTCGGTCCACACGGTCCGATGCCTCCCTGTTTGTTTATCACCAGGGTCCCGCTACCGCGTACCTCCTCCTGTACGTCGACAACATCATCCTTACTGCGTCCTCGCCAGCGCTCCTTCAGCAGATCACAATTCGCCTCGGCACCGAGTTCGCCATCAAGGACTTGGGGGCTCTCCACTACTTCCTCGGCATCGAGGTCGTGCACCGGGCCACTGGCTTCTTCCTGCACCAGCAGAAGTACGCCTACGAGCTTTTGGAGTGAGCGGGCATGCTTAACTTCAAGCCTGCTCCTACGCCTGTTGACACGAAGGCTATGGTGTCCGCCGTAGAGGGCTCTCTGACGTCCGACGCTCCCTTCTACCGCTCCATCGTCGGTGCACTTCAGTACCTCACACTGACACGTCCGGACATTCAGTACGCTATCCAGCAGGTGTGCTGTCGGTGTCAAAACCGGCGGATCTCGGGTAGGGGGTCCCGAACTATGCGTCTAGGCCGGATGGTAACAGGAGGCAAGGGACACAAAGTTTTACCCAGGTTCGGGCCCTCTCGATGGAGGTAAAACCCTACGTCCTGCTTGATTAACATTGATGATATGGGTAGTACAAGAGTAGATCTACCACGAGATCAGAGAGGCTAAACCCTAGAAGCTAGCCTATGGTATGATTGTTGATGTGTATGTTGTCCTACGGACTAAAACCCTCCGGTTTATATAGACACTGGAGAGGGTTAGGGTTACATAGAGTCGGTTACAATGGTAGGAGATCTGAACATCCGTATCGCCAAGCTTGCCTTCCACGCCAAGGAAAGTCCCTTTCGGACATGGGATGGAGTCTTCAATCTTGTATCTTCATAGTCCAGGAGACCGGCTGAAGGTATAGTTCAGCTATCCGAACACCCCCTAATCCAGGACTCCCTCAGTAGCCCCCGAACTAGGCTTCAATGACGATGAGTCCGGCGCGCAGATTGTCTTCGGCATTGCAAGGCGGGTTCTCCTCCAAATTCCGTGTACCTGTTTGAATAAAGTCCGGTTTCTTGTAGATGTTGCGCTCCTTGGCTTCTACGCCAATAATGGCCGTCTCCCACGTGTCAAACGAATATGAAAAGTCTGTGTGTTTTTTCGTTCACACCCCTAGCCGCGTAGATGAGCTGCCCTATTTAAGGGGACGAAGATTTAGATCCAATCCCCACCTTCTCCCCTCCATGAGTGTTCATCAGAGCGCATCCGACAAAGGTCCATTCCACCATGGCCAGCCGCCGCAACTCCTCCGCTCGCCCTTCCAGCCCTAAGCCTGGATATTGGGAGAGATGTTCCACTCCGCATAGCGAGCTAGTGACGCTCCAGACCAAGGGATTTCCCCCCCGGCCTATATGGTCCCACTTCGAGCCGGTCTTGCCGTCTACAAAGGCGGAGAGCAAGCAGAGAATGCCCCTAATCCATCCAAAGGAGAGCGGGTGTGCCTTGTCCCTTACTTAATAAGGGGGCTCGGATTTCCCATCCACCCATTTCTCCGGGGGCTGCTGGAGTTCTACGGCCTCCAGCTACATCATCTCACGCCTGCCTCAGTATTGCATATCGCGGGCTTTGTAGCCCTCTGCGAGTTGTTCTTGGGTATTGAAGCTCATTTCGGACTGTGGAAGGAGTTTTTTTGCCTCGTGCCCCGTTCCAAGTAAGGGTCAATGTATCAAGTGGGCGGAGCCGAAGTATGGCGCATCGCCGGGACCGGATATCTGTCCGGAACCCCAAAGAAGGCGTCCGAAGATTGGCCCTCGGAATGGTTCTATATAGAAGACATCCCGCTGCCAGATCCTGTCCGGATCGGCCTCCCAGAATTCGATAGTGCTCCCTTAAAGAAGCGCCTAAGCTGGCGTCCACGGAGCCCTTAAAGTGAAAGTGACAGGAACATCGTTTACCTGATGGGCCGAATAAGATTGTTGGCCCATTCCGGACTAACCATGATCGGAGTAAAAACAGTAAATACTTAGTCTGATGACTTCAATGCAGGAACTGTGCCGGGCTGTTAAGGAAATACGCAGCCCGCCTCCACAACCCGAGGACCCAGGACGGTCTCTCGACCCGGCCTCTCAAGAGGATCCGGACATATCTGTGGAGCTGATTGATGGAGTGTTCCATCAATTAAGCGAGGACAACGCTTTGGTGGCCATTACGGCCGATTACCCAGGGCTAATCCCGACGCCCCAGGTACTTGAGATCGAAGTCCCAGTACCCCGGATAGGGGTCCGTCCATGCGTGTTCAATTTCCTGATTGCAACCGAACTTTGCAGGGGAGGTTGTTGAGGCGGAAGGCCGAACCTGCGGCGACAAGCCAACGAGGGGCCGCAGGGCCCCGTGGGCAGAAAAGAGGTGCAGTCCAGACCGAGGCATCAGTGCAAAGGTATGGCGCGCCCCTCTATCCCAGTTGTTATACCTTCGAGGCACATTTGACACTGGTGCCCTCTTCAGGACAAAGAGACCTCGCCGGACTATATCCGGAGAGGCTGCCAATCGCGCCTCCACCAGCCAGGCTCCAAAGCCTGGTCCGGGGGCGGAGGCGAACGCAAGGTGCGTGCCGGACGTTCCTCTGATGAAGGATGCGGACGGGTTGTCTGCCACCAACTCTGAGGTGGAAAGTGCCATGAACCACAGGCGTCGCCGGACAATTCTTCGCGACGCTTGCTTCTCCCAAGAGGCGTTAGATGCCTTCAATTTGGGAGATGCGCACCTCCGTGCCACTCAAAATGGTCTGGCCAGAGCCATGGAGCAATATGTAAATGACATACAGGTAAGAAAATTTTGGTAAATATATAGGTAGCAGTAGCCCTCGAGACTTGAAACAGTTAGAATAACTGGTTTAAGGATCATTTGATATGCAGGTTCTTACAGAAAAGAATTCCCTACTGTCCCAGGAGCTGGAAGAGTGCAAAGCCCAACTGGAGGGCGTACTAGCCGCGGCAGGGGAGCCTAAGGAGGCCCCCTCTAGTAACATACATTTCAAAAGATAAGTATTTTGTGAAGCACAGCTTTGGTGCGAATCTGACAAATAAAATTGCAGATGGCGCCGGATTGAATCCGGAAAAGCAACATCTCCTACGCCAGCTAAAGGCTGGTGAGAGGGTGCTATTGAAGCTGATGGGGGAGAAGAACGTTCTCCAAGATGCCAACACCCGGCTGGGCGTCGAGCTGAAAGACGTTCGTGCCCAGCTATCAGACTCCATGAAGGAGAATCAGCGGCTTCGGCGCGACATATTTAGTAAGTGCTTGAATGAACCTTTTGAAAGAAAGTTCGGCGGGGAAGTCGACTGACAGAGCAATGTCTGTAGGTGTGTTAACAGGTCATCCGACGGAGGAGATGCCCGGTTCTACGGGTGACCTTCTTCCCGAGCTCTCGTAACTGCTCGATCGAGTTCGGCAGGCGATGCGAGGCGTCGCCCAGGCCTTGTGGCCATCCGTCTCCATGCCCGAAGGTATTGGAGAGCTTGCGGAGAAGCTAAAGGGAGCACGGTGGCGCTTCCAATTGTGGAAGATATTAGTCTGCCGTCAAGGCGCTAGGGAGGCCTGGGCCATGGTGAAGACGCGGTACTCAAAGGCTGACCCCAACCACATGGCCGAGGTCGGTCCAATAGGGCCCGATGGGAAGGAGGTCCCTGTAAGCTTAGTGTACGGCCAAGTAGAGTTAGCCGCAAAGTACTCCCAGCAGGACTGTAAATTAGACAGCCTGTTAGATGGTATTGAAGAGGAATACAATCAGTCAAAATGACTATGTAATCGAATTGACATTTATAATGCCTTCTAGACGGATTGTAGATCATTTGTCATGGCCGACCTTTTCGCTTCAACCTCGGGGCCTGACGGTCTGGAGTGTGTCCGAATTCCCATGCGGTTATATAGGAACCGGGGAATGCGTGGAGACCAGGCATAGGGGTCATTAGTGCGTGAACAGACAAGTGCCCGACTAGTTATGTTATATTACATGGTTAGTAAGAAACATCTTCCAGGGAGAATAGTTCTGTTAGGGGTTCCTTTCCTTGAGGGGGCATGCCCTAAAGTGCATGTCCATGCTGCGAAAAGAAACGCAGGAAAAACGCCTGGGGGCACATAGATAAAGAAAAAGATCATCTTTAGTTCACCGACCGAATATTCTCTTAAGAATGCTAGCTTTCGGCTTCATCCAGTCTGAGGTACATGTCTGGCTTATCCGGCAGTAACAATCGCAGAGGTGCTCCCTTTACCACCTAGCCAAATAATCGGGAACGTAGGGGTAAGCACAGGAGCCAGGCAACCAAGCTTGGCCAAAACTTAAGCCATATCAATGCATATAATGGTGAATAAAAGGTACATGCGGAAGTTTGACACATGTGTTAGGCATGAAGCCCGTATAAATAAGCTTCTATTTAAAGAAGCCCCCAGGTTTACTGAGCACGGATAGCGCGTCAATTTGTGAGCCTTATAAGGTTATAAGAGAGAGAAAAAGGGAGAAGGAGAGAAATGTAAGACGGACAGTATATAAAAAATGGACAGAGTAAGGAGACAAACACAGGATCCGGCGCTAGGCATAGAATCTTCGGAGACGGGCTGCGTTCCATGGGTTCGGCTCGAGTCGGTTATCCGATGCGTTTCGCAGGCAGTACACTCCACCAGTCAGGACTTGGTCAATTATGAAGGGACCTTCCCACTTGGGCTTGAGTTTGTCCTTTTTCTTGTCCGGCAGGTGTAGAACTAATTCGCCAACGTTGTAATTTTTGGCCCGTACTTCTCTGCTTTGGTATATTCGAGCTTGTTGTTGATAGAATGCGGAACGGGCTTTCGCCACATCACACTCCTCCTCTAATGCGTCCAAACTGTCCTGCCGATCGAGCTCGGCTTCTCTTTCCTTGTACATGCACACTCGAGGTGAGTCATGAATTATGTCGCAAGGTAGAACTGCCTCTACGCCGTACACCATGAAGAATGGTGTGTATCCGATGGTGCGATTCAGAGCTGTCCGCAGCCCCCAGAGTACGGAGTTGAGCTCCTCTACCCAGTGCGTGTTAGATTCCTTGAGGGACCGCACTAGTCTGGGTTTGATGCCGCTCATGATAAGACCATTTGCACGTTCGACCTGGCCGTTAGTTTGTGGGTGATAGACGGAAGCATAATCGAGCTTTATGCCCATGTTTTTGCACCAGAGTTTTACCTCGTCGGCCGTAAAGTTCATGCCATTATCAGTGATGATGCTGTGGGGGATGCCGTAACGGTGTACAACCCCGGATATGAAGTCTATCACAGGTCCGGATTCGGCCGTCTTAATAGGCTTGGCTTCTATCCATTTGGTCAACTTATCCACCATGACCAGTAAGTATTTGTGCTTGTGGGTTCCGCCTTTAAGGGGTCCAACCATATCAAGCCCCCAGACCGCAAAGGGCCAAGTGATGGGGATAGTTTGGAGGGCGGTGGGTGGCATATAGCTTTGGTTTGCAAAGAGCTGGCAGCCGGTGCATCGTTGGACTAAGTCCTGAGCGTCTGCCCGGGCCGTCGGCCAATAAAAGCCTGTATGGAAGGCCTTGCTTACCAGGGACCGGGCTGCAGCGTGATGACCGCCGAGTCCGGCATGGATTTCAGCCAGGAGATTCCGCCCCTCCTCTTCGGAGATGCACCTTTGAAGGACTCCGGTAGTGCTTTTCTTATAAAGCTCTTCCTCGTGGACTCTGTAGGCTTTGGATTACCGCACTATGCAGCGTGCCTCATTCTGTTCCTCGGGGAGTTCCTGCCTAGTAAGGTAGGCAAGGAATGGTTCTATCCACGGGGCGATGATGGCCATTATTACGTGGGTTGAAGGTGTTATTTCAATGGCAGAGCCTCCGATTGTGTCAGAATGTTCGGTGTCGAGCAGTGCAGTTGGGTCCGGGCTGTTATTGTTCGGCTCCCCTTCCCATGCCACGGATGGCTTGAAAAGCCTTTCCAGGAAGATGTTGGGGGGGGGGGGACTACATCGCATTTTGCGCTGATGCGTGCCAGGACATCTGCCGCCTGATTATTTTCCCGGGCTATATGGTGAAATTCAAGCCCCTCGAACTGAGCCGACATTTTTAGGATGGCGTTGTGGTAAGCTTCCATTTTCGGATCCTTGGCATCGAAGTCTCCATTTATTTGGGAGATTGCAAGGTTCGAGTCCCCGCGCACCTCTAGGCGTTGGATGCCCATGGATACTGCCATCCGGAGACCATGTAGAAGGGCCTCATATTCGGCTGCATTGTTGGAGTCCATGTACAAAATCTGTAGTACGTATTGAACTGTGTCTCCTGTGGGGGACGTCAAAACGACGCCAGCCCCCAGTCCAGCCAACATTTTGGAACCGTCGAAATGTATGATCCTGTTTGAATATGTGCCGTACTCTTTAGGGAGTTCGGCCTCCGTCCATTCTGCGACGAAGTAGGCCAAAACTTGTGACTTGATGGCTCATCGTGGCTTATAAGTTATGTCGAATGGGAGGAGCTCGATGGCCCATTTCGCAATCCGGCCTGTTGCGTCACGGTTGTTTATAATGTCGTTAAGTGGTAATTTCGAGGCTACTATTATTGAACACTCTTGAAAGTAGTGTCGTAGCTTCCGGGATGCCATGAATACCGCGTACGCAATCTTTTGATAATGCGGGTACCGTGATTTGCCGGGAGTGAGGACAGTGGACACATAATAGACCGGCCTTTGAAGGGGGAATTTGTGTCCGTCCGCTTCTCGTTCGACGACGAGCACTGCGCTTACTGTTGGGGAACGTAGTAGTTTCAAAAAAATTCCTACGCACACGCAAGATCATGGTGATGCATAGCAACGAGAGGGGAGAGTGTGATCTACGTACCCTTGTAGATCGACAACGGAAGAGTTTGGTTGATGTAGTCGTACGTCTCCACGGCCCGACCGATCAAGCACCGAAACTACGGCACCTCCGAGTTCTAGCACACGTTCAGCTCGATGACGATCCCTGGACTCCGATCCAGCAAAGTGTCGGGGAAGAGTTCCGCCAGCACGACGGCGTGGTGACGATCTTGATGTACTACTGTCGTAGGGCTTCGCCTAAGCACCGCTACAATATTATCGAGGACTATGGTGGTAGGGGGCGTCGCACACGGCTAAGAATATGATCACGTGGATCAACTTGTGTTCCTCTGGGGTGCCCCTGCCTCCGTATATAAAGGCTCAAGGGGGGGGGGTGCGGCCGGCCTAGGAGAGGCGCGCCAGGAGGAGTCCTACTCCCTCTGGGAGTAGGATTCCCCCCCCCCCCAATCCTAGTTGGAATAGGATTCGCGGAGGGGGGAAAGAGAAAGGGGGGCCGGCCCCCTCTCCTTGTCCTATTCAGACCAAGGGAGGGGAGGGGCGCACGGCCCATCTTAGGCTGCCTCTTCTCTTTTCCACTAAGGCCCACTAAGCCCATATAGCTCCGGGGGGGTTCCGGTAACCTCCCAGTACTCCGGTAAAATCCCAATTTCACCGGAACACTTCCGATATCCAAACATAGGCTTCCAATATATCAATCTTTATGTCTCGACCATTTCGAGACTCCTCGTCATGTCCATGATCACATCCGGGACTCCGAATAACCTTCGGTACATCAAAACGTATAAACTCATAATATAACTGTCATCGAAACCTTAAGCGTGCGGACCCTACGGGTTCGAGAACAATGTAGACATGACCGAGACATGTCTCCGGTCAATAACCAATAACGGGACCTGGATGGCCATATTGGCTCCTACATATTCTACGAAGATCTTTATTGGTCAGACCGCATAACAACATACGTTGTTCCCTTTGTCATCGGTATGTTACTTGCCCGAGATTCGATCGTCGGTATCCAATACCTAGTTCAATCTTGTTACCGGCAAGTCTCTTTACTCGTTCCACAATACATCATCTCGCAACTAACTCATTAGTTTCATTGCTTGCAAGGCTTAAGTGATGTGCATTACTGAGAGGGCCCAGAGATACCTCTCCGACGATCGGAGTGACAAATCCTAATCTCGAAATACGTCAACCCAACATGTACCGTTGGAGACACCTGTAGAGCACCTTTATAATCACCCAGTTACATTGTGATGTTTGGTAGCACACAAGGTGTTCCTCTGGCACACGGGAGTTACATAATCTCATAGTCATAGGAACATGTATAAGTCATGAAGAAAGCAATAGCAACATACTAAACGATCGGGTGGTAAGCTAATGGAATGGGTCATGTCAATCAGATCATTCAACTAATGATGTGATCCTGTTTAATCAAATGACAACTCTTTGTCCATGGTTAGGAAACATAACCATCTTAGATTAACGAGCTTGTCAAGTAGAGGCATACTAGTGACACTTTGTTTGTCTATGTATTCACACATGTATTATGTTTCCGATTAATACAATTCTAGCATGAATAATAAACTTTTATCATGATATAAGGAAATAAATAATAACTTTATTATTGCCTCTAGGGCATATTTCCTTCAGTCTCCCACTTGCACTAGAGTCAATAATCTAGATTACACAGTAATGATTCTAACACCGATGGAGCTTTGGTGCTGATCATGTTTTGCTCGTGGAAGAGGCTTAGTCAACGGGTCTGCTACATTCAGCTCCGTATGTATCTTGCAAACCTCTATGTCTCCCACCTGGACTAGATCCCGGATGGAATTGAAGCGTCTCTTGATGTGTTTGGTCCTCTTGTGAAATCTGGATTCCTTTGCCAAGGCAATTGCACCAGTATTGTCACAAAAGATTTTCATTGGACCCGATGGTATGACACCTAGATCGGATATGAACTCCTTCATCCAGACTCCTTCGTTTGCTACTTCCGAAGCAGCTATGTACTCCGCTTCACATGTAGATCCCGCCACGACGCTTTGTTTCGAACTGCACCAACTGACAGCTCCACTGTTTAATGTAAACACGTATCCGGTTTGTGATTTAGAATCGTCCGGATCAGTGTCAAAGCTTGCATCAACGTAACCGTTTACGATGAGCTCTTTGTCACCTCCATATATGAGAAACATATCCTTAGTCCATTTCAAGTATTTCAGGATGTTCTTGACCGCTGTCTAGTGATCCACTCCTGGATTACTTTGGTACCTCCTTGCTAAACATATAGAAAGGCACACATCAGGTCTGGTACACAGCATTGCATACATGATAGAGCCTATGGCTGAAGCATAGGGAACATCTTTCATTTTCTCTCTATCTTCTGCAGTGGTCGGGCATTGAGTCTGACTCAACTTCACACCTTGTAACACAGGCAAGAACCCTTTCTTTGCTTGATCCATTTTGAACTTCTTCAAAATCTTGTCATGGTATGTGCTTTATGAAAGTCCAATTAAGCGTCTTGATCTATCTCTGTAGATCTTTATGCCTAATATGTAAGCAGCTTCACCGGGGTCTTTCATCGAAAAACTCTTATTCAAGTATCCTTTTATGCTATCCAGAAATTCTATATCATTTCCAATCAGTAATATGTCATCCACATATAATATCAGAAATGCTACAGAGCTCCCACTCACTTTCTTGTAAATACAGGCTTCTCCGAAAGTCTATATAAAACCAAATGCTTTGATCACACTATCAAAGCGTTTATTCCAACTCCGAGAGGCTTACACCAGTCCATAAATGGATCGCTGGAGCTTGCACACTTTATTAGCTCCCTTTGGATCGACAAAACCTTCCGGTTGCATCATATACAACTCTTCTTCCAGAAATCCATTCAGAAATGCAGTTTTGACATCCATCTGCCAAATTTCATAATCATAAAATGCGGCAATTGCTAACATGATTCGGACAGACTTAAGCATCGCTACGGGTGAGAAGGTCTCATCGTAGTCAACCCCTTAAACTTGTCGAAAACCTTTTGCGACAAGTCAAGCTTTGTAGACAGTAATATTACCGTCAGCGTCAGTCTTCTTCTTGAAGATCCATTTATTCTCAATTGCTTGCCGATCATCGGGCAAGTCAACCAAAGTCCATACTTTGTTCTCATACATGGATCCCATCTCAGATTTCACGGCTTCAAGCCATTTTGCGGAATCTGGGCTCACCATCGCTTCTTCATAGTTCGTAGGTTCATCATGATCTAGCAGCATGATTTCCAGAACAGGATTACCGTACCACTCTGGTGCGGATCTCACTCTGGTTGATCTACGAGGTTCAGTAGTATCTTGTCCTGAAGTTTCATGATCATTATCATTAGCTTCCTCACTAATTGGTGTAGGTGTCGCAGAAACAGTTTTCTGTGATGTACTACTTTCCAATAAGAGAGCAAGTACAGTTACCTCATCAAGTTCTACTTTCCTCCCACTCACATCTTTCGAGAGAAACTCCTTCTCCAGAAAGTTTCCGAATTTAGCAACAAAAGTCTTGCCTTTGGATCTGTGACAGAAGGTGTATCCAATAGTTTCCTTTGGATATCCTATGAAGACACATTTCTCTGATTTGGGTTCGAGCTTATCAGGTTGAAGCTTTTTCACATAAGCATCGCAGCCCCAAACTTTCAGAAACGACAACTTTGGTTTCTTGGCAAACCATAGTTCATAAGGCGTCGTCTCAACGGATTTTGATGGTGCCCTATTTAACGTGAATGCGGCCGTCTCTAAAGCATAACCCCAAAACGATAGCAGTAAATCAGTAAGAGACATCATAGATCGCACCATATCTAGTAAAGTACGATTACGATGTTCGGACACACCATTACGCTGTGGTGTTCTGGGTGGCGTGAGTTGCGAAACTATTCCGCATTGTTTCAAATGTATACCAAACTCGTAACTCAAATATTCTCCTCCACGATCAGATCGTAGAAACTTTATTTTCTTGTTACGATGATTTTCAACTTCACTCTGAAATTCTTTGAACTTTTCAAATGTTTCAGACTTATGTTTCATTAAGTAGATATACCCATATCTGCTTAAGTCATTTGTGAAGGTGAGAAAATAACGATATCCGCCACGAGCCTCAATATTCATCGGACCACATACATCTGTATGTATGATTTCCAACAAATCTGTTGCTCTCTCCATAGTACCAGAGAACGGTGTTTTAGTCATCTTGTCCATGAGGCACGGTTCTAAGTACCAAGTGATTCATAATCAAGTGGTTCCAAAAGTCCATCAGTATGGAGTTTCTTCATGCGCTTTACACCGATATAACCTAAATGGCAGTGCCACAAATAAGTTGCACCATCATTATCAACTCTGCATCTTTTGGCTTCAATATTATGAATATGTGTGTCACTACTATCGAGATTCAATAAGAATAGACCACTCTTCAAGGGTGCATGACCATAAAAGATATTACTCATATAAATAGAACAACCATTATTCTCTGATTTAAATGAATAACCGTCTCGCATCAAACAAGATCCAGATATAATGTTCATGCTTAACGCTGGCACCAAATAACAATTATTTAGGTCTAATATTAATCCCGAAGGTAGATGTAGAGGTAGCGTGCCGACTCCGATCACATCGACTTTGGAACCGTTTCCCACGTGCGTCGTCACCTCGTCCTTAGCCAATCTTCGCTTAATCCGTAGTCCCTGTTTCGAGTTGCAAATATTAGCAACAGAACTAGTATCAAATACCCAGGTGCTACTGCGAGCATTAGTAAGGTACACATCAATAACATGTATATCACATATACCTTTGTTCACCTTGCCACCCTTCTTATCCGCCAAATACTTGGGGCAGTTCCGCTTCCAGTGACCAGTCTGCTTGCAGTAGAAGCACTCAGTTTCAGGCTTAGTTCCAGACTTGGGTTTCTTCTCTTGAGCAGCAACTTGCTTGCTGTTCTTCTTGAAGTTCCCCTTCTTCTTCCCTTTGCCCTTTTTCTTAAAACTAATGGTCTTGTTGACCATCAACACTTGATGCTCCTTTTTGATTTCTACCTCCGCAGCTTTCAGCATAGCGAAGAGCTCGGGAATAGTCTTATTCATCCCTTGCATATTATAGTTCATCACGAAGCTCCATGACGTTCAAAATGTCGTTGAAGTACCGATTCTAAGCCGTAAAGCATGGCACACTGAACTATCGAGTAGTCATCAGCTTTGCTCTACCAGACGTTCAGAACATCTGGTGTTGCTCCTGCAGCAGGCTTGGCACCCAGCGGTGCTTCCAGGACGTAATTCTTCTATGCAGCAATGAGGATAATCCTCAAGTAACGGACCCAGTCCGTGTAATTGCTACCATCATATTTCAACTTTGCTTTCTCAAGGAACGCATTAAAATTCAACGGAACAACAGCACGGGTCATCTATCTACAATCAAACATACATAAGCAAGATACTATCAGGTACTAAGTTCATGATAAATTTAAGTTAAATTAATCAAATTACTTAAAGAACTCCCACTTAGATAGACATCTCTCTAATCCTCTAAGTGATCACGTGATCCAAATCAACTAAACCATATCCGATCATCACGTGAGATGGAGTAGTTTCATTGGTGAACATCACTATGTTGATCATATCTACTATATGATTCACGCTCGACTTTTCGGTCTCCGTGTTCCGAGGCCATATCTGCATATGCTTGGCTCGTCAAGTATAACCTGAGTATTCCGCGTGTGCAACTGTTTTGCACCCGTTGTATTTGAATGTAGAGCCTATCACACCCGATCATCACGTGGTGTCTCAGCACGAAGAACTTTCGCAACGGTGCATACTCAGGGAGAACACTTCTTGATAATTTTAGTGAGAGATCATCTTATAATGCTACCGTCAATCAAAGCAAGATAAGATGCATAAAAGATAAACATCACATCCAATCAATATAAGTGATATGATATGGCCATCATCATCTTGTGCCAGTGATCTCCATCTCCGAAGCACCGTCATGATCACCATCGTCACCGGCGCGACACCTTGATCTCCATCGTAGCATCGTTGTCGTCTCGCCAATCTTATGCTTCCACGACTATCGCTACCGCTTAGTGATAAAGTAAAGCATTACAGCGTGATTGCATTGCATACAATAAAGCGACAACCATATGGCTCCTGCCAGTTGCCGATAACTCGGTTACAAAACATGATCATCTCATACAATAAAATTCAGCATCATGTATTGACCATATCACATCACAACATGCCCTGCAAAAACAAGTTAGACGTCTTCTACTTTGTTGTTGCAAGTTTTACGTGGCTGCTACGGGCTTAAGCAAGAACCAATGTTACCTATGCATCAAAACCACAACGATAGTTTGTCAAGTTGGTGCTATTTTAACCTTCGCAAGGACCGGGCGTAGCCACACTTAGTTCAACTAAAGTTAGAGAAACTGCCACCCGCAAGCCACCTATGTGCAAAGCACGTCGGGAGAACCGGTCTCGCGTAAGCATACGCGTAATGTTGGTCCGGGCCGCTTCGTCCAACAATACCGCCGAACCAAAGTATGACATGCTGGTAAGCAGTATGACTTATATCGCCCACAACTCACTTGTCTTCTACTCGTGCATATAACATCAACACATAAAACCTAGGCTCGGATGCCACTGTTGGGGAACGTAGTAATTTCGAAAATTTTCCTACGCACACGCAAGGTCCTGGTGATGCATAGCAACGAGAGGGGAGAGTGTGATCTACGTACCCTTGTAGATCGACAACGGAAGCATTTGGTTGATATAGTCGTATGTCTCCACGGCCTGACCGATCAAACACCGAAACTACGGCACCTCCGAGTTCTAGCACACGTTTAGCTCGATGACGATCCCTGGACTCCGATCCAGCAAAGTGTCGGGGAAGAGTTCCGTCAGCACGACGGTGTGGTGACGATCTTGATGTACTACTGTCGCAGGGCTTCGCCTAAGAACCGCTACAATATTATCGAGGACTATGGTGGCAGGGGGCGCCGCACATGGCTAAGAATATGATCACGTGGATCAACTTGTGTTCCTCTGGGGTGCCCGTGCCTCCGTATATAAAGGCTCAAGGGGGGGGGTGCAGCCGGCCTAGTAGAGGCGCGCCAGGAGGAGTCCTACTCCCTCCGGGAGTAGGATCCCCCCCCCCCCAATCCTAGTTGGAATAGGATTCGCGGAGGGGGGAAAAGAGAAAGGGGGGCCGGCCCCCTCTCCTTGTCCTATTCGGACCAAGGGAGGGGAGGGGCGCGCGGCCCATCTTAGGCTGCCTCTTCTCTTTTCCACTAAGGCCCACTAAGGCCCATATAGCTCCCGGGGGGTTCCGGTAACCTCCCGGTACTCCGGTAAAATCCCGATTTCACCCGGAACACTTCTGATATCCAAACATAGGCTCCCAATATATCAATCTTTATGTCTCGGCCATTTCGAGACTCCTCGTCATGTCCGTGATCACATCCGGGACTCCGAACAACCTTCGGTACATCAAAACGTATAAACTCATAATATAACTGTCATCGAAACCTTAAGCGTGCGGACCCTACGGGTTCGAGAACAATGTAGACATGACCGAGACATGTCTCCGGTCAATAACCAATAGCGGGACCTGGATGCCCATATTGGCTCCTACATATTCTACGAAGATCTTTATTGGTCAGACCGCATAACAACATACGTTGTTCCCTTTGTCATCGGTATGTTACTTGCCCGAGATTCGATCGTCAGTATCCAATACCTAGTTCAATCTCGTTACCGGCAAGTCTCTTTACTCGTTCCGTAATACATCATCTCGCAACTAACTCATTAGTTGCATTGCTTGCAAGGCTTAAGTGATGTGCATTACTGAGAGGGCCCAGAGATACCTCTCCGACGATCGGAGTGACAAATCCTAATCTCGAAATACGTCAACCCAACATGTACCTTTGGAGACACCTGTAGAGCACCTTTATAATCACCCAGTTACGTTGTGATGTTTGGTAGCACACAGGTGTTCCTCCGGCACACGGGAGTTACATAATCTCATAGTCATAGGAACATGTATAAGTCATGAAGAAAGCAATAGCAACATACTAAACGATCGGGTGGTAAGCTAATGGAATGGGTCATGTCAATCAGATCATTCAACTAATGATGTGATCCCGTTTAATCAAATGACAACTCTTTGTCCATGGTTAGGAAACATAACCATCTTTGATTAACGAGCTAGTCAAGTAGAGGCATACTGGTGACACTTTGTTTGTCTATGTATTCACACATGTATTACGTTTCCGGTTAATACAATTCTAGCATGAATAATAAACTTTTATCATGATATAAGGAAATAAATAATAACTTTATTATTGCCTCTAGGGCATATTTCCTTCACTTACAACCTGATGTGTTGCTGCGATGTACAATAGCATTGGTTCGCCGGTGTTTGGCGTGGCCAGGACTGGGTTTGTTGCCAGTATGGCTTTTATTTCGTCGAGTTCGGCCGTGGCTACGTCCGTCCATTTGAAGTGTTCGGTGCGCCGAAGGAGGCGGTAATGGGGAAGGGCCTTTTCTCCCAAGCGGAAGATAAAGCGGCTTAGAGCCGCCACACATCCGGTTAACTTTTGTATTTGTTTGAGGTCCTTTGGGATATCCAGTTGTGACAGAGCTCGGATCTTGGCTGGATTTTCTTCAATTCCTCTACTGGATACAATGAAGCCCAAGAGCTTTCCGGCTGGAACACCGAAAACGCATTTTTCCGGTTGAGCTTGATGTCGTATGTTCTGAGATTATAGAATGTGAGCCTCAAGTCATCTACTTGAGATTCAACATGTCTTGTTTTGACGACCACCTCATCTACGTATGCCTCCACTATTTTACCGATCTGGCTTGCCAGACATGTCTGAATCATGCGCTGATATGTTGCGCCGCCGTTTTTGAGCCCGAAGGGCATTGTGTTGAAGCAGAATGGCCCGTATGGTGTGATAAATGCCGTTGCGGCTTGGTCTGGTTCTGCCATCTTGATTTGATTGTAGCCAGAATATGCATCGAGGAAACATAACGAATCGTGTCCTGCGGTAGCATCGATAATTTGATCGATGCAGGGGAGGGGGAAGGGATCCTTTGGGCAAGCCTTGTTAAGGTCTTTAAAATCAACACACAAGCGCCAGGATTTGTCCTTCTTTGGTACCATCACCAGGTTTGCTAGCCAGTCCGGATGTTTTATATCTTTGATGAATCCGGCCTCTAATAGCTTTGCTAGCTCCTCTCCCATAGCCTGTCTCTTAGGTTCAGAAAAACACCGAAGAGCCTGTTTGACAGGTTTGAATCCTATTTGGATATTTAAGCTGTGCTCGGCCAACCTGCGTGGGATTCCTGGCATGTCTGAAGGGTGCCAGGCGAAAATGTCCCAGTTCTCTTGTAGGAACTCTCGCAATGCGGCGTCGACATCAGTGTTTAACTGTGCCCCGATGGAAGCTGTTTTATTGTGGTTTGTTGGATGGACTTGGAATTTGACTATTTCGTCCGCTGGATTAAAGGAGGTGGATTTGGATCGTTTGTCGAGTACCACATTGTCCCTATTCACCGTAGAGCACAGCGCAGTCAGCTCCTCAGCCGCTAGGGCTTCGGATAGTGCCTTGAGGGTCAGTGCAGCTGTCTTGTTTTCGGCGCGGAGTGCTACGTCCGGATCACTAGCGAGAGTGATGATCCCGTTAGGCCCGGGCATCTTGAGCTTCATGTACCCGTAATGGGGTATTGCTTGGAAGATTGTGAATGCTTCCCGCCCTAGCAGAGCGTGATAACCGCTGCTGAATGGGGCCACATGGAACATGACCTCTTCGAACCTGTAATTGTCCGGCGTGCCGAACACCACATCTAGTGTGATTTTTCCTGTACAGCGCGCTTCCCGACTAGGGATTATTCCTCTAAAGGTTGTGCTGCTTCGCATGATGCGGTTCCAGTCTATATCCATTTTTTGAAGAGTTTCCTCATAGATGAGGTTCAATCCGCTGCCGCCGTCCATGAGTACCTTGGTAAGACGAAAGTCGTCCACTATTGGACTGAGGACCAATGCAGCTGGTGCTCGGGCTGTTCGGAATTTAGGTTCATCACTGGCGTTAAAGGTAATGGCCGTGTCACTCCATGGGTTTATTGTTGCTACTTGGTAGACTTCAACAAGGCTGCGGAGTGTCCTTTTTCGCATATTATTTGATGCGGTGGTCTTGAAGACTGTTAATACCGTATTGGTGTCTCTGGGGTGGCTTTTTGTGGCCTCCGGAATTAGGAGGTTTTCGCCAATTTTAGCCACCTGCCGGAGTATCCAACATGCTCTAAGGCTGTGAGTTGGTGTGGTGTCCTCTGTACTATGAATTTTACAGGGTCTGTTAAGCCATCCTTCCAGTACGGTTCCATGCCCTGTAGAGGGTTTTTGCCTTTTGGTGTTTGACCCGGGTGTCTGGCGATGATGCACCCCTTTATTTCGGACTGGGCTTGCCTTGAGGGCCGGATTGTCCCAAAATTTTGTTTCGGTTTTCCGGGCGCTTTCCATCGCACAGTACATTCGTACTATGGATGCTAAGTCAGCGAAGCGTGTAATATCACGGCGACTTATGGCGTTGAGTATTCCCTTTTCCGTGCAATTATTGCAGACGAATGAAATTGCGTCTTCCTCGCGGCAGCCCTCTATCCTGTTCATAACCAGGAGGAATCTGACTCAGTAATGATGTACTGTTTCTTTGGGCTCTTGCCTGATTTGGGATAGATCGCTAATGTTTGGGTGGGTGGGTGGAATTAAATCCGAAGCCTTACCCCTTCTGAGGCTCAGAGGCCGAGGAATTTCCGAACTCGAGAATTTGGATTCCTGGATGTCGTCCAATGAATCCAGTCCACCGCCTGATTCTAGGTTCAGGTCTTGAGTGATATCCTCCCTTCCGCAGACATCCGGCTTGGAGGGATCGGGAATCCGGACGTAGCGAGTCCTTAAGATAGATGAAGGGTCGACGCACTATCCCTCTACCACGGCAACGTGATGGGTGGCTTGGGGAGAGTTAATCTCTCTCAGATCAGTTTTAGGCCCAATCTGGTCATAATCTGTAGCGACTCCCAAGGCGGAGAAGCGATCCAAGAGCTCGTTTATGGAGGAAAGCTCTATTGGATCTAACTGCTCGGCAAGTTCCGAGTTGACATGAAGATTGTTCTCGATGGCTCGAGAGGTCATCGTCGGCGCAGAAGCCGAACAGGTGGTCATAAGAAAACCACCTAGCCGGAGGGTTTGGCCGACAGCCAAAGCTCCCTTAGCAACGGTGCCATATTTAAAGACGGGGCGAGGCATCCTTCCTGATGGCGACGACACAGAGGAACTCTCAATGAAAGCACCAATGTCGGTGTCAGAACCGGCGGATCTTGGGTAGGGGGTCCCGAACTGTGCGTCTAGGCCGGATGGTAACAGGAGGCAAGGGACACGAAGTTTTACCCAGGTTCGGGCCCTCTCGATGGAGGTAAAACCCTACGTCCTGCTTGATTAATATTGATGATATGGGTAGTACAAGAGTAGATCTACCACGAGATCAGAGAGGCTAAACCCTAGAAGCTAGCCCATGGTATGATTGTTGATGTGTATGTTGTCCTACGGACTAAAACCCTCCGGTTTATATAGACACCGGAGAGGGTTAGGGTTACATAGAGTCGGTTACAATGGTAGGAGATCTGAACATCCGTATCGCCAAGCTTGCCTTCCATGCCAAGGAAAGTCCCTTCCGGACACGGGACGGAGTCTTCAATCTTGTATCTTCATAGTCCAGGAGTCTGGCTGAAGGTATAGTTCGGCTATCCGAACACCCCCTAATCCAGGACTCCCTCATGTGCCTTCATATGCATGCTCCTCGTGATACTCATTGGGCTCTGGTGAAACGTATCCTTCGGTACATATGTGGCACCACAGCTATGGGTCTCACCCTGACGGCATCACTTGACAGCAACCTTGTCGCCTACTCCGACGCTGACTGGGTTGGGTGTCCCGACACTCGATGCTCCACTTCCGGCTACTGCGTCTACCTCGGGCCCTCTCTGATTTTGTGGTCATCTAAACGACAACCCACGGTCTCACGATCGAGCACCGAGGCCGAGTACAGGGCCGTGGCCAATGCCATTGCGGAGTGCTCTTGGCTACGATAGCTACTTCAGGAGTTGCTATGTGAGGTCACCAAGGCGACGCTTGTTTACTGTGACAACATCTCTGCAATATATCTCACTGCCAACCCTGTCCATCACCGATGGACGAAGCATATTGAGCTCGAAATTCACTTCGGCAGGGTGCACGTCGCCCTTGGTCGTGTTTGAGTTCTCCATGTGCCCACCGATCAGCAGTTCGCCGATGTCATGACGAAGGGAGTACCCACCTCGACGTTTGAGGGCTTTCGGTCCAGTCTCTGCGTCACCGGCGACGCTTCGACTGCGGGGGGGTGTTGAACATGTGTACATGTACATAGGTCTGGGTTTTGTATGCCACATCCGTAGTGTCTCTCTCCCTCTGTATTTACTTGTATCTTCGGAGACAAGATACCGGTCGCACCCCTTGTACCTATATATATGTTCCTAGTGCATGATCAATCATTATTGATGCACCAAACCATACTCTACAGTATAGATTCATCGAAGCATCTACAGTATATTGGAGTGGTATCTTACTAGTCAGAGAAGAAGACCAACCAGCCAAGAAAATCAGCTGAGGATAAGATGCATCTACAGCGATGTGTTTGGCGAATTGGCACCTGCCGACTGGACGACTAGTCCAACATGATGCATTTTGCTGCCTCGCTGACCAGTCCAAATGGATTTTTTTAGGGGTAAATCATTTATTGACCTAAGGAAAATAAAAGGTTCACAAATCAATAGTCTCATCTGCACTAGCTGCATGAATTACACAAAACCCAAAATCTCATCTGCAACAATTTGCAGAATACAATTAGGTGGCACCTCATGCCACTCTTTATTCATCTCAATGCTAATCCCCTCTTTTGCTAGTCTATGCGCCGCTGCATTAGCAGATCTTCGCACCCATCTTACCTTGTGCTCCAGCCTGGTATGAAGTAGTCCTTTGATCTCCTCGACTATAAGGCCCAACAGTTGATAGTTCCTTGCTCTTGCCATTAATCATGGCGACAACCTCCTTGCTATCAAGCTCCAGATGAACTCTTGAAAAGCCTTGTTGTATAGTGTTGTGGTTTTGTCACGGCAGATGTCCTAGAGAAAGGACATAGTCGTGGAGCCATCGCAACGGGTTAGCTTGAAGGGGTTAAAGCGGACACAGGGACGCAAGAGAGTTATACTAGTTCGGCCCCTTCGATGAAGTTAAAAGCTACGTCTAATTGTGATGGAATTGATGGGGTTTCGATGACTAGGGAGCAAACAAGCTTCGCCTAAGTCTTGAGTTGTTGTCTGTTGTCCTTGAACCGCCGCTGGGTCGTCCCCTTATATACACGGGTGATGCCCATCGGTTCACAGAGTCCCAATACCGGCTCATAGATGTGTCCGGTTTGGCCTCTGCTTATTCCTAACTTATAATACAAGTTAAATACGAATGTCGGTTTACGGCTACAGGCCTTGAACCGACTATGGGCCTTGAGCTCTCATCTGCCTTCTTGGGCTTTAACACGATTAACTACTGATGAAATTAACCCGGCCCAGATAGGCCGGTTTACGCCCAGTAGTAATATCCCCAACATTAGGCCCCAGATTGATTTGAATAGGTTCATGTCAATCCTTAGCAAAAATCTTCATCTTCAACATCTTATTGTAGTTTGTTGAACCGCCGTGATGTCATCTTCTCTGGTCGTTGTAAACCAGCGTGACGTCACCTGTTATAAAGAACCTTATCCATGATTCCCCTTTTTGTTTTTTTGTTTAATAGGTCTGCGACAATTAAGGCGACAGCTTCGTTTCCAAACCCATGGTCCCTTGATTTTCGCGCCTGACTCCTGTCCTTTGCCTTATAAATAGGACCGAAGGGTCATTTATTTTTCCCTTTCGTGCCCTTCTGCTTCGTCTTCCCCGCGTCGTCCAGCTTCGGAGCTCCACCGCCGTCGACGACCTCTGCTCCAACCTTGGCCGCTGCATCACCCTGATTGTACTAGAGCATCGCCGCGACCATCTGTTTCTTCCTTGGCTCCGGTGAGTTCTTCACCTTTTCCTCCGTAGATCCGTTCTAGGGTTTCCAAGTTCTTCAGTGTTCATCGTCTGCTTCGTACTCATATGATAGATCCTAGATGAACCTGTGAACCTTTGCTCTGTGTAGCGGTAGTTCTTAGCATCCGCCTTT
This sequence comes from Triticum monococcum, assembly GCA_034509565.1. Lineage (NCBI taxonomy): Eukaryota > Viridiplantae > Streptophyta > Magnoliopsida > Poales > Poaceae > Triticum > Triticum monococcum. The sequence continues at coordinate 753,856,743 of CM067843.1, read as the reverse complement.
ACTTATATGCGTCAAGACCATAGATCTACCTGTATCTCTGCCCATTGATTCGGTACTGTTCTTTTTTGAACCTTGAATATTTTCCTTCTTTTCTGAACTTGCTTCAGATCCGTCGTTGTAGAGAAATTTTGTGAAATATGTTTCTGTACACTTATCTATCCGCAATCTCAACTGTTTCAATGCTTAGATCCGGCGGTTTTAACTTTGTAAAAAAAATTGCCCAACCGGTATATACCATTAGTCCCCTTGTTGAACTGCCAGATGTTGTTGCTTCATAAAACTCCGGTTTAGATAGAGGTGTCTCCGGTTTAACATTGTACATACCAGTGCACTTTAATCAATGCATTCTTGAACCGGAATTACCTATGAGTGCAACTGGGTTCCTTCTCGCGTCACAGAGACTCAACTGAACAATTTAGTCCTCATCGGCGCTTTAGGCATCAAAAACACCATCCATTGGAGAGCCCCTGGCAAAGAATGTCCTCCCACACCTCAAGAAGGAGAGGTCGTCGTTTTCGTAGATCACTTAGCCCGGGGCTTTAAGCCACCCGGTTCCAAATTTTACCGGGACGTTTTAGCCGATTTTCAACTCCATCCACAAGACACTGGCCCCAACTCTGTTACAAACATGTGTCACTTCCAAGTGCTCTATGAGGTGTTCTTTCAAGAGGAACCCACAGTGGAGTTGTTCAAAGATTGTTTCCATCTAAACCGTCATACTGAGTTTTCTGACGGTTCCAATACGGAATTGGGAGGTGTGGCGATTCAGAAAAGGAAAGAAGTCACATACCCTCACGCCAAGCTGCACAGCCACCCCAAAGAGTGGAATCAAACATGGTTCTATTGCAAAGACACCTCCCCTGCTGGTGAAAATCCTTTGCCTGGCTTTCGTCCGGAGCGGCTTAGCAATACACACCCCTTTCCGCAAAGGTTGACTGCCAAGGAGAGAAGCCAATACGTTCCTCAACTGTCCAAGCTCAGAGCCTTCATGGCCAATGGTTTAATAGGAGTTGATCTCGCTCGCTGTTGGATATCGTGGAGCATACTGCCCCTGAATCAGAGCTCCGGTTTGATGTGCGAGTATACTGCCAGTGTTGATGACCCACTGCGACATGCTAACATCCAGCTTACCGACGAAGAAATCACAGAGGCTGTGAATAAAATGCTGAATGAACCAGAACACGTCTGTGCTCGAACCGGCCTGCTTCCCTTCTGTGCCACCAACAAACCACCAGTTGTAAGAGTTTGATTGTTCTTTTTTCTGAACCTGTTATTGATATATCTGGTCATTGTTTAATATCAATGCCTGTTTAAACAGGGCAATGATCCGTTTTGGAGCAAGAAACTGCCGCAGGAGAAACCGGAAAAACCAGACAAACCGGAAAGATCAATCCGGAAAAAGACTAAAGCTATGAAGAAGACTACCCACAGGAAAAGAACCACTGCATCCTCTAATCCGGCCGCTGATGACGATGTGGGTAACCCGGACCTTGAGGTAGAACTTGATTCACTTGGCTTATTTTTCACGCGCCTTATTGATGATGATATTTGTCAGGATGATGCCGAAGCCAGTCATGCTGATGTTGCAGAGGTAATTATTCTTTCCTCCGATTCAGATCCTTTGCCTTAACTAAAAATCCGTCAGGCAAACCGGAAGGTTAAATTTTCTCATCCTCTTGCTTACTTGGATCCCAAATTTCTTATGAAGACCCAACAGCACGAAGCTCGCCGCACGACCCGGCATAGTATCCAGGTAGTTACCTCCGCCGGTTTACCGAATAGTCCGGTTCGGAAACGCCATTCAGAGGTCTCTAATTTGCCTGTCAGTGCTTGTCCTAAAATGGGCTATTTTCGTCAACCTCTTAATCCGTCTGACTCCGATTATCAGGTCACTTCCCATTCATCATATGGCGAGTCATCAGCTACCCAGCTGCCGCCGCTCAAAACGGTGCTTGGGTAAGCCATACTTATCATAATGCTTCTGGTGTATTACTTTGTAGCATATACTGTACTGACCTTTGTTACTCCTTTCAGGGCCAAGCCTAAGCCAAGCAACAAGGCTCGCCTAGATAAAGCGGCTGAAGAAGATGCTATTCCTGAACCGGACAGAGTACTCAACCCTGAAGCGGCCATCTGTGAGGATGTGCCAAACGACCCACCACCACAAGATGATGATTTTATTACTGAAGAGAGACATGTTGATACCTCCGGTCCTGTTGACCAACCCAGAAGCCCCATCCGGATTGAGAAATCCACCAGTCCATCCAAGTCTACTGATAAACTGACGGCCCCAATGGAAACCGGCGACGCCAAGGATGATGAAGTTGTTATTACTTGCATTGGCCATACAGAGCCAAGCAATCCTGTCGCTTTGTCTAAACATACTACCAAGGAAGAATTTGCTGCCTTTGGCAAGGGCAAGTGGAATGTTGATCTGGCGACTTACGCTGCTCTAAACGGCCAAGACATCCATTCCGGCTATTTGAACCGGCTGTGTACCAGTTGTGACTATGAAACCGGTCTGGTTAACATGATGAAAGATAAATATGAGGTAACTTCCATAGGCTCTTTCCTGCTTGTATGCTTCAATTTTTGCTGACTCGCCTAGCCCCCAAGGACCGGTTTGTAATCTTCTTTCAAACCGGGACTTACTAACATAATTCTTAATGCCTCGAAATTCACTGATGTAGCCCCCAAAGGCCGGTTCAACTTAGTGTAGTTAAACCGGGACTTAAGTAATTAATATCGCCACATCAGAACTTATTTGAACAAATAGCCATTAGCCCCCAAGTGCCAAGTTGAATACTTGTATTGAGCTTGGGACTTTATAATCAAGTGAAATATGAAGATCAAATAGGCATTAGCCCCCAAGCGCCAAGTGCATAACTTGTTATGTGGTTGGTGCTTCAATTCTTGCACTGCTTGCTGAATCATATAACTGTCTGTATGAAGGCTGAGCTGAAGACAAAAGAGACCCAAATCACCGATCTCCAAGAAAATCTGAAGTCCCAACGGACTGAAACCTCAAAAGCAAAAGAGGAGTTGACCAGCGTCTTAAGCGTCATGGAACAACTTAAGAAGGATTTCAAGAAGGATCCGGCGGATTGGGCTACTGAAAAATCCGCTTTAACCAAACGAGCAGAAGACGCCGAGGCTGCACTAAAACCGGTGGTGGATGAACTGACCAGTATAAAGCGGCACGTGCATGCCATGACCGCTGCTATCTTTGGTAAGCCGGTTTGATTTCTGAATTGATTCTGCCGTCTGATAGAGCTGCCGGTTTGCTAACCCTTTGTGATATTTCAGGGACACGCATTGGTCATTTGGGGTCAGATGTGCGGAAGAAATTGAAAGCCGCCTATACATTGATCGAACAACTGTACACTGGTGCACAGCGGATCATCTATACTGCATCCCACAACAAGCCGGCGCCCACTTTGATTCAGGACACTCTGCAGAAACCGTCGGTGCTTCCTGCCCGGGTTGAAGAGCTGAAGAAATCTGCTGCTCGAACCGGTGCGATCAATGCCTTAATTCGGGCAAAAGCTTGGGTGCCGGATTTTGATCCTATTGAAGCGGCTCAGGGCTATCCCAGCTTGAAGGAAGACGGGTCAGAGTTTAGTGAAGCGGATCTGCGAGCAATAAACCGGGAGGTGCGTCCGCTAGCTTGTCAATTGGCTGAAGAAGCAGACTTGTCTCATTATCAAGCCCAATATGACAATCAAAACAAGCGAATAGCTGCACCAATTCATGAAGCGGAAAATCTTATCCCTCCTATCCATAAGCATACTTACGCTCCCGATATTGAACCGTCATTGCTGATCCATGATGAAGCTGTCTTTCAAGCATTAATGGGAATCGACTGGACAACTGTTGATTTCCAGCCACTGGGTAGAGAAACTGAAGTTGAAGCAGCGCGGGATGACCCACAACCATCAGGCCAGGCTGGTGACCAAGCTTGAACCGGAAGCCGGTTTAAACTGCTTCTCATTTGAAAAAACAATGATCTTGTTTTGGGCACCGTTTTGCCTTGTAATAGGCTAGATGATACTCTTGATTTTGATATGCCTTTGTGCATAATTACTGCAACTTGTTCTTCCTTTGGGTGATGAACTTTCCAAAGTATTTTCTGCAATATAAAAATCTTAAAGTGCCACCGCGGTTGTACCGTCAGGCGGAGTATGATGTCTGCATATATAAAATCAAAATATCTGAAATTTAAGCTTATGATCAAATCTTTGAGATACATAATACCTGCCATTGTTGGGCATGAAGTTGGCTTAGCCAATCTTGAAGCGGAGGTTTATAAACCCACACTGTTGGAGGAGATAGCAGCTCCTGTATATATATAATGCCGGTTTACCATGTAAACCGTGCCGGGTTATAATAAAACCCTGTGTTACTCCATAATAGGATGTTAACAAAAAATCAAACCGGGCAAATAGTCTTCGGATTAAAAATGGACCGTGTTCCGTCAATTGATAAACTCTACAAAAAGAAAGAAATATCTATCAAAGAAGGTTGTGAAGCAAAGGCATTGATAAAAACCATTTGCAAAAAAGAGGCTTATTTGAGCCGATCAGATGGCGTTACCATGGTCGGACACGACCAAGCTCCCGATAGGTGTAGCTATGGTTCAAGTCAGCCAGGTCCCCAAATGAAACCGTGGCATTTATGCCGATCAAGAGGCGTGGCAATGGTTTGGGTTAGACCAAGCCCCCAAGTGATTCTGTGGCCTTAGGCCGATCAAGAGGTGTGACTGGTTCAGACGTGACCAAGTCCCCAAGTGATCTGGTGGCTCTCGCCTATCAAGAGGTGTTGCATTGGTTCGAACACGACCAAGCCCCCAAGTGATATAACATGATGCTTTGAAAAGCTGACTCAAGGGGTAAACCGGAGGCCGCTTTAGAACAACTCTGTGTAACCACACATGATGTAAAAGAACAGATACCCCGCTTTAGCTGAGGTTCTAGTTTATTATATTTAATCATATATATATATATATATATATATATATATATACATCGTCATAATATATACATAAGTAGAGCCATTGGCTCAGGTATAGTAAGGTCGAAGATGAGCTATGTTCCACGGCCTTTTGGTCTCCTCCTTTGATATACGTGAGTCTTTATGCTCTCGAATATCGATCAAATAGTATGACCTGTTGTGCAGATTCTTGCTGACCACGAAAGGTCCCTCCCAAGGTGGGGATAGCTTATGCATATTAGTCTGATCTTGGATGAGCCGAAGCACCAAATATCCTTCCTGAAAGGTTCTGGTTCTGACTCGGCGACTGTGATAATGACGAAGATCCTATTGGTAAATCGCCGAACGGGCAGCTGCTATGTCACGTTCTTCATCCAACAGGTCCAAAGCGTCTTGCCGTGCTGTCTCGTTGTCCGCTTCAACATAAGCCGCCACACGAGGTGAGTCATGATGGATATCACTAGGGAGAACCGCCTCCGCTTCGTAGACCATGAAGAACGGTGTGTATCTTGTTGATCTGTTGGGTGTAGTATTGATACTCCATAACACAGATGGTAACTCTTCTACCCAACAACCTGGTGTTCTCTGCAAAGGAACCATAAGCCGGGGCTTGATGCCTCTCAAGATCTCTTGATTAGCCCTTTCTGCTTGACCATTGGACTGTGGGTGTGCCACCGATGAAACGTCGAGCCGGATGTGCTCCCGTTCGCAGAACTCCTTCATGGCACCTTTGGACAAATTGGTACCATTATCTGTGATGATACTGTGTGGAAAGCCAAGCCGGAAAATCACTTTTTTGATGAACTGAACCGCCGTGGCCGCATCACACTTGCTAACAGGTTCTGCCTCCACCCACTTTGTAAACTTGTCAACCGGCACCAGGAGGTGGGTCTTCTTATCTTTGGAACTTTTGAAAGGCCCAACCATATCCAGCCCCCAAGTCGCAAACGGCCAAGTAATTGGAATCATTCTCAATTCTTGAGCCGGCACATGAGCGAGTCTTGAAAACTTTTGGCAACCATGACATCGTCTGACCAGATCCTACGCATCAGCATGAGCAGTTAACCAATAGAAGCCATGGCGAAACGCTTTAGCCACCAAAGATTTTGAACCGGCATGGTGACCACAATCTCCTTCGTGGATCTCACGCAAAATTTCACGGCCTTCTTCAAGAGACACACAGCGTTGAAATGCCCCTGACACACTGCAATGATGCAACTCGCCGTTGATAATAGTCATGGACTTGGATCGCTGGATTATCTGTCGGGCTAGAATCTCATCCTCTGGTAACTCACCCCGGTTCTTGTACGCCAGGTAAGGAAGCGTCCAATCCGGAATAACATGAAGAGCTGCCACCAATTGAGCCTCCGGATCAGGAATAGCCAAATCCGCTTCACCAGGGATCTTAACCGACGGGTTGTGCAGCACATCCAGAAAAACATTGGGCGGGACCGGTTTGCGCTGAGAGCCTAGCCGGCTTAAAGCGTCCGCCGCTTCATTCTTCCGCCGGTCGACGTGGTCCACCTAATAGCCTTTAAAGTGACCTGCAACAATATCCACCTCACGACGATATGCTGCCATGAGTGGGTCCTTGGAGTCCCAAGTGCCAGATACTTGCTGAGCCACGAGGTCTGAGTCACCGAAGCACTTAACTCGACTTAGATTCATCTCCTTAGCCATCCGGAGACCATGGAGAAAGGATTCATACTCAGCTGCATTGTTAGTACAAGGGAACATTAAGCGGAGAACGTAACAAAACTTATCACCTCGTGGGGAAGTTAATACGACTCCAGCCCCCGAGCCTTCCAATTGCCTGGATCTGTCAAAATGGATGGTCCAATATGTGTGATCCGGCTTTTCTTCAGGTGCTTGCAGTTCCGTCCAATCATTGATGAAATCAACAAGTGCTTGAGACTTAACCGTCGTCCGAGGCACATACTTCAATCCGTGCGGCCCAAGTTCTATAGCCCACTTGGCAATCCGGCCAGTCGCTTCCCGGTTCTGGATGATATCCCCCAAGGGAGTAGAACTGACCACCGTAATGGGGTGCCCTCGGAAGTATTGCTTAATCTTCCGGCTTGCCATAAAAACTCCATACACCAGCTTCTGCCAATGCGGATACCTTTGCTTGGACTCAATGAGTACCTCACTGATATAATAGACCGGACGTTGAACCGGATGCTCCTTCCCTGCCTACTTTCGCTCCACCACAATAGCCACGCTGACCGCACGAGCATTAGCAGCAACATATAGCAGTAACGGCTCCTTGTCAATGGGAGCGGTGAGCACAGGCGGATTGGCCAATTGCCGCTTTAAGTCCTCAAATGCTTCATCAGCAGCGGAACTCCAAACGAACTGATCCGTCTTCTTCAACATCTGATACAAAGGGATTGCCTTCTCACCAAGGCGGCTGATAAACCGGCTTAACGTGGCAATCCGGCCTGCCAGGCGTTGAACATCATTGATACACTTCGGTTTAGCCAGGGAGGTGATGGATGTGATCTTCTCCGAATTAGCCTCAATTCCCCTGTTGGACACCAGAAAACCCAATAACTTTCCTGCCGGTACACCAAAGACACACTTTGCCGGATTAAGCATCATCTTGTACGTCCTCAGGTTATCAAAGGTTTCCTTCAAATCGTCAACCAGAGTCTCCTTCTCCCTGGACTTAACCACGATATCATCCACGTAAGCATGTACATTACGGCCAATCTGCTTGTGAAGACAATTTTGCACACACCGTTGATAAGTTGCCTGGGCACTCTTGAGCCCAAAGGGCATAGACACATAGCAGAAGGCTCCAAAGGGAGTTATGAATGCCATCTTCTCCTGCTCCTTAACTGCCATTTTGATCTGATGATAGCCAGAATATGCATCCAAAAAACTTAAACGCTCACAACCTGCCGTAGCATCAATAATTTGATCAATACGGGGGAGGGCAAAAGGATCTGCTGGACAAGCTTTATTAAGATCTGTGTAATCCACACACATGCGCCAGGTGCCGTTTTTCTTAAGGACTAGCACCGGATTGGCAAGCCACTCAGGGTGAAAAACTTCAACAATAAACCCAGCTGCTAAGAGCCTGGCTACCTCTTCTCCAATCGCCTTGCGTCTTTCTTCGTTAAACCGGCGGAGGAACTGTTTCACCGGTTTGTATTTAGGATCCACATTAAGGGTGTGCTCAGCGAGTTGCCTCGGTACACCTGGCATGTCAGAGGGCTTCCATGCAAAAATGTCCCGATTCTCACGGATGAACTCGATGAGCGCGCTTTCCTATTTCGGATCCAAGTTGGCACTGATGCTGAACTGCTTGGACGAATCGCCAGGTACGAAGTCAACAAGCTTAGTTTCTGCTGCCGATTTGAACTTCAGGGCCGGATCATGCTCTGTAGTTGGCTTCTTTAATGGAGTCATGTCCGACGGATCAACATTGTCCTTATAATACTTCAGCTCCTCGGTGGCACAAACCGACTCTGCATAGGCCGCATCTCCTTCCTCGCACTCCAAAGCGATTTTACGGCTTCCGTGAACCGTTATGGTCCCCTTGTGACCCGGCATTTTGAGCTGCAAATACACATAACAGGGCCATGCCATAAACTTGGCGTAGGCCGGTCGCCCAAACAGGGCGTGATATGGACTTTGGATTTTCACCACTTCAAACGTCAATGTTTCCGACCTGGAATCATGATCATCTCCAAAGGCCACTTCCAGAGCTATCTTACCAACAGGATATGCTGACTTGCCAGGTACCACACCTTGGAACACCGTATTAGACGGTTTGAGATTTTTATCTGTTAGTCCCATACGACGGAAGGTCTCATAGTACAAGATATTAATGCTGCTCCCTCCATCCATGAGCACTTTGGTGAACTTGTAACCTCCCACCTGAGGTGCCACCACCAGAGCCAACTGACCCGGGTTATCAACCTGGGGAGGGTGATCCTCTCTGCTCCATATGATTGGCTGTTCAGCCCAGCGTAGATAACGGGGCACGGCCGGTTCAACAGAGTTGACTGCCCGCCTCTGAACCTTCCGGTCTCGCTTGTCCAAGCTAGTGGTGAAGACATGGTACTGCCCACTATTTAACTGCTTTGGGTTGCTCTGGTAACCTGACTGTTGCTGCTGCTAGTTGTAACCACCCTAGTTGTTATGATTATTTTGATTGTTATGTCCGCCCGGATTGCCATTAAATCCTGAACCAGAATTTCCTCCACTGTAACCCGGCCCGGATCCTGAGCCACCGCCGGAGCCATGATCATACCGGAAAGCATTAGAATTCTTGAACTCCTGCATAATGAAGCAATCCTTCCAAAGGTGGTTTGCTGGCACCTCCTTCGTCCCATGTCTTGGACAGGGCTGGCTCAGCAGATAATTTAGGCGGTCCGGGTTAGGGTTGGGCGCCCTACTGCGATTTGGCAGTTTACCCTTGCGTCGCTGGCCCTTGTCCTGCGCGTTGGTATTAGCCACAAAGTCCATGTTACCATCCGCTTTACGCTTGCCTCCGCCACCATTGCCTGCCAAGTGATGCTGCTGACCTTTGGAGTTGTTGTTCCTCTTTCCCTTCCCTGCCTTATCATCATCAGATTCGGGATCCTTGGTATTATCAGAATCAACATACTTTACCAAAGCAGCCATGAGGGTCCCCATGTCAGTGCAATGGCGCTTCATCCGTCCCAACTTCAGCTTTAGGGGCCCAAACCGGCAGTTGCCTTCTAGGGTTAAAACTGTGGTGTCAGCGTTGATGCGGTCTGATGAATGTAACACTTGTGAGACCCGGCGCACCCAATGAGTCGTCGATTCTCCTTCCTCCTGGACGCAGGCAGCTAAGTCCACTATCGACATAGGTTGTTTACATGTATCCTTGAAATTGCTGATAAACCGGGCTCGTAATTGGGCCCATGAACTGATAGAATTAGCCGGCAAGCTTTTTAACCAAGTACGAGCCGTTCCTTCAAGCATCATGGTGAAGTATTTCGCACACGCCGCGTCATCCACATCAAGCATCTCCATAGCCATCTCATAGCTCTCCACCCATGTCTCTGGAGGTTGATCCGCCGTGTAATTTGGTACCTTGTGCGGGCCATTGAAATCCTTGGGTAGGCGCACATTGCGTAAAGCGGGGACAAGGCAAGGCACCCCCAAAGAACTAGAAGTAACACCAAGTCCGATCGAGATAGTTGGACGAACCGGCGTAAGCTGCCGAGCCTGATACTGTGCGGCTAACTCGGCCTCCCTGCACGCTCGGACCCGGTCCACCACTTCCTGAGCGTTATCAGCACCGCCCACCGGGTTGTTGCCGCGGGGTGCTCCACGTCGTTCGGCTTATCAACACCCCCAAAGAATTCATTACTCGACACTGTCGGTTCATCCATATGCCTGCTATAGCTCCGGCTTGGATGGGGGGTCGAGTGGATCCGGTCGCGGCTGTACGAGTATGCTTCCTGTTGGACCAAAGCTGTCCTCAGAAGCTCCTTGACCGTCGCATCTCTACTGCCTGTGGCGAGTCACCTTCAATTGGAATGGCCTCCAGCCGTGCAGCAACGGCAACGAGATTGCCCATCGGGTTGGAGTAGTGACTCGGAGGTGTCAAAACAACCCGAGGTATAACAATGTTTTGACGAGGCAGATCCATCCAACGGGGCTGAACCGGCGCGCCGGTCGCAGGGGCTTCCGCCCGGTTTACCTCCAGCGGATTACTGGTTCCTGCTCTTGGAGTGTTGAAAAGGTCTCTGGCCTCGAAAACCGAAGGCAAACGAGATCGGCACTTCCTCTTCATGACTTCATGCGACGCGTTCTGGTCCAACATGAGCATGTAGGCTTGTGCGTCTAAAGCGGCCCGCTCTGCGGTCATCCTGGCATCCTCAGCTGCCAGGTCTGCCTTGGCCTGGGTGATCTGTTCCTTCACTTTTGCTATCTCCGCGTTGTGGGCGTCCTGATCCACCGGGTTAGCTTCTGCCATGAGCACGGCCAATGCATCAAATAGATTTGATAGAACTTGGGCCGGCGGGCGTACAGAGCCTCCTGCCCCGGCAGCCATCGCTGCTACTGAACCGGAGGTCATTGGCGCAGCGGTCGAAGAATGGAGTGCTGCTTGTGTGCCAGCCATGAATATTCCAACTCCGTTGGGTAGATCAGAGGGGTCCGGAATACTGTCGCCATCGGAACAGCCCCCAATCCGGCCGTCTTGTAGCTGATATAGAGATTCGGTTTCTCCGGTTAATGACTCGTCGTCGGAACAAACGACGGTCTCGCCGCGGGATTCCGATCCATCCTCATAACTTCCTCCGTGGATGACTCCCACGAAGGCACACCTCATGGCCAGTTTAACCCGGGCGGATCGCGCACGCTGAGCCGTTTCGACGAGGTCGGTGTAGATGTCCGGCTCTGGGCCCGGTTCACCGATCTTGCCGATGAAAACGTGTATGCCACCAAAGGGGACCCGGTACCCGTACTCAACTGAGCCGGCCTTGGGGCCCCAGCCTGCATCGTCGATGTAGAGCTTGCCGCGACGATTTTTAGTCATCCGGCCCACAGCATAGCACTCGAGTCCTTCAAAGCGGCCCTCCAAGAACCTGAAACCATCGTCCGATAGCCCCACTGTCGTGGTTTTGTCACGGCAAATGTCCTAGAGAAAGGACTTAGTCGTGGAGCCATCGCAACGGGTTAGCTTGAAGGGGTTAAAGTGGACACAGGGACGCAAGAGAGTTATACTAGTTCGGCCCCTTCGATGAAGGTAAAAGCCTACGTCTAGTTGTGATGGAATTGATGGGGTTTCGATGACTAGGGAGCAAACAAGCTTCGCCTAAGACTCGAATTGTTGTCTGTTGTCCTTGAACCGCCGCCGGGTCGTCCCCTTATATACACGGGTGACGCCCGTCGATTCACAGAGTCCCAATACCGGCTCATAGATGTGTCCAGTTTGGTCTCTACTTATTCCTAACTTATAATACAAGTTAAATACGAACGCCGGTTTACGGCTACAGGCCTTGAACCGACTATGGGCCTTGAGCTCTCATCTGCCTTCTTGAGCTTTAACATGATTAACTACTGATGAAGTTAATCCGGTCCAGATAGGCCGATTTACGTCCAATAGTAATATCCCCAACATATAGCATATTGCACCGCATGACGACTAGCCATTACCTCCAGTAACCCGGGATCGGATATGCTCGGGAGAAACGCACATGCCCCTCCTCGGTATGCACCTTCATGGTCTCTTAAAACCACTCCTCCGCCTCCCTTTGCTTGCAGCTTCGTTGTGGCACCATCCGCATCATCCAGTGGTTTCCACACTTCTACCTGCTTTGCCACCTGTTGTCTAGGCTTTTTTTATGCACCGCCCTCCATTCGTTTATATGTGAAACCACTCTCTCGGCAATAGTTCGCGCAGTGGCAATTCGCTTTCCATCCTTTGTCTCATACCGTGCCAGCCATAGTCCATAGAGCGCCTGCATCATCGTCTCTCATTCGGCATCATCAGCTTCGCCCATCCAGTCTTGCATCCAGGAAGAAATGCTTTTGAACGTTCCATCCATCTCCGGTGGGAGTACCACAGGGGCATCGAGGTCCTCACGCATTACCCTCCAAAATAGTTGTGAGTACGGGCAACTCCAAAACCGGTGGTATATGGACTCCTCCCTGCCACACGCGGCGCAAAACACACCCCCTTTAATCTTGCATGCAACTCTGCTCCAACGGCCAAACCATTACGCATCAGCTGCCAAGTATGTATCTTTGATTTGTTAGGCACATTAGTGCTCCATGGCGCCAGCCATGTTTTGTGCGATCTGAGCGAGGACAATGGGCCCGGCCGTCCGGTTCTCGTCCCAAATGGATTCAACGGGGAATAATTCATCACATTGGCAGCATCCAAACCCACATGCCCTTTCGTAGCGTCAGGAAACAAGCTAGACAACAATTCTGTGTGTTTCTTTGTGTCCATGCATGCATGTGTGACAGGGATAGTCTCCAACAGGACGCTTTCCAAAATTGTGCATTTTGTTATGGTATTAAGGAACCATGTTCGGTTCAATGGAACCTTGTGCAATTGTTCTTTTGAATTTATTTCCGCTTTTTTATTTGCAATCAAAATTTAGAGTTCAGATAACATGTCTATAGTAGGTGTATGCAACCAGAATTGTGTCATAAACATCCAGAGAAGTCCGGGTATTCTGCTAATTGTGCCAAAAACTTCAACCGATCATTCCAACTAACCAATTATACCCGGACTTCTCTTAAATCCATTGTAAAATGATGGAATGTAGGGTGGTATGAGTTTTATGATGTGTATTAGCGAATATACTTGTGGTTTGTAGCAAGAAGTAGGGTTAGAATTAGGATATACGTTAAGTAATGACATGATCTATTTATCACATGGTTGACCTGTGAACTGGAGGACGAAGGGTAGTAGGCCCTCTCTATCGAAGTACTCCGCGAACTGCTCGTCCTACATTGTCTCGGTGGCTGTTTGGTGCCCCCTGATGCACAAAGTTGGTACAACCTATGAAAATTGTTGAAGGGGTGCTCACTAGCTTGGTAATTGCAGAAAATAAGTAAACGTGAACAAGATTTGCTTCTTGCACACCCATTCTCAATATACCACGCACGATGAGTGAGGTTAGAAATATTTTCAAGCCCATAATTCGAAGGCTCATTGGCCAGCTCATTGCCCATCACACATAACAAAATCGACACTAGTAAGAAAATACATACATAAACCACAACATCCGTGTGATATGTGGCCTAATAAGGCATTCATCGATGTGTGCTGAAGCCTTTGAGACAAACATATGCATGGCAAAAACTTTGGCGTCAACTTTGTCATGAACAGCACACACATGACAAAAAACATCACACATCCATCCATACATATGCATTTCCATCTATCAAATCTGAGTTAATTGCAAGAATCCACCACATTGCAGACCAGGTTATTATAAACACGAGTTTACATTTTTTAACAAAAAACACAATGTTTATATTTTTTTAATAAACCACTGATCGACGGATTAAAGCGCTCTGCGCACGAATATGATAGATGGGCCCCGCCTCTCAGGAGCTGGCTGGGCAAAAAAACGCCATGTGGGCACTTTGACTAGTTTTCTCTCACAAAACCCCCACCCAGCCCACTCTCTCTTCTCCCTCTTGCTCGATCCCCAATCAAGCCGCCGCCCTCGACTGCCTCATTGTCGGTGGCCTCTCCCCGGCGAGGCACCATGGCGACTCCGCCTCCCTGGTGCCGAGGCACGTTGCCCCCTCCCTGACAAGCATTAAGCCAATGACACCCTCACCTCTTCTCCATTTGCAGCATGATGACAACCGAAGGAGTGCGTTCACCTTCATATTGGCCTTCTCCGGCGCTTGGATCGTGCCCCAGGTTGCTCCTCCTCCACTGATAGCCACTCTTTGGCCCATATTTGCCTCTCTTCGGCCTAGTGTACACCGAAGAGCCCTCTTCAGCCTAAGCTAGACCGAGGAGTTCCTCTTTTGCCAAAGGGGGGCCACCGGGGTCATAACTCTGATTTTTTTTTTTGAATTTGAGCAGACATTTTTTGAATTTTTTGAAAAAAAATATTTTAAAGAAATTCCACAAGCCGAACACCAACGGTAGTTGGCATGTCCATTTCAGTGATGGCATTAGACCAGTAGAGTACATGCACGGCCCACAAGCTTCAAAATACAGTACCGTGTGTGCTAATTAAATGGTACATATATCAGAGGTTAATTTGGCAAAGTGGATGTGATAGTTGCATTCCACCGACGGTTGTTGCATATCACCGACGCCAGTTAAAGCTAAACATATTATCGGCCCTGCGTCACGCCTTCTCTTTATGCTGAGTAATGATCGATGTGGATCATATGCACACACATCAAAAGACTGATGATCGAGCGTAGAGGACAACAATGATGATGCATGTAATGTGCAGTTGCACAAGTTTTTCCTCTTACCTTCTAATATTCAGACAAATTTGGAGACTTGCTTGTTAAGGTTTCTCACTTCCGGATAAAGACAAGGAAGGAGAAGCCAAGTTATCTCACTCCATCACAATCAGCGGGAAGGGGATGCTACCTGCACGTACAATTAATCCCTTCACCAAATTAAGGAATGCGCACCAATTTTCTTGACAACTGCCAGCTAAAGTACTGGTGCAATTACAAAAAGCATGATCATGGGTAGCATTGACCTTAATGTTTGGAGGCTCCGGGTTTTCTGGTCTCTAGCTGTAGAACGTAGACACCCGGAGAAAAACATTTGTCGATATTTTTTTAAAATATGGACAAAATTAGCAATTTTCAGAAGGAGTCGAGAAGACACAATCTTGGTTGAAAAAAATAGTATTACATTTTCATAATTACCATCGGCGATGGTTCCAAAAATATTAAAACCAAATTAGGAGTAGTACCGCAAATTAAGTTGTACCGTACTGGTTTAGGGTGATCTCACCATTCTTATAGTCATATATGTACTCATATGTTCGATTTCAAGGACCAATTTTTTTTAGCATTTCTTTAAAAATTGTGAATATTGGTTAGGAGCAAACAAAATACAGAAAGGAAATCTTCAAGCCTAGCTTATCTCTTAATTTGGGTTTTTTAAGGATTCAAAATTTTGTAAACAGAATGGTTGTGCAGATATATATATCCGTCCATGAAGAGGTGTGAAACATTCTACCCATTTCAAAAGAAATAGGACCCAAAAAAGAAAGGCCAAAGCGTCTCCCTTGCAAAAGAGAAAAGAAGACCGAGTTGCTAGTTTTTTATAGGGGTGCTAGAGTTAATTAACTTGCTACATATAAGGAGCATGATGGAACTGTTAACAGTACTGAAGCTTGATGCAAAAAGCGAGATGAACAGACTATGTTCACATCAGGGAAATAAAGAGTGATGAGCATAATAATGTGTGCAATATACTCGCTGGGTTCTATAATTCTTGCCGCGGTTTTAGTTCAAATTTGAACTACAAGCACAACAAAAAGTATGAAACGGAGTGAGTACATAAGAAGACAAAGTAATTACGTAGTTATGAAAAACACGTAACATTGCTACTCGTACAATTTCACAACCCTCACAAGTCACCAGTAGCACACCAGCACATATATATTGTATGAGCATACATAAACCGAAGTGGTAATGTGGAATAATACGAAGGTAGAACACCCAACGCCACGCAGATGCGGAGGTGCAGAGCACACATCAACCAGAGTAATTAAACCATCCGCCCTGGGCCGTATGTATGCATGTCTAGAATCGATTCATGAGGAACTTGAACCACTTCTTCACCCCGCCTGCTTCCTCCGTCCCAAGGTGGCGGTCGCCGTGGTTGAAGCTCCTTGTGCTCGTGGTCGCCGGGCCCAGCCTCCTAGCCAGTTCTCCCGGTTCGTCAGCCTCGTGGTCGCCGTCGTGGGCGTGGAGGTGGAGGCGTCCGAGCAGCTTCGTGTTCATTTCTTCATCCTTGTCCTGCCTGTGGTCGTCGTCGTCCTCCTCCTGGTCGTGGTGGTGGCGGTGGTGGAGGCCGACGCCGTGGACGAACATGCTCGCCATCATCTCCACTTTCCACGCCTTCACTGCCTCGTTCCCCTCACCCTCCTCGGCATGAAACGGCTTCTGCTCGCCGTGGGTGTGGGTGTCGGGTTCAGGCTCCGCGACCACCTCCAGCACCGCCTCCTAGTGTGCTTGCTCTTCTCCACGATCTGGCTCCGTGGGGAAGAAGGCCGCAGGTTGGACGCGGGCCTCACCCAGGCCGGAGAACGCGCCGCGGCGGTGGAAGAAGCCGTGATGGCGCGGGCGCGCCAACCAGAGGTGACCGCGGTGGGATGGGAGCTCGTCCTCGTCCCATGCGACGACCGGGGCCGGGCAGCTCGGAAGGGTCGTCACCTCAGCAGCGGCATCCGCTTGATCAGCTCGAGTGAGGAGGACGGGGACGGGTGGGCCCTGGTCGTCGGAGATGGCCTCAAGGTCGCGGCAGCTTGCACCGGACAGGAGGGAGAGGAGGAGCATGGCGAGGGTGGCGAGGCGGGCCATGGTGGCTGGAGCAGAACGTCTCCTGTGGACTGAGACGAGAGCGGACAGCGGACTGGACGGGGTATTTGTAGTGGAGAAATGAATGAACTTTTTTAGTTGGAATGAATGCATTCTATATAAGAAGATTTGTAGATTGCTGATCCCGCTTGCCAGGGGATGGGAATGATTTTTTTTATAGTTGTTAGCCTTGAGTATTCGGTCAAATAGTTAGTTGGCTTAAAATTAAAATTTCAGTTTCGATATATATGCATCCTCTTCGCCGCATATTAGGAGAAGAAATCAAGGCTGACCGCTGACCTAACTAGTTTAGCTCTCAGCGCAGGAGGCGTTAATTAACTTACTTATTCCATCATATCGGTGACGCACTGACGCTTCATCAGGCACATGAGTGACTAGACTACACTAGTCGTCAACCCGTGCGGATGCACGGGCTAGCAATATTAAAAGAAGGATGGTCATTGTTTCAAATAAACATGGAAAAATAAATGATGGTTAGAATATATTTGGGATGACCTTTTGTTATTACTAAAAATACCAGGAGTTTCTTAAACACATAATGTCGAAGGGAATTTTGTTTCATTGATGAGTTCATGGATCGATTTTTCTATGTGCACATGATTTTCCAATCTTGATATAGTCGTATAAAGGTGTAAAACCATGTGAAGTATGATAATAACATTTATCAAATGAATATTTAATATCTCACTAAAAATTGAATGTAAATTATTGATCAATACTAAGCAAAGAAAAATTATAACTCAAAGATACATCCATGGCAACATCAAATACTCATAACAAATTTAGTCATACAAAAGCAAATAAATCAGAATACATTGTCATATCTCTATTGCAAAGAAAACATGCAACCCGAAAGTGTTCATTGTGCCCTGCTATATCCGCGCACTAACAACCACACCAACAGAGCAAGAACAATACCATGCAAAATAGGGAAAGTAATAGTTGAATAAATTTAGTGAAATAAGTTCTATGCAAAGACAACCGGAGAAAATGAGTGAAGTACCAAAGTAATCTACTCGTCAAGATATAGAATAGTACAACTTAGTGCTACTTGAATATGGTACATCAAGGATTCCATAAAAGCTAACATCAGCTTCCTAATCACTAAGTATAGCAATCCTAATAAATTGAATTCCTCATATAGGGATTGAAATCACTTGGCAAAAAAAAAGTTAACTGCCTTGCTGAAAATTGAAAAGATACAATACCGCCCGCTGTGCCGTAGAAATATATCTAATGAAAGTTTAGTTAGAATGCAATAGATGAACTTATTCAAATAGACCCCCACACACATGGCTGCGAGCGAGAAAACAACTAACTATAAACGTGTTGTCTGGCTCAATTTTGTAGGGACAAATGATTCTCCAATTTAGTATCGGTATAGCATTAATGAATTATTATTTTCCTGCAAATGAACATTTCATACTAAAAACTGAAAGCGCATGTTTTGATATATTTCAACAAAAATGAAACACATATACATCCATGGGAAAATCACATCGTGTGATTGGCATAAAAGGGTACTGAAAATCGAAGATTTCTGACAAAATCAGTCGTACATTAGGAAATATAGCACAATACAATATCATATGTGTATTGCAGAGAATGGATGCAACCCTAAAATATTTGTGATGACATGATATACCCCCGCATCAACAGAGTAAGATCAATACCAGATAGAAAAGGGCAAGTTACAGTTGAATAAATTAAGTGAAATAAGTTCTATGAAAAGACAACTTGAAAATATGTGTTAGTCAAGGAAGCTATTTAGCCCTCAAGATACAGAATATTACCACTTAGAGCGAGTTTCTAACCTTAGTAAAATGAATCACTCTTATAGGGATTGAAATCAGCTGGTAACAAAAATCTATTTAATTACACTGTTCAAAATGAGTAAGATATACAATATCTATCACTATGTTGTACAACTATATCTAATGGTAGAGAGGTTAGAATAAGTGAACATGTTTTGATAGACCGCATGGCTGTGACTAAGACATAGAACTAACTATAAGGCCATGCAACATGAAAACAACGTTGGTTTCCTTTCTCCCTGTCCCATTTTCTGCTAGAAAATAATAATAACTTGATTGAAAAACAACATATGACAACATGTGAATTAGCTAAGGATACACATATTTTTCTTTGGTACATAAGTGACTGTTGTTAGTACATGCCACAATAAACTCCCTGTGCCTTTCATACAACATATATGGCATAATTGGGTGCTGATGATGTACAGAAAAAGACCATAGCTTAAAAAATATGGTCGTACCAAAGGTTAGATTTATTATCATATAAGGTAAAAATAATCCGGTCCAAATCTTTCTAGCACGGGTTTGAGGAGAGAAAGGATAAAAGGAAGCCTGGAAATAAATGGATATGTATGATACTCGGTTGTTGTAAGAGACAATAGTAGAAAACTTTTATGGATTGAACATCCATGACCTCACCATTGAGATCTTACCTGTCACCATATGATTTGATTGGCCATGCATCCATCGATCAAGGTAAAGCTGTTCTGTAAATCTCCTCTGTGTATGTACGCATGATTGGACACGCATGGGTCAAATGCCCATGGTACATAACTGCAGATTTTTCTCTGGCAAAAAATATTGATGCATCGACGCGGGCGACTCCAATGATCGGCTAGTGGTAGCTCATTGGTTAACTATTCTGGTGCCGCAACCTGTGTATACTGGAGAAAAATTGGAGAAAATAAGTAAATAATGTATAGTACTTAAGTAGAAAAAAACTCATCCTCGAGTTATTTTCTCGTCCAAGGCTTGCACGATTACAATTTTTGATTTGATCAAATTACATGATATGTATCATAAATTTCCTGAATACTTGCTTCTTATGTTGCACCAGATTGACTTATCAATTCAACATCATCAGTTTTGAAGGAAGTTTAACCTGAGACATGAAGGATTGCTGTGATGGCCACTATATAGGCACGTGAGGCAGGAAGGCCAGATTACATGAATCGATATGGATGCGCTGGTGGCCAAACCCTACAAAGGCATGTATAATGAGAGAGAGGGGATGTGAGAGATTTAGTTTACTTGAAGCACGTGACATATCAAGATCAAATTAGATGAAAAACTGTTGCGTTGATGCATGATCTTGGTGGATCAGCGCACCGGCCATATATGTAAATAATAGATTAAAATAGAGAGAGAGAGAGAGAGAGAGAGAGAGAGAGAGAGATCACCAGCCCCACACATCACGCACGAACCCTCCTCCCAGATCATCCATCAACGCATAGAGCCGCATCCGCGACGCTGCTGCAGGGTGTCGCTGTGCTCGTCCGCAGTGGCAGCCGACATAGCCATCGCTAGAAGCCATCACCCGTGCTTGATGTTCAACTACTCTGCAATTTGACATGACCTGTCAGTTTCCAATCTATGTTTCCTCGATCTGCGATTAAATAAAGTGATTAAAGGCAGTAATAGTAGGGTTGTACGTGGTAGATTGGAAGTAGATCACAGTTGATTTTCTAGCTACCTGAAGTAGTATTGGCTGGGCATAGGGGATTAGTAGTGTCGCAGATAGAGACAGAGAGAGAGAGTTACGCCCATGGTCTCCATTGACCAACAACCACATGGTGTAGTTATATGACTTAGAAGGAGATATAGGGGATTAGTAGTGTCGCAGATAGAGACAGAGAGAGAGAGAGTTACGCCCATGGTCTCCATTGACCAACAACCACATGGTGTAGTTATATGACTTAGAAGGAGATATAATCGTGAGAGTTTTATCCTTTTTGAAGATATATTTGAGAGGTTATTACAGTTTTTTTAAAAGAGGTTGTTAGAGTTTGTGGGAGAGACATAAGTACGTGAGCGCTTTTTTATACTTGAGGGATTTCAACCGTGAGGGAAATATCCATGATAAATTTTTTTGGGAGAGATTTATGAGAGATCTACACTGTAATAATTTGGTCCCGCCAGATTAACGGCTCCTAATTACTGATTAACATGAGAGTTTTTTTGGGAGAGATTTATGGGAGATCTACACCGTAATAATTGGGTCCCACCAGATTAACGGCTCCTAATTACTGATTAACACCATAATTTCCAGGGAGTCTGTAATTAGTATAGGTATAGATAGATAGATAGATAGATAGATAGATAGATAGATATAGATAGATTAACATTTGTTCGTTCGAAACGATGGAACTGCAAGCTATCTTTTTCTTAGCCGCACTTCATATATAAAGAGACAACTTTTAGCTAATTAAACTGAAATTGTCTGGTGTACAGCATCACCCTTTCATTCGACGAGTCCATTGTCTACCGTCGAGAGGTGAACCAGTGTGTGTCGACGGGGTCTGATTGCATACGCGATGGCTCAATTGTGTCCCAGATTTGAATAAGAAAATGATGCAAAGATCAGACACGGGAGAGATATTCAACCTCTTAGCAGACTGAAATCCCTTACTTTTCCATTCTT
Source organism: Triticum monococcum (assembly GCA_034509565.1). NCBI lineage: Eukaryota > Viridiplantae > Streptophyta > Magnoliopsida > Poales > Poaceae > Triticum > Triticum monococcum. The sequence goes on along the minus strand of CM067843.1, from coordinate 753,835,260 downwards.
TCTATAATTGGATTTTGTTTAATATCATTTGGAAGGCATGTGTTGTGTTTTTTGTGTGTGAAAGAGCCCAAGGCCCATATATCAAGCATCACATGTCTTTACAAACACACCCATATGGAAACATAAAATTACATTCATATCTTGTGGGGGTGCCAAAGTCTTCTTCTCCTGCATCCACCGGCGGTGCGCCATGAGCATAGCTCGATGCCGCCTCTAGGCATCTGGCTTAGCAGTGTTAAACCTAGGAGCTTCTAGAAGCAACGGCTAGGAAGTTGTCGATTCAGACCAGGAGACGCCGTTGGCTGTGATCTAGAAGCAAATTGCCGTCCCGGAGAACAAAACAAGGATAAGGACTTGTAGAAAGAACAAAGACAATAAAAGTTGGCCGAATCCAGAAGGATCCATCAGAAACCTAAACTGCCTAGATCCCAAAACAATCGCCATATACATGCCTCCACACGCCCTCTGCCGATGATAAGCACACCAACAGAATGAGGAAAGAGCGGAAAGAACATGATTCCTACACTAGAATAGCACCGCCTCCCCCCCCCCCCCCCCCCAACCCAAGCTCGAAGGCCGCCTAAAGAAGGCGTGCTTGGTGCACCGTTTAGTCCTCTCTTTTTCCTCTTTTTGATGAATATGCATTAGGCATCCCGAAATCCTATTCCACGCTTGGTGCACCGTTTAGCCCCAGTTTTTTAACGTCATCCCCATTTATCTCTCTGAGGAGACACTCTTTAGTGATATGTTCTAGATTGAGGAGACACTGTTTAGTCATTTGTTTCTAGAAGAGACACCGTTTAGTTAGGCAGTCACGCATAACCAAAAATTATGGGCCGGCCCATGTGCCGAATGTCTGCCCTTTTTGTATGTATTTTTGTTTCTATCCATTTTATTTTAGATTTTTGTACTTTTATCTTTTTCATTTTTCTGATTAGTTTTCCCTTTTATTCTTCCATAAATGAAATTTTTATAAGTATTTCATGAACATTTCTAATATTTAATAAACATTTATAAGTAAGTGACATTTTTATTACAGTATGTTAGATATAGACAAATTAAAAATGCTAAACTAATACACTAAAACATTCTAACAAATTTATTTTATTGTATATAAAAATATATATAACTGTATGATTTTAAAAAATGCATCCAAGAATTTTTTTCCAATTACTTGAAAAATGTGTAGAACACATTTTTAATTACATGAATTTTTAATGGATGAACAATTTTATAATGACATGAAATTTTTATAAAAATGCATCAAGCAGTTTTTAAATACATGAATTTATTATAAAAAAATCATCTTGTGGATCTTGCTATGATCTAATAAACTTGAAATAATCCATCATCTCATGCCAATAACTTGGGGTGGGCATGTCGATGCGTGGAAGAATCACGATGCGATTCGCACAATATGAAAGGCGTGCGAGCACGACAGCCAGAAGGTCTTCTCGTCCCCAATAGCAATTTCCAACAAAAAGATGGCGCACAACTCCCCATGCCGCTTTAGGCTGCATGCCAAAATGCTGGCAAGCTCACTCGTTGCGGCAGCCTCTTTGCACACGAGGAATAACGCCTTGCATCCCTGTAGACCAAGCAGACCAGGCACGCCAACGGGTCTGCGTCCCATACAACGGGAAAATTCACGGCCAAACCCTTAGCATTTGCCAAAGTGAGGGATTGAGGAAGTTTAACAACACCCCAGTTCCCCGTGGCAAGGTTGGCTAACACCCCGTAGATCAGCTCACAACAACGTAGCCCAGACGGATGGCGAGGTCGGGGACTTCGACACAGTGGTCAAGTGGCACCCTATCATGGAACCTGGCTAAAAGGCACCACTCTAGCCTGTTGACCTCAATCCCGATCCTATCTTGTGGACCAGGAGAACATCAATGTGGATATGAATGGAACATGAGCGGTCAGTTGGCTTCGAGTGGATAAGCTTTGCAATGAGACTCCCTCATAGGCGAAGAAACGTGTCTCGGTCACCTCCATCATGTGTGGCCATGGTGTCACTTAGTCGTAGCACATTTAAAAGTTCCGCGTTTATATATGAACAAGCGGGATTTCGGCAGATGGATTGGTGTCGGGTTGTGGATGTTTACCAACTAAGGCATTATCGTGCGTGACATTCTTGTAAACAAGGGCACCAAGGTGTTTCCGACCCAAATATGTCGAACATTTTTAATATACTCTCTACATATGTAATATATGTCTAGTATTGTACAAATGAAGGAAAAGATCTATATAAGGTGTCTTCTCAAATCCTCACCTTATAACCATCTCTAGTGGATCATTTGTAGGCAAACTTCACAACTTTTTCTCCTCACAGTACCCCGTTGACGGTTGATGTGCTTAGTATATCATGTTGTTGCCATAGCCTCGCCTTGCCTCTCACCGGAGCTCTCTCTTTCTCTCGCACGAACGTAGAAGAAAGAAGGAGGATGAATGAGGCAGTGGACAACAAGATATGCCGGGCGCACGAACGCCGCCGGCCACACGAACGGCCGCTTGTTTTCATTCATGAGCACGAACTCAGCACACTACCTGCCGCGGACCCGACGCGCCCGACATGGCCAGCGTGTGCCCATACACGCGCCCGACGTGCCCGACCCGTCGCCGCGGCTTATTTCGGCCAACACTCACCCCCTAAGCCGCGACATCGCCGCACGGCCTGCCCATAGGAGCCCTGCCTCGTCGTCGTCGTCTCGGCGCCATGGACGCCTCCGGCACAAGCCGCCGCTCGCTGCCGCTGCAGCAGCCCGCACTCCCGTGCGTCGCTGGGCCGCGTCTCCGTGCCACGCGCCACCACGGTTGTCGCGACGAGCCACCGCGACCTCTGCGCCACCACGCAGGTCCTCCGCGACCTCCTCGTCTTCGCGACCGCCGTGCTCTTCGCGCGCACGACATCACACCGCACAGCCGCGGACTCGTCGTGCGTCGCTGTCGCCACGCGCTCGCCGCGTGCCGCAGCCGATGCCTCCATGTCGGCCGCGCACACCGCGCTTGCTGCAGACGCCACCGCGCGCCACGGCTGCCCCTCGAACCTTGTGGCTCTGAATACCAATTGTTGTTGCCATAGCCTCGCCTTGCCTCTCACCGGAGCTCTCTCTTTCTCTCGCACGAACGTAGAAGAAAGGAGGAGGAATGAGGCAGTGGACAACAAGATATGCCCGGCGCACGAACGCCGCCGGCCGCACGAACGGCCGCTTGTTTTCATTCATGAGCACGAACTCAGCACACTACCCGCCGCGGACCCGACGCGCCCGACATGCCCGGCGTGCGCCCATATACGCGCCCGACGTGCCCGACCCGTCGCCGCGGCTTATTCCGGCCAACATATCAAACGTAAACTATTTGGAGATGAAGCATGATATTATGCATCAATTATAGTATCTAAAATTTTGCCTTCTCCATGCATATATCTGTTTGCCCATGAGCTAAGGAGACATATGTTGAGGTAATAAATATTTGGGATGCCTAAACCACTACAATAGATAGAATAAACTTCCAATGTAAGCATTTTCGATCCCTAACTTGCTGCTCTATTTTTAGCTACTTTTTCTTGCACTTCTAGTCCTCGTTCAACTCTTAATTTTTTCATGACAAGTGAAATTACATGCTTAATAAAAATATGTGCCAAACATTTTTTAGCTGAAATTTTCATTGACATTTTTAAAAATTACATAAACATTTGGAAAAAAATGTATTGAACACTTTTATCATTATTATATGGTTTTTAAACAGATTGAACACTTATTAAAAATGTGTTGGCCATATCCTAGTTTACTACATGAATACTTTTAATTAATGTACATTTTCTAGTTACATGAATATTTTTGAAGTTTCTGGTCGATCTGCAAAGGTTGGTGATCTTCCTGAAGTGTAGATAAATCAGAGATCCGACTTGTGGTGCGAGATAATCTACCAACTATGAAAAGTTTGGTCAAACAAGAAATTGCTTGAACAATTGTGAGGCATTATCCATCGGAATCGGTAAGTAAACTTAATGAATCATTTAATCACCAACATATACTTTTGTATGTTGAACATAATGGTTATCGAAATGTGTCAAAGACACTTTTTTCGTATGAACGTTTCGTCAAGATCTACAACTTTGACAAGGTGGAATTGCATCCTTTTGGTCTTTCTAACCTTGGGAATAGATAAACAATTAATTAAATTGTTTAATAGATATTTTGAAACTAAATATGCTTGACATTTTTTTGGCTTTTGTTACGTGTATCCTGTAGCTTATAATTCTGAGATTGTTAAAACTTGTCACTTTCAAAATTGTTTCCTTTAACGAGACAATACACCAGTAGCAGTTCTATGGATTCACAAATCAAAAACATGCCTAAAACTTATTGAAAATTAAACATATTAGGTCACTTTGGTTTATGGCGTAAACAGTTTATTGAATCTGAGTTTAGCAGTTCAATGTTGTTTTTTCCCAACTTTCTTATTTTATTTCTTTTTACACTTGCTACGCAGATGCTGTCCTTCAGTCCTTGGCTTTTCCCTGACCACTTATGGCGTACCTTCTCAAGGGGGTTCATTCAAAAAATGATGAATTAATGCTAAACTATTTCTTATGTTATTCAGCGCATTCCCTTGAGATACATTATATTACTATTGTATTTTCTAGGTTCCCAAAAGGAATGGTGCTTCTTGTGCGAGTTTGAAAAACTCATTGTGGAGGGTAAGCAAGGACAGTCTCAATTATCACCAACTAGATTACTCTCACATTTGTGTGACATCTGAAGTAGCTTTGGCCCAGGCAAATATGAAGACGCTCCTGAGTTTCTCAGGTGAGTTTTTTCATTCCTCATTCTCTTTGGTTAAAATTCTAGACCTCTCCCTGGCCAAAAATATTGTGTATGCACAATATGGTACGCTTTGAAGCTAAAATGATAGATGGCACAATCCCAAAATTCCATGTATATAGTGATGGCTGTAGCAAATTATGATCAATTTATAGGCATATTTTCTCTTTTGATAATGTTGATAACAGTACACCTACTATTTCTCTCAAAATTCTGTATTTGACAAGAACATATCATATCAATAGCTAATTAACCAGTGTGTGTGTCATCTGTGGTTGAATACAAGTTCCATCCGAGTTGCACTCGAATACTAACATATCATCTTAATTAGTTTAGTCCTTTTTTTCTTCTTTTTGATGAATGTGCATTTCTCGAAATCCTATTCCATGCTTGGTGCACCGTTTTGCCCCCCCCCCCCCCCCCCTTTTTTTTGAAAGCCAGCCCCTTTTCTCTCGTTGAGGAGACACTGTTTAGTGATTTGTTTCTAGATTGAGGAGACACTGTTTAGTCAATTGTTTCTAGAACAGAGACCATTTAGTCAACTTGTCATGCATAACCCATCATTCTGGGCCGGCCGATGTGCCGGATGTTTGCTGTTTTATGTATGTCTTTTCGTTCCTTTCCATTTTATTTTAGGTTACTTTACTTTTATCTTTTTCATTTTTCTGATCAGTTTTCCCTTTTATTCTTCTGTACGTAAACTTTTCTATAAGTATTTCATGAACATTTTGAACATGTAATAAACATTTTATAAGTAAGTCATGTTTTTATAGAAAAATAAAAAATGTTCATCTAATACAATTTTAATTACATGAGAATTACACTAAAATATTCTGACAACTTTATTTTATTGTATAGAATAATTTATATAACTGTATGATTTAAAAAAATGCATCCACCAATTTTTTTCCATTACTTGAGAAATGTGTAGTACACATTTTTTAATTGCATGAATTTTTAATGGATGAACAATTTTATAATTAAATGAATATTTTATAAAAATGCATCAAGCAGTTTTTAAATTATATGAATTTATTATAAAAAATCATCTTGTGGATCTTGCTATGATCTAATAAACTTGAAGTAATCCATCATGTCAGGCCAGTTACTTGGGCACGTCGATGCGTGGTGGAACCACAACGCGATTCACAATATATGAAAGGCATGCGAGCATGACAACCAGACGGTCTCCTCATCCCCAATAGTCATTTCCAACAAAAATATGGCGCACAACTCCCCATGCAGCTTTAGGCTGCATCCCAAAATGCTGGCAAGCTCACTCATTGCGGCAATCTCTTTGCACATGAGGAATAACGCCATGATATCCCTATAGACCAAGCATACCAAGCGCACCAACGGGTCAATGACAAAGCCGAAGCAAGGGACTGCATCCCAATACAATGGGAAGAATCAAGGTAAAACCCTTGGCATTTGCCGAAGTGAGGGAGTAGAGAACTTTCACAACCCTAGTTCCCGGTGGCGAGGTTGGCTAACATTCCGTAGATCAGCTCAAAACAACGTAGCCCTGACGGATGGCGAGGTCGGAGACTTCGACACAGTGGTCGAGTGGCACCCTATCGTTGAACCTGGCTAACAAGCATCACCCCTGACCTGTTGACCTTAGTCTTGATCCTGTGTGTCCCGTGGACCATGAGAACATCAATGTGGATATGAATGGAGCATGTGCGGTCAGTTGACTTCCAGTGCATAAGCTTTGCAATGCGACTCCCCCATATGCGAAGAAACGTGTCTCGGTCACCTCCATCGCGTGTGGCCATGGTGTCACTTGGTCGTAGCACATTTAAAAGCTCAGCGCTTATATATGAACATGCGGTATTTGGGAGGATGGATTGGTGTCGGGTTGTGGATATTTACCATCTAAGGCATTGTCGTACATGACATTCTTGTAAACAAGAGCACCAAATATGTCAAACATTTTTGATATACTCTCTACATACGCAATATATGTCTAGTATTATACAAATGAAGGAAAAGACCCATACTAGGTGTCTTCTCACATCCTCACCATATAACCATCTCTAGTGGACCATTTGTAGGCAAACTTCACAGCTTTTTCTCTTCACAGTACCCTGTTGACGGTTGATGTGCCTACTATATCACAACGTAGAATGTTTGGAGATGAAGCATGATATTATGCATCAATTATAGTATCTCAAATTTTGCCTTCTCCATGCATATATACCTTCACCCACGAGCCAAGGAGACATATATCGAGGTAATAAATATTTGGGAAGCCTAAACCACTACAATGGAGAGAATAAGTTTCGAAAGTAAGCATTTTCTATCCCTAACTTGCTGCTCTATTTTTAGCTACTTTTCCTTGCACTTCTAATCCTCCTTGAACGTAAATTTTTCATAAGAAGTAAAATTACATGCTTTAAAAAAATTATGTGCCAGACATTTTTTCACCTGAAATTTTCAGTGACATTTTTTCTAAAATTACATAAACATTTTGAAAAAAATAATGAACACTTTTATTATTATATGGTTTTTAAACGGATTGAACACGTATTACTAAAGTGTTCGCCATCGCATTTTACTACATGAATATTTTTAATTCATGTACATTTTCTAATTACATGAACATTTTTTAAGCGCCTGATCGATCTGCAAAGGCTGATGATCTTCCTGAATTCTCGTTAAATTAGAGATCCAAGTTGTGGTGTGAGGTAATCTACCAAGGACAAAAGGTCTGATCAGACAAGAAATTGCTTGTACAGTTGTGAGGCATTATCCATCGAAATCGGTAAGTAAAACTTGATGACTCATTTAATCGCCAACATACACTTTTGTATGCTGAACCTATTGGTTATCGAAATGTGGTAAAGACACTTTTGTATGCTCTACAACTTTGACAAGGTGGAATTGTGTCATTTTGGTGTTTCTAACCCTGGGAATAGGTAAACAATTAATTAAACTGTATAAAAGCTATTTTGAAACTAAATATGCTGGACATTTTTTTGCTTATGTTAGGTGTATCCTATAGGTTACAATTTTGAGATTGTTAAAACCTGTCATTTTCAAAATTGTTTCCTTTAACGAGACAATACTCCGGTGGCACTTTTGCGGATTCACAAATCAAACTCATGCCTAAAACTTATTGAAAATTAAACATATTAGGGCACTTTAGTTTATGGCGTAAACAATTTGTTGAAATTGAATTTAGCGGTTCAATGGTGTTGTTTTTGCCCAACCTTCTTATTTTATTTCTTTTTAGAGTTGCTACGCAAATGTTTTCCTTCAGTGCTTGGCCTTTAGCCGACCACTTACAACGTACCTTCTCAAGGGGATTCATTGAAAATGTGATAAATTAATGCTACACTCTTTCTTATGTTATTCAGCGCATTCCCTTGAGTTACAGTATATTACTATTGTATTTTCTAGGTTCCCAAAAGGAATGGTGCTTCCTGTGTGTGTTTGAAAAACTGATTGTGGAGGGTAAGCAAGGACAGTCTCAATTATCACCTACTTGAATACTCTCACATTTGCGTGACATCGGAAGTAGCTTTCGCTTGGGCAAATAGGAAGACGCTCATGAGCTTCTCACGTGAGATTTCGGATTCCTCATTCTCTTTGGTTAAAATTCGATACCTCTCCCTGGCCAAAAATATTGTGTATGCACAAAATGGTACACTCTGAAGCTGAAATGATAGATGGCAGAATCCAAAATTTTCATGTATATAGTGATGGTTTTATCAAATTATGATCAATTCACAGGCTTCTTTTATCTTTTGATAATGTTGATAACAGTACACCTACTATTTCTCTCAAAATTTTGTATTTGACGAGAACATATCATATGAATAGCTAATTAACCAGTGTGTGTGTCATGTGTGGTTGAATACTAATTCTATCTGAGTTGCAGTCAAATACTAACATATCATCTTAGTTTAGTCCTGTGCATTAGGCATCCCGAAATCCTATTCCAACCTCTTTCTTGAAAGTCGGCCTCTCGTTGAGGAGACACCATTTAGTCAAGCAGTGAGGCATAACCCATCATTCTGGGCCGGCCCATGTGCCGGATGTCTGCCGTTTTTTGTATCTTTTTGTTTCTTTCCATTTTATTTTAGGTTTCTGTACATTTTCCTTTTTCCTTTTCCTGATCAGTTTTCCCTTTTGTTATTCCATACATGTGTTTACAGAAACTTTCTTATAAGTATTTCATGAACATTTTGAATATGTAATAAACATTTATAAGTAAGTGACATTTTTTATTACAATAACTTAGATATAGAAAAATAAAAAATGTTCATCTAATCAATTTTATTACATGAGAATTACACTAAACTATTCTGACCTCTTTATTTTATTGTATAAATTTTTTATATAACTGTATGATTTAAAAAAATGAATCCACCATTTTTTCCTTTACTTGAAAAATGTGTAGTACACATTTTTAATTGCATGAATTTTTAATGGAATAAGAATTCTATAATTACATGAATTTATTATAATAAAATTCATCTTCTGGATCTTGCTATGATCGAATAAAGTTTAAGTAATCCATCATCTCACGCCAATTACTTGGGCACGTCGATGTGTGGTAGAACTACGACGCGATTCACATAATATGAATGGCGTGCGAGCATGACAACCAGATGGTCTCCTCGTCCCCAATAGCCATTTCCAACAAAAAGATGGATGCATGCCAAATGGCTCGCAAGCTCACTCATTGCGGCAACCTCTTTGCACATGAGGAATACCGTCGGGGTATATGTGACGCCCCCGATTCAATCGTACACTAATCATACACGCAAACGTGTACGATCAAGATCAGGGACTCACGGGAAGATATCACAACGCAACTCTATAAATAAAATAAGTCATACAAGCATCATATTACAAGCCACAGGCCTCGAGGGCTCGAATACAAGAGCTCGATCATAGACCAGTCAGCGGAAGCAACAATATCTGAGTACAGACATAAGTTAAACAAGTTTGCCTTAAGAAGGCTAGCACAAACTGGGATACAGATCGAAAGAGGCGCAGGCCTCCTACCTGGGATCCTCCTAAACTACTCCTGGTCGTCATCAGCGGGCTGCACGTAGTAGTAGGCACCTCCCGAGTAGTAGTAGTCGTCGTTGACGGTGGCGTCTGGCTCCTGGGCTCCAACGTCTGGTCGCAGCAATCGAGTATAGAAAGGGGGAAAAGAGGGAGCAAAGCAACCGTGAGTACTCATCCAAAGTACTCGCAAGCAAGGAGCTACACTACATATGTATGCATTGGTATCAAATGGAATAAGGGTATCATATGTGGACTGAACTGCAGAATGCCGAAATAAGGGAGGATAGCTAGTCCTATCGAAGACTACGCTTCTGGTAACCTCCATCTTGCAGCAGGAGAAGAGAGTAGATGGTAAGTTCACCAAGTAGCATCGCATAGCATAATTCTAACCGATGATCCTCCCTTCGTCGCCGGGTGAGAGAGCGATCACCGGTTGTATCTGGCACTTGTAAGGGTGTGTTTTATTAAGTATCCGGTTCTAGTTGTCATAAGGTCAAGGTACAACTCCGGGTCGTCCTTTTACCAAGGGACACGACTATTCAAATATATTAACTTCCCCTGCAGGGGTGCACCACATTTCCCAACACACTCGATCCCCTTTGTCCGGAAACACTTTTCTGGGTCATGCCCGGCCTCGGAAGATCAACACATCGCAGCCCTACCTAGGCACAACAGAGAGGTCAGCACGCCGGTCTAAATCCTATGGTGCAGGGGTCTGGGCCCATCGCCCATTGCACACCTGCACGTTGCGTACACGGCCGGAAGCAGAACTAGCCCCCTTAATACAAGAGCAGGCTTACGGTCCAATCCGGCGCGCGCCGCTCAGTCGCTGACGTCACGGAGGCTTCGGCTGATACCACGACGTCAAGTGCCCATAACTGTCCCCGCGTAGATGGTTAGTGCGTATAGGCCAGTGGCCAGACTCAGGTCAAATACCAAGATCTCGTTAAACGTGTTATCTTGAAATAACCGCGAACGCCGACCAGGGCCAGGCGCACCTCTCTCCTAGGTGGTCTCAACCTGCCATGTCGCTCCGCCTCAAAGTAACTGTCGGGGGCCGTCGGGAACCCAGGCCCACCACTACCTGGATGGAGCCACCTGCCCCTTCAGCCCCCATCGCCAAACAGTATCACCGGTAATGTAACAGTGTAAAGTATATAGTGTTGGGGAACGTAGTAATTTCAAAAAAAATCCTACGCACATGCAAGATCATGGTGATGCACAGCAACGAGAGGGGAGAGTGTTGTCTACGTACCCACGCAGACCGACTGCGGAAGCGTTGACACAACGTAGAGGAAGTAGTCGTACGTCTTCCCGATCCGACCGATCCAAGCACCGTTACTCCGGCACCTCCGAGTTCTTAGCACACGTACAGCTCGATGACGATCCCCGGGCTCCGATCCAGCAAAGCGTCGGGGAGGAGTTCCGTCAGCACGACGGCGTGGTGACGATCTTGATGTACTACCATCAGAAGGCTTTGCCTAAGCACTGCTACAATATAATCAAGGTGGAATATGGTGGCAGGGGGCACCGCACACGGCTAAGGAACGATCTCAATGATCAACTTGTCTGTCTAGAGGTGCCCCCTTGCCCCCGTATATAAAGGAGCTAAGGGGGAGGGGGCGGCCGGCCAGGAGGAGGGCGCAGGAGGAGTCCTACTCCTACCGGGCGTAGGACTCCCCCCCAATCCTAGTTGGAATAGGATTCCCCGAGGGGGAAGAGAGAGAGGGGGCCGACCACCTCTCCTTGTCCTAATAGGACTAGGGGAGGGGGAAGGCGCGCGGCCCACCTTGGGCTGCCCCTTTCTCCTTTCCACTAAATCCCACTAAGGCCCATATGGCTCCCGGGGAGTTCCGGTAACCTCCTGGTACTCCGGTAAAATCCCGATTTCACCCGAAACACTTCCGATATCCAAACATAGGCTTCCAATATATCAATCTTTATGTCTCGACCATTTCGAGACTCCTCGTCATGTCCGTGATCATATCCGGGACTCCGAACTAACTTCGGTACATAAAAAATGCATAAACTCATAATAACTGTCATCGTAACGTTAAAGCGTGCGGACCCTACGGTTCGAGAATAATGCAGACATGACTGAGACACATCTCCGTTCAATAACCAATAGCGGGACCTGGATGCCCATATTGGCTCCTACATATTCTACAAAGATCTTTATCGGTCAGACCGCATAACGACATACGTTGTTCCCTTTGTCATCGGTATGTTACTTGCCCGAGATTCGATCGTCAGTATCCAATACCTAGTTCAATCTCGTTACCGGCAAGTCTCTTTACTCGTTCCGTAATACATCATCTCACAACTAACTCATTGGCTGCAATGCTTGCAAGGCTTATGTGATGTGCATTACCGAGAGGGCCCAGAGATACCTCTCCGACAATCGGAGTGACAAATCCTAATCTCGAAATACGCCAACCCAACATCTACCTTTGGAGACACCTGTAGAGCTCCTTTATAATCACCCAGTTACGTTGTGACGTTTGGTAGCACACAAAGTGTTCCTCCGGTAAACGGGAGTTGCATAATCTCATAGTCATAGGAACATGTATAAGTTATGAAGAAAGCAATAGCAACATACTAAATGATCGGGTGCTAAGCTAATGAAATGGGTCATGTCAATCAGATCATTCAACTAATGATGTGACCTCGTTAATCAAATAACAACACCTTGTTCATGGTTAGGAAACATAACCATCTTTGATTAACGAGCTAGTCAAGTAGAGGCATACTAGTGACACTAAGTTTGTCTATGTATTCACACATGTATTATGTTTCCGGTTAATACAATTCTAGCATGAATAATAAACATTTATCATGATATAAGGAAATAAATAATAACTTTATTATTGCCTCTAGGGCATATTTCCTTCAGTATCCCACTTGCACTAGAGTCAATAATCTAGATCACATCGCCATGTGATTTAATATCAATAATTCACATCTTTATGTGATTGGTTCACATCTCCATGTGACTAACACCCAAAGGGTTTACTAGATTCAATAATCTAGTTCACATTGCTATGTGATTAAGTCCCAAAAAGTGATCATGTTTTGCTTGTGAGAGAAGTTTAGTCAACGGGTCTGCCACATTCAGATCCGCATGTATTTTGCAAATTTCTATGTCAACAATGCTCTGCATGGAGCTACTCTAGCTAATTGCTCCCACTTTCAATATGCATCCAGATTGAGACTTAGAGTCATCTGGATCAGTGTCAAAACTTGCATCGACGTAACCCTTTATGATGAACCTTTTGTCACCTCTGTAATCGAGAAACATATCCTTATTCCAGTAAGGATAATTTTGACCGCTGTCCATTGATATACTCCTAGATCACTATTGTACTCCCTCTCTTAACATAGTGTATGGTATACAATAGATCTGGTACATAGCATGGCATACTTTATAGAACCTATGACTGAGGCATAGGGAATGACTTTCATTCTCTTTCTATCTTCTGCCGTGGTCGGGCTTTGAGTCTTACTCAACTTCACACCTTGTAACACAGGCAAGAAACTATTTGTTTGACTGTTCCATTTTGAACTACTTCAAAATCTTGTCAAGGTATGTACTCATTGAAGAAATTTATCAAGCGTCTTGATCTATCTCTATAGATCTTGATACTCAATATGTAAGCAGCTTCACCGAGGTCTTTCTTTGAAAAACTCCTTTCAAACACTCCTTTATGCTTTGCAGAATAATTCTACATTATTTCCGATCAAAAATATGTCATTCACATATACTTATCAGAAATGTTGTAGTGCTCCCACTCACTTTCTTGTAAATACAGGCTTCACCGCAAGTCTGTATAAAACTATATGCTTTGATCAACTAATCAAAGCGTAAATTCCAACTCTGAGATGCTTACACCAGTCCATAGATGGATCGCTGGAGCTTGCATATTTTGTTAGCACCTTTAGGATTGACAAAACCTTCTGGTTGCATCATATACAACTCTTCTTTAAAACCATTAAGGAATGTAGTTTTGTTTATCCATTTGCCAGATTTCATAAAATGCGGCAATTGCTAACATGATTCAGACAGACTTAAGCATAGATACGAGTGAGAAACTCTCATCATAGTCAACACCTTGAACTTGTCGAAAAACGTTTTTCAACAATTTTAGCTTTGTAGATAGTAACACTACTATCAGCGTCCGTCTTCCTATTGAAGATCCATTTATTTTCTATGGCTTGCCGATCAACGGGCAAATCCATCAAAGTCCATACTTTGTTCTCATACATGGATCATATGTCAGATTTCATGGTCTCAAGCCATTTCGCGGAATCTGGGCTCATCATCGCTTCCTCATAGTTCGCAAGTTCGTCATGGTCTAGTAACATGACTTCCAGAACAGGATTACCATACCACTCTGATGCGGATCTCACTCTGGTTTACCTACGAGATTCGGTAGTAACTTGATCTGAAGTTTCATGATCATCATTATTAGCTTCCTCACTAATTGGTGTAGGTGTCACAGAAACCGGTTTCTGTGATGTACTACTTTCCAATAAGGGAGAAGGTACAATTACCTTGTCAAGTTTTCTACTTTCCTCCCACTCACTTCTTTCGAGAGAAACTCCTTCTCTAGAAAGGATACATTTTTAGCAACGAATGTCTTTCCTTCGGATCTGTGATAGAAGGTGTACCCAACTGTCTCCTTTGGGTATCCTATGAAGACATATTTCTCCGATTTGGGTTTGAGCTTATTAGGATGAAACTTTTTCATATAAGCATCGCAACCCCAAACTTTAGGAAACGACAACTTTGGTTTCTTGCCAAACCACAGTTCATAAGGCGTCGTCTCAACGGATTTTGATGGTGCCCTATTTAACGTGAATGCAGCTATCTCTAATGCATGACCCCAAAACGATAGTGGTAAATCGGTAAGAAACATCGTAGATTGTATTATATCCAATAAAGTACGGTTATGATGTTCGGACACACCATTATGCTGTGGTGTTCCAGGTGGCATGAATTTGTGAAACTATTCCACATTGTTTTAATTGAAGACCAAACTCGTAACTCAAATATTCGTCTCTGCGATCAGATCGTGGAAACCTTATCTTCTTGTCACGATGATTTTCCACTTCACTCTGAAATTCTTTGAACTGTTCAAATGTTTCAGACTTATGTTTCATCAAGTAGATATCCCCATATCTGCTCAAATCATCTGTGAAGGTCAGAAAATAATGATACCTGCTGCAAGCCTTAATATTCACCGGTCCACATACATCAGTATGTATGATTTCCAACAAATCTGTTGCTTGCTTCATTGTTCCGGAGAACGGCGTTTTAGTCATCTTGCCCATAAGGCATGGTTCGCAAGCATCAAGTGATTCCAAAAGCCCATCAGCATGGAGTTTCTTCATGCGCTTTACACCAATATGACCTAAACGGCAGTGCCACAAATAAGTTGCACTATCATTATTAACTTTGCATCTTTTGGTTTCAATATTGTGAATATGTTTATCACTACGATCGAGATCCAATGAACTTGTTTCATTGGGTGTATGATCATCGAAGGTTTTATTCATGTAAACAGAACAACAATTATTCTCTGACTTTAATGAATAACCGTATTGCAATAAACATGATCAAATCATATTCATGCTCAACGCAAAAAAACCAAATAACACTTATTTAGGTTCAACACTAATCCTGAAAGTATAGGGGAGTGTGCGATGATGATCATATCAATCTTGGAACTACTTCGAACACACATCGTCACTTCACCCTTAACTAGTCTCTGTTTATTCTGCGACCCCTGTTTCGAGTTACTACTCTTAGCAACTGAACCAGTATCAAATACCGAGGGGTTGCTATAAACACTAGTAAAGCACACATCAATAACATGTATATCCAATATACCTTTGTTCACTTTGCCATCCTTCTTATCCGCCAAATACTTGGGGTAGTTCCGCTTCCAGTGACCAGTCCCTTTGCAGCAAAAGCACTTAGTCTCAGGCTTAGGTCCAGACTTGGGCTTCTTCACTTGAGCAGCAACTCGCTTGCCGTTCTTCATGAAGTTCCCCTTCTTCCCTTTGCCCTTTTCTTGAAACTAGTGGTCTTGTCAACCATCAGCACTTGATGTTTTTCTTGATTTCTACCTTCGTCGATTTCAGGATCACGAAGAGTTTGGGAATCGTTTCCGTTATCCCTTGCATATTATAGTTCATCACGAAGTTCTACTTGTTGGGGAACGTAGTAATTTCAAAAACTTTCCTACGCACACGCAAGATCATGGTGATGCATAGCAACGAGGGGGAGAGTATGATCTATGTACCCTTGTAGATCGCAACGGAAGCGTTGACACAACGTAGAGTAAGTAGTCGTACGTCTTCTTCCCGATCCGACCGATCCAAGCACCGTTACTCCGGCACCTCCGAGTTCTTAGCACACATACAGCTCGATGACAATCCCCGGGCTCCGATCCAGCAAAGCTTCGGGGAGGAGTTCTGTCAGCACGACGGCGTGGTGACGATCTTGGTGTTCTACCGACGCAGGGCTTCGCCTAAGCACTACAACAATATGATCGAGGTGGAATATGGTGGCAGGGGGCACCGCACACGGCTAAGGAACGATCTCAATGATCAACTTGTGTGTCTAGAGGTGCCCCTGCCCCCGTATATAAAGGAGCCAAGGGGGAGGGGGCCGCCGGCCAGGAGGAGGGCGCAGGAGGAGTCCTACTCCTACCGGGAGTAGGACTCCCCCCCAATCCTAGTTGGACTAGGAATCCCCGAGGGGGAAAGAGAGAGAGGGGGGCCGGCCACCTCTCCTAGTCCTAATAGGACTAGGGGAGGGGGGAGGCGCGCGGCCACCTTGGGCTGCCCCTTTCTCCTTTCCACTAAAGCCCATTAAGGCCCATATGGTTCCCGGGGGGTTCCGGTAACCTCCCGGTACTCCGGTAAAATCCCGATTTCACCCGGAACACTTCCGATATCCAAATATAGGCTTCCAATATATCAATCTTTATGTCTCGACCATTTCGAGACTCCTCGTCATGTCCCCGATCTCATCCGGGACTCCGAACTCCTTCGGTACATCAAAACTCATAAACTCATAATATAACTGTCATCGAAACCTTAAGCGTGCGGACCCTACGGTTCGAGAACAATGTAGACATGACCGAGACACGTCTCCGGTCAATAACCAATAGCGGGACCTGGATGCCCATATTGGCTCCTACATATTCTACGAAGATCTTTATCGGTCAGACCGCATAACAACATACGTTGTTCCCTTTGTCATCGGTATGTTACTTGCCCAAGATTCGATCGTCGGTATCCAATACCTAGTTCAATCTCGTCACCGGCAAGTCTCTTTACTCGTTCCGTAATACATCATCCCGCAAATAACTCATTAGTTGCAATGCTTGCAAGGCTTAAGTGATGTGCATTACCGAGAGGGCCCAGAGATACCTCTCCGATGATCGGAGTGACAAATCCTAATCTCGAAATACGCCAACCCAACATGTACCTTTGGAGACACCTGTAGAGCTCCTTTATAATCACCCAGTTATGTTGTGACGTTTGGTAGCACACAAAGTGTTCCTCCGGCAAACGGGAGTTGCATAATCTCATAGTCATAGGAACATGTATAAGTCATGAAGAAAGCAATAGCAACATACTAAACGATCGGGTGCTAAGCTAACGGAATGGGTCATGTCAATCAGATCATTCAACTAATGATGTGATCTCGTTAATCAAATGACAACTCTTTGTCCATGTTTAGGAAACATAACCATCTTTGATTAACGAGCTAGTCAAGTAGAGGCATACTAGTGACACTCTGTTTGTCTATGTATTCACACATGTATTATGTTTCCGGTTAATACAATTCTAGCATGAATAATAAACTTTTGTCATGATATAAGGAAATAAATAATAACTTTATTATTGCCTCTAGGGCATATTTCCTTCAGTCTCCCACTTGCACTAGAGTCAATAATCTAGTTCACATCGCTATGTGATTAACACCAATAGTTCACATCTTTATGTGATTGGTTCACATCTCCATGTGACTAACACCCAAAGGGTTTACTAGATTCAATAATCTTTTTCACATCGCTATGTGATTAACACCCAAAGAGTGATCATGTTTTGCTTGTGAGAGAAATTTAGTCAATGGGTCTGCCACATTCAGATCCGCATGTATTTTGCAAATTTCTATGTCAACAATGCTCTGCATGGAGCTACTCTAGCTAATCGCTCCCACTTTCAATATGTATCTAGACCGAGACTTAGAGTCATCTAGATTAGTGTCAAAACTTGCATCGGCGTAACCCTTTATGACGAACCTTTTTTTCACTTCCATAATCGAGAAACATATCCTTATTCCACTAAGGATAATTTTGACCGCTGTCCAGTGATCTACTCCTAGATCACAGTTGTACTCCCTTGCCAAACTCAGTGGTAGGGTATACAATAGATCTGGTACACAGCATGGCATACTTTATAGAACCTATGACCAAGGCATAGGGAATGACATTCATTCTCTTTCTATCTTCTGCCGTGGTCGGACTTTGAGTCTTACTCAATTTCACACCTTGTAACATAGGCAAGAAACTCTTTCTTTGACTGCTCCATTTTGAACTACTTCAAAATCTTGTCAAGGTATGTACTCATTGAAAAAACTTATCAAGCGTCTTGATCTATCTCTATAGATCTTGACGCTCAATATGTAAGCAGCTTCACCGAAGTCTTTCTTTGAAAAAACTCCTTTCAAACACTCCTTTATGCTTTACAGAATAATTCTACATTATTTCTGATCAACAATATGTCATTCACATATACTTATCAGAAATGCTGTAGTGCTCCCACTCACTTTCTTGTAAATACAGGCTTCACCGCAAGTCTGTATAAAACTATATGCTTTGATCAACTTATCAAAGCGTGTATTCCAACTCTGAGATGCTTGCACTAGTCCATAGATGAATTGCTGGAGCTTGCATATTTTGTTAGCACCTTTAGGATTGACAAGACCTACTGGTTGCATCATATACAACTCTTTTTAAAGAAATCCATTAAGGAATGTAGTTTTGTTTATCCATTTGCCAGATTTCATAAAATGCGGTAATTGCTAACATGATTCGGACAGACTTAAGCATAGATACGAGTGTGAAGCTCTCATCGTAGTCAACACCTTGAACTTGTCGAAAACCTTTTGCGACAATTCTAGCTTTGTAGATAGTAACACTACTATCAGCGTCCGTCTTCCTCTTGAAGATCCATTTATTTTCTATGGCTTGCCGATCATCGGGCAAATCCATCAAAGTCCATACTTTGTTCTCATACATGGATCATATCTCAGATTTCATGGCCTCAAACCATTTTGCGGAATCTGGGCTCATCATCGCTTCCTCATAGTTCGCAAGTTCATCATGGTCTAGTAACATGACTTCCAGAACAGGATTACCGTACCACTCTGGTGCGGATCTTACTCTAGTTTACCTACGAGATTCGGTAGTAACTTGATCTGAAGTTACATGATCATCATCATTAGCTTCCTCACTAATTGGTGTAGTAGTCACAGGAACAGAATTCTGTGATGAACTACTTTCCAATAAGGGAGCAGGTACAGTTACCTCATCAAGTTCTACTTTCCTCCCACTCACTTCTTTCGAGAGAAACTCCTTCTCTAGAAAAACTCCGAATTTAGCAACAAAAGTCTTGCCTTCGGATTTGTGATAGAAGGTGTACCCAACAGTCTCCTTTGGGTATCCTATGAAGACATATTTCTCCGATTTGGTTTTGAGCTTATTAGGATGAAACTTTTTCATATAAGCATCACAACCCCAAACTTTAAAAAAACGACAACTTTGGTTTCTTGCTAAACCATAGTTCATATAGTGTCGTCTCAACGGATTTAGATGGTGCCCTATTTAATGTGAATGCAGCTGTCTCTAATGCATAACCCCAAAACGATAGTGGTAAATCGGCAAGAGACATCATAGATTGCACCATATCTAACAAAGTACGGTTATGATGTTCGGACACACCATTATACTATGGTGTTCCAGGTGGCGTGAGTAGTGAAACTATTTCACATTGTTTTAACTGAAGGCCAAACTCGTAACTCAAATATTTTACCTCTGCGATCATATCGTAGAAACTTTTATTTTCTTGTTACGATGATTCTCCACTTCACTCTGAAATTCTTTGAACTTTTCAAATGTTTCAGACTTGTGTTTCATCAAGTAGATATACCTATATCTGCTCAAATCATCTGTGAAGGTCAGAAAATAATGATACTTGCCGCGAGCCTCAACACTCATCGGATCGCATACATCAGTATGTATTATTTCCGATAAGTTAGTTGCTCGCTCTACTGTTCCGGAGAACGGAGTCTTAGTCATCTTGCCCATGAGGCATGGTTCGCAAGCATCAAGTGATTCATAATCAAGTGATTCCAAAAGCCCATCAGCATGGAGTTTCTTCATGCGCTTTACACCAATATGACCTAAACGGCAGTGCCACAAATAAGTTGCACTATCATTATTAACTTTGCATCTTTTGGTTTCAATATTATGAATATGTGTGTCACTACGATCGAGATCCAATGAACCATTTTCATTGGGTGTGTAACCATATAAGGTTTTATTCATGTAAACAGAACAACAATTTATTCTTTTACTTAAATGAATAACCGTATTGCAATAAACATGATCAAATCATATTCATGCTCAACGCAAACACCAAATAACACTTATTTAGGTTCAACACTATCCCGAAAGTATAGGGAGTGTGCGATGATGATCATGTCAATTTTGGAACCACTTCCAACACACATCGTTACTTCACCCTTAACTAGTCTCTGTTTATTCTGCAACTCCCGTTTCGAGTTACTAATCTTAGCAATTGAACTAGTATCAAATACTGAGGGGTTGCTATAAACACTAGTAAAGTACACATCAATAACATGTATATCAAATATACTCATGTTCACTTTGCCATCCTTTTTATCCGCCAATCACTTGGGGTAGTCCTGCTTCTAGTGACCAGTCCCTTTGCAGTAGGAGCACTTAGTCTCAGGCTTAGGATCAGACTTGGGCTTCTTCACTTGAGCAGCAACTTGCTTGCCGTTCTTCTTGAAGTTTCCCTTCTTCCCTTTGCCCTTTTCTTGAAACTAGTGGTCTTGTCAACCATCAACACTTGATGTTTTTCTTGATTTCTACCTTCATTGATTTCAGCATCACGAAGAGCTTGGGAGTTGTTTCCGTTATCCCTTGCATATTATAGTTCATCACGAAGTTCTACTAACTTGGTGATGGTGACTAGATAATTCTGTCAATCACTATCTTATCTGGAAGATTAACTCCCACTTGATTCAAGCGATTGTAGTACCCAGACAATCTGAGCACATGCTCACTAGTTGAGCGATTCTCCTCCATCTTTTAGCTATAGAACTTGTTGGAGACTTCATATCTCTCAACTCGGGTATTTGCTTGAAATATTAACTTCAACTCCTGGAACATCTCATATGGTCAATGATGTTCAAAACGTCTTTGAAATCCCGATTCTAAGCCATTAAGCATGGTGCACTAAACTATTAAGTAGTCATCATATTGAGCTATCCAAACGTTCATAACGTCTGCATCTGCTCCTGCAATAGGTCCGTCACCTAGCGGTGCATCAAGGACATAATTCTTCTGTGCAGCAATGAGGATAAACCTCAGATCACGGGTCCAATCCGCATCATTGCTACTAACATCTTTCAACACAATTTTCTCTAGGAACATATCAAAATAAACATATGAAAGCAACAACGCGAGCTATTGATCTATAACATAGATATTCTAATACTACCAGGACTAAGTTCATGATAAATTTAAGTTCAATTAATCAAATTACTTAAGAACTCCCACTTAGATAGACATCCCTCTAATTCTCTAAGTGATCACGTGATCCAAATCAACTAAACCATGTCCGATCATCACGTGAGATGGAGTAGTTTCATTGGTGAACATCACTATGTTTATCATATCTACTATATGATTCACGCTCGACCTTTCGGTCTCCGTGTTCCGAGGCCATATCTGTATATGCTTGGCTCGTCAAGTATAACCTGAGTATTCCGCGTGTGCAACTGTTTTGCACCCGTTGTATTTGAACGTAGAGCCTATCACACCCGATCATCACGTGGTGTCTCAGCACGAAGAACTTTCGCAACGGTGCATACTCAGGGAGAACACTTCTTGATAATTAGTGAGAGATCATCTTATAATGCTACCGTTAATCAAAGCAAGATAAGATGCATAAAAGATAAACATCACATGCAATCAATATAAGTGATATGATATGGCCATTATCATCTTGTGCTTGTGATCTCCATCTCCGAAGCACCGTCATGATCACCATCGTCACCTGCGCGGCACCTTGATCTCCATCGTAGCATCGTTGTCGTCTCGCCAATCTTATGCTTCCACGACTATCACTACCGTTTAGTGATAAAGTAAAGCATTACATCGCGATTGCATTGCATACAATAAAGCGACAACCATATGGCTCCTGCCAGTTGCCGATAACTCGGTTACAAAACATGATCATCTCATACAATAAAATTCAGCATCATGTATTGACCATATCACATCACAACATGCCCTGCAAAAACAAGTTAGACGTCCTCTACTTTGTTGTTGCAAGTTTTACGTGGCTGCTACGGGCTTAAGCAAGAACCAATCTCACCTACGCATCAAAACCACAGCGATAGTTTGTCAAATAGACTCCGTTTTAACCTTTGCAAGGACCGGGCGTAGCCACACTCGGTTCAACTAAAGTTGGAGAGACAGTCGCCCGCAAGCCACCTGTGTGCAAAGCACGTCGGGGGAACCGGTCTCGCGTAAGCATACGCGTAATGTTGGTCCGGGTCGTCTCTTCCAACAATACCGCCGAAGCAAAGTATGACATGCTGGTAGGCAGTATGACTTATATCGCCCACAACTCACTTGTGTTCTACTCATGCAAATAACATCAAACCATAAAACCTAGGCTCGGATGCCACTGTTGGGGAACGTAGTAATTTCAAAAAATTTCCTACGCACACGCAAGATCATGGTGATGCATAGCAACGAGGGGGAGAGTATGATCTACGTACCCTTGTAGATCGCAACGGAAGCGTTGACACAACGTAGAGGAAGTAGTCGTACGTCTTCTTCCCGATCTGACCGATCCAAGCATCGTTACTCCGGCACCTCCGAGTTCTTAGCACACATACAGCTCGATGACAATCCCCGGGCTCCGATCCAACAAAGCTTCGGGGAGGAGTTCTGTCAGCACGACGGCGTGGTGACGATCTTGATGTTCTACCAACGCAGGGCTTCGCCTAAGCACTACAACGATATGATCGAGGTGGAATATGGTGGAAGGGGGCACCACACACGGCTAAGGAACGATCTCAATGATCAACTTGTGTGTCTAGAGGTGCCCCTGCCTCCGTATATAAAGGAGCCAAGGGGGAGGGGGCGGCCGGCCAGGAGGAGGGCGCAGGAGGAGTCCTACTCCTACCGGGAGTAGGACTCCCCCCCCCAATCCTAGTTGGAATAGGATTCCCCGAGGGGGAAGAGAGAGAGGTGGCCGGCCACCTCTCCTTGTCCTAATAGGACTAGGGGAGGGGGAAGGCACACGGCCCACCTTGGGCTGCCCCTTTCTCCTTTCCACTAAAGCCCACTAAGGCCCATATGGCTCCCGGGGGTTCCGGTAACCTCCCGGTACTCCGATAAAATCCCGATTTCACCCGGAACACTTCCGATATCCAAACATAGGCTTCCAATATCAATCTTTATGTCTCGACCATTTCGAGACTCCTCGTCATGTCCGTGATCATATCCGGGACTCCGAACTAACTTTGGTACATAAAAATGCATAAACTCATAATAACTGTCATCGTAACGTTAAGCGTGCGGACCCTATGGTTCGAGAATAATGCAGACATGACTGAGACACATCTCCGGTCAATAACCAATAGCGGGACCTGGGTGCCCATATTGGCTCCTACATATTCTACGAAGATCTTTATCGGTCAGACCGCATAACAACATACATTGTTCCCTTTGTCATCGGTATGTTACTTGCCCGAGATTCGATCATCGGTATCCAATACCTAGTTCAATCTCGTTACCGGCAAGTCTCTTTACTCGTTCCGTAATACATCATCTCGCAACTAACTCATTGGCTGCAATGCTTGCAAGGCTTATGTGATTTGCATTACCGAGAGGGCCCAGAGATACCTCTCCGACAATCGGAGTGACAAATCCTAATCTCAAAATACGCCAACCCAACATCTACCTTTGGAGACACCTGTAGAGCTCCTTTATAATAACCCAGTTACGTTGTGAGGTTTGGTAGCACACAAAGTGTTCCTCCGGTAAACGGGAGTTGCATAATCTCATAGTCATAGGAACATGTATAAGTTATGAAGAAAGCAATAGCAACATACTAAACAATCGGGTGCTAAGCTAATGAAATGGGTCATGTCAATCAGATCATTCAACTAATGATGTGACCTCGTTAATCAAATAACAACACCTTGTTCATGGTTAGGAAACATAACTATCTTTGATTAACGAGCTAGTCAAGTAGAGGCATACTAGTGACACTAAGTTTCTCTATGTATTCACACATGTATTATGTTTCCGGTTAATACAATTCTAGCATGAATAATAAACATTTATCATGATATAAGGAAATAAATAATAACTTTATTAATGCCTCTAGGGCATATTTCCTTCATATAGAATATGCCTGTGATCACCTCCCGAGTGATCACGGCCCGATAGTATAGCATGGCAGACGGACAAGAATGTAGGGCCACTGATGATAAACTAGCATCCTAGACTTTGCATTAGGATTGTAGGTAAGGTATCAACAGCTGGAGAAACAATGACAGGCTATGCATCAGAATAGGATTAACGGAAAGTAGTAACATGGTACACTACTCTAAGGCAAGCAGTAGAGAGAAGAATAGGCGATATCTGGTGATCAAAGGGGGGGCTTGCCTGGTTGCTGTGGCAAGAGAGAGGGGTCGTCAACATCGTAGTCGTACTGGGTAGCAGCGGCGCCGGTCTCGGTGTCTAGCAAGAGAAGAGGGGAAAGAAACAATTAATATAATGCAAACAAGCGCATGACGATGCATGACATGACAAAGCGTGATGCTAGGTGTGCCGTAACGTGGTATGAGGTGGTATCGGTGAAGGGGGAAAACATCCGGGAAAGTATTCCCGGTGTTTTGCGTTTTCAGACAAATGAACCAGAGGGGGAAGTTTCCTGTTTGCAATGCTAGGGATGCGTGGCGGACGAACGAGCTGCGTATCCGGATTCGTCTCGTCGTTCTGAGCAACTTTCATGTACAAAGTTTTTCCATCCGAGCTACGGTTTATTTTATATTAATATTAAAAGATTTAAATCATTTTTTTGGATTAACAGAATTAATTAATTTTGGAAAATATAATTATGACATCAGCATGACATCAGCGGTCAACTCTAACCGTTGACCGGGTCAACCTGACGTGTGGGCCCCGTGGGACCCACCTGTCATTCTCTGTTTAGGATAATTATGGTTTA
Source organism: Triticum monococcum (assembly GCA_034509565.1). Lineage (NCBI taxonomy): Eukaryota > Viridiplantae > Streptophyta > Magnoliopsida > Poales > Poaceae > Triticum > Triticum monococcum. The sequence goes on along the minus strand of CM067843.1, from coordinate 753,809,827 downwards.
GCTTAATTAATTACTACTTAATTAAACTAACATGTTAATTAGATTAATTAAATAGGTTTAATTAATTAATTCAATAATTATATGTTTATTTTTTAAATTATTCTTCCTTTTTAAAACTTTCTGGGGGGCCCACTTGTCATTGGCTTGGGGAGGCCTTAGTGGGTTTCGGGCACCAACGGGTGCGTGGGTGCAGGGGGGGCAACCCGCCCGGTCCCGAGCGAGGTTGCCGGCGATGGGGGGGGGGAGCCCACTGAGGGCGCAACCGTGGAGGCGGGCGCCGGTCGTCGGGACGGCGCGGGGCCGTGGGACAGTGGCAGGGGCCACCGCGGCGCGGCGACGCGGGGAGCCGAAGGCGGGCATGGCGCGCTAGCAGCGGGCGGAGTGCAGCAGCAGCAGGAGTCTGCGGGAGCGGGGCGAGGCAGGGAGGTGCTGTGGCGACACGGGGACAAAGGCGGGGCGCGGCCCCAAGCGACGTGCACGGGCGCTGGGGAGGAGGGCGCGCACGCGGGAGGGCAACTCCGGCGGGCGCGGGTGCTTGGCAGCGGGGGTGCGGAGAGCGGGGGAAGAGGAGGCCGGCGGACGGGGTAGAGGCACGAGGTGCGCGAGGGACCACGGCGAGGCGCAGGGCCGAGCATGGTCGGCGCGTGGTGGACGGTGCCGGCGACAGAGAACAAGGGGATAGAGGGAGGGAGGCCGGAGCCTCACCGACGTTCGTGGGGATCATGGCAGCGTGCTCGAGCTCGTGGAGGTGTACGGGGACGTTGTGCGGCGGTTGAGGTGGAGGAGCTCCAGTCGACAATGGACGATGATGAGGCGGCGGCGTACGGCGGCAGCCTGCTGGCAGTCGCCGATGACGGAGGGAGGCAGGGCACCGATGCACGCGAGGGGATCGGCCGCGGGGAGCTCCTCTCCCCGGCACGATGCGTGCGTGCGTTTGTGTGTTGTGTGGTGCCAGCGGGTGAGGGAGACGAGGGGGAGGTGGGGATCATGAGGGAGTGGGGCGTTCGGGGGTTAGGTCACGAGGAAGGGCCATATAGGCCAGGAGAGGTGCGGCTGGGCCGGCCCGATTTGTCCCGAGGCCATGTGGGCCGTGGCCCAGCGAGGGGGGTGTTCTCTTTTCTTTGTATTTTGTTTTTCTTTTCTTTTTTTCTATGTTTTCTTATTTCTTTTATTTATTTAATAATTTATAGGTTTACAAAAAGTAAAACCCATTCCTAAAATAGAGTTACAATTCCAACTACTTCCACAGAAAGTTTTACCCCTGATCAAAATAGTTTAGCATTTTTGGCGACACGGGGACAAAGGCGGGGCGTGGCCCCAAGCGACGTGCGCGGGCGCTGGGGAGGAGGGCGTGCACGCGGCAGGGCAACTCCGGCGGGCGCGGGTGCTAGGCAGCGGGGGTGCGGCGAGCGGGGGAAGAGGAGGCCGGCGGATGGGGTAGCGGCACGAGGTGCGCGGGGGACCACGGCGAGGCGCAGGGCCAAGCATGGTCGGCACGTGGTGGACGGTGCCGGCGACATAGCACAAGGGGATAGAGGGAGGGAGGCCAGAGCCTCATCGACGTTCATGGGGTTCATGGTAGCGTGCTCGAGCTCGAGGAGGTGTACGGGGACGTCGTGCGGCGGTCGAGGCGGAGGAGCTCCAGTCGACGACCGACGATGACGAGGCGGCGGCGTACGGCGGCCTGCTGGCAGTCGCCGGTGACGGAGGGAGGCAGGGCACCGATGCACGCGAGGGGATCGGTCACGGGGAGCTCCTCTCCCCGACCTGATGCGTGCGTGCGTGTGTGTGTTGTGTGGTGGCGGCGGGTGACGGAGACGAGGGGGAGGCGGGGATCGTGAGGGGGTGGGGCGTTCGGGGGTTAGGTCACGAGGGAGGGCCATATAGGCGAGGAGAGGTGCGGCTGGGCCGGCCCGATTAGTCTCGAGGCCATGTGGGTCGTGGCCCAGCGAGGGGGTGTTCTCTTTTCTTTGTATGTTGTTTTTCTTTTCTTTTTTCCGCTGTTTTCTTATTTCTTTTATTTATTTAATAATTTATAGTTTTACAAAAAGTAAAACCCATTCCTAAAATAGAGTTACAGAAAGTATTACCCCTGATCAAAATAGTTTAGCATTTTATAACATTCAAAAGGCATTTATTTAATAGTTTTACCTACTGTTTTAATCATTTAAGTGCATTTAAACCTTTTATAAAAATGTGGTTTTTCCACAATAATTACCTATGCATTATTTGGCAACACCCCAACATTTCAGTTTAATATTTGAAAACCTTTACAGTTTGACTTTATTTTAAGTTTGAATTTCGAATCGATTTTGAACTAACATGAGATTAACAGCAGTAATCGTGGTGACGTGACATCAATAACGTAGGATTACTGTAGCCTAATTATCCGGGCGTCACAGTATCCCTATAGCCCAAGCATATGAGGCACGCCAATGGGTCAGTGACAAAGCCGAAGCAAGGGACTGCGTCCCATACAATGGGAAGAATCACGGTAAAACCCTTGGCATTTGCCAAAGTGAGGGAGTAGGGAAGTTTAACAACCCCAGTTCCCGATAGCGAGGTTGGCTAACATCCCGTAGATCAGATCACAACAAAGTAGCCCCGACGGATGGCAAGGTCAGAGACTTCGACACAGTGGTCGAGTGGTACCCTATTGTTGAACCGGGCTAACAAGCATCACCCTTGGCCTGTTGACCTTAGTCCCAATCACGTGTGTCCCGTGGACCAAGAGAACATCAATGTGGATATGAATGGAGCATGAGCGGTCTGTTGGCTTCCGGTGGATAAGCTTTGCAATGCGACTCCCCCATAGGCGAAGAAACATGTCTTGGTAACCTTCATTGCGTGTGTCCATGGTATCACTTGGTCGTAGCACATTTAAAAGCTCAGCGTTTATATATGAACATGCGGGATTTGGGTGGATGTATTGGTGTCCGGTTGTGGATATTTACCATCTAAGGCATTATCGTACGTGACATTCTTGTAAACAAGAGCACCAAGGTGTGTCCGTCCCAAATATGTCAAACATTTTTAATATATTCTCTACCTATGCAATATATGTCTAGTATTGTACAAATGAAGGAAAAGACCCATACTAGGCGTCTTCTCAAATCCTCACCTTACAACCATCTCTAGTGGACCATTTGTAGGCAAACTTCACAACTTTTTGTCCTCACAGTACCCCGTTGACGGTTGATGTGCCTACAATATCACAACGTAAAATGTTTGGAGATGAAGCATGATATTGTGCATCAATTATAGTATCTCAAATTTGGCCTTCTCCATGAATATATCTCTTCACCCATGAGCCAAGGAGATATATATTGAGGTAATAAATATTTGGCATGCCTAAACCACTACGATGGAGAGAATAAACTTCGAATTTAAGCGTTTTCTATCCCTAACTTGTTGCTCTATTTTAGCTACTTTTTCTTGCACTTCTAATCCTCCTTGAACTCTTAAATTTTTCATAGGATGTAAAATTGCATGCTTTTTAAAAATATGTGCCAAACATTTTTTACCTGCAATTTTCAATGATTTGTTTTCAAAATTACATAAACATTTGGAAAAATGCAATGAACACTATTATTATTATTATATGGTTTTTAAACGGATTAAACTCTTATTACAAAAGTGTTGGCCATCGTATTTCACTACATGAATATTTTTAATTCATGTACATTTTCTAATTACATGAACATTTTTAAGCGCGTGACCGATCTGCAAAGGCTAATGATCTTCCTTAATTCTTGTTAAATTAGAGATCCAAGTTGTGGTGCGATGTAATATAGCAAGGACAAAAAGTCTGATCAGACAAGAAACTGCTTGAACAGTTGTGAGGCATTATCCATCGGATTCGGTAAGTAAAACTTGATGACTCATTTAATCACCAACATACACTTTTGTACGCTGAACCTAATGGTTATCGAAATGTGGTAAAAACACTTTTGTATGCTCTACAACTTTGACAAGGTGGAATTACGTCATTTTGGTGTTTCTAACCCTAGGAATAGGTAAACAATTAATTAAACTCTTTAATAGCTATATTGAAACTAAATATGCAGGACATTTTTTTTGCTTTTGTTAGGTGTATCCTATAGGTTATAATTTTGAGATTGTTAAAACCTGTCATTTTCAAAATTGTTTCCTTTAATGAGATAATACTCCTGTGGATTCACAAATCAAACTCATGCCTAAAACTTATTGAAAATTAAACATATTAGGGCACTTTGGTTTATGGTGTAAACAGTTTAATGAATCTGAATTTAGCGGTTCAATGCTGTTGTTTTTGCCTGACCTTCTTATTTTATTTCTTTTTACAGTTGCTACGCAAATGTTGTCCTTCAGTGCTTGGCCTTTACCCGACCACTTACAATGTACCTTCTCAAGGGGATTCATTCAAAAAATGATAAATTAATGCTAAACTCTTTGTTATGTTATTCAGCGCATTCGCTTGAATTACAGTATATTGCTATTGTATTTTCTAGGTTCCCAAAAGGGATGGTGCTTCTTGTGAGAGTTTGGAAAGCTCATTGTGGACGGTAAGAAAGGACAGTCTCAGTAATCACCTACTAGAATATTGTCAAGACCCCGATCCTAAGCCACATCAATCTAGCATGTAACACATCATATCACTTTGCGGCCTCACGCACGGTATTCCCACGGGTGCCACCTTACCTGGCCCGGGACCGTTTGCGCCTTTTGGCTCACGTATATGATAGTGTCGCTAGCATCCATATGACAAAGAACCCGGGCCGACATGACTAGTCGTAAACTCAAAGTGGCACTAACTCATGGGAACAAGCATACATGAATCACATCGAGCATGTCGGTCAGCAGCGTGTGAATCCGGGCTGTAGCACTGGGCTAACAAGACTCCGGGAACCCGGGCTGTAGCAGGCTAGGCAGGACTCCGGATGTCACCGCGTGACATTTCCCCGAAGGGACAGACACAGGAACGAAGTGAAGCACATGCCGGCCAGTCAAGTGTCCTGAGCAGTAGCGCTAGGCTAGCAGGACTCCGGTGAACCGGGTTGTAGAGGACTACTATGGCTCATGGAAGCACTAGACTACATTTCCCCATAAGAGAGGCTGCCAAGGATAAACAACTAGATTGTCGGATCCCACACATACCAAGCATTTCAATCATGCACACAATATGCTCGATATGTGCAAATACAACATGGCATCACAACAAGACTCTACGACTCAAAGTATTTATTCATTAGGCTCCAAGGAGCGAGATATTACAAACATGGGTCTCATGACCCAACATTCAGAGGATACTAGTCAAAGCACACACGGAAGCTTAACATGTCTGAGTACAGACATCTACAAATGAAAAAGGCTGAGAAGCCTGACTATCTACTAGATCCTGCCGAGGGCACAAGATCGTAGCTGAGGTAACGAGCTAAACGTCGAAGTCCAAGCGGAACTACTAGCGAGACTGAAGTCTCTCTACAAAACATAAAATAAGCAAACGTGAGTACAAATATACCCAGCAAGACTTACATCAGAACTAGCTACATATGCATCAGTATCAACAATGGGGATGGTGGAGTTTAACTACAGCAAGCCAGCTTTGACTCGGTGGCTATCCTGAACTACGACTGCAAGTAACTCTTTTGAGGTGGCGCACACGAGTCCACATATTCACCATATCAATACTCCACTATGGATCCGCTCCCGTCTCCCTACGAGAAGGCCATTCATAGCACTCACGCTTATCTTGCGCATTTTAGAGTATCCACTTTCACTTGTCTATGAACTATGCAAGGGGTCCAAGTTTCCATATCCGAGGAATCCGGCTATTCGAATAGATAATGATAACCCTGCAGGGGTGTACTTCTTCACACACGCTCTCGCCACTTATCGCCCTGTACACGTCATGTACCTCGGCAACCTTCAAGCAGAAGCCGGGCGAGGGAGTCGGCCATGACCTGACTAACCAACAAGTCTCTCGCCCAGGTTTATCGCCTATTCGGGTTCCATCTGCAAGGAGATCCGGCCGGGGTGTCGCTCACGGCCCCAAACGATGTGTGCAGGGTTCCCAAGCCCACCATCCGGGTGCCACTTGGTACACCGTGCCACTGTGCCTAGTCTGTCCCAAGCCCACCTGTACCGGGTGCCACTTGGTAGACTACTAACACTACCTACAAACACCAGAAACTAGTTGCAACTCCTGGACAGAGATCAGGTTGATTAATAAGTCGAGAGGGGCACTTAAGCATTCCAATGCGTGGTAGTAACTGTTCATGGATCACAATGACAGAACTTAGTTCCTGAGGACGGCTGCAATGAGACAACCCACCATGTACTCCTACATGGCCTCTCACCGCTACCTTTACCAAATCGTGTTCACACACTTAGCTCTCAATGGTAGGACATGTTCACCACGTTCCAATTCATTCTCGATGAATCAGACCGGACTCAACTCTAAGCAGTAGCAGGCATGACAACAAGCATGAATGAGTAGGCACATCAGGGTTCAAACAATTCCTACTCATGCTAGTGGGTTTCATCTATTTACTATGGCAATGACAGGTCATGCAGAGGAAAGGGGTTCAGCTACCGCAGCATGTAACAGTTGAAACGGTGTTGCCCTTAATGCAGTAAAAGAGAGAAGGAGCGAGGGAGTGGGATTGTATCGGAATGAACAAGGGGGTTTTGCTTGCCTGGCACTTCTGAAGATAACAGTGAGTCTTTATCAGTGTCAACGATCACAGCGTCGGAGCAGCGTCTACCAAGAGGGGACAATTACCGGCAAACAAGGAAGAGCACAATCAATGCAATGCACAATATGATGCATGATCATGGCATGTCAATATGTTGTGATTTGAGCTAATGCAACTAGTAACAGAAAGGTTTTGGGTTGATTTGAACTCAAGGTTCAAATTCGAATTCAAACTATGAATTCAAAGAGTGCATTATCATGTTTTGGACTAAACAGTGAGGTTAACTTGCTCAGACATGCATGAAAATGCCATAAACAGATTCCTTGGATTTTTCTGATAATTTTTCATATATAAAACTTTTCATTTGGAGTTACGGTTGAATTTCTATGATTTTTAGAAGTTTTGTGCATTTTCTGGAATTTCCTAATTTATTTTAAATCCAGAAATCCGTTACTGCGTCAGCATGACAACAGCATTGCGTCAGCAGGTCAACTGGGTTGACCCAAGTCAAACCTCATGCGTGGGACCCAACAGTCAGTGTCTTAGGGCTGGTTAGGGTCACAGACATGTGGGCCCAGTCAACAGCCACATCAGCTTGGTCAAAGCTGACACGTGGGCCCATAGTGGTTAGGTTAAAAGTAAACAGGGGTTACCCCATGGTTAATTAAGGTGGTGGGGCCTGTCTGTCAGTGACACAGGGTGAGGTTAACGCGGTAATTAGCCTCGGGCTAATGATGCCACGTCACCTCACCGGAGTTGGGCCGGCGACGACCAAACCGAACGGCGGAGACGCGTCGGGTTCGCGCTGTAGTCCACGGAATCGAGTGCCGTTTGGACCTAGAGCTAGCTGGGGCCAGCGCGCATCCATTGGTGATGGTGGGGGTTGCTGGGGTGGCCGGGAATGGCGCCGGCGTCGAGCCAGGCGGCAGCGGGAGTTAGGCTCGAGCCAGTTCGGAGCTGCAGTGCTCGAGCGAGCAAACATAGCGGCTAGGTGGCCTCCTGGAGGCGCCAGGAGTGTGTCGATGCCCCTGGAGCGAGCACGAGAGGCTCGGGAGCGCGGGTTCGCCGGCCATGGCGGACGGCGGCCTCGGTGACCTCGGGGCTATGGCTAGAGGGCGGGAGCAAGTAAGGGGGTCAAAGGGGAAACGGTCAGTAGCTCACCGCGGTTCAAAAGAGCCAGGCGTTGAGCTCGGGGAGGCATGGACGACGGCAGGGGGTCGGAGGCGATCTCGGCGACTGAACGGCGAAGGCGAGGTCGGGGAGGTCGCGTCAGAGCGTCCGGCGTCGCTTGAGTAGGTGGGGAGGACGACGACGTCGCGGCGGAGCTCGGGGGGCAGCTCGGGCAGGCGAGGCGGTGGCTGTGGTGTTGGCGAGCGGCGGCGACGAGCGCATTCAGGTGGATGCGCGCGAGAGAGAGACAGAGAAGGGAGGGCACTCGCGGGAGAGAGTGGGAGGGGCTCCTGGGGGTTCATGGCATCGCGGTGGCGTGAGGGGGAGGCTCGGGAACGCCTCGGTGGAAGCAGGAGGTGGAGGCCTCCCAGCGAGCGCGTGCGTCATCGCCTCTGCCTACTGGCAGAGGTTGAAGATGGCACGGCTGCCTGGTGGGTTGGCTGCCTAATGGGCTGGCTACAGGTAAGCCAGGTACAGTGCCCTCTCTTTTCTTTCTGTTTTTTTTTGTTTTTCTATTCTTGTTATTTTGTTTTGATTTAGTTCAAAGACCAAACCATTTTCAAAATTCATGAAAATAATTGTGTGAACTAAATGGACTTCTCCAAAGCTACACAACAATTTTAAGAATTATTGAACATATATTTATTATACAATAGATATAGATCCTATTCAAATAGTTATTGAATTAATTTCAAATTCCCAAAATAAATATTTCTGAAACTCCAAAAATATTGGTTTGAATTTTTACCTCTTGCCAATATTTTTACAGAATAACAGGAACATTTCCTTGGACTCATTTGAAAAGATTTTTAATGTTGATTATTTCTGAAGTGATTTATGAGGGTTTCAACTAACCTCAATTCAACTTTCAGAATTTAGACATGATGCATGGATGCTCTCATATGCAACTATTGCAAACAATTCTAGGGCTGTGACAAACACTCTCACATTTGCGTGACATCTGAAGTAGCTTTCGCCCGGGCAAATAGGAAGACGCTCATGAGCTTCTCTGTCGGGGGTGAGTGATCCCACGGACACCTTTGGGACCACGGCGGACCGAGGCCCCTTTCGGTTCGGCAGGGGGCAGAGAGAGCGCAAAGAGCAGATCGAGGTGAAGCGCATGAGCACACGACCAGTTTACCCAAGTTCGGGCCGCACGGATGCGTAAAACCCTACTCCTGCTTGTGGTTTGTATTGTGTTCTTGCTCGGGAGTGATGACTGCTACAGTACGCTCAAGTGGCTAGCGAGACCGAGCATGAGAATGATCGTCCCCCTCCCTCTGTTGCGCATGGGCCTCCTTTTATATGTCAAAGGGGTCACCGACAGGTGGCAACAGAGATGAGGGTAAAAATGTAAAAGAAGTGGTGGTTGGCATCACCGCCTACTACAGTTGTATCATACCTAACCTAAGCGGCAGGGGACAAAGGCATTAAATGCCTGTCTGTGTCGCCTAGACGGTGCAGAAAGGGACCGCCAGGGACGCCATTGCTTGCCACGATGGCAATCTTGTCAGCGCCGCTCGCCACTGTGTACCTCTAGCTGCATAGCCTTCCGCCACGTACGCCTGGAAGGGTCCCAGAGCGACACGTTGGTGGATGTGCTGGAGCGCAGGCACAGAATGGAGGTTTGCTGCGGCAAGTGCCTTGCCGTGATCATTGCCTTGTCGCATCTAGGAGCTTGTCGCTCACCGGGCCTTGGCTAGCCTTCCCGGCAAGCTCCTATTGCCGGGGTCTTGTCTCCTTCCCGGCAAGCTCCTCTTGCCGGGGCCTTGGATACTTTGTTCTTGAATGGCTCCAAGGGAACTATGGAGAATCCTGGCGGTCACCCGGCAAGCCTTGCTGTGGGATGCTGCAACTGCCCGTGCACAAGTTCGGGATACTAAGGTACCCCTACTTTAGTACACCGACAGGAGCCCCCGGGCCTGGGCCATACACGGTGCCGAGAGCTGTTGGGCCAGGCCCAAAACAGGGCACGGGCATGCGCGGCCTAGGTCACGCCGTATCTTACTCGGCATCCACCGCGCCCTTCCCGAACGGCACGCGTCGAACGCGGCATCGTGGGAGAGATCGTGGGTGGTTGCTTTATTTGGAAAGGCGGAACGTCCGCCCGCTCCCCATTTATAAGCAAGGGCAAGCAGGGGTAGTGCGCCCACTCGCCCCATTTGCATCCCAATCTCAGAAAACTCCGCCCCGCCTCCGTCTCCTCAAAGCAGCAAGAGAGCAGCGCCCTGCCCCCCTCATTGCCACCAGCACCACCAACGCCGTCGACCTCCTCCACCACTTCTGCCATGGCTCCGAAAGCTGACAAGGGGAAGGCCGTGAAGTCGACCGAGGCGCAGTGGCTTGCGGCGCTGCAGAAGGAGCAAGCCATTCCTCCCCCCCAAAGCTCGGCGCGAAGGAGCTGCGGGAGTACTACTACCTCTTCTGGTCGACGGAGACGCGAGCTCACCGGCGGACCAAGGTATTCCCGGCCACTGCTCACAAGACGGCTCCAGACGGGTATCCCTTCTTTGCCGTATTCTTCTACCGCGGGCTCTGCCCGCCCTTTTCCGAATTCTTCTGTGACATCATGAACACCTATGGCCTTTGCCTCCTTGACTTCACCCCCAATGCCGTCCTCACCATGGCAGTTTTCGCACACCTTTGCGAAAACTTTGTCGAAGTCCACCCTAGCGTAGCTCTCTTCCGCCATTTCTTTATTCCCCGAGTAGAGAGAGGAGAGCCTCTATCCGGTGGAATTTCTTGGGTCTCAAGGACCGGCAAGAAACATTCGTATCTGGAGGGCGAATTTCGCGGCAAGTGGGAGGAGTGGAGGGCAGATTGGTGTTGGATTGTCGAGGAGAGCCCGCAGCCATTAACCGCCCGGCGCCAAGCAGCAGCAGTACGCGGAAGTGACTGGAGCGACGTGGCCCCGGAAGACAGCAGGCTGAAGATTGCCGTCTCCAGGATCCAGCGTCTTAGGCTTGCCGGACTCACTGTAGGCGCCGTTCGCGCAGACTTTCTTCACCTCCGCATCGCTCCCCTGCAGGAACGGAGGAGGCCTGCCTGGGAGTTCAAGAACGCGGCGGACATCATGAGGCTGCGCCCGGGCCTCAATTACAATTTCACTGTCCTCGAGCTCAACGGAATGCTGCAGGAGCTCTTCAAATATGATCCAGATCACCCCGAGGTCTTTAGGTTGCCGCAGGGCATCGTCCGTTGTGCAACAACTCTGCGCTTGATCGCATCAGGGCAATGATGCCGCTGTTTGACTCGCATGGACTGGTGCCTACTTGGCAAGAGCCCGAAGACGAGGTCGTGCAACAGTTCTTCGACAACCTGGTAGAGGTGCCAATCCGCGCCGACGAGAAGGACGACCTCACCCGCGACACCACCGAGGCGGAGTTGGCGTACATCGCCACCAGGTTGGAAGAGGCGGCGGCAGCCGCAGCGGCAGGCGAGTTCTGTTGGAAATATGCCCTAGAGGCAATAATAAAAGCATTATTATTATATTTCCTTGTTCATGATAATTGTCTTTATTCATGCTATAATTGTGTTATCCGGAAATCGTAATACAAGTGTGAATAACAGACACCAACATGTCCCTAGTAAGCCTCTAGTTGACTAGCTCGTTGATCAACAGATAGTCATGGTTTCCTGACTATGGACATTGGATGTCATTGATAATGGGATCACATCATTAGGAGAATGATGTGATGGACAAGACCCAATCCTAAACATAGCATAAAGATCGTGTAGTTCGTTTGCTAGAGTTTTGCAATGTCAAGTATCTTTTCCTTAGACCATGAGATCGTGTAACTCCCGGATACCGCAGGAGTGCTTTGGGTATACCAAACGTCACAACGTAACTGGGTGACTATAAAGGTAGACTACGGGTATCTCCGAAAGTGTCTGTTGGGTTGACATGGATCAAGACTGGGATTTGTCACTCCGTATGACGGAGAGGTATCACTGGGCCCACTCGGTAATGCATCATCATAATGAGCTCAAAGTGACCAAGTGTCTGGTCACGGGATCATGCATTACGGTACGAGTAAAGTGACTTGCGGGTAACGAGATTGAACGAGGTATTGGGATACCGACGATCGAATCTCGGGCAAGTAACATGCCGATTGACAAAGGGAATTGCATACGGGGTTGATTGAATCCTCGACATCGTGGTTCATCCGATGAGATCATCGTGGAGTATGTGGGAGCCAACATGGGTATCCAGATCCCGCTGTTGGTTATTGACCAGAGAGTCGTCTCGGTCATGTCTGCATGTCTCCCGAACCCGTAGGGTCTACACACTTAAGGTTCGGTGACGCTAGGGTTGTGAAGATATGTATATGCAGTAACCCGAATGTTGTTCGGAGTCCCGGATGAGATCCCGAACGTCACGAGGAGTTCCGGAATGGTCCGGAGGTAAAGAATTATATATAGGAAGTGCTGTTTCGGCCATCGGGACAAGTTTCGGGGTTATCGGTAGTACCGGGACCACCGGAAGGGTCCCGGGGGTCCACCGGGTGGGGCCACCTATCCCGGGGGGCCCCATGGGCTGAAGTGGGAGGGAACCCATCCCATATTGGGCTGGGGCGCCACTCCCCTAGGGCCCATGCGCCTAGGGTTTCCATAGGGGAGGAGTCCCACTAGTGGAAGGCACCCCTAGGTGCCTTGGGGGGGAGGGAAACCTCCCCTTGGCCGCCGCCCCTAGGAGATTGGATCTCCTAGGCTGGCGCACCCCCCCCCCTTGGCCCTCCTATATATAGTGGGAGAGAGGAACGACTTCATACCACAGCCCTTGGCGCCTCCCTCTCTCCCCGTTACGTCTCTCCCTCGTAGTACAGGCGAAGCCCTGCTACTGTGACGCCCTGCATCCAACACCACGCCGTCGTGCTGCTGGATCTTCATCAACCTCTCCTTTCCCCTTGCTGGATCAAGAAGGAGGAGACGTCTCCCGTCCCGTACGTGTGTTGAACGCGGAGGTGCCGTCCGTTCGACGCTTGGTCATCGATGATTTGGATCACGTCGTGTTCGACTACATCATCCCCGTTCTTTGAACGCTTCCGCTCGCGATCTACAAAGGTATGTAGATGCATCCGATGACTCGTTGCTAGATGAACTCATAGATGGATCTTGGTGAAACCGTAGGAAAATTTTTGTTTTCTGCAACGTTCCTCAACAGTGGCATCATGAGCTAGGTCTATGCGTAGTTCTTCTTGCATGAGTAGAACACAATTTGTTGTGGGCGTAGATTTGTCAACTTTCTTGCCGCTACTAGTCTTTTCTTGCTTTAGCGGTATTGTGGGATGAAGCGGCCCGGACCAACCTTACACGTACGCTTACGTGAGACCGGTTCCACCGACTAACATGCACTAGTTGCATAAGGTGGCTGGCGGGTGTCTGTCTCTCCTACTTTAGTTGGAGCGGATTCGATGAAAAGGGTCCTTATGAAGGTAAATAGAAGTTGACAAATCACGTTGTGGCTTTCACGTAGGTAAGAAAACGTTCTTTCTAGAACCCTAATTCAGCCACGAAAAACTTGCAACAACAATTAGAGGACGTCTAACTTGTTTTTGCAGCAAGTGGTTTGTGATATGATATGGCCAAAGTTGTGATGAATGATGAATGATCTATATATGATGTATGAGATGTTCATGCTATTGTAATAGGAATCACGACTTGCATGTCGATGAGTATGACAACCGGCAGGAGCCATAGGAGTTGTCTTTATTTTTTGTATGACCTGCGTGTCATTGAGAAACGCCATGTAAATTACTTTACTTTATTGCTAAACGCGTTAGCCATAGTAGTAGAAGTAATAGTTGGCGAGCAACTTCATGGAGACACGATGATGGAGATCATGATGATGGAGATCATGGTGTCAAGCCGGTGACAAGATGATCATGGAGTCCCAAGATGGAGATCAAAGGAGCTATGTGATATTGGCCATATCATGTCACGTTTATTATTTGATTGCATGTGATGTTTATCATGTTTTGCATCTTGTTTACTTAGAATGACGGTAGTAAATAAGATGACCCCTCATATTAATTTCAAGAAGTGTTCCCCCTAACTATGCACCGTTGCGACAGTTCGCTGTGTCAAAACACCACGTGATGATCGGGTGTTTTATTCAGACGTTCACATACAACGGGTGTAAGACAAATTTACACATGCAAACACTTAGGTTGACTTGACGAGCCTAGCATGTACAGACATGGCCTCGGAACACAGAAGACCGAAAGGTCGAGCATGAGTCGTATAGAAGATACGATCAACATGAAAATGTTCACCAACGTTGACTAGTCCGTCTCACGTGATGATTGGACACGGCCTAGTTGACTCGGATCATGTTATACTTAGATGACTGGAGGGATGTCTATCTAAGTGGGAGTTCATTATATAATTTGATTAGATGAACTTAATTATCATGAACTTAGTCTAAAATATTTTACAATATGTCTTGTAGATCAAATGGCCCACGTAGTCCTCAACTTCAACGCGTTCCTAGAGAAAACCAAGCTGAAAGACGATGGCAGCAACTATACGGACTAGGTCCGGAACCTGAGGATCATCCTCATTGCTGCCAAGAAAGATTACGTCCTACAAGCACCGCTAGGTGAAGCTCCCGTCCCATAGAACCAAGACGTTATGAACGCTTGGCAGACACGTGTTGACGACTACTCTCTCGTTCAGTGCGGCATGCTTTACAGTTTAGAGCCGGGGCTCCAAAAGCGTTTTGAGAGACATGGAGCATATGAGATGTTCGAAGAGCTGAAAATGGTTTTTCAAGCTCATGCCCGGATCGAGAGATATGAAGTCTCTGATAAGTTCTTCAGCTGTAAGATGGAGGAAAATAGTTCTGTCAGTGAGCACATACTCACTATGTCTGGGTTACATAACTGCTTGGCTCAGCTAGGAGTTAATCTCCCGGATGATGCGGTCATTGACAGAATCCTCCAGTCGCTTCCACCAAGCTACAAGAGCTTTGTGATGAACTTCAACATGCAGGGGATGCAAAAGACCATTCCTGAGTTGTTTGCAATGCTGAAATCAGCAGAGGTAGAAGTCAAGAAGGAACATCAAGTGTTGATGGTCAATAAAATCACTAAGTTCAAGAAAGGCAAGGGTAAAAAGAACTTCAAGAAGGACGGCAAGGAAGTTGCCGCGCCCGGCAAGCAAGATGCCGGGAAGAAGCCAAAGAATGGACCCAAGCCCGAGACTGAGTGCTTTTATTGCAAGGGAAGCGGTCACTGGAAGCGGAACTGCCCCAAATACTTAGCAGACAAGAAGGCCGGCAAAACAAAAGGTATATGTGATATACATGTAATTGATGTGTACCTTACTAGTGTCCGTAGTAGCTCTTAGGTATTTGATACCGGTGCAGTTGCTCACATTTGTAACTCAAAGCAGGGGCTGCGGAATAAGCGGAAACTGGCAAAGGACGAGGTGACGATGCGCGTTGGGAATGGTTCCAAGGTCAATGTGATCGCCGTCGGCACGCTGCCTCTACATTTACCTTCGGGATTAGTTTTAAACCTTAATAATTGTTATTTAGTACCAGCTTTGAGCATGAACATTGTATCGGGATCTCGTTTAATTCGGGATGGCTACTCATTTAAATCCGAGAATAATGGTTGTTCTATTTATATGAGAGATATGTTTTATGGTCATGCTCCTATGGTGAATGGTTTATTCTTTATGAATCTCGAACGTAATGCTACACATGTCCATACTGTGAGTACCAAAAGATGCAAGGATGATAATGATAGTCCCACATACTTGTGGCACTGCCGCCTTGGTCACATAGGTGTCAAACGCATGAAGAAGCTCCATGCAGATGGACTTTTAGAGTCTCTTGATTATGAATCATTTGACACGTGCGAACCATGCCTTATGGGTAAAATGACCAAGACTCCATTCTCAGGAACAATGGAGCGAGCAACCAACTTATTGGAAATCATACATACTGATGTGTGCGGTCCAATGAGTGTTGAGGCTCGCGGTGGCTATCGTTATGTTCTCACCCTCACTGATGATTTGAGTAGATATGGATATATTTACTTAATGAAACAAGTCTGAAACCTTTGAAAAGTTCAAGGAATTTCAGAGTGAGATTGAGAATCAACGTGACAGGAAAATCAAGTTTCTACGATCAGATCGTGGAGGAGAATACTTGAGTCACGAATTTGGCACACACTTAAGAAAATGTGGAATAGTTTCACAACTCACGCCGCCTGGAACACCTCAGTGTAACGGTGTGTCCGAATGTCGTAATCACACTCTATTAGATATGGTGCGATTTATGATGTCTCTTACCGATTTACCGCTATCTTTTTGGGGCTATGCTGTAGAGACTGCCGCATTCACTTTAAATAGGGCTCCGTCGAAATCCGTTGAGACGACACCCTATGAAATATGGTTTGGAAAGAAACCTAAGCTGTCGTTTCTAAAAGTTTGGGGATGCGATGCTTATGTCAAGAAACTTCAACCTGAAAAGCTCGAACCCAAGTCGGAAAAATGCGTCTTCATAGGATACCCAAAAGAAACTATTGGGTATACCTTCTACCTCAGATCCGAAGGCAAGATCTTTGTTGCCAAGAATGGGTCCTTTCTAAAGAAAGAGTTTCTCTCGAAAGAAGTAAGTGGGAGAAAAGTAGAACTTGATGAAGTATTACCTCTTGAACCAGAAAATGGCGCAACTCAAGAAAATGTTCCTGAGGTGCCTGCACCGACTAGAGAGGATGTTAATGATAATGATCAAGATACTTCTGATCAAGCTCCTACTGAAATTCGAAGGTCCACAAGGACACGTTCCGCACCAGAGTGGTATGGCAACCCTGTCTTGGAAATCATGTTGTTAGACAACGGTGAACCTTCGAACTATGAAGAAGCGATGGTGGGCCCGGATTCCGACAAATGGCTAGAAGCCATGAAATCCGAGATAGGATCCATGTATGAAAACGAAGTATGGACTTTGACTGACTTGCCCATTGAACAGCGAGCCATAGAAAATAAATGGATCTTTAAGAAGAAGACAGACGCGGATGGTAATGTGACAATCTATAAAGCTCGGCTTGTCGCTAAGGGTTATCGACAAGTTCAAGGGGTTGACTACGATGAGACTTTCTCACCGGTAGCGAAGCTGAAGTCCGTTCGAATCATGTTAGCAATTGCCGCATTCTACGATTATGAGATATGGCAAATGGACGTCAAAACGGCATTCCTTAATGGTTTCCTTAAGAAAGAATTGTATATGATGCAGCCAGAAGGTTTTGTCGATCCTAAGAATGCTAACAAGGTGTGCAAGCTCCAACGCTCGATTTATGGGCTGGTGCAAGCATCTCGGAGTTGGAACATTCGCTTTGATGAGATGATCAAAGCGTTTGGGTTTACGCAGACTTATGGAGAAGCGTTTACAAGAAAGTGAGTGGGAGCTCTGTAGCATTTCTCATACTATATGTAGATGACATACTTTTGATGGGAAATGATATAGAACTCTTGGACAGCATCAAGGCCTACTTGAATAAGAGTTTTTCAATGAAAGACCTTGGAGAAGCTGCTTATATATTAGGCATCAAAATCTATAGAGATAGATCGAGACGCCTCATAGGTCTTTCACAAAGCACATACCTTGATAAGATATTGAAGAAGTTCAATATGGATCAATCTAAGAAGGGGTTCTTGCCTGTGTTACAAGGTATGAAATTGAGCTCAGCTCAATGTCCGACCACGGCAGAAGAGATAGAAGAGATGAGTGTCATCCCCTATGCCTCAGCCATAGGTTCTATTATGTATGCCGTGCTGTGTACCAGACCTGATGTAAACCTTGCCGTAAGTTTGGTAGGAAGGTACCAAATTAATCCCGGCAAGGAACACTGGACAGCGGTCAAGAATATCCTGAAGTACCTGAAAAGGACAAAGGACATGTTTCTCGTTTATGGAGGTGACGAAGAGCTCGTCGTAAAGGGTTACGTCGACGCTAGCTTCGACACAGATCTGGATGACTCTAAGTCACAAACCGGATACGTGTATATGTTGAATGGTGGAGCAGTGAGCTGGTGCAGCTGCAAGCAGAGCGTCGTGGCGGGATCTACATGTGAAGCGGAGTACATGGCAGCCTCGGAGGCAACACATGAAGCAATTTGGGTGAAGGAGTTCATCACCGACCTAGGAGTCATACCCAATGCGTCGGGGCCAATCAAACTTTTCTGTGACAACACTGGAGCTATTGCACTTGCCAAGGAGCCCAGGTTTCACAAGAAGACAAGGCACATCAAGCGTCGCATCAACTCCATTCGTGAAAATGTTCAAGATGGAGACATAGAGATTTGTAAAGTACATACGGACCTGAATGTAGCAGATCCGTTGACTAAACCTCTCCCTAGGGCAAAACATGATCAACACCAGAATTCCATGGGTGTTCGATTCATCACAATGTAACTAGATTATTGACTCTAGTGCAAGTGGGAGACTGTTGGAAATATGCCCTAGAGGCAATAATAAAAGCATTATTATTATATTTCCTTGTTCATGATAATTGTCTTTATTCATGCTATAATTGTGTTATCCGAAAATCGTAATACAAGTGTGAATAACAGACACCAACATGTCCCTAATAAGCCTCTAGTTGACTAGCTCGTTGATCAACAGATAGTCATGGTTTCCTGACTATGGACATTGGATGTCATTGATAACGGGATCACATCATTAGGAGAATGATGTGATGGACAAGACCCAATCCTAAACATAGCATAAAGATCGTGTAGTTCGTTTGCTAGAGTTTTCAAATGTCAAGTATCTTTTCCTTAGACCATGAGATCGTGTAACTCCCGGATATCGTAGGAGTGCTTTGGGTATACCAAACATCACAACGTAACTGGGTGACTATAAAGGTAGACTACGGGTATCTCCGAAAGTGTCTGTTGGGTTGACATGGATCAAGACTGGGATTTGTCACTCCGTATGACGGAGAGGTATCACTGGGCCCACTCGGTAATGCATCATCATAATGTGCTCAAAGTGACCAAGTGTCTGGTCACGGGATCGTGCATTACGGTACGAGTAAAGTGACTTGCCGGTAACGAGATTGAACGAGGTATTGGGATACCGACGATCGAATCTCGGGCAAGTAACATGCCGATTGACAAAGGGAATTGCATACGGGGTTGATTGAATCCTCGACATCGTGGTTCATCCGATGAGATCATCGTGGAGTATGTGGGAGCCAACATGGGTATCCAGATCCCGCTGTTGGTTATTGACCAGAGAGTCGTCTCGGTCATGTCTGCATGTCTCCCGAACCCGTAGGGTCTACACACTTAAGGTTCGGTGACGCTAGGGTTGTGAAGATATGTATATGCAGTAACCCGAATGTTTTTCGGAGTCCCGGATGAGATCCCGGACGTCACGAGGAGTTCCGGAATGGTCCGGAGGTAAAGAATTATATATAGGAAGTGCTGTTTCGGCCATCGGGACAAGTTTCGGGGTTACCGGTATTGTACCGGGACCACCGGAAGGGTCCCGGGGGTCCACCGGGTGGGGCCACCTATCCCGGGGGGCCCCATGGGCTGAAGTGGGAGGGAACCCAGCCCATATTGGGCTGGGGCGCCACTCCCCAAGGGCCCATGCGCCTAGGGTTTCCATAGGGGAGGAGTCCCAGTAGTGGAAGGCACCCCTGGGTGCCTTGGGGGGGAGGGAAACCTCCCCTTGGCCGCCACCCCTAGGAGATTGGATCTCCTAGGCTGGCGCACCCCCCCTTGGCCCTCCTATATATAGTGGGGGAGAGGAAGGACTTCGTACCACAGCCCTTGGCGCCTCCCTCTCTCCCCGTTACGTCTCTCCCTCGTAGTATAGGCGAAGCCCTGCTACTGTGACGCCCTGCATCCACCACCACGCCGTCGTGCTGCTGGATCTTCATCAACCTCTCCTTTCCCCTTGCTGGATCAAGAAGGAGGAGACGTCTCCCATCCCGTACGTGTGTTGAACGTGGAGGTGCCGTCCGTTCGGCGCTTGGTCATCGGTGATTTGGATCACGTCGTGTTCGACTACATCATCCCCGTTCTTTGAACACTTCCGCTCGCAATCTACAAAGGTATGTAGATGCATCCGATGACTCGTTGCTAGATGAACTCATAGATGGATCTTGGTGAAACCGTAGGGAAATTTTTGTTTTCTGCAACGTTCCTCAACAAGTTCGGGTTTACTTTGGAGGAGGCAGCTGCAGTGGAGGCGGAAAACCATGCCGAGCGAGAGGAGTTTGCCGGCAAGAAAGAGCTTGCCCGGCAAGGGGAGCTTGCTGTCAAGGAAGATCTTGCCGGGCGCGACGCCGAGCCGAGCGAGCATGCCGGGCGTGACGCCGATCCGAGCGAGCCCGCCGAGGACGAGAGCGGCTCGTTGGAGATCGACTCCTCCTCCACTTCGTCCTCAGGCAGCACGCCGCCAGCAGCGCCTCCGTCTCCAACAAGAAGGCGTCTCCGCAAGGCCGGGGATGCAGCGAGGTGGCAGGCGGGCCGACAGTCGCCGCGCCGCATGACGCGCTCCACCGCGGCAAGCACCGTTGCTGCGGGAGCGCCCCAGGCTGCCGCTGCAACTGTAGCGGGGTCTTCCCGGACTGCCGCCTCCGCTCCCGCCAAGCGGCCAAGGGAGCCTACTCCTCCACCCTCCCACGCCGGACGCGAGCCAGACTTCGACTTCTCTGCGTTCAGCTCCGACGAGGAAGAAGAAGAAGAGTAAGTCTTTCTTATTGTACTTGCAGTTCTTCAATCTTTGCTGTTTCTTGTCTTGTATCTTATCTGCTTTTCTCTGAACTCATTCCTTCTCAGGACTCTGGCCCAGAGAGCGGCAAAGAGAGCCAAGGCCCCGGTGATTGTTATCGAGGACGAGCCCACCGCGTCAGCAGGGGACGTGCGCGGGATAACCTTGCCGGACCCATCGATTGATCTCCAGAGCAGCCCCCAGCGTAAGTATCTTACTTGCTTTCCGTTGTCGGGCGCGCATGGAGATTCTTGTTTTGCTGATATCTGTTTGCTGACTTGTACAGGAGCCGAGCAGCCTCAACAGGAGCGTCCGGAGGCCGCCCCTAAAGCGCCAAGGGAGAGTCCTCCGGCGAGGGGGAGGTCTCCGACAAGGGAGAGCTCTCCGGTGAGGGAGGAGGTCTCCGGCAAGGGAGGAGCCCCCGGCAAGGGAGGGGTCCCCGGCAAGGGGCAGCGCCAGCGACCCCCCGGCGACGAAGACCACTACTGCCGAGCCTGGCACAGGTAATTCCCTTGCTGCAGACCCCCCTTGGGTTCTTTTTTCTTTTGATTTTCTTCTTGGATTTTGCTTGAATCTTGCTTGAATCTTCTCTCCTCTTTCGGCTGTCAGATCCATATGGTGTAGAGCCAATGGAGACTGAAGTCGCCGGCGGCGATGCTGTTGCCGTCGAGGAAGCGGCCGGTGCCGGTGAGCCCGCCGGCGAGGAGGCCGCCAGGGCTGCCGCCGCGGAAGCGGGCGGGGAGTCTGGTGGTCGTACTGACGACCCGGAGGCCGCAGGAGCGCCAGGCGCTGCCCCGATCGCCGACTCCTCCGCCTTTGCCGCCGCGCCAGGCTCCGAAGAGCCCCAGCCCGGCGTCTACCTGAAGGCCGGCGACGACATCTTCATCAACCTCCCCTGGGCGTAAAGCTCCAGGGCGCCGGTCGAGGGAGAGATGCTTGACGGAGAGGTGCTTGCCTCCGCCGGGCTGAAGTTGGTCGACGCGCCAAGCAGCAGCAGTAGCGAACCCGAAGAGGAGCGTCTGCTGCGGAAGATGGTGGCGCTCTACCGCGCCCGGCAAGCCAAGCTGGAGTCCCGCGAAGCGCTCATTGCGAAGGCGGGGGCTGATATCGAGAAGCGCGCGGAGGAGCTCCGGGGCACCAACCAGGAGGCTCTCCGCTCCTTGGCAAAGGAGCGGGAGCAACTTGCCGAAGCGCAGCAAGCCTTCCTTCTCAAGAAGGCCGACGTCAAAGAGCGCCAACTTCTTGCCGCGGAGAAGTTATCTTCGCAGGAAGGTGACTTGGCGCAGTGGAAGGTCAACCTCGACAGCCACGAGGAAGAGCTTGCCGCGCGTGAGCGGGTAGTTGGCGGGGCCCTCAAACAAGCCGAAGACGCCGCCGCAGCTGCCGAGGCCGCCAAGACTGAGCTGGAGCTGAAGGTGGTGCAGCTGGAGGCAAGTCTCAAGGCGAGCGGCGACGAGCTTGCCGCGCTCAAGCTCGAGCGGGAGAAGGACGCCAACAGCTACTCGGAGCTGCAGGCCCTTCTCGCCGAGAAGGGCAAGGAACTTGACGCCGCCAAGAACTCCAACGCCGATCTCGAGGTGAAGCTGGCGGCTCTGACCAAATCTCTGGATGGCGCCAAGGAGCAGGAGACGGCCCTGAAGGAGGAGGTTCGGGCCGGCAAGGTGCGGCTGGCGAATGCTGCTGCCGCCCAGAAGACCTTGTCGGAGACCGTGGAGCACTGGACGGAGGGTCTGGTGAACGTCGCCGCAGACATCGACAAGGAGCTGGTGCAATTGGGGATGGTGGATCTCGGGTACTCCACCAACGAGAATCTCCAACCCAGCGCCAAGCTTACTCTGTTCTTTAAGGGCGTGGCGACGGCGCTTCAACGACTCCGGGAGCAGATCCCAAAGCAGCTTGCTGACGAGTCGCGCAAGATCTGCGCGGGAGCTCTCCAGAAGGTGCTGATGAAGGTGGCCTTCCGCAACCCGGGCCTCCGCCTCACCAACGTCCTCCGAAGCTTGCCGCCAGATGCTGATTTGGAGGAGCTCAAGGCCCTTGTCGCACCTATCGTGGACAGGGTGAGCGGCATCAAGAGGGTCGAGGGCGACCGTGTAGACTAGGCCGTCCATTTCCTTCTTTCCTTGTCGCTGTTAATCATGTTATGAAAAATAGTCTGTTAGAACTGCGACAAGTCATTTTGTAATATACTCTATCTTGGGTAGTAATTGTATGTTATTTCCTTTACTCGACTCTTTCCTTTGCATGTTTTTACCCTACGCTTTTAGGGAACTTGTCGACGCAGCCACCTTTGCCGCGAGCTCTGAGTGCGGAACATCAGCAGCCTGCTGGCGGTGCCGCAGCCGACAAGAAACCTTGTCGCAGCTAGTCGACTCTCACTTAAGTTGTTGAGCGGACTCGAAACAACAGTAAGGGCGCAACTAGCTACAAGTTGGTTCCTCTGCGCACAGGTTTTCCATACAAAGCACGGTCGTTCAAGGAAAATAACTTAAAAATTTAAATCTGATTGCTCAAACTTTGGCAACTTATCTTTTTCTGTTGTTTGCTTCCCGACAAGGCGAAATCTTCTTGAACGACGCCTGGTCCATACATCATTTTCTCCTTCCCCCCGGCAAACTTGTGCGCGAGGGACCCTTGCTTTCCGTGAGAGAAAAGAGAGAAGATAAAACAAAGTTATGGAGCCTTGTGGCTCGTTTTTGCTTACCGGGGGCAAGTGCTGCACAAAATGTCAGATAACATATGCAAGTAATAAAAATCATGAAATCGACAAGGTGTGCTGAGCACATAATCTTTATGCACGGGGTCTGCGCCCGGCTTTGTACAAAGGATTACATGCAACAGCGGCAAGACTTGTACAAAAGGTGATTGCCGGAACGGGTTCCGGCAAGCGCGCCCTACGGGTAAAACTTGCGAAGATGCTCAATATTCCAGGAGTTGCTCACTGGTACGCCATCTTCGGTCTCAAGGCGGACAGCACGAGGCCTAGTGACTCGTTTCACCCGGTAAGGGCCTTCCCACTTCGGTGTCAACTTGTTGGAATTCTTGGCGGACTGAACGCGCCGAAGAACAAGGTCGCCTTCCTCGAAACTTCTGGCGTTAACTTTGCGGCTATGGTAGCGGCGCAAAGCTTGCTGGTAGCGAGCAGCTCACACAGCAGCCTGAAGACGGTCTTCCTCAAGGAGCAACGCGTCATCTTGTCGCAGCTGCTCTTGCTCAAGCTCATCGTAAGCGAGCACTCGAGGCGACCCGTATATGAGTTCCGTGGGGAGAACTGCCTCTGCTCCATAGACTAGAGCAAAAGGTGTCTGGCCAGTGGCTCGATTTGGCGTCGTCCTGATCAACCAAAGAACCACCGGCAGCTCTTCAATCCAGTTTTTTCCGCACTTGTGCAGTCTGTCAAAAGTTCTGGTCTTGAGCCCACGCAGCACTTCAGCATTTGCCCTCTCCGCTTGACCGTTGCTTCTCGGGTGAGCAACAGAAGCGAAGCAGACCTTGGCACCAAGATCTTGGACGTATTGCATGAAGGTGCGGCTCGTAAATTGCGTACTGTTGTCGGTGATTATCCTGTTAGGGATCCCGAAACGGCAAAAAATTGACCTGAAGAACTTGACTGCTGACTGTGCTGTCACCTTCCTCACTGGTTCCACTTTCGGCCACTTTGTGAACTTGTCGATTGCAATGTACAAGTACTCAAAGCCCCCGACTGCTCGGGGAAAGGGGCCGAGGATGTCGAGCCCCCAGACCGAAAATGGCCAGTACAAAGGGATCGTTTGGAGAGCTTGAGCTGGCCGGTGTATCTGCTTGGAATGGAACTGGCACGCTTCACACTTGGTTACTTGTGCAGTTGCATCCTGGAGGGCTGCCGGCCAGAAGAAGCCTTGCCGGAATGCTTTGCCGACAAGTGCTCTTGCGCCAATGTGGTGACCACATATGCCTCCATGTGTCTCTGCCAACAGCTTTTGTCCATCTTCCCGGTGAATACACTTCAATTTCACACCGTTGAGTCTTCTTCTGTACAGTGTGCTGTCGACAAACTGGTACATACTTGACTGCCGGGCTATTCTTTCCGCTTCTTCTTGCTCTTCGGGAAGTTCTCCTGTCTGAAGGAAACGGACAATCTGCTCACTACAACACGAACCCGCCTTTAGCAACGCATCAATGCGTTGGTGTATAAAAAGAACCGTTGCAATGGTCTACACCAACAGATTATTATGTGTTGCCATTGGTGGCGTTGCAAGGGTCTACAACAACATATATAATTACATTGGTAATCGATGTGAAAAAGCGTTACATATATAGTTGCAGCCTAACAACACTTTGCATGCGTTGGTGAGTAACCTACACAAACTGATTTTGAAATGGACATGGCAGATTAGTTCGAGCCTTATATGGAGTAGTATTTTATGCATTACCAACAATATTACTAAATCAACATTGAAAGTGCACATGAGCAGAAAATCCGGTAAAGAGAAAGATCTCATTTATTAAATCCACTCGGTTGCATTACATGGAACACAATCCAAAGAATGTATAGATGATTTCCATACATTGACCATGAAAGTGACATTCTGTAACATAATGTAAAACTATCTGGTAGTGGCCCCACTCTCCACCTTGCAGTCAACTTAGTCATGCACCATCCATTTATCTGGGCGATCTACAACAACAAAAAAGTTGACATGAGTAATGTATCATTAAACAAAGAATAAAAAAAGCAGGTTAAGAGAGCAATAAATTTGAAAAAAGAAGCAAAATAAAATGGTTGAAGGCCATGAGATAACTGATCTAGCTGCATGAAAAATACTTCTGACATTTTTTAGTGGTCATATCAACTGATCATATTTTTCTAGTGTACATCAACACACATTACTGATCATTTCCGAAGTTAACAGACTCAATTTTATATTCTAGGTGAGTACTTACCAGTGTAACAATCACATATTTTTCTCAGCCAATAGGGACATGGATTTTGCTTATATACTTCCTACGTTCACTATAATAAGACGTCTTGGATATTTCAATATGGTGTACATACGGATTGAAACGAGTCAACAGACACTAAAACACATCTACATACATCTGATTCAGAAAAAAGTTCTTATAATAGTGAACCGAGGGAGTATTTCCAAAAATTTGAAGATGCTATCCAATATTCACCATTTCTACATCGCTGAAAATAAAAAATGCGATGAGAATACAATCAAAACATGGTCGGTGAAGAGGTAATAGCAAATGGCTTTACCTTTGATTATTGTAGACACACAACTTGATGTACATCGAGTGCTGAGTAGGCCTAATATAAGAATCAGGGATAAAAAATATCCCACAAATAACAATAAACAGTATACAGGTTGTTTTGGCGCCATTCTCAAATTGACGTTCATGCATTCTCAATGGAATTATCTATAACAATGTACATGTACAGGTTGCATGACAAAATCGAAGCATAATCTCTGTATAATGAACATAGCATATCGGCAAATTATTTTCTTCCATAAACCACTTCCAAAATAAGTCCCATATCACTTGAGTACATCAGCATGTTTTGTACTGAAACTCAAAGGGGTATCTAGAGATATACATCAGTCATACACATCGTTCGCCCTGCTGGACATCCCATAGACATAGTTTGAACATTTTTTGTTAACATAACAAAATTTAAATACGAACAGTAGTAACAATCCTGCAATACATGTATATATATAGAGGGGAGTCAAGAGTAGCTCTACCTGTATTACTGCTTGAGCATGGATCCAAATTAGAGATATCAGAAAGAGGGTCTTGTCGGGGGTTTCTAGTTACTAAGCCAGCTGGGAGTTACACAAGAATTATATACGAACACTATCAGTATATGTAGGCATAAAAAATGGGCAGTGGATGTACCTGTGTGATGTATAATTGGTTCCATAACAGGACACCAAAATGGTTATGGGAAGAAGGAATTGTCCTGGATTCTGCACAACTCCCGCGAGAAAAATTCAGGCAAGCTGCGTACTTCTTTGAACAGAACCCCTGAATATGATAGAACCCATAGTTAACTTTGATGACATAGTAATATAAACGCAATCCAACTATAATAACACAGGGAAACTACTATCATCTTTTTTATGCATCTAACAATTGAGAATATTTATTAGTCCTTCTATTCACAACTCACAAGCGGACAAGTATGGCATGATCTTGCTCCTATTGACATACTGAGTATGCTAAAGCCCATGGGCGATGTCATTTCTTATAGATGTGAGCCTTTCAGTTTGTGATTAGCATTAAAGCCGACTTGCACATTCACTGCTATAAGTTAAATGCATACTGTTAATTTAATTCAAAATGCACACTAAAAAGAAAGATAGTTCTTCTAATCATATAAGAATCAAGTCATTTAGTTTTTCACCCAAAACTAAAGTACTGAATTGTGATGGCTGTCAGTTGGCAAAAATAGTTCCTCATTTTGGATAACTATCGTGTGAATTGCTTAGTGCTTATTCAGAGGAACTGATCATAAATGTAGTACCCAAACTCCCATATGGTGTCGCTTGCTGCATTCCTATTTCAGAGGGGTTGACATACAAACACTGTTAAAAGCATTTTTCTAAAAAGGATTTGGTGCAGGAACACAGAAAATTATTATTATCTTGTGATTCACAACATCAAACCTAACATGAACAGGGGGGTCAAGATTCAGGGGTTCTGTTCAACCAGAAGAGGAGCACACACTGCTCCCATATCAATGAGCAGAGAAGATGTACCCAAATTTTAACTAGGAGAGGAATGCACAACTCACAGAGATGCTGGAGGCGCAATAAAGAATCCCGCCGTGGCCGGGAGAGGGACGCCAAGGCGTCGCTTGGGGGGGGGAGGCATCAACCACCTTCCGCAGCGGAGGATTGGGCGGTGGCGTCGAACAGCGCTAAGACGCCGGGAATGGGCACGGAGGCGGTGTGCCTTGCGCCCTCGAGCTCGCGCGTGAGGTGCCGTGGTCATGTAGGTGGGCAAGTAGCGGGAAGGATAAGAGGAGAAGAGAGGAGTGCCTTACTGAACTTTCGGCATCCAAGTCGAGGTAGCCGAGGCGGAACAGCTCCGTCGAGCCCAAGTTGGCTCCCGCGCGTGCGTAGACGCCGGGCCGTCACACCAGCTGAGGCACCGAGCCGAGCTAGTGACCCATGGATGCAGGGGTGTATGGAGGCGCGTGGAGGACGTCTCCAAGGTGGAAGATCGAAGGAGAGAGATTAGGAGGATCCGCGTCGGTGAGAGAGAGGAATCGGCGGAGAGCACCGGCAGGGAGATAAGATCTAACTTTTTTTTACAACTCTGCTTCGCTGCGTGATATTTGCATGGAGAAAGTGCAGATAAGGTGGAGGTGGGTTGGGGGAGGTTATCTCTCCTGGGGGGTGGGAGGTGGGATCACAGCTAACAACACATTTAATCGTATCGTTGGTAAACATGCGTTGCTATAGGGGGGTTTTTGTTGTAGTGGTTGCGCCCATGTTGGAGCCTGTGGCTCGACAACAAGGACTAAAGGCACGCCTGCTGCTGCGGGAACATCCGCTTCTACAGCAAGAGCCCGCGGCTCTGCCGGAGCTCGACGTTCCCCGGCAAGCTTGCCGGAGCAAAACTTGTCGGGAGTGTCTGCTTCAACGGTACAAACTCTAGGGCTTGCCGGAGCAGACTGCTCCTCAGCATTTTTGGTGTTGATCTTGGGGAACTTCTTGGCGGCGGCTTCGGGAAGCTCTGCCGGAAAATAGTCGCCAGAAACCAACTTCCTCTTCTTGCTCTGTCTAGTTGATGGTGTTACGGACGGCTGAGTCAGCTTGAGCACAAAGATCCCTGGTTCCACCGGTAACTTTAGTGCGGCGCACTTTGACAGGCCATCGGCAACGTCATTCTGAGCTCTTGGGACGTGCTCCATCTGTAGGCCGTCAAAGTGCTCTTCTAGCTTTCTCACTTCGTCGACGTAAGCTTCCATTAACGGGCTCTGATAATTCTTGTTCACTTGGCGGATGACAAGCTGCGAGTCACCCCTGACAATAAGCTTCTTAATCCCAAGGTCTGCCGCAATCCTGAGACCGGCAAGCAAGCCTTCATACTTTGCAGTATTGTTTGTCGCTTGCTCCTTGGGAAAGTGCATCTGGACTACGTACTTGAGGTGCTCTCCGGTGGGTGCGACAAGCAGCACACCAGTGCCGGCGCCTTGCAGCGAAAAGGCACCGTCAAAGTACATGAGCCACTCTTTGCTTGTTTCCTTGGCGGGGATGCTCGCCTCTGGAATTTCTTCATCTGGTGTTGGCGTCCATTCTGCTATGAATTCTGCCAATGCTCTGCTTTGGATAGTCGATGTACTCTCAAATTTGAGGCCAAAGCTTGACAGTTCCAGTGCCCACTCGACAATCCTGCCTGTTGCTTCTGGATTCTGTAGTATCCTCTTCAGCGGAAAGCGAGTGACAACTGTGATCTCATGTGCTTGAAAGTAATGGCGCAGCTTTCTCGAGGCCATGAGAAGGCCAAAAAGCAGCTTCTGCACACCAGAGTACCTTGACCTAGCCCCCTGTAAAAGGGAACTGACAAAGTAAACTGGGCGTTGTACCATCTTCTTCTGCATCTCCTCTTGCATCTGCGCAGATCCTTCCTTGTCGGGGCCAGAGCTTGTCGGGAAAGCCCCCTGCTTGCCGCTGGATGTGCTTGCCGCGGTTGCTGGCTCGTCATCTGCCTCCCTCTCCGCCACTAATGCAGCACTAACCACTTCATTGGTTGCCGCGATGTACAGCAGCAACTTCTCTTGCGGTCTAGGTGCGACAAGTGTTGGAGTGGAGGACAGGTATCTCTTCAAGTCCTGCAGCGCAGCCTCTGCTTCCGGAGTCCATTTCATTGGGCCTACCTTTTTCAAAATTTTGAAGAATGGCAGGGCGCGCTCAGCAGACCGAGAGATAAACCTGCTGAGAGCAGCCATGCAGCCGGCAAGTCTTCGTACATCCTTGATGCACTTTGGTGCTTCGATCTGCTCAATGGCCTTGATCTTGTCGGGATTGGCTTCAATTCCCCGCTGAGACACAAAGAACCCGAGAAGCTTGCCGGAAGGGACTCCAAACACACACTTCTCGGGGTTGAGCTTGAGGTTGATCTTGCGCAGATTTGCAAAGGTCTCGTCTAAATCTTGAATTAGAGTTGCCCTGTCCTTGCTCTTGACCACTATGTCATCCATGTAGGCTTCTACATTTCTGTGTATCTGTGCCTTCAGAGCGACATGGACTACTCTTGCAAATGTTGAACCGGCATTCTTTAATCCGAAAGGCATCCATATGAAACAGTACGTGCCACATGGAGTAATGAATGCGGTCTTCTCCTCATCCTCTTCTGCCATGAAGATTTGATGGTATCCTGAGTATGCTTCAAGAAATGAAAGCAAATCACATCCGGCTGTGGAGTCAACAATCTGGTCAATGCGCGGCAAGGGAAATGGATCTTTGGGACAAGCTTTATTAACATCAGTAAAGTCAATACAAAGCCTCCATTTTCCGTTTGCCTTGCGCACTACAACAGGATTGGCCAACCACGTGGGATGGAGCACTCCTCTGACAAGGCCTGCTGCTTCCAACTTCTTGATTTCTTCTGCTATGAACTCTTGGCGCTCCACTGCTTGCTTCCTGACCTTCTGCTTGACGGGCCACGCATGAGGACAAACGGCAAGATGGTGCTCAATTACTTTCCTGGGAACACCGGGGATGTCAGACGGTTGCCATGCAAACACGTCGACGTTCGCCCGCAGGAAAGCAATGAGCGCACTTTCCTATTTAGGGTCAAGCGTGGCACTGATGGTGAAGGTACCACCAGTGCCGTCCTCCTTAGCGGACACCTTCCTGGTATGTGGTGGAGCTGCCATTGCCTTCTTGCACTTGCCGGTGGAGCTCGATGGTGCGCCCTCGACGGCAGCGCAGCACTCCAAAGAGGTGCGCTTGCCGGAGTGGGCATCAGAGCTCTTGCCGGACTTGTTCTTCTTCTTCCCCACGGGTGCTTCAGCGGCAAGTGCGTTGCGATCTGTCGCGGCTATTGCTTCCCGGTAGATCTTGTCGGCGCAGATAAGGGCATCCTTCTTGTCTCCAGGGACAGAGATGACGCTTATCGGGCCTGGCATCTTGAGCAGGTTGTATGCATAGCGAGAGGCTGCCATGAACTTGGCGAGCGCTGGACGGCCAAGTATGCCATTGTAGGGCAATGGGAAATCGGCAACGTCAAAAGTGACCCTCTCAGTCCTGAAGTTCATTTCGCTGCCAAATGTTACCGGCAACGTGACTTTCCATTTCAGCTTGCTCCTTCCCGGGTTGATTCCTTGGAATGTGCCAGTCTCTTCGAGCTCGCTGTCAGGGATCTGGAGTTTCTGGAGCACAGCGGAGGAGATCAGATTTAAGCCGGCCCCGCCGTCAACTAGCATCTTAGTAACCTTGAGGTTGCGTATTGTTGGCGAAACCAACAACGGCAAGCACCCGACCGCAGTTGTGCGATCAGGGTGGTCCTCAATATCAAAGATGATAGGCGTGCTGGACCATTTCAGAAGCTTGCGCGATTCGACAGGTGGTTCTGCCGCATTGACATCCCGCGCCCACTGTTTGAGTTGGTGGTGCGAAGTATGCAGAGAAGCACCGCCGTCAATGCACAAGACTTTTGTGGCTTTCTGGAACTCCTGCTCACTGGTCTCGGCATCGTCCATGTCTTCGTCGTCGTCTTCATCTTCATCCTTGTCGCGGCCGCGGGGAGGTCTGTCTCCTTGCCGCTGTTTGGCCTTGCCGCGGCGTCCTCCCCGGCCAGCGCGCTTCTTACCGGCCTCTCCACCGCCTCCTTGGGCCCTCTCCTTGTCGCGGCGCTCATACTCAGCTTTTTGTTGCTGGACGAGCTGCTCGACCTTCTTACAGCTCTGGAGGTCATGGCCCTTGCTGCGGTGGATCTTGCAGTACTGCTTGTCGGTGCCGTCTTGCTTGTCGGCGGCCGCCACAGCTTGGCAGTTGGTGCATGCGGCAACCTCCTTGCTGGAGCTACCAACTTTGGCTTGCTTGGCGCCACCGTCGTTGCCGGACTGCTCAATGACTAGTACCTCTTTGCCTTTCTTCTTCCTGTTGCGCCGCCAGTTTTTCTTTGCCGGGGCAGCATCCTCGCTGTCAGATCCTCCTGCTCCTGTAGTCTCTCCGGGGAGTTTTCTCCCTTCTTCAGCGCGTGCACACTTGTCGGCCAGGGCATATAGCTCACTGACGTCTCTAATCCTGCTCATCGCCATCTCCTCCCGCATCCTACGATTACGCACGTTCTGGTGGAACGCGCTGATAACCGCAGTAGGGTGGATGTATGGGATGTTGCGCTGTACACGGCTGAATCTCTGAATATACTTGCACAGGGGCTCTCCTTCCTTCTGGGCAAGCAGGTGGAGGTCACTCTCTTGGCCATGGGGTTTGTGGCCGCCTGTAAAGGCGCTGACAAACTGATGGCACAGATCCGCCCAAGAGGATATGGAGTTGTCCGGCAAGTGCATGAGCCAGGACCTGACTTCGGGCTTGAGCACCAGTGGGAAGTAGTTGGCAAGGACCTTGTCGTCTCACCCCCCGGCAGCTTGCACCGCGATGGTGTAGATGCTGAGGAACTCCGACGGGTGCGACTTGCCGTCGTACTTCTCGGGTACGTCTGGCTTGAAATTCTTCTGACTGGGCCACTAGACTTGCCGCAGCTCACGGGTGAACGCAGGGCAACCTACCGCGTACGGCAAGTCGCCTGGTTCCCCTGGCGCAAGCATATCGACAGAGGGCCCAGCGCGCAGGTCTGATTGACGCCGCGCTTCTCTTCGTCGCTCGATGCGGGTACGAGCGTCTTCTTGTTGTCGTTCATGAAGAACTTGGCGCTGATCGCGATGACCTCGCGGATCTGATAACACGATGGAGTCGCTGTCGTGGTGGATCCGGCGAGTCAGCGATTTTGGCCTTTGAGGCGGAGAGTGCACAGTGGTTGCACCCTCCCCGGTCTTGTCGCCACCGGCTCGCGCCTGACTGACTTGCCGCGGCTGCGATGCGCTCGGCTGCCGTGGGTTGTCGCCGTTGGCGAAGCCGATGAGACTCTGGATAGTGGCCCTCCAGTCGTCGATCTTCTCTGGCGCTAGAGGGTAATCTAGGAGCAGTTGAGCTCGCGCCAAAGCTTCTGCCGGAGTGGCGTGCGGCGGCGGCGAACGATGCGAGGAACGGGATATGCTCGGACTTCTAACTATGTTAGAAGGAGTAGTATCGCGTCCAAGCGACCGTGCCACGCTCGCGCCTGCATGTTGGCGTGCATGCTGGTCTTGTGCACTCTGGGATCTGCCAGCTTGATCTTGGCCCAGCAAACGTATGGTACCATGAGTACCATGACGCTGCTGATCCCGCGCCTCCTGAGACGGGCGCGGAGCGTGTACGGACGCCGAGGTCTTGGAGTGCGCTCGGTCATTCTGGGAGCCGACCACACCGCCGATGTGCAGCGCAGTCTTGTCCCTGGACCTGGCAGGACCATGAGCCCCCTTATCGGCGCCCGTTCTTCCGCCGGCGTCTACTCCACCAGCCGTCCGCTCCGGCGTTGGTGGGCTTGGCGCAGACGGAGCAGCTGCCTCCGAAGCCTTCTTCTTTGGCGGCATGTTGATGAAGATGGTGAAGATTTGGCTCGTGTGAACGCCGGATCAGGTTCGCACAACCTCGACGCACCCCTACCTGGCGCGCCAAAGATGTCGGGGGTGACTGATCCCACGGACACCTTTGGGACCACGGCGGACCGAGGCCCCTTTCGGTTCGGCAGGGGGCGGAGAGAGCACAAAGAGCAGATCGAGGCTAAGCGCACAAGCACATGATCAGTTTACCCAGGTTCGGGCCGCACGGATGCGTAAAACCCTACTCCTGCTTGTGGTTTGTATTGTGTTCTTGCTCGGGAGCGATGAATGCTACAGTACGCTCAAGTGGCTAGCGAGACCGAGCGTGAGAATGATCGTCCCCATCCCTCTATTGCGCATGGGCCTCCTTTTATATGTCAAAGGGGTCACCGACAGGTGGCAACAGAGATGAGGGTAAAAATGTAAAAGAAGTGGTGGTTGGCATCACCGCCTACTACAGTTGTATCATACCTAACCTAAGCGGCAGGGGACAAAGGCATTAAATGCCTGTCTGTGTCGCCTAGACGGTGCAGAAAGGGACCGCCAGGGACGCCATTGCTTGCCACGATGGCAATCTTGTCAGCGCCGCTCGCCACCATGTACCTCTAGCTGCACAGCCTTCCGCCACGTACGCCTGGAAGGGTCCCAGAGCGACACGTTGGTGGATGTGCTGGAGCGCAGGCACATAATGGAGGTTTGCCGTGGCAAGTGCCTTGCCGCGATCGTTGCCTTGTCGCATCTGGGAGCTTGTCGCTCACCGGGCCTTGGCTAGCCTTCCCGGCAAGCTCCTCTTGCCGGGGTCTTGTCTCCTTCCCGGCAAGCTCCTCTTGCCGGGGCCTTGGATACTTTGTTCTTGAATGGCTCCAAGGGAACTATGGAGAATCCTGGCGGTCACCCGGCAAGCCTTGCCGCGGGATGCTGCAACTGCCCGTGCACAAGTTCGGGATACTAAGGTACCCCTACTTTAGTACACCGACATTCTCACATGTGAGATTTTTCATTCCTCATTCTCTTTGATAAAATTATATACCTCTCCTTGGCCAAAAATATTGTGTATGCACCAAATAGTAAACTTGGAAGTTGAAATGATAGATGGCAGAATCCAAAAATTCCATGTATATAGTGATGGGTGTATCAAATTATGATCAATTGACAAGCTTATTTTCTATTTTGATAATGTTGATAACAGGACACCTAATATTTCTCTCAAAAAATCGTATTTGACCAGAACATGTCATATCAATAGCTAATTTACCAGTGTGTGTGTGTCATCTGCGGTTGAATACTAGTTCCATGCAAGTTGCAGTCGAATACCAACATATCATCTTAATTAATTCAATCATTTTTCTTCTTCTTTTTGATGAATGTGCATTAAGCATCCTGAAATCCTATTACACGCTAGGTGCACCATTTAGCCCCACCCCCCCACCCCCTTTCTTGAAAGTCGGCCCCTTTTGTCTCATTGAGGAGACACTGTTTAGTGATTTATTTCTAGATTGTGGAGACACTATTTAGTCATTTGTTTCTAGAAGAGACACCATTTAGTCAAGTAGTGACGCATAACCCATCGTTTTGGGCCGGCCCATGTGCCAGATGTCTACCGTTTTTTGTATGTCTTTTTGTTGCCTTCCATTTTATTTTAGGTTTATGTGCTTTTATCTTTTTCATTTTTCTGATCAGTTTTCTCTTTTGTTCTTCCATACATAAACTTTTTTATAAGTATTTCATGAACATTTTGAATATGTAATAAACATTTATAAGCAAGTGACGTTTTTATTACAATAACTTAGATATTAAAAAAAATTCATCTAATATCATTTTTATTACATGAGAATTACACTAAACTATTCTTACCACTTTATTTTATTGTATGGAAAAATGTGTAAAACTGTATCATTTTAGAAAATGAATCCACCATTTTTCCATTACTTGAAAAATGTGTAGTACATATTTTAAATTACATGAATTTTTAATGGATGCACAATTTTATCATTACATGAATATTTTTTGTAAAATGCATCAAGCAATTTTTAAGTTACATGAATTTATTATAAAAAAATCTTGTGGATCTTGCTCTGACCTAATAAAGTTTAAGTAATCCATCATCTCGGGCCAATTACTTGGGCACATCGATGCGTGGTAGAACCACGACACGATTCACATAATATGAATGGCGTGCGAGCATGACAACTAGATGGTCTACTCTTCCCCAATAGCCATTTGCAACAAAAAGATGGTGCACAACTCGCCAGGCTGCATGCCAAAATGCTGGCAAGCTCACTCATTACGGCAGCCTCTCTAACATGAGGAATAACGCCTTGGTATCCATATAGACCAAGCATACCAGGCACGCCAACTGGCCAAGGACAAAGCCGAAGCAAGGGACTGTGTCATATGATACATCTCCAACATATCTATAATTTTTTATTGTTCTGTGCTATTATATTATCAATCTTGGATGTTTTATAATCATTTTATATCATTTTTGGTACTAACCTATTGACATAGTGCCAAGTGCCAATTGTTGTTTTTTACATAGCAGAAAATCAATACCAAACGGAGTCCAAATGCAGAAAAACTTTACAGAGATTTTTTATGGACCAGAAGACTCCCAATGGGCCAAGGCAGTGCCTGGGGGGGTGCTCCGAGGGGAGCACAACCCACCAGGGCACGCCAGGCGCGCCCTGGTGGGTTGTGCCCACCTCGGGTGCCCCCTGGACCGCCTATTTGCAATATAAGTACCCCAATATTCCAGAAACCCTAGGGGAGTCGACGAAAATCAATTCCAGCCGCCGCAGAGTCCAGAACCACCAGATCCAATCTAGACACCATCACGGAGGGGTTCACCACTTCCATTGGTGCCTGTCCGATGATGCGTGAGTAGTTCTTTGTAGACCTTTGGGTCTGTAGTTAGTAGCTAGATGGCTTCCTCTCTCTCATTTGATTCTCAATACAATGGTCTCTTCGATATTCATATGATGTAACTCTTTTTGCGGTGTGTTTGTTGGGATCGGATGAACATTGAGTTTATGATCAGATCTACCTTTTTATACCCATGAAAGTTATTTGAGTTTCTTTGATCTCTTATATGCATGATTGCTTATAGCCTTGTATTTCTTCTCCGATATTTGGGTTTTGTTTGGCCAACTTGATCTATTTATCTTGCAATGGGAAGAGGTGCTTTGTAGTGGGTTCGATCTTACGGTGCTTGATCCCAGTGACAGAAGGGGAACCGACACGTATGTATCGTTGCTACTAAGGATAAAATGATGGGGTATATGTCTACAGAGATAGATCTTGTCTACATCATGTCATTGTTCTTATTGCATTACTCCGTTTCTCCTTGAACTTAATACACTAGATGCATGCTAGATAGCGGTCGATGTGTGGAGTAATAGTAGTAGATGCAGGCAGGAGTCGGTCTACTAATCTTAGACGTGATGCCTATGTAATGATCATTGCCTGGATATCGCCATGATTATTCAAAGTTCTATCAATTTCCCAACAGTAGTTTGTTTACCCGCCGTTTTCTATTTTTCTCGAGAGAAACCACTAGTGAAACCTACGGCCTCGGGGTCTCTTTCTCTTATTATTTGCCTTTGCGATCTATTTTATTTGCCTTTTATTTTCAGATCTACTAAACCAAAAATACGGAAATACCTTGCTGCAATTTATTTTATTTGGCGTTCGATCTATCAATATTTAGAACTCTCTCACGTCTGTTTGCAAATTTCTGGCGCCGTTACCCGAAAGGGATTGACAACCCCTATTACACGTCGGGTTGCGAGTATTTGTTATTTGTGTACAGGTGTTATTTACGTTGTGTTGCTTGGTTCTCATATTGGTTCGATAACCTTGGTTTCATATTTGAGGGAAATACCTACCGCTATTGTCCTGCATCATCCCTTCCTCTTTGGGAAAATACCGATGTAGCTTCAAGCGACAGCAAAAGGAATTTTTGGCGCTGTTGCCGGGGAGGATCTTCAACATATACCAGGATCCTAATCAAAAATCTCATCTCCTCGCAATTTACATCATTTGCCATTTGCCTCTCGTTTTCCTCTCCCCCACTTCACAAAAATTTACCGTTTTATTCGCCCCTCTTTTTTGTTCGCAGTTTCCTCGTCAGATCTATCCTTTACTTGCAATCATGAGTGATTTTGGTATGGCACCAACAGATGATGGCCTAACTCCTAAGATTGGACGTCCGGGCAATCTGGATGCTAAAACTTTTATCTTGGGGCAGGGGAATGTTATGGCAAAGGAACGTATCCAAGAATTTTTCAATTGTGTGGGAAACCTAAGTCTTGATGATGCTCCTATACTTAGAACTACTAGATCTTATGCGGATGCTATTTCAGCACTAGTTCTAAAACTTGAGATTAAATTTATCCGTACTTATCCTACTTTGCAAAGATTGTTTTTTGACCTCCCCGTTATAAAGAATCCTAAGGCTAAAAAGTTGGCCACTCTCGTTCTTATGAATGAGTTTGACTATATCATATGGAGTGCTAGGGAAATCTTTGATTTTTATGGTATGAATCATGAAAAGCCCGTGATAGATGAAATTCTTTACAATAGTGATTGTGCATTAATACATTTGCTTGGGCATAATAAAATCTTTGATGAGAATCTTAAATAGGAAGTCCCCGTTTTTGATATAATCCAACAAGTTTTCAATAGTGTTAATCAGCATTACTCTTGGATTGTTGCCGGAAATCAACGTGGTTATGATAATGGGCAACTTAATAATGCTAAGGTTTCTATGGATAATATTTTTTATGTTGTTTTTACAAAACCCCATGATGAAAACACCTCCTAGGGAATTAAGAAGAAGGGTGACAAAACTTAGATCCTTGCTTTATGCCTAGCTAAGGGCGTAAAACTAGCGCTTGTTGGGAGGCAACCCAATGAATAAAATTTATTTTTTCTTTTTGCTCCCTGTTTTTGAGTGTTAGCACAATTATGCTACTGTTATGATTGTGTTTTTTTTGTTTTAATTAGTTTTGTGCCAAATAAATCCTGTAGGATCTTCTTGGGTGATAGTTGTTTAATCTTGCCGAAAAAAACAAAAACTTTTGAGCTCGCGAAAATAATTTTCATTTTTAACCAAAGAGCGATAAAATAACCATTCGTTTTGCAGTAGATTAATATAAAAATT
Source organism: Triticum monococcum (assembly GCA_034509565.1). Taxonomy (NCBI): domain Eukaryota; kingdom Viridiplantae; phylum Streptophyta; class Magnoliopsida; order Poales; family Poaceae; genus Triticum; species Triticum monococcum. The sequence continues at coordinate 753,771,438 of CM067843.1, read as the reverse complement.
TCTCAGGTCGTCCTAATTTTTCAAAGTTGATTTACATAAGTATATCTAGATTGCTATAGACTGTTCTGTTTTGACAGATTCTGTTTTCTTTGCGTTGTGTGCTTATTTTGATGGCTCTATGGTTTTCTTTGATGAGTTTTTGCCATAGAAAAGTTGGAATACAATAGATATAGTGCAAGAACAAAATATGAATTGGTTTACTACAGTACTTATAGTAGTGATTTATTTTCTTATACTAACGGATCTCACGAAGGCTTTTGTTGAGTTTTGTGTGATTGAAGTTTTCAAGTTTTGGGTGATCTTATGCTGGATGAAGGAATAAGGAGTAAGAAGAGCCTAATCTTGGGGATGCCCTGACATCCCAAGCTATTATCCAAAATAGAGCAAGAAACTAAGCTTGGGGATGCCCCCGAGTGGCATCCCCTCTTTCTTCTAACGACCATCGGTATTTTACTCGAAGCTATATTTTTATTCATCACATACTATGTGCTTTGCTTGGAGCGTCTTGTATGATATGAGTCGTTGCTTGTTTTATTTTGTGTTTTTAGTCTTGGTTCCTTGCTGGACACACCTATTTTAGAGAGCCAAATTATGTCATGACTTGTTAGAATTGCTCTCTATGCTTCACTTAAATTTTTATGAGCTATGGACTTGCTCTAGTGCTTCACTCATATCTTTTTGAGCACGGTGTGCTTTAGTATTTTTGAAGAAATGCTCTCTTGCTTCACTTAGATTTATTTGAGAGTTAGTAAAATTTTCAGGAAATTCTCTCTTGCTTCACTGAAATAAATTTGAGAGAAAGAAAAATTATGCTCATGATATTCACTTATATTTGCTTGAGCTTGTCAAAAGCAACATATGAAAATTAGTCCCAAAGTGACAGATATCCAAGAAGGATATAATAAAAACTTTCATGAAGATCATTGGGCAAAATAAACTTGATTCTTAGTAATAGTTTTGAGATATGATGATGTGATACGTGAGTCATCTTGATGGGTAATTATGCTTTGGTAAGAATATTGGTCTTAAGGTTTGTGATTCCCTATGCAAGCACAAAAGTCAATAATTATGAAATGAAATTATATCCTACTCGTGGTGCATTATTAGGTGTTAATTATGCTTAATGCTTACTTATGAGATTATTCGTTCCTTGGTTGGTCGCTTCTCAATCTTTTGCTAGCCTTCATTTTTCACTAAGTATGATCACTACTTGTGCATCCAAAAACCTTTAAACCAGTTTTGCCACATGAGTCCACTATATCTACCTATATGCGGTATTATTTCGCCGTTCTAAGCAAATTTGTATGTGCCATCTCTACTTTTCAAAATAAGCTTCTCTTTTGTGTGTTCGTTCCGCTCGCGGAGTGGTAAGGGGTGGCTAATATTTTCCATGTTAGATGTGTTATTCTCATAATGAGTGTTTATTCACTTGTCATTGCACAAGAGTAAGGCAAAGGTATTAGGGATGCCCAGTCCCGAAATGAAAAAAATGAATTTACTTTATGTTGTCAAATAATAAATTCCTTGGAAAGTGTTGGTATGGAGGGCAACTGTGGATACGGCTAGCCATGGAAAGTGAAAGTATGGTGGAAAAAGGAATAAACTTTATTTTCTGTTTGGGAACCTCCTATGATATATCTAACATGGAAAGTGTTGGGAACTCTAAGTCGTTTTCGTTGGTGAGAAGGATACACCTCTCAAAAATGTTTTTATCTCTAAGTTTTTCACTTTGAGCTTTGGCACCTCTACAAATCCCTACTTCCCTCTATGAAGGGCCTTTATTTTACTTTATGCAATTTTTATTTTGAATTTGAGTCTCCATCTTCTCTTATAAAAGCACCAACTAGGAGGCACTATGATCGTACTTGAGCATTGGGCGAGTGTGTTTCATGAATGGATCAATAATTGTGTATTGTGGGCTAGGGATGGCTTGTTTTAGCGTTGATATTTTGAAAGACATGGTTGCTTGTTGATATGCTTGAGTATTTAAGTTATCATGTCAAAACTAGACTATTGCTTTGAATAATATAAAATTCCAAATGTCCATGCTCTAAAGAAAAGAAATATGAGATGACATGTTAGGCAGCATTCCACATCAAAAATTCTGTTTTTATCACATAACTACTCGAAGACAAATAGGAGTTAAGCTTGGGGATGCTGATACGTCTCCAACATATCTGTAATTTTTGATTGTTCCATGCTGTTATATTATCAATCTTGGATGTTTTATAATCATTTTATAGTCATTTTATATCTTTTTTGGTACTAACCTGTTGACATAGTGCCAAGTGCCAGTTGCTATTTTTTGCATGTTTTTTACATCGCAGAAACTCAAAACCAAACGGAGTCCAAATGCGGCGAAACTTTACGGAGATTTTTTATGGACCAGAAGACACCCAATGGGCCGACGCATCGCCTGGGGGTGCTCCGAGGGGAGCACAACCCACCAGGGCATGCCTGGAGGCCGAGGCGCACCCTGATGGGTTGTGCCCACTTCGAGTGCCCCCCGGACCGCCTCTTTGCTCTATAATACCCCAATACTCCAGAAACCCTAGGGGAGTAGACAAAAATCAATTCCAGCTGCCGCAAAGTCCAGAACCACTAGATCCAATCTAGACACCATCACGGAGGGGTTCACCACTTCCATTGGTGCCTCTCCGATGATGCGTGAGTAGTTCTTTGTAGACCTTTGGGTCCGTAGTTAGTAGCTAGATGGCTTCCTCTCTCTCCTTTGATTCTCAATACAATGGTCTCTTGGAGATCCATATGATGTAACACTTTTTGGAGTGTGTTTGTTGGGATCGGATGAACTTTGAGTTTATTATCAGATCTATCTTTTTATATCCATGAAAGTTATTTGAGTTTCTTTCATCTCTTATATGCATGATTTCTTATAGCCTCGTATTTCTTCTCTGACATTTGGGTTTTGTTTAGCCAACTTGATCTATTTATCTTGCAATGGGAATACGTGCTTTGTAGTGGGTGCTTGATCCTAGTGACAGAAGGGGAACCGACATGTATGTATCGTTGCTACTAAGGATAAAACGACGGGGTCTATCTCTACATAGATAGATCTTGTCTACATCATGTCATCATTCTTATTGCATTACTCCATTTGTCCATGAACTTAATACACTAGATGCATGCTGGATAGCGGTTCAGGTGTGGAGTAATAATAGCAGATGCATGAAGGAGTCGGTCTACTAATCTTGGACGTGATGCCTATGTAATGATCATTGCTTGGATATTGCCATGATTATTTTAAGTTCTATCAATTGCCCAACAGTAATTTGTTTACCCACCGTTTGCTATTTTTCTCGAGAGAACCACTAGTGAAACCTACGGCCCCCGGGTCTCTTTCTCTTATTATTTGCCTTTGCGATCTATTTTATTGGTCTTTTATTTTTAGATCTACTAAACCAAAAATACCTTGCTGCAATTTATTTTATTTGGCCTTCGATCTATCAATATTGACAACTCTGTCACGTCCGTTTGCCAATTTCTGGCGCCGTTACCCGAAAGGGATTGACAACCCCTTTTACATGTCGGGTTGCGAGTATTTTTTATTTGTGTGTAGGTGTTGTTTACGTTGTGTTGCTTGTTTCTCCTACTGGTTCGATAACCTTGGTTTCATATCTAAGGGAAATACCTACCGCTGTTGTGCTGCATCATCCCTTCCTCTTTGGGGAAATACCAACGTAGCTTCAAGCGACATCATCCAATACAATGGGAAAAATCACGGTCAAAACCCTTGACATTTGCCAAAGTGAGGGAGCAGGGAAGTTTAGCAACCCCAATTCCCGGTGGCGAGGTTGGCTAGCATTCCATAGACCAGCTCACAACAATGTAACCCCGACGGATGGCGAGGTCGGAGACTTCGACGCAATAGTCTAGTGGCACCCTATCATTGAACTTGGCTAACAAGCATCAACCCTGGCATGTGATGTCAACTACACAACCTTCTACTTGTAGACGTTGTTGGGCCTCCAAGTGCAGAGGTTTGTAGGACAGTAGCAAATTTCCCTCAAGTGGATGACCTAAGGTTTATCAGTCCGTAGGAGGCGTAGGATGAAGATGGTCTCTCTCAAGCAACCCTGCAACCAAATAATAAAGAGTTTCTTGTGGCCCCCACACACCCAATACAATGGTAAATTGTATAGGTGCACTAGTTCGGCGAAGAGATGGTGATACAAGTGGTATATGGATGGTAGATAAAGGTATTTGTAATCTGAAAATATAAAAACAACAAGGTAACTAATGATAAAAGTGAGCGTAAACGGTATTACAATGCGTTGAAACAAGGCCTAGGGTTCATACTTTAACTAGTGCAAGTCCTCTCAACAATAATAACATAATTGGATCACATAACTATCCGACTTCATCACATAACGGTTCACCATACGTGCACGCTACGGGAATCACAAACTTCAACACAAGTATTTCTCAAATTCATAACCACTCAACTAGCATGACTCTAATATCACCATCTTCATATCTCAAAACAATCATCAAGTATCAAACTTCTCATAGTATTCAATGCACTCTATATGAAAGTTTTTATTATATCCCTCTTGGATACCCATCATATTAGGACTAAATTCATAACCAAATCAAATTACCGTGCTGTTTAGAACTCTCAAAATAACGTAAGTGAAGCATGAGAGTTCATCTATTTCTATAAAATAAAACCACCACCGTGCTCTAAAAGGATATAAGTGAAGCACCAGAGCAAATGACAAACTACTCCGAAAGATATAAGTGAAGATCAATGAGTAGTCGAATAATTATGCAACTATGTGAAGACTCTCTAACATTTAAGAATTTCAGATCTTGGTATTTTATTCAAACAGCAAGCAAAAAAAATAAAATGACATCTAATAATAGCAAACATCATGTGAAGAAGCAAAAACTTAGGATCAACCGATACTAACCGATAGTTGTTGAAGAAGAAAGGTGGGATGCCAACCGGGGCATCCCCAAGCTTAGACGCTTGAGACTTCTTGAAATATTATCTTGGGGTGCCTTGGGCATCCCCAAGCTTGAGCTTTTGTGTCTCCTTAATTCCTCTCATATCAAGGTCTCCCTAAAACTAAAAAGCTTCATCCACAGAAAACTCAACAAGGACTCCTGAGATAAGTTAGTATAAACCATTGCAAAAACCTTATCATACTCTACTGTAGCAAATCACTAAAATTATTATTCAACATTTAATACTAAATGCATCTGCATATTTAATAGTCCTATCCTCAAATAGAATCATTAAATAAGCAAACATATGCAAACATAACAGCAATGTGCCTAAACAGGACAGTCTGTAAAGAGTGCAGCAAGATCCACACTTCCCTAGCTCCAAAAATTATGAACTAAAATTCCCACTGTGGTAAATTTATCAGAGCTTCATATGCAAAAGATTTCAATATTTTATCACATTCTGAATTTTCTAGGGAATTATTGCAACAGCTGTAAACTTTCTGTTTTCAAACAGCAACATGTGGACTTCTAAAATAGGCATAGTAAAGGCTATCAATGCCACTTTTATTGAAATAAAAGATGCAAAACATTGTTATAAATAACATCAAGAAAGTCCTAACAAAATAAATTGACGCTCCAAGCAAAACACATATCATGTGGTGAATAAAAATATAGCTCCAAGTAAAGTTACCGATGAACGAAGACGAAAGAGGGGATGCCTTCCGGGGCATCCCCAAGCTTAGGCTCTTGGCTATCCTTGAATATTACCTTGGGGTGCCTTGGGCATCCCCAAGCTTAGGCTCTTGCCACTCCTTATTCCATAGTCCATTGAATCCTTACCCAAAACTTGAAAACTTCACAACACAAAACTTAACAGAAAACTCGTAAGCTCCGTTAGTATAAGAAAATAAATCACCACTTCAAGGTACTGTAATGAACTCATTATTTAATTATATTGGTGTTAAACCTACTGTATTAAAACTTCTCTATGGTTTATAAACTATTTTACTAGCCATAGATTCATCAAAATAAGTAAACAACACATCAAAAACAGAATCTGTCAAAAACAGAACAGTCTGCAGTAATCTGGATCAAACGTACACTTATGAAACTCATAAAATTCTCAAATAAATTGCAGGACCTGAGGAATTTATCTCTTAATCATCTGCAAAAATAATTAACTAAATAGAACTTTCCAAATAAAAATGGCAGCAGTTCTCGTGAGTGCTAAAGTTTCTGTTTTTTACAGCATGATCAACAAGACTTTCCCCAAGTCTTCCCAACGGTTCTACTTGGCACTAATTAAACACACAAAACCACATCTAAACAGAGGCTAGATGAATTATTTATTACTAAATAGGAACAATAAGCAAGGAACAAAAGTAAAATTGGGTTGCCTCCCAACAAGCGCTATCATTTTACGCCCCTAGCTAGGCACGATGATTTCAACGATGCTCACATAAAAGATAAAAATTGAAACATAAAGAGAGCATCATGAAGAATATGACTAGCACATTTAAGCCTAACCCACTTCCCATGCATAGGGATTTTGTGAGCAAACGACTTATGGGAACAAGAATCAACTTGCATAGGAAAGAAAAACAAGCATAACTTCAAAACTTTAAGCACATAGAGAGGAAACTTGATATTATTGCAATTTCTACAAGCATATGTTCGTCCCTCATAATAATTTTCAGTAGCATCATGAATGAATTCAACAATATAACCAGCAGCTAAAGCATTCCTTTCATGATCTACAATCTTAGAATTTTTATTACTCTCCACATAAGCAAAATTCTTCTCATGAATAATAGTGGGGGGGGGGGGGCAAACTCAACAAAATAACTATCATGTGATTGAAAATTAAGATCAAGATGACAAGTTTCATGGTGATCATTATTATTTAAAGCATACTACGTGTCATCACAATAATCATCATAGATAGGAGGCATGCTTTCATCATAATAAATTTCTTCATCAAAACTTGGGGGACAAAAAATATCATCTTCATCAAACATAGCTTCCCCAAGCTTGTGGCTTTGCATATCATTAGCATCATGGATATTCAAGGAATTCATACTAACAACATTGCAATCATGCTCATCATTCAAATATTTAGTGCCAAATATTTTTTAGATTTCTTCTTCTAGCACTTGAGCACAATTATCCTTTCCATCATACTCACGAAAGATATTAAAAAGGTGAAGCATATGAGACAAACTCAATTCCATTTTGTATAGTTTTCTTTTATAAACTAAACTAGTGATAAAACAAGAAACAAAAAGACACGATTGCCAGATCTAAAGATATACCTTCAAGCGCTAACCTCCCCGGCAACGGCGCCAGAAAAGAACTTGATGTCTACTACACAACCTTATCCTTGTAGACGTTGTTGGGCCTCCAAGTGCAGAGGTTTGTAGGACAGTAGCAAATTTCCCTCAAGTGGATGACCTAAAGTTTATCAATCCATAGGAGGCGTAGGATGAAGATGGTCTCTCTCAAGCAACCCTGCAACCAAATAACAAAGAGTCTCTTGTGTCCCCAACACACCCAATACAATGGTAAATTGTATAGGTGCACTAGTTCGGCGAAGAGATGGTGATACAAGTGGTATATGGATGGTAGATAAAGGTATTTGTAATCTGAAAATATAAAAACATCAAGGTAACTAATGATAAAAGTGAGCGTAAACGGTATTGCAATGCATTGAAACAAGGCCTAGGGTTCATACTTTCACTAGTGCAAGTAATCTCAACAATAATAACGTAATTGGATCACATAACTATCCCTGAACATGCAACAAAGAGTCACTAATAGCGGAGAACAAACGAAGAGATTATGGTAGGGTACGAAACCACCTCAAAGTTATTCTTTCCAATCAATCTGTTGGGCTATTCCTATAGGTGTCACAAACAACCCTACAGTTCGTATTAGAATAACACCTTAAGACACAAATCAACCAAAACCCTAATGTCACCTAGATACTCCAATGTCACATCAAGTATCTGTGGGTATGATTATACGATATGCATCACACAATCTCAGATTCATCTATTCAACCAACACAAAGGACCTCAAAGAGTGCCCCAAAGTTCTACCGGAGAATCACGACGAAAATGTGTGCCAACCCCTATGCATAGGTTCATGGGCGGAACCCGCAAGTTGATCATCAAAACATACATCAAGTGAATCATGTGGTATCCCATTGTCACCACAGATACGCACGGCAAGACATACATCAAGTGTTCTCAAATTTTTAAAGACTCAATCCGATAAGATTACTTGAAGGAGAAAACTCAATCCATTACAAGAGAGTAGAGGGGGAGAAAACATCATAGGATCCAAATATAATAACAAAGCTCGCGATACATCAAGATCGTATCATCTCAAGAACACGAGAGAGAGAGAGAGAGATAAAACACATAGCTACTGGTACATACCCTCAGCCCCGAGGGAGAACTACTCCCTCCTCGTCATGGAGAGCACCGAGATGATGAAGATGGCCACCGGAGAGGGATTGCCCCCTCCGGCAGGGTGCCAGAACGGGTCTAGATTGGTTTTCGGTGGCTACGGAGGCTTCTGGCGGCGGAACTCCCGATCTATTGTGCTCCCGGTTGTTTTTAGGGTATATGGAGATATATAGGCGGAATAAGTACGTTAGGGGGGTCGTGAGGGGCCCACGAGGGTGGAGGGCGCGCCCTGGGGGGTGGACGCGCCCCCCTAACTCGTGGCCTCCTTAAAGCTTCCCTTACGTGCACTTCAAGTCTTCTAGACTTCTTTCCTTCCAAAAATGAGTTCCGTGAAGTTTCAGGTCAATTGGACTCCGTTTGATTTTCCTTTTCTTCGAAACCCTAAAACAAGGTAAAAACGGAAACTAGCACTGGGCTCTGGGTTAATAGGTTAGTCCCCAAAATAATATAAAAGTGTATAATAAGGCCCATAAACATCCAAAACAGTAGATAATATAGCATGGAGCAATCAAAAATTATAGATACGTTGGAGACGTATCAGCATGTTGACCTGAATGCCGCTCTTGTGTGTGTTGTGGACTAGGAGAACATCAATGTGAATATGAATTGAGCATGAGCGGTCAGTTGGCTTCCAATGGATAAGCTTTGCAATGCGACTCCCACATAGGCGAAGAAACATGTCTCGATCACCTCCATCGCCTGCGGCCATGGTGTGACTTCGTAGTAGCACATTTAAAAGCTCAGCGCTTATATATGAACATGCGGGATTTGGTTGCATGGATTGGTGTCGGGTTGTGGGTGTTTACAATCTAAGGCATTATCATGCGTGACATTCTTGTAAACAAGAGAACCAAGGTGTGTTCATCCCAAATATGTTGAACATTTTTAATATACTCTCTACATATGCAATATATGTCTAGTATTGTACAAATGAAGGAAAAGACCCATACTTGGTGTCTTCTCAAATCCACACCTTATAACCATCTCTAGTGGACCATTTCTAGGCAAACTTCACAACTTTTTCTCCTCACAGTACCCCGTTGACGGTTGATGTGCCTACTATATCACAACATAAAATGTTGGAAGATGAAGCATGATATTATACATCAATTATAGTATCTCAATTTTTGCCTTCACCATGTATATATCTCTTTGCCCATGAGCCAAGGAGACATATATTGAAGTAATAAATATTTGGGATGCCTAAACCACTACAAAGGAGAGAATAAACTTCGAATGTAAGCATTTTCGGTCCCTAACTTGCTGCTCTAGTTTTAGCTACTTTTCCTTGCACTTCTAATCGTCCTTCAACTCTTAATTTTTTAATAACAAATAAATTTACATGCTTTTTAAAAATATGTTCCAAACATTTTTTTTACCTAAAATTTTCGGTGACATTTTTAAAAATTACATAAATATATGGACAAAATGTATGGAATTTTTTATTATAATATAGTTTTTAAGCGGATTGAACACTAAAAATGTGTTATCCATCGTATTTTACTACATGAATATTTTTAATTATGTACAGTTTCTAATTACATGAACATATTGTAAGCGCCTGATCGATCTGCAAAGGCTGATGATCTTCCTGAATTCTCATTAAATCAAAGATCCGAGTTGTGTTGTGAGGTAATCTGCCAAGGACAAAAGTTCGATCAGACAAGAAACTGCTTGAACAGTTGTGAGGCATTATCCATCAGAATCGGGAAGTAAAACTTGATGACTCATTTAATCGCCAGCCAACATACACTTTTGTATGCTGAACCTAATGGTTATCGAAGTGTCAAATACACTTTTGTTTGCTCTACAACTTTGACAATGTGGAATTGCTTCCTGTCGGTGTACTAAAGTAGGGGTACCTTAGTATCCCGAACTCGTGCACGGGCAGTCGCAGCATCCCGTGGCAAGGCTTGCCGGGCGACCGCCAAGATTCTCCATGGCTCCTTTGGAGCCATTCAAGAACAAAGTATCCAAGGCCCCGGCAAGAGGAGCTTGCCGGGAAGGAGACAAGACCCCGGCAAGAGGAGCTTGCCCGGAAGGCCAACCAAGGCCCGGTGAGCGACAAGCTCCCGGACGTGACAAGGCAATAACCGCGGCAAGGTGCTTGCCGCGGCAAACCTCCATTCTGTGCCTGCGCTCCAGCACATCCACCAACGTGTCGCTCTGGGACCCTTCCAGGTGTACGTGGCGGAAGGCTGTGCAGCTAGAGGTACACGGTGGCGAGCGGCGCTGACAAGATTGCCATCGTGGCAAGCAAAGGCGTCCCTGGCGGTCCCTTTCTGTACCGTCTAGGCGACACAGACAGGCATTTAATACCTTTGTCCCCTGCCGCTTAGGTTAGGTATGATACAACTGTAGTAGGCGGTGGTGCCAACCACCACCTCTTTTACATTTTTACCCTCACTTCTGTTGCCACCTGTCGGTGACCCCTTTGACATATAAAAGGTGGCCCATGTGCAACAGAAAGGGGGGACGATCATTCTCACGCTCGGTCTCGCTAGCCACTGGAGCGTACTATAGCATTCATCGCTCCCGAGCAAGAACACAATACAAACCATAAGCAGGAGTAGGGTTTTACGCATCCGTGCGGCCCGAACCTGGGTAAACTGATCGCGTTGCTCGTGCGCTTCGCCTCGATCTACTCTTCGTGCACTCTTCGCCCCCCTGCCGAACCGGAAGGGGCCTCCGTCCGCCGTGGTCCCATAGGTGTCCGTGGGGATCAGTCACCCCCGACATCTTTGGCGCTCCAGGTAGGGGTCCGTCGAGGTTGTGTGAACCTGATCCGGCGTTCGCACGAGCCAAATCTTCGTCATCTTCATCAACATGCCATCGAAGAAGAAGGCTTCGGAGGCAGCTGCTCCGTCTGCGCCGAGCCCACCATCGCCGGAGCGAACGGCTGGTGGAGTAGACGCCAGCGGAAGAACGGGCGTCGACGAGGGGGCTCATGGTGCTGCTAGGTCCAAGGACAAGACCGCGCTGCACATCGGTGGCGCGGTCGGCTCCCACAATGACCGAGCGCACTCCAAGACCTCGGCGTCTGTACATACACCACGCCCATCTCAGGTACAATACGTTTGATGTGCCAAGATCAAGCTGGCGGTTCCCGGAGTGCTCAAGACTAGCATGCGCGCCAACATGCTGGCGCGAGCATGGCATGGTCGCTTGGACGAGATACTGCTCCTTCTAACGTAGTTAGAAGTCCGAGCATATCCCGTTCCTCGCACCGTTCGCCACCACCGCCCGCCACTCCGGCAGAAGCTCTGGCACGAGCTCAACTGCTCTTAGATTACCCTCCAGCGCCAGAAAAGATCGACGACTGGAGGGCCACTATCCAGAGTCTCATCGGCTACGCCAACGGCGACAACCCACGGCAGCCAAGCGCATCGCAGCCGCGGCAAGTCAGTCAGGCGCGAGCCGGTGGCGACAAGACCGGGGAGGGTGCAACCACTGTGCACTCTCCGCCTCGAAGGCCAAGATCGCCGACTCGCCGGATCCACCACGACAGCGACTCCACCGCATCATCAGATCCGCGAGCTCGCCGCGATCAGCGCCAAGTTCTTCATGAACAACAACAAGAAGACGCTCGAACACACATCGAGCGCCGAAGAGAAGCGCGGCGTTAATCAGACCTGCGCGCTGGGCCCTCTATTGATATGCATGCGCCAGGGGAACCAGGCGACTTGCCGTACGCGGTAGGTTGCCCTGCGTTCACCCGTGGGCTGCGGCAAGTCCAGTGGCCCATCCAGAAGAATTTCAAGCCAGATGTACCGGAGAAGTACGACGGCAAGTCACACCCGTCGGAGTTCCTCAGCATCTACACCATCGCGGTGCAAGCTGCCGGGGGCGAGACGACAAGGTCCTTGCCAACTACTTCCCACTGGTGCTCAAGCCCGAAGTCAGGTCCTGGCTCATGCACTTGCTGGACAACTCCATATCCTCTTGGGCGGATCTGTGCCATCAATTTGTCGGTGCCTTTACAGGCGGCCACAAACCCCATGGCCAAGAGAGTGACCTCCACCTGCTTGCCCAGAAGGAAGGAGAGCCTCTGCGCAAGTATATTCAGAGATTCAGCCGTGTGCAGCGCAACATCCCAGACATCCACCCTGCCGCGGTTATTAGCGCGTTCCATCAGAACGTGCATAACCGCAGGATGCGGGAGGAGATGGCGATGAGCAGGATCAGAGACGTCAGCGAGCTGTACGCCCTGGCCGACAAGTGTGCACGCACTGAAGAAGGGAGGAAACTCCCTGGAGAGACCACAGGAGCAGGAGGATCTGACAGCGAGGATGCTGCCCCAGCAAAGAAAAACCGGCGGCGCAACAGGAAGAACAAAGATGTACTAGTCGTTGAGCAGTCTGGCAACGAAGGTGGCGCCAAGCAAGCCAAAGTTGGTGGCTCCGGCAAGGAGGTCGCCGCATGCACCAACTGCCAAGCTGTGGCGGCCACCGACAAGCAGGACAGCTCCGACAAGCAGTACTGCAAGATCCACCGCACCAAGGGCCATGACCTCCAGAGCTGCAAGAAGGTCGAGCAGCTTGTCCAGCAACAAAAAGCTGAGTATGAGCGCCGTGACAAGGAGAGGGCCCAAGGAGGTGGTGGAGAGGCCGGCAAGAAGCGCGCTGGCCGGGGAGGATGCCGCGGCAAGGCCAAACAGCGGCAAGGAGACAGACCTCCCCGCGGCCACGACAAGGATGAAGATGAAGACGATGACGAAGACATGGATGATGCCGAGACCAGTGAGCAGGAGTTCTAGAAAGCCACAGAGGTTTTGTTCATTGACGGTGGTGCTTCTCTGCATACTTCACACCACCAACTCAAACAGTGGGCGCGGGAAGTCAATGCGGCAGAACCACCTGTCGAATCACGCAAGCTTCTGAAATGGTCCAGCACGCCTGTCATCTTTGATATTGAGGACCACCCTGATCGCACAACTGCGGTCGGGTGCTTGCCGTTGTTGGTTTCGCCAACAATACGCAACCTCAAGGTCACCAAGATGCTAGTTGACGGCGGGGCCGGCTAAAATCTGATCTCCTCCGCTGTGCTCCAAAAACTCTAGATCCCTCACAGCGAGCTCGAAGAGACCGGCACATTCCAAGGAATCAACACGGGAAGGAGCAAGCCAAAAGGGAAAGTCACATTGCCGGTAACATTTGGCAGCGAAATGAACTTCAGGACTGAGAGGGTCACTTTTGACGTTGCCGATTTCCCATTGCCCTACAATGGCATACTTGGCCGCCCAGCGCTCGCCAAGTTCATGGCAGCCTCTCACTATGCATACAACCTTCTCAAGATGCCAGGCCCGATAAGCGTCATCTCTATCTCGACCGAGATTGTAGGTATTCATGATGTCACAGAAGAACTAGGAAAAGGGCGGGCAGAGCCCGCAGTAGAGGAAGACAGAGAAAAAGGGATATCCTTGCGGAGCAGTTTTGTGAGCAGCAGCTGGGAGTACCTTAGTGCTCGGGTGAGCACGCGTCTCCATCGACCAGAACAGGTAATAGTACTCCCTCAGCTCCTTCGCGGCGAGCTTGGGGGGGGGGGGGGAAGATGGCTCGCTCCTTCCGCAGCGCCGCGGACCGCTGCACCTCGGACGACTTCACGGCTTTCCCCTTGTCGGCTTTCGGAGCCATGGCGGAAGCAGTGGGGGAGGTCGACGGTGTTGGTGGTGCTGGTGACAATGCGGAGGGCAGGGCGCTGCGCTCTGTTTGCCTTTGGGAGGACGGAGGCGGGGCGGAGATTTTCACGATTGGAGCGGATGGGGGGCGAGTGGGTGCACTACCCCTGCTTCCCCTTGCTTATAAAGGGGGAGTGGGCGGACGTTCCACCTTTCCAAATAAAGCAACCACCCACGATTTCTCCCACGATGCCGCGTTCGACGCGTGCCGTGCGGGGAGGGCGCGGTGGATATGGACTGAGCTACGACGTGACCTAGGCCGCGCGTGCCCGTGCCCTGTTTTGGGCCTGGCCCAACAGCGCTCGGCACCGTGTATGGCCCAGGCCCGGGGGCTCCTGTCGGTGTACTAAAGTAGGGGTACCTTAGTATCCCGAACTCGTGCACAGGCAGTCGCAGCATCCCACGGCAAGGCTTGCCGGGCGACCGCCAAGATTCTCCATGGCTCCTTTGGAGCCATTCAAGAACAAAGTATCCAAGGCCCCGGCAAGAGGAGCTTGCCGGGAAGGAGACAAGTCCCCGGCAAGAGGAGCTTGCCGGGAAGGCCAACCAAGGCCCGGTGAGCGACAAGCTCCCGGACGCGACAAGGCAATAACCGCGGCAAGGCGCTTGCCGCGGCAAACCTCCATTCTGTGCCTGCGCTCCAGCACATCCACCAACGTGTCGCTCTGGGACCCTTCCAGGCGTACGTGGCGGAAGGCTGTGCAGCTAGAGGTACACGGTGGCGAGTGGCGCTGACAAGATTGCCATCGTGGCAAGCAAAGGCATCCCTGGCGGTCCCTTTCTATACCGTCTAGGCGACACAGACAGGCATTTAATGCCTTTGTCCCCAGCCGCTTAGGTTAGGTATGATACAACTGTAGTAGGCGGTGGTGCCAACCACCACCTCTTTTACATTTTTACCCTCACTTCTATTGCCACCTGTCGGTGACCCCTTTGACATATAAAAGGAAGCCCATGCGCAACAGAAAGGGGGGACGATCATTCTCACGCTCGGTCTCGCTAGCCACTGGAGCGTACTGTAGCATTCATCACTCCCGAGCAAGAACACAATACAAACCATAAGGAGGAGTAGGGTTTTACGCATCCGTGCGGCCCGAACCTGGGTAAACTGATCGCGTTGCTCGTGCGCTTCACCTCGATCTGCTCTTCGTGCACTCTCCGCCCCCCTGCCGAACCAGAAGGGGCCTCGGTCCGCCATGGTCCCGTAGGTGTCCGTGGGGATCAGTCACCCCCGACACTTCCTTTTGTCGTTTCGAACCATAGGAATAGGTAAACAATTAACTAAACTATTTAATAGCTATTTTGAAACTAAATATGCTGGATTTTTTTTTGCTTTTGTTAGGTGTATTCTATAGGTTATAATTCTGAGATTGCTAAAACCTGTCACTTTTTAAATTGTTTCTCTTCGAGACAATACTCCCGTGGCAGTTCTGTGGATTCACAAATAAAACTCATGCCTAAAACTTCTTGAAAATTAAACATATTAGGGCGTAATTTTTTTTACTAAATCTGAGTTTAGCAGTTCAATGTTGTTGTTTTTTCCCAACCTTCTTATTTTATTTCTTTTTACAGTTGCTACCAAATGTTGTCCTTCAGTGCTTGGCCTTTACCCGACCACTTACAGCATACCTTTTCAAAGGGATTCATTCAAAAAATGATAAATTAATGCTAAACTCTTTCTTATGATATTCATCCCATTCCCTTGAGTTACAGTTATATTGCTATTGTATTTTCTAGGTTCCCAAAAGGAATGGTGTAAGTGCATCTAGTGCCCCTTAGTGATTTTGGTGTATTAAAGACTTATAGGTTAAGGGACTAATGCGTTTGTAAGTGTACACATGTCTATAAGTCTTTGAGGAGTTTGATATTTACACATAAAGTCGACCCCTAAAATGAAGTTCTTCGACTGAAGACTTTGGATTTCTGAAGACTTTGAAAGTGAAGAAATTGGTGTGATCCTGAAGACTTGGTATTCATTCAAGGAACATGAAGCATGAAGACTTTTGTTTTTATTTGTTTTATTTTCTCTTTCTTGAGTCATAGGAAACACCGTACTGTTAAAGGGGGTCGAGGAAATACTAAGGAAAATTTTCCAAGTGATGCTCAACTCAAATCCTACACCTACCAATCCCTTGGAGTGAAGCCATTGGAAATCTCATACAGCTCAGTCAATTTCTTTAGTGACAGAGACAAAGTTCTTCTGGTCTCTGACGAATTTGTTTTGACTGAGGAGTTAGGAATTCGCCCGTGCGGATTGCCTACACAATGAGGAACATGATAGCCCTGAGGAATTTGGTACTCAAATCCGACCATTGTTGTGCTATGCGCCAACTGTCCCAAAATATCTACCCACCTAACGGTTATATCATTGAAGGGCATTTATGTCTTATCATATCGGGCTGCTCCCTAGGCTATAAATAGCCGCCTCCTACAACCACTACACTATAAAAAAATACACTTCCGTGATGATACGTGTTTGTCATAGTAGGTTTCTTTTTTTGTCATCCATGTACATCCATGACAAATTTATGACAGAATCAAGATAGTCATACCCGTGCTGTCGTAGAAGTGTTCCATGACATTACCAAAATTATCATCACGGAAGTGTCCACTTCCATGGCGATAAATCGCACGTCACAAAAGTGCTTTCTTCAAGGGTGACCGACACGTGGCATCCACCGTAACGGAACGCCGTTAAGCTATCGGGTCGGGTTTTGGATTCGATAACCCGTTAATAGCCCTGACCAATGGGGATTTTCCACGTGTAAAATCATCATTGGCTAGAGGAAACACGTGTCGGCTCATCGTCGGGACAGATGTCATCCACTAACTGGACAGAAGGCGCCTATGATACATCGACACATGGCACGGCCCAGCAAGTTTAAATGGGCCGGCCCAACTAAAGGCCCACAAGATTTTGCGGACCATAATGGGACGGCCCAGCTAAAGGCCCACGAGATTTTGCAAACCATAATGGGCTGGCCCAGCTAAAGGCCCACAAGATTTTGCAGGCCATAATGGGCCGGCCCAGGTAAAGGCCCACAAGATTTTTATGTGCCATAATGGGCCAGCCCAGGTAAAGGCCCACAAGATTCTTGCGGGTCATAATGGGCCGGCCCAGCTAAAGGCCCACGAGATTTCGCCGACATTAATGGGACGGCCCAGCTGTAGGCCCATAAGATTTTGAGGACCCTAGTAGGCCGGCCAATTAACTAGCTGCCATGTTTTGGGCCAAATGTCGGCCCATATTTGATCTGGTCCATTAATGGCCTACACGCTCCGGGCCTAATAGTGGCCCATATGAGATCCGGCCCGTTAAAAGCCTACCACGTTCTGGGCCAAATTACGGCCCAGATCAGGTTCGGCCCTTTAAGAGGCTTTGGGCTCAATTATGGCCCATATCAGATTTGGCCCGTCAACTGGACACTATGCTTTTGGGCCCACTTGCTAAAGGCCCACTTAGTAATTCGACCTGATATTAGTTTTGGCCTGTTAAGGGCCCGTTTAACATTTCGGCCCTATATTAATTTCGGCGTGTTAAAAGCCCGTCATATAGTTGGGCCTAACTACGGCCCGGTTTGCTTCCGGCCTGCTCGCAGCCCATATCTGATTGGGCCAAACAAGGACCCAGACAATTTTGGCCTGTTAAAAGCCCGTGATTTGATTCGCACAATCATGGGTCGGGGTTCATTTCGGGCTGCTGCGTAACTAGTAGGAATTAAGAACAAATCTACTCTATACAATAAAGAAATTACGGCATAGTAACTAAGAATAAACCTACACTACACAATAAAGGTTTTAAGGTATATTACATCCACTGGGTATCAAAGTTCGCCACCAGTGATCATAAAGCACAATGAAGAAGCAGATTACAAAAACTGGGGACCATTGCAGCGTAACAAAATAACACTGAACCGAGACCACTTCCAAGACAGTTTAAGAAAGGTTAGCCTTGCGGGGGAACTGCTGCGCAAGCTGCTGAGCAAGGCTATGAGACCGGCCTAGCATGTCGGGCATAGCTTCCAGGTGTAGCTGTTTAGCGATGAGGTTCTCATTGGTGTTCTCCGCAATCTTTCTTAGAGATAGGACTTCAAGTCGAAGTTGAGTTGCAAAATGGCTTTCTGCTAGAACTTGGGACTGAAGAAGTCGAACTGATTCACACAACGAATTCTTTGAGCTTGTCTGACTGTTAGTCTCAAGTAACTTGAACACTGCATCAAGACAATACTTTGGGGTTGTCTCGCTATCTTCAAGATGTTTTGCCTTCTTTGCTGCAATATATGTTGGGTTTGTATCACAGCCTTCAGCAGACTTGTGCATGCCATCAGGCATATCACCCTGAAACAAAGCAGAGAGATGACAGGTTTTGCACGTGTATAAACAAAGATGATAACTGTTCTGTCAATTCTATCCAATTTCAAATTAGAAAATAAAGAGTATGTTCAAAATATCAATAGCATAATTTGGCATTGTTCATAATGCGGGGAGCTTCACCACACTACTGGATTACCATGTCAACATAACAAGCATAGATGAAGGGCAAAGAAAATCATTGTATCTATTTTGGATAATGTGCATGGCATGTTGTTCATATCATCAACCACATCAGTAAGATAAAATAGGAGATGACAAGGTGCAAACATGGGCTGCTTCACCACACACCGGATTATAGATCCACAAAAACAAGCATACATATAGGGAGTATTAAGTAATGTGCATGGTATGAATAAGGAATTTGGTTTTACAAGTAAAACTTAGAACTTATGGTTCTTACGAACATGCATTTTGGTTGAAACAGCAAACTAAACAGCAGTAAATGATAGGGAGTATGAGAAAATTAAACAGCAGTTGAGGATAAAGGCTTTAGAAGGGCTGACTTACATTAACAGTTAACACCGGCTTTATAATGCCCTTCTCCATGGCAAGGGAAGGATAACTCAAGAATTTCAGCACAAAATCTTCTTCATAAGCATTGCCTGTACTCTACATTTTGTAGAGAGTAATTATAGATATGATAATACTGGAAGGGATAGAGGATAATGAAGATATGATGCAGATTGATGCTACATAATCAACTACCAATCCCTGGAAGTACAAGCGTTACAAGACAAAATGTACTAATAAGAGCAATGGGCTACACTTCTGCACTGGCATTGTCTGTGTATTCTATTTGTTGGTAAGATTAAATATAGATCTGATCTTTTTTAGTAAATGGTGGGCGAGGGAGATAAGATGCAGAATGCTACAAAATGAACCAATCCCTCTTCCCATAATACAAGAGTGTTTTGAACACTGGTGTACTGTACAAAACGTTCTTATATTATGGGACGGAGGAAGTAGCTGTTACTGTAAGTACAATGATAGACCATGTTCAGTCCTTACAAGAGGACTGCAGAGCTAAACCTCTTCAAAAGCATTGGGTTGATTCTAAATTTATGTCAGAGTCCATACGGATCTTATAGTGTCTACCAAATGGACGATTACGAGGCTAACATGTGCAGTGATGCTACATAATCAAACAGCTATGAAAGTAAGTATGGTCATACAGGGCAAGAGGTACTCACAAGAGCAATGATGTGTGCAGTATAGTTGCGAGATTCTGTGGTCCCTTGAGAACGAATGTACTTCTGCTAATAGTTTTCGTACAAGTGAGACATTAAGGCAAATGCAGAAATGTAGTTCAAATTGTGATGTGATATCATAGACAGTACCTTACACTGTAGTCGAGACCAATGTGTAACAAGATGTCGGGGGTGCTGATCCCACGGACACCTATGGGACCACGGCGGACCGAAGCCCCTTTCGGTTCGGCAGGGGGCGAAGAGAGCACGAAGAGCAGATCGAGGCGAAGCGCACGAGCAACGCGATCAGTTTACCCAGGTTCGGGCCGCACGGATGCAGAAAACCCTACTCCTGCTTTGTGGTTGTATCGATTTCTTGCTCGGGAGCGACGAATGCTACAGTACACTCAATCAACTAGCGAGACCGAGCCTCAGAATGATCGTCCCCCCTCTATGTTGCGCATGGGCCTCCTTTTATATGTCAAAGGGGTCACCGACAGGTGGCAACATAGACAAGGGTAAAAATGGAAAAGACGTGGTGGTTAGCACCGCCGACTACTACAGTGTATCATACCTAACCTAAGCGGCAGGGGACAAAGGCATTAAATGCTTGTCTGCGTCGCCTAGACAGTGCAGAAAGGGACCACCAGGGACGACATTGCTTGCCACGATGGCGATCTTGTCAGCGCCGCTTGCCACCGTGTACCTCTAGCTGCACAGCCTTCCGCCACATACGCCTGGGAGGGTCCCAGAGCGACACGTTGGTGGATGTGCTGGACTGCAGGTACAGAGTGGAAGCTTGCCGCGGCAAGCGCCTTGCCGCGGTTATTGTCTTGTCGCGTCCGGGAGCTTGTTGCTCACCGGGCCTTGCCGGAACGCGTGGTGCGCTGCGGCAAGTTCCTCAAGATGCCTTGGTTGGCCTTCCCGGCAAGCTCCTCTTGCCGGGGCCTTGTCTCCTTGGTTTGGATACTTTGTTCTTGAATGGCTCCAAAGGAACCACGGAGGATCTTGGTGGTCGCCCGGCAAGCCTTGCCGCGGGACGCTGCGACTGCCCGTGTACAAGTTCGGGATACTAAGGTACCCCTACTTTAGTACACCGACAGGAGCCCCCGGGCTTGGGCCATACACGGTGCCGAGCGCTGTTGGGCCAGGCCCAAAACAGGGCACGGGCACGCGCGGCCTAGGTTGCGCCGTATCTTACTGCGCATCCACCGCGCCCTCCCCGAACGGCACGCGTCGAACGCGGCGTCGTGGGGGAGATCGTGGGTGGTTGCTTTATTTGGAAAGGCGGAACGTCCGCCCACTCCCCCTTTATAAGCAAGGGGAAGCAGGGGTAGTGCGCCCACTCGCCCCCTTTCCGCTCCAATCTCAGAAGCCTCCGCGGCGCCTCCATCTTCCCAAAGCAACAAGAGCGCAGCGCCCTGCCCCCCGCATTGCCACCAGCACCACCAACGCCATCGACTTCCTCCACCACCTCCGCCATGGCTCCGAAAGCCGACAAGGGGAAAGCCGTGAAGTCGACCGAGGCGCAGCGGCTCGCAGCACTACGGAAGGAGCGGGCCATCTCCCCCCCAAGCTCGCCGCGAAGGAGCTGAGGGAGTACTACTACCTCTTCTGGTCGACGGAGACGCGAGCGCATCCGAGCACCAAGGTACTCCCAGCTGCCGCTCATAAAACGGCTCCGGACGGATATCCCTTCTTTGCCGTGTTTTTCTACTGCGGGCTCTGTCCGCCTTTCTCCGAATTCTTTTGTGACATCATGAAAACCTATGGCCTCTGCCTCCTTGATTTCACCCCCAATGTCGTCCTGACCATGGCAGTTTTCGCACACCTTTGCGAAAACTTTGTCGGAGTCCACCCAAACGTAGCTCTTTTCCGCCACTTCTTCATACCTCGGTTAGAGAGAGGAGAGCCCTTATCCGGCGGAATCGCCTGGGTCTCAAGGTCCGGCAAGAAGGACTCTTATCTGGAGGGCGAGTTCCGCGGCAAGTGGGAGGAGTGGAGAGCAGACTGGTGCTGGATTGTCGAGGATAACCCGCAGCCATTTACCGCCCGGCGCCAATCAGCAGCAGTACGCGGCAGCGACTGGAGCGACGTGGCCCCGGAAGACAGCAAGCTGAGGATTGCCGTCACCAGGATCCAACGCCTCAGGCTTGCCGGACTCACAGTAGGCGCCGTTGGCGCAGACTTCCTTCGCCGCCGAATCGCCCCCTGCAGGAACGGAGGAGGCCTGCCTGGGAGTTCAAAAACGCGGCAGACATCATGAGGCTGCCCCGGGCCTCAACTATAACTTCACTGTTTTGGAGCTGAATGTGATGCTTCAGGAGCTGTTCAAGTATGATCCAGAGCATCCCGAAGTTTTTAGGTTGCCGCAGGGCGTCGTCCGGTTGTGCAACAATTCTGCGCTCGACCGCATCAGGGCAATGATGCCGCTGTGCGACTCGCATGGACTTGTGCCAACTTGGCAAGAGCCTGAAGACGACGTCGTGTAGGATTTCTTCGACAACTTGGTTGAAGTGCCGATCCGTGCCGACGAGAAGAACGGCCTCACCCGCGACACCACCGAGGCGGAGTTGAAGCGCATCGCCACCAGGTTGGAAGAGGCGGCGGCAGCCGTAGCGGCAGGCAAGTTTGGATTCACCTTGGAGGAGGCAGCGGTAGCAGAGGCGGCAAACCGTGCTGAGAGAGAGGAGCTTGCCGGCAAGAAGGAGCTTTCCCGGCAAGAGGAGCCTGCCGGCAAGAAGGAACTTGCCGGGCGTGACGCTGAGCCGAGCGAGCCCGCCGAGGATGCGAGCTGCTCATTGGAGATCAACTCCTCCTCCTCTTCATCTTCGGACAGCTCGCCGCAAGCAGAGCCTCCATCTCCACCAAGAAGTCGTCTCCGCAAGGCCGGGGACGTAGCGAGGCGGCAGGCGAGCCGACAGTCGCCGCGCCGCGCGACACGCTCCAACGCGGCAAGCATTGTCGCCGCGGGAGCGCCGCACGCTGCTGCTGCAACTGGAGCGGGGTCTTCCCGGACTGCCGCTTCTGCTCCCGCCAAGCGGCCGAGGGAACCTACTCCTCCACCTTCCCGCGCCAGACACGAGCCGGATTTCGACTTCTCCGCGTTCAGCTCCGACGAGGAAGAAGAAGAATAGTAAGTTTCTCTTATTGTACTTGCAGTTCTTCAATCTTTGCTGTTTTTGTCTTGTATCTGACTTGCTTCAATCTGAACTAATTCCTTCTTAGGACTCTGGCCCAGAGAGCAGCAAAGAGGGCCAAGGCCCCGGTGATTGTCATTCAGGACGAACCCACCGCGTCAGCAGGGGATGCGCCCGAGACAACCTCGCCGGACCCGGCAACTGCTCTCCAGATCAGCCCCCACCGTAAGTATATGTCTTGCTTTCCGCTGTCGGGCACGTACGGAGATTCTTGCTTTGCTGATATCTATTTATTGACTTGTGCAGGAGCAGAGCAGCCTCAACAGGAGCGCCTGGAGGCCGCCCTCGAAGCGCCAAGGGAGAGTCCTCCGGCAAGGGAGAGGTCTCCCGCAAGGGAGAGCTCTCCGGCAAGGGAGGAGACTCCGGCAAGGGAGGAGCCCCCAGCAAGGGAGGGGTCTCCGGCAAGGGACAGCGCCAGCGGCCCCCCGGCGATGGAGACCGCAACTCCAGAGCCTGGCACAGGTAATCTCCTTGCTTTAGAACTTCCTTGGGTTATTCTTCTTTTTGATCTTCTTCTTTTTTGGATATCTGCTTGATTCTTCTCCCTCTTCCGGCTGTCAGATCCATCTGCTGCAGAGCCGATGGAGACTGAAGTTGCCGCCGACGACGCTGTTGCCGCCGAGGAAGCAGCCGGCGCCGGCGAGCCCGTCGGCGAAGAGGCCGCCAGGGCTGCTGCCGCAGAAGCAGGCGGGGAGTCTGGCGACCGTACTGACGACCCGGAGGCCGCAGGAGCGCCAGGCGCTGCACCGACCGCCGACCCCTCCGCCGCTGCCGCCGCGCCAGGCTCCGAAGAGCCCCAGCCTGGCGTCTACTTGAAGGCCGACGACGACATCTTCATCAACCTCCCCTGGGCGTCGAGCTCCAGGGCGCCGGTCGAACGAGAGAGCCTTGACGGAGAGGTGCTTGCCTTCGCCGGGCTGAAGCTGGTCGACGCGCCAAGCAGCAGCAGCAGTGAACCTGAAGGGGAGCGTCTGCTGCGGAAGCTGGTGACGCTCTACCACGCCCGGCAAGCCAAGCTGGAGTCCCGCGAGGCGCTTGTCCCGAAGGCGGGGGCTGACATCGAGAAGCGCGCGGAGGAGCTCCAGGGTGCCAACCAGGAATCTCTCCGCTCCCTGGCAAAGGAGTGGGAGCAACTTGCCGAAGCGCAGCAGGCCTTCCTCCTCGAGAAGGCTGACGTCGAAGAGCGCCAACGGCTTGCCACGGAGAAGCTGGCTACGCAGGACGGCGAGCTGACGCAGCGGAAAGTCAACCTTGACAGCCACGAGGAGGAGCTTGCCGCGCGTGAGCAAGCAGTTGGCGGAGCCCTCAAACGAGCCGAAGATGCTGCCGCAGCTGCCGAGGCCACCAAGAATGAGCTAGAGGCGAAGGTGGTGCAGCTAGAGGCGTGTCTCAAGGCGAGCGGCAACGAGCTTGCCGTGCTCAAGCTTGAGCGGGAGAAGGACGCCAACAGCTATTCGGAGCTGCAGACCCATCTCGCCGAGAAGGACAAGGAACTTGACGCCGCCAAGGACTCCAATGCCAATCTTGAAGTGAAGCTGGCAGCTCTGATCAAGTCGTTAGACGACGCCAAGGAGCAGGAGACGGCCCTGAAGGAGGAAGTCAAGGCCGGCAAGGCGCTGCTGGCGAGTGCTGCCACCGCCCAGAGCACATTCCGGGAGAATGTGGAGCACTGGACGAAGGGGCTCGTGGATGTTGCCGTCGACATCGACAAGGAGCTGGCGCAGCTGGGAATGGAGGATCTCGGGTACTCCTCCGACGAGAACCTCCAACCCAGCGCCAAGCTCACTTCGTTCTTCAAGGGCGTGGCGACGGCACTCCGGCGACTCCGGGAAGGGATTCCGAAGCAGCTTGCCGACGAGTCGCGCAAGATCTGCGCGGGAGCTCTTCAGAAGGTGCTGATGAAGGTGGCGTTCTGCAATCCGGGCCTCCGCCTCACCAACGTCCTTAGGAGCTTGCCACCGGATGCTGATCTGGGGGAGCTCAAGGCCCTTGTCGCACCCATTGTGGACAGGGTGAGGGGCTCAAGAGGGTTGAGGGTGACCGCATAGACTAGGCCGCCCATCTTCTTCTTTCCTTGTCGTTGTTAATCATGTTATGAAAAACAGTCTGTTAGAGCTGCGACAAGTTATTTTGTAATATACTCTATCCTAGGTAGTAATTGCTATGTTATTTCCTTTACTTGATTCCTTCCTTTGTATGTCTTTACCCTACTCTTTTTAGGGAACTTGCCGGCGCAGGCACCTCTGCCGCGAGCGCCGAGTGCGGAACGTCAGCAGCCTGCTGGCGGCGCGGCAGCCGACAAGAAACCTTGTCGCAGCTAGTCGCAACTCACTTAAGTTGTTGAGCGGACTCGAAACAACAGTAAGGGCGCAACTAGCTACGAGTTGGTTCCTCAGCGCATAGGTTTTCCATACAAAGCACGGTCGTTCAAGGAAAATAATTTAAATTTTTAAAGGAAATCTGATTGCTCAAACTTTGGCAAATTATCTTTTCTGTTACTTGCTTCCCGGCAAGGAGAAACTTTCTTGAACGATGCCTGGTCCACACCATATCTTCTCCTTCCCCCCTGGCAAACTTGTGGGCGAGGGACCCTTCCTTTCTTTGAGAGAGAAAAAAAAGAGAGGAGAAAATAAAGTTATGGAGCCTTATGGCTCGTTGTTGCTTACCGGGGGTAAGTGCTGCACAAAATGTCAGGTAACATATGCAAATAATAAAAAGCATGAAATCGACAAGGTGTGCGGAGCACATGATATTTATGCACGGGGTCTGCGCCCGGCTTTGTACAAAGGATTACATGCAACAGCGGCAAGACTTGTACAAAAGGTGGTTGCCGGAACGGGTTCCGGCAACAGCACCCTACGGGTAAAACTTGCGAAGATGCTCAATATTCCAGGAGTTGCTCACTGGTACGCTATCTTCGGTCTCAAGGCGGACAGCGCCAGGCCTAGTGACTTGTTTCACCCGGTAAGGGCCTTCCCACTTCGACGTAAACTTGTTGGAATTCTTGGCGGACTGAACGCGCCAAAGAACAAGGTCGCCTTCCTCGAGACTTCTAGCGTTAACTTTGCGGCTATGGTAGCGGTGCAAAGCTTGCTGGTAGCGAGCAGCTCGCACAGCAGCCTAAAGACGGTCTTCCTCAAGGAGCAGCGCGTCATCTTGCTGCAGCTGCTCTTGCTCAAGCTCATCATAAGCGAGCACTCGAGGCGACCCATATACGAGTTCCGTGGGGAGAACTTCTTCCGCTCCATAGACTAGAGCGAAAGGTGTCTGGCCAGTGGGTCGATTTAGCATCGTCCTGATCGACCAAAGAACCACCGGCAGCTCCTCGATCCAGTTTCTTCCGCACTTGTGCAGCCTATCGAAAGTTCTGGTGTTGAGCGCGCGCAGCTCTTCAGCATTTGCCCTCTCCGCTTGACCGTTGCTTCTCGGGTGAGCAACAAAAGCGAAACAGACCTTGGCGCCAAGATCTTGGACGTACTGCATGAAGGTGCGGCTCGTAAATTGCGTACCGTTGTCGGTGATTATCCTATTAGGGATCCCGAAACGGCAAACAATCAACCTGAAGAACTTGACTGCTGACTGTGATGTCACCTTCCTCACTGGTTCCACTTCCGGCCACTTTGTGAACTTGTCGATTGCAACGTACAAGTACTCAAAGCCCCTGACAGCTCGGGGAAAGGGGCCGAGGATGTCGAGCCCCAGACCGAAAATGGCCAGGATAAAGGGATCATTTGGAGAGCTTGAGCTGGTTGGTGTATTTTCTTGGAATGGAGCTGGCATGCTTCACACTTGGTTACTTGTGCAGTTGCATCCTGCAGGGCTGTCGGCCAGAAGAAACCTTGCCGGAATGCTTTGCCGACAAGTGCTCTTGCGCCAATGTGGTGACCACATATGCCTCCATGTATCTCTACCAACAGCTTTTGTGCATCTTCCTGGGGAATACACTTCAATTTCACACCGTTGAGTCTTCTTCTGTACAGTGTGTTGTCGACAAACTGGTACATAGTTGACTGCCGGGCTACTCTTTCCACTTCTTCTTGCTCTTCGGGAAGTTCTCCTGTCTGAAGGAATCGGACAATCTGTTGTGCCCATGTTGGAGCCTGTGGCTCGACAACAAGGACTAAAGGCACATCTGTTGCTGCGGGAACATCCGCTTCTACGGCAAGAGCCTGCGGCTCTGCCGGAGCTTGACGTTCCCAGGCAAGCTTGCCGGAGCAAAACTTGTCGGGAGCGTCTGCTTCAACGAAACAAACCCTGGGGCTTGCCGGAGCAGACTACTCCTCAGCGTTCTCGGCATTGATCTTGGGGACCTTCTTGGCGGCGGCTTCGGGAAGCTCTGCCGGAAAATAGTCGCCAGAAATCAACTTCCTCTTCTTGCTCTGTCCAGTTGACAGTGTTACGGATGGTTGAGTTAGTTGACAGTGTTACAGGTAACTTAAGTGCGGCGCACTTTGACAGGCCGTCAGCAATGTCGTTCTGAGCTCTTGGAACATGCTCCATCTGCAGGCCGTCAAAGTGTTCTTCTAGCTTTCTCACTTCGTCAACGTAGGCTTCCATCAACGGACTCTGATAATTCTTGTTCACTTGGCGGACGACAAGTTGCGAGTCACCCCTGACAATGAGCTTCTTGATCCCAAGGTCTGCCGCGATCCTGAGACCGGCAAGCAAACCTTCATACTCTGTAGTATTGTTAGTTGCTTGCTCCTTGGGAAAGTGCATCTGGACTACGTATTTGAGGTGCTCTCTGGTGGGCGCGACAAGTAGCACGCCAGCGCCGGCGCCTTGCAGCGAGAAGGCACCGTCAAAGTACATGAGCCACTCTTTGGCTGTTTCCTTGGCGGGGATGCTCGTCTTCGGAATTTCTTCATCTGGTGTTGGCATCCACTCTGCTATGAATTCTGCCAATGCTCTGCTTTGGATAGTTGAAGTACTCTCAAACTTGAGGCCAAAGCTTGACAGTTCCAGTGCCCACTCGACAATCCTGCCTGTTGCTTCTGGATTCTGCAGTATCCTCTTCAGCGGAAAGCGAGTGACAACTGTGATCTCGTGTGCTTGGAAGCAATGGCGCAGCTTTCTCGAGGCCATAAGAAGGCCGAAAAGCAACTTCTGCACACCAGAGTACCTTGACCTAGCCCCCCCCAGAAGGGAACTGACAAAGTAAACTGGGCGCTGCACCATTCTCTTCTGCATCTCTTCGCACGCCTGTGCAGATCCATCCTTGTCGGGACCAGAGCTTGTCGGGGAAGCCCCCTGCTTGTGGCTGGATGCGCTTGCCGCGGTTGCTGGCTCGTCATCTGCCTCCCTCTCCACCACTAACGCAGCACTAACCACTTGATTGGTTGCCGCTATATACAGCAGCAACTTCTCTTGCGGCTTAGGTGCGACAAGTGTTGGAGTGGAGGACAGGTATCTCTTCAAGTCCGGCAGCGCAGCCTTCGCTTCCGGAGTCCATTTCATTGGACCTGCCTTTTTCAAAATTTTGAAAAATGGCAGGGCGCGCTCAGCAGACCGAGAAATAAACCTGCTGAGAGCAGCCACGCAACCGGCAAGTCTTCGTACATCCTTGACGCGCTTTGGTGCTTCAATCTGCTCAATGGCCTTGATCTTGTCGGGATTGGCTACAATTCCCCGCTGAGACACAAAGAACCCGAGAAGCTTGCCGGAGGGGACTCCAAACACACACTTCTCGGGGTTGAGCTTGAGGTTGATCTTGCGCAGATTTACAAAGGTCTCGTCTAAATCTTGAATTAGAGTTGCCTTGTACTTGCTCTTGACCACTATGTCATCCATGTAGGCTTCCACGTTTCTGTGTATTTGTGGCTTCAGAGCGACATGGACTACTCTTGCAAATGTTGAACCAGCATTCTTTAATCCGAAAGGCATCCGTATGAAACAGTACGTGCCACATGGAGTAATGAATGCGGTCTTCTCCTCATCTTCTTCTGCCATGAAGATTTGATGGTATCCTGAGTATGCGTCAAGAAATGAAAGAAAATCACATCCGGCCGTGGAGTCAACAATCTGGTCAATGCGCGGCAAGGGAAATGGGTCTTTGGGACAAGCTTTATTAACATCACTAAAGTCAATACAAAGCCTCCATTTCCCGTTTGCCTTGCGCATGACTACAAGATTGGCCAACCACGTGGGATGGAGCACTCCTCTGACAAGGCCTGCTGCTTCCAACTTCTTGATTTCTTTTGCGATGAATTCTTGGCGCTCCACTGCTTGCTTCCTGACCTTCTGCTTGACGGGCCGCGCATGAGGACAAATGGCAAGATGGTGCTCAATTACTTTCCTGGGAACACCGGGGATGTCAGACGGTTGCCACGGAAACACGTCGACGTTCGCCCGCAGGAAAGCAATGAGCGCGCTTTCCTATTTAGGGTCAAGCGTGGCAGTGATGGTGAAAGTACCACCAGTGCCGTCCTCCTTGGCGGACACCTTCTTCGTATGTGGTGGAGCTGCCATCGCCTTCTTACACTTGCCGGTGGAGCTCGATGGTGCGTCCTCGATGGTAGCGCAGCACTCTGAAGAGGTGCGCTTGCCGGAGTGGGCATCAGAGCTCTTGCCGAACTTGGTCTTCTTCTTCCCCCCGAGAGCTTCAGCGGCAAGTGTCTTGCGATCTGTTGCGGCTGCTGCTTCCCGGTAGATCTTGTCGGCGCAGATAAGAGCATCCTTCTTGTCGCCAGGGACAGAGATGACGCTTATCGGGCCTGGCATCTTGAGCATGTTATATGCATAGTGAGAGGCTGCCATGAACTTGGCGAGTGCAGGACGGCCTAGTATCCCATTGTATGGCAATGGACAATCGGCAACGTCAAAAGTGACCTCTCAGTCCTAAAGTTCAGCTCGCTGCCAAATGTTACCGGCAACGTGACCTTCCCCTTCGGCTTGCTCCTTCCCGGGTTGATTCCTTGGAATGTGCAGGTCTCTTCGAGCTCGCTGTCAGGGATCTGGAGTTTCTAGAGTACAGCGGAGGAGATCAGGTTCAAGCCGGCCCTGCCATCAACTAACATCTTAGTGACCTTGAGGTTGCGGATAGTTGGTGAGACCAACAACGGCAAGCACCCGACCGCAGTTGTGCGATCAGGGTGGTCCTCAATATCAAAGATGATAGGCGTGCTGGACCATTTCAGAAGCTTGCGCGATTCGATAGGTGGTTCTGCCGCATTGACTTCCCGTGCCCACTGCTTGAGTTGGCGGTGGGAAGTATGCAGAGAAACACCGCCGTCAACACACAAGACTTCTGTGGCTTTCTGGAACTCCTGCTCACTAGTCTCGACATCATCCATGTCTTCGTCGTCGTCGTCGTCTTCATCCTTGTCGCGGCTGCGGGGAGGTCTGTCTCCTTGCCACTGCTTGGCCTTGCCGCGGCGTCCTCCCCGGCCAGCGTGCTTCTTGCCGGCTTCTCCAGCGCCTCCTTGGGCTCTCTCC
This sequence comes from Triticum monococcum, assembly GCA_034509565.1. Classification (NCBI taxonomy): domain Eukaryota; kingdom Viridiplantae; phylum Streptophyta; class Magnoliopsida; order Poales; family Poaceae; genus Triticum; species Triticum monococcum. The sequence goes on along the minus strand of CM067843.1, from coordinate 753,741,125 downwards.
TTGTCGCGCCGCTCGTACTCAGCTTTTTGCTGCTGGACAAGCTGCTCGACTTTCTTGCAGCTCTGGAGGTCATGGCCCTTGGTGCGGTGGATCTTGCAGTACTGCTTGTCGGTGCCGTCCTGCTTGTCGGCGGCCGCCACAGCCTGGCAGTTGGTGCATGTGGCAACCTCCTTGCCGGAGCTACCAACTTTGGCTTGCTTGGCGCCACCGTCGTTGCCGGACTGCTCAACGACTAGCACCTCTTTTACCTTCTTTTTCCTGTTGTTCCGCCGCCGGTTTTTCTTTGCCGGGGCAGCATCCTCACTGTCAGATCCTCCTGCTCCAGTATTCTCCCCGGGGAGTTTCCTCCCTTCCTCAGAACGTGCACACTTGTCGGCCAGGGCATATAGCTCACTGCGTCTCTGATCCTGCTCATCGCCATCTCCTCTCGCATCCTGTGGTTACGCACGTTCTGATGGAATGCGCTAAAAACCGCGGCAGGGTGGATATCTGGGATGTTGCGTTGTACATGGCTGAATCTCTGAATATACTTGCGCAGGGGCTCTCCTTCCTTCTGGGCAAGCAGGTGAAGGTCACTCTCTTGGCGATGAGGTTTTTGGCCGCCTGTAAAGGCGCCGACAAACTGATGGCACAGGTCTGCCCAAGAGGATATGGAGTTGTCCGGCAAGTGCATGAGCCAGGACCTGACGTCGGGCTTGAGCACCAGCAGGAAGTAGTTGGCAAGGACCTTGTCGTCTCGCCCCCCGGCAGCCTGCACCGCAATGGTGTAGACGCTGAGGAACTCCGACGGTTGTGACTTGCCGTCGTACTTCTCTGGTACGTCTGGCTTGAAATTCTTCTGGCTGGGCCACTGGACTTGCCGCAGCTCATGGGTAAACGCAGGGCAACCTACCGTGTATGGCAAGTCGCCTGGTTCCCCTGGCGCATGCATATCGACAGAAGGCCCAGCGCGCAGGTTTGATTGACGCCGCGCTTCTCTTCGGCGCTTGATGCGGGTACGAGCGTCTTCTTGCTGTCGTTCGTGAAGAACTTGGCGCAGGTCGCGATGAGCTCGCGGATCTGATGACGCGGTGGAGTCGCTGTCGAGGTGGATCCGACGAGTCGACGATCTTGGCCTTCGAGGCGGAGAGTGCACAGTGGTTGCACCCCCACCGGTCTTGTCGCCACCGGCTCGCGCCTGGCTGACTTGCCGCGGCATCGAAGTACTTGGCTGCCGTGGATTGTCACTGTTGGCGAAGCCGATGATACTCTGAATGGTGGCCCTCCAGTCGTCGATCTTGTCTGGTGCTGGAGGGTAGTCTAGGAGAAGTTGAGCTCGCGCCAAAGCTTCTGCCGGAGTGGCGGGCGGCGGCGGCGAACGGTGTGAGGAACGGGATATGCTCGGACTTCTAACTACGTTAGAAGGAGTAGTATCTCGTCCAGGCGACCGTGCCCCGCTCGTGCCAACACGTTGGCGTGCATGCTGGTCTTGAGCGCTCCGAGATCCACCAGCTCGATCTTGATCCAGCAAACGTATGGTACTGTGAGTACCATGACGCTGTTGGTCCCGCGCCTCCTGGGATGGGCGCGGTGCGTGTACGGACGCCGAGGTCTTGGAGTGCGCCTGGTCGTTGTGGGAGCCGACTGCGCCGCCGATGTGCAGCGCAGCCTTCTCCTTGGGCCTGGCAACACCGTGAGCTCGGTCGTCGACGCCCGTTACTCCGCCGGCGTCTACCCCTCCAGCCATCTGCTCCGGCGATGGTGGGTTTGGCGCGGACGGAGCAGCCGCCTCCGAAGCCTTCTTCTTCGGCAGCATTTCGATGAAGACGATGAAGATTTGGCTCGTGCGAATGCCGGATCAGGTTCACACAACCTCGACACGCCCCTACCTGGCGCGCCAAAGATGTCGGGGGTGCTGATCCCACGGACACCTATGGGACCACGGCGGACCGAAGCCCCTTTCGGTTCGGCAGGGGGCGAAGAGAGCATGAAGAGCAGATCGAGGCAAAGCGCACGAGCAACGCGATCAGTTTACCCAGGTTCGGGCCGCACGGATGCGTAAAACCCTACTCCTGCTTTGTGGTTGTATTGATTTCTTGCTCGGGAGCGACGAATGCTACAGTACACTCAAGCAACTAGCGAGACCGAGCCTCAGAATGATCATCCCCCCTCTACGTTGCGCATGGGCCTCCTTTTATATGTCAAAGGGTCACCGACAGGTGGCAACATAGACGAGGGTAAAAATGGAAAAGACTTGGTGGTTAGCACCGCCGCCTACTACAGTGTATCATACCTAACCTAAGCGGCAGGAGACAAAGGCATTAAATGCATGTCTGCGTCGCCTAGACGGTGCAGAAAGGGACCGCCAGGGACGCCACTGCTTGCCACGATGGCGATCTTGTCAGCGCCGCTTGCCACCGTGTACCTCTAGCTGCACAACCTTCCGCCACGTACGCCTGGGAGGGTCCCAGAGCGACACGTTGGTGGATGTGCTGGAGCGCAGGTACAGAGTGGAAGCTTGCCGCGGCAAGCGCCTTGCCGCGGTTATTGTCTTGTCGCGTCCGGGAGCTTGTTGCTCACCGGGCCTTGCCAGAACGCGTGGTGCGCTGCGGCAAGTTCCTCGAGATGCCTTGGTTGGCCTTCCTGGCAAGCTCCTCTTGCCGGGGTCTTGTCTCCTTCCCGGCAAGCTCCTCTTGCCGGGGCCTTGTCTCCTTGGTTTGGATACTTTGTTCTTGAATGGCTCCAAAGGAACCACGGAGGATCTTGGCGGTCGCCCGGCAAGCCTTGCCGCGGGACGCTGCGACTGCCCGTGCACAAGTTCGGGATACTAAGGTACCCCTACTTTAGTACACCGACACAAGATTATTCCAGTTACCGTCGGATAAATGTAGCACTGGAGACTTTGCAGAAATTTCATTTAGAGGCTTGCCATTGAAGTGCGTTTGCCTCAGGTAGGAACGATACTTCATCAACGAGTGCTTGAAAAGCGCAACCAACCCTTGATCGTCATCACAATCCAGTTTGCGCCTCGCCTATTTAAAAGAATGAAATCTTATGTCTTCTATCAGCAGAAACATATGCAATAATGACCATGAATAACATTAGTACATTACTTACGCGTAAGTTGCGGAGGAAGACTGGAAATTGTTCTGTGTCTGCGTTATTATCTTTCCATGAAGGAAAGATGCGCACAAAGTTTCTGACAACAACATAAGCTTCGTCTTCTAAACTGGGAAGAAATGGAACATGGGTCCTATTTGTTGCAATTGGGGCTCTCTCTGGTTCGAAAAGGGATTTGGCAACTGGATTTGGTGGACTCTTTGCTAGAATGGGGGTTTTGCATCGTACAGCTGGTGCTATGTCAACTGGCATAATCATACGGGTTGCTGCAGTTGGGGTCTGTTGAGTTGGAGCATCAGAATGACCAGTGTAGTAGGGCTAGAGTCTGCTGGAGTTGGGGTATTTTGTGGGTCAGGTGATATTGCAACTACACCTAATGGGCTATTTGATTTATCAGGTGCCACTACCTTTTCCAAATACTTTTGCTTGTGCTCCTCCACGATCAGTAATCGCCCTCTTCCTTTTGAGCGTCTGATACACAAGAACAACATTTTAATGGATAAATATGGTATGATGACAGATGGAATATGTACTGAAAATGGATAGGTAGGGCGTATTCACATACACGATGTGTAAACTAAGCTAATGGCAGTTCAACAAAGTAGAAGCAATGCAAAGCATCAGTTGCAAGATATGTGCGAGCAATGTAACCTTGAAAAGTTAGAGTAAGTACCTTGATGGGTGAATAAGATAGGGCATCTTCCTCTGACTCCTCCACTAGGGAGCTACATTGACTTAGGTCTCCCTCTAGCTCAGAATCACTGTTAGGATCATATTCTGAGCATGAATCTGTAGGTGGAGAGTGTTTGCATTGCATACAGACTTGATTTCAGTCCCTTAATGCAAAGTTTGACAGCCATGGCATTGTTCTGCTTTATTCTTTTCATGTGCGCAAGCTCATAATCATTATGATGCTGTTCAGAATCTGAGATTCATGAAAACATAAAAAGTAGTCAGATTATCTATGGAATGCATTGCGGTTTCAACTCGGAGAGTGTCTCTCTATAAACCCCCTGCATATGCAAAGTTCACCTCCCCAACCGTGCTGACCAGACCACACACAGAGATACACACCCGAGCAGAGAACATGCATTTTCGAAACTAATTTAGGAACATTTAGCTGACCAATTAAATAACTCTGTTTTAATAAATCAGATTCGTATTTGAACAACTAAACTTGTTTAGCTTGATGGGTGGAGCAGTGTTCTTATGACACGAAGCATGTATTCTGATCATACAGTGATCATAAAAGGGGGAAACTCTAAGCATATATTTTTTAGCAAAAGAGGGTTTCCCCTTTGATTTCTATTAAAGAAACCACCACGGAACCAACATGATCAACTAAACCCTAAGCATGATCAATTCAACCGTATTATGGCTGTGCCATGGCAGATCTGAAGCTGCAAACTAGAGAAATGATATTTAGCATCCATTGTTTGCTTTAAACTAAGAACTAAATTCTAAGAGCTGAAAAGAAAGTAGAGTAACCAAGTTAAGATCTATTTTCTGGTTGAGATCAAAAAGTTGAGGAGATATGAAGTACCACCTCTCTTGCGGTACCGTGTAGCCATCGGGGGTGCGATGGTTGTCGGTGGCGTTGAAGCAGATCTGCGACGGTAGATGGGTGCATCGGGGGATAAGTCCCATTGCGGTGGAAGAGAAGGTTGTGTGAGCGGCCCCGACAAAGAGGAGGACGGCGCCGATGAAGCGAGAGGACGCGATGCAAGGCTATTGGTCCGTCGCCGTGGACGAGAAACATCCATCTCTAGCAGTGGACGACGCAGTCTTGGTAGGCACTCCGGCATGGTGGAGGACGGTGGCGATGGATGTGGTGGAGGACGGTGGCGATGGATGGGGTGGCGGACGGAGGCTGGTGTGGGAATGGGGTGTTCTAGCACGGACAGTGTATGAATGGGAAAATGGAGGGAGAGGTACGGGGAACCATGTTTTTGGGACGCGCCTGTCTGAAATATGGGAAAGTTACGAACTTATCCCCCGTTTCAAATTTGGACGTCTCGTCGGTTGGGGATAGGACGGTAATCTCGCATCTCCCAAATATTTGCCGGTAACTATTTCGGGTGAGGAGAGGGTGTTTTGCCGCCCATGGTTGGCGCCCACGGTGTATGAACGGGGCTGACAGGTAGGGCGGTTGTGTCACGTCTGATGGAAGTTACACATCTACCCCTATTTAAAATATTAGCCTACATCTATTTCGGACGAGGAGAGGGTGTTTTGCCGCCCATCGTGTATGAATGGGAAATGGAGGGAGAAACAGAGGTCTTTCGGACGAGCTTGAATCAAATGAGTTTTGCCGCCCATGTTTGACGCCCACCATGTCGGAATGGGCTCAGAGGTGGTCGTGTTACGTCTAATTGAAGTTACTAACCTACCCCTATTTAGAGCCAGTGGAAATTGGGCCGATGGATTGTCCGTGTAATGGGTAGACAGTAATTTCCATCTCCCAAACACTTGGCTTCGGGCAGCCGATGTGGGAGTGGTCATTTTGCTGTTTCTTTCGAATTTTGGGACAATAAGCATCTACGTTTACCCTGGCAACTAAATTCGAATCCATTTTGTATTCCTATATGAATCTTTATAAATCATTCTATGTGTTTTTATATATCTTCAAAAGGACGACAAAGATGTATTCCACTGTCATATATGAATATGGTTTACAAATGCCGACACTCGAATTCAGAAACTAGAATCCAGTTTAAGGTGAATTCGAATATTTGGAACACTTCATGTCCAACTCAGATGTCACACGCAGCATAATGTGTACTCCCATTTAGATATGTACACAAGCGATGTATCAAGATTCAAATACCGAGTCAATCCACCAAGAATGTACGGAACTAACAGACATGTAAACACTTATAGAGTATATGGATCAATAATATCAACTAACAAACATAAGCCAGGCCGCTGTACTCTTTTTGGCTACAACAACATCCTTTTTTTAGCTAGCATCTTCGACCTTTCCGATGCGTGCCACTTATGGTCCATCTATACTACTATTGCTGAATGCACATTCAACCCAATTGGCATATTTGTAGGTCTGGCGCAGCAATCCAAATGAAATGTCTCCGAGTCTTATCAGCTAATACAGACTTGTGCTCAAATGAAATTACAAACAAAAAACAAAAAAATTATTACATGATTTCTAAAACAAATGGTTTGATTGATTACATGAACAGACAACACAAAGGTTATTCAACTATGGAAAGAACATTTCACCTATGATTTACCAATTAGGAATTTAATTTCCTTTTTTCCTTCAGGACCTTAACAATCTGGTCAGTCTCAGCTTCATTTTGAAATCCACCAAATATTTAATGGTTGGCTTAGTACTACTTGTGATTGTGCTGTTTGCTTCCTCAACATGTCAACTTCATCTCTAAGCGCAGAAGCAGAATCTCTTTCTACCACTAGTTTAGCCTCTAGAGCATCAGCAGTTGGCAATTCATAATGCACGATTGAGATGATGCCACTGCTGTGGGATGAAGCAACGTCCATGGGGACCTCGCTCTTTGATCTTGGGCTAACCTGTTTTGCCATTAAAGTTCCGATTGGATTCAGAAAAGTTGAAGTTAGCAAAACATCTCAACTAGGAGTTATAACAGCAAACCAGTTAAACAAAAAAGGAATTAAAGAGCTTCCATTGGATGCTGAAAAGTAGTTATTAACATCATTGTAACCCACTGTTGCAGCAGCAAAGCAGTTAAACAAACAAGTAGATATTTAAGTTAAGGCAAACAGGTAATTCTTAACAGTAAGTATCAAACACATAGATAGGCGCAGTCTACAATATGATTAACAGGCTGTGACATTATGTAATCAGTAGCAAACTAAATTAAGCCAAGCAACGTAATTGAACAATTTTGCAATAAGTGGCTAACTAAAATTCCGAGAAGCAGGTAACTGAATTTACGCTAGTTCTTTGTACAGGCACACTACAACTTCTTTTTCGCTTACAAGGATGTACCAAGGAGTCCATGGCATCAATTGCTTGGATACGCAGTCCCAATACTTCTTTCTTCCCACACTGCATGGGTAAGTCGAATGGTTAATCTGGTAAGATGGGCGTCCTTGATATGTTATATGAGGACGTGTAGTCAGACTAGTTGTAGCCAAACACATCACACTAGATTTTACTGTATATTTCATGCGATTACTTTTGGCATATCGAGATCTAAGCAATCTACAATAGGATGAAAAGACTGGCATCCTTCACATTATTGGCGAACTCAGTTCATAGAAACAAGCAATTCAACCATTTTGTGGGTAAATCAAAAGCGCCACTAGAATATTTTTCACTATCCAATCATACACGCAAAAAGGGGCAACGCCACCATAGGGGCTGGTATGGGCGGCCGCCTCAGGTGGCTGGAAAGTGTGCACCTAGTTTGAGTCGTCCAGGTTGGCCCACGCTAGTTTTGTTCATCCCAACGCACGAGCAGACAATGTAAAAAATGAAGAAAAATGTTTCAATTTGGATGGGCCAATAATATAAGTGCAAGGCAGGCCCTATAGCAGGCTCGGGGCTCAAACGAGCGCCTCCCATATCGATCGACAGCATGAAAAATCCCAATTCATTCGCTCCAGCCTCCAGTCTGATTAGCCCCTAACCTAGCCGCCGCTGGACAGACCAACACAACACTTCCTCATGCCCTCGTTGGAGGGTGGTCGCCAGGCTTCAAGCGAACGGAAGGACAAGAAGATGAAGATCCAACCCTGGGTGTAGCCTGCGTGGGAGGCAGCGGCGACAACATGGGCATGGCATCGAGCTTGCGCAAACGGATAGTCATAGCTTGCAAGAGTAGCATGCGCAACGAGCAGGTACATCACATCCCTGATTATATCTAATTCAACTCTTCAATTTCTGGCCAATAGTTAAACCTGACGGTGTTGTAAAACTGCTTGTATGTAGGGAATCTATGAGAAAATGAAACCAATTTCTACTTATTTTATAACTCCCCCAATCAATACTAAACTGACTGAATCTAATGTATCTAATCAAGTTTCTGGTGCAAAAATACAAGCTCATGTTGTTCTTGAGCCTGAAGTGTCTAATGAACAGACTGCTAATGAAGGATTTGATGCAAACATTTTACATGCTCCTGGTGATGAACATATAGTGTCTAATGAGGGATCTAATGCAAGCATTTTGCAAGCTCATTGAAGGATTTAGTGTCTAATTGAAGGATTTAGTGTCTAATGATGATCTACTATGTTGAGAGAGATATAGATTTGCAGGCATTGATGACAAGCAAATTATAGTGCATTTTCATAGCTTGAGGAAACATCGGGGCCATCTACCAGAAAGTCCCCATATCATGACAACATAGCATAAATAATTTTCTAATCTGTTGTTTGAAACTATTGGCATACTTGTGCAGGATAGATATATTGATATGCAGTTTGCGCACTGGTTATACGTGCAATTACACTTCGATATTTTCATCCAGAGAACGAATAATTCAAGCAGGTACAGACCATGTTTGTAGTCCTTGTACACCATGTTGCATTTTGTGTTTTTTGGTGCTTGCATCATTTAGTGTTTATAATCTGAACTACTTTGGATCATTAGCTGGTTTTCAAAGTGCATGTAGCTTCACATTTCTCAAGTTATGTTGATTTCCGGAGTGCAAGTGCCTTCATATTTTCTAAGTTAAATGTTCGCCCCTGGTAACTTGAATTCGTGGATCAGCCACTGCACACAAATCATACACGAATGCCAGTACGAATTAAATGAAATGCAGGGACTTACGCTAGCTTGTTGTATAGGCTCACTACAGCTCTTCTTGCGCTTGGGATGTTCCATGTACAAGTCCATGTTACCACTTGCTTGGATGTGCAGGCCTTGTGCTCCTTGCATCCCCCTCTGCATTTTTGACACGGCAAATGGTTGATCAAATAAGAGGAATCAACCTTGATGTTGTACCGGAGGACTGATACTTACAAGGTTATATGGGTGTGTAGGTTGTGTACCAGATCCCGTAGCACCGTCATCCTTCGCTAAAATATGGATTTGCTTGTTTCAGATGATATCTCCAGAAGAAATAGGAGTTAAGGTCAGAGTTGCATAGGCGTGTAAGCTAAGAGAGCAGTGAAAGGATATCCAAACATCGTCGGAACAGTGCACAAGGGAGTGATGTGTGGATACCTAGTTCGGGCCGGCGTTTGGGCATGCTCGCCTAGCTAGAGTGCGGGTCACTTCAGAGCCGTTGAGGGTGATGCACTAGCGTTGGCTGGCCGCGCACGGATGCAGATCTTGAGTGGCAGCAGAGCGCTACGATGCGGTGGACGAGACCATTGGTGAAGCCCCAACGGCCTCGGGGGGCGGAGGTGCGACGATGTGCTTGGTGAAGTAGCCCCGGTGAGCTGGGAGACGACGTCGGTGAAGCGCACCTGATGCGGTGGAACGTGGTGTCTGTGAGGCACGTCGGTTGCGGCGGCCGACGTTGTCGGTGGACCACCCAGTGCGGTGGACGAGGGCGTAGATGAGGTAGCTCCGGTGCGATGGTGAAGCGCGACCGTCGTCTTCGTCATCATCGTCCGGCATAGAGGTGGGGAACGGTGGGGAAAGAGACGAGACGAGGCACGATTCGAGGGTTGGCGGCGAATTAGGGATTTGAGCAATCTAGGCGCGGAAGGGGACGGTGGAGAAGAGAGATTTTGCAGGGCTGGAATTGGGGCCGCCAGATATTTCAATATGAAACGTGGAAGCGTGAACTTATATTGTCGTCGTCCTTTTTTGGGGGGGAGGGTGTGGGTGGCTAGGTGCTACGCGTCCATCCGACACACGCGACCACCCCGACAGGACTATGCTTCGGTGCCTTAAGGTACCTGCCTTTGTGTCCATGACATATGGGCCCAACAGGTGGCTGGCCCACATGTTAGTGACCCAAAGGCAGTTGCCTTTAAGGCACCGAAGCAGTGTCCACCCCGACACGACCCTGGTTTGCCTGGTGCACCTACATTTGAGAATGCAAACGAATCTTCTTTCATTTGCAAACGAATCTGTATGTATTACCATGCCCGTGTTTTCCTTGCAATTATTAGTCATTCGAAACGAGATACTCCATTCGTTCACTCTTGTAAGTCGTTTTAGACAACTAAAAATGAATTGTTTTGCACGTTGTCTGAAATGCCTTCAAGGTCTTACAAAAGTGAACAGAGGGAGTACTATAAATTAATTAATGAGGAGTTATTTGAAAAAAATCAAAACGGTACCCATGCTAACGTGGATTAGAGTGTGTGTCACATAATTAGTTATTTGAATTAGAATGTGTGTCACGTAGTTAGTTATTTCAATTAGAGTGTGTGTCACGTAGCGATCTCCAATTCTAACGTGGATTTCACATTTCACTATATCCACGCTACTTTTTTAATACAAATTCATATGTATATGATGAACACCATGGTAGTGAGAAAACTTTTGGATGGATTCAAACATATGACCTACAAAATAGCACAACAAACTAAGTCAATGTCAACTTTTTGAAACTTAGTATGGCACGAATTCGAAATAATTAACCGTATGCCTGGTCCTCGGTTCAAATCTTACAATGTACACCGAATTGAAACATCGATATTAAGTACTATGTACATTCAAATGTTGTTTTTAGCCCCCCCTGCACAAGCGCTACATACTTCCTGTATCGGTCAATCTTCCTCTCCTAACCACCTTAGGAAGCTATCGGTTTCCAACACACGTTCATTCTTTCTCTCCATGTTTCGATCTCTAAGTCTCTCAACTACACAACCCCTTTTTCCACTCTGTTACCAAATGTATTTACCTCACACGTACACCCGCCATTGCACCCCATGCCGAGCTCTCTCTCTCTCCCCCCTCTCCCTCTCACTATCTCGCGCTAAATACATGCATTGCCTATCTAGCCCCCAACCTCTCGTGCATGCGCATGCACGCACGTTGTATATCTAGGTCACTCCCTCGAGACTATCTCACTCTTTCTTCCGCACGACGGGCCACACTCGCTCAATCTCGCTCTCTTTATCTAAGTCTCATTTAACCTCGTTTTCTTTCACACACAAATGATATGTCTCCCTGTTCGGGCTTCGATCGACACACTCTATACTCTCTCATGCAGATTGTCTATCTAGGTCAGTCCATCCAAGCCGCCACCACTCTTTCGACCTCATGGTGGGCCACGCTCAGTCAATCTCTGTATGTCTCGATTGACCTTGCTCTTTCTCGGACAAAAACGATATATCACCATGTGCGAGCCCAATTCGACCTATTCACATTGTATACTCTCTCATGCACATCGTCTATCTAGGTCACTCTCTCCAACCCGTCTCACTCTTTCGATCGCACGACGACCCTATGTGATCGGTTGACCTTGCTTCCTCCCACGCACAAAATATATCTACATGTCTGTGACTGGATCATCTCTCCAGCTCTATCTTACAGCCCTCACCCTTGCCAAAAAGCTCAATCGGACAATGTCTCTCCAGAGCATATATATTTGTTCAATGAATGTCGGACCACACTCACTTTGTCTCTCTATGTATATGTCTCTCGATTGACCTCGCTTTCTCACACCGTCTCTTCCACGCGTTGAAGCTACTACCTCTCCATCCCTCGCAAAGCCGGAGCTATTTACATTGCGAGGGGCACTCCAACCTTGGATTAATTTGTGTAGGCATTTATTACGGTCGGTTTAGATTATATTTTCGTAGCATTCGGCCCACAACTACTCCAATCACCGTAGCGGGTAATTAATCTATGGGGAGCACCCAGTATGAGCACCGGGAAGCCGTTGGATCGAAGATGCAGCGGCACACACGAGGCCTGAATGTTTTATTTGCAAAAAAAACTTTGGAGAGTTTGGAAATTGCGCATAATTACAAAGACTACTCCCAAGCAATTGGATCTCGCTTCCAACGGTGTAAAAATTCATATCACCATAGTATCTAAGCTGCGGGGTGGATGTGATATTCTATGCCGCTGTCATTTTTGTTCGTAAACTTGCAAAAAACATGTAACTCGTGCCGTTACTTGTCTAACCGCGCAATGTGTTTGTTCAAAAAACCAATATCGGAACAACACACGAGGGTCCCACTTGTCATTAATCAAATTTGGACCTAAGACTAACAAATCTGAAAGACGAGATTCGAATTGGCAACCTGGACTACAAAGCATAAGTCGATAGCTTGAAAAAACAAACGGTTGTTGGCTTTGTCCCATAACGTGATTTTATACAGTACTTGCGTTGAGTAGAGTAGAGGGAGTGCCTCATCAACACGTGCTTGACCGTTATCTCACTTACTGGTGGGTCCCAGGTCTGCGATCTCAATCTCTCTTCTCTCCATCGTCTAACCTGTGCACGGGTACACACGAAGAGCGGCGCTAGCTTGCCGTGGTGTTCTTACAACTAAAAAAACTTGGAAAATAGAAGAATCGCCTAGAACAAGAGACATTGTGGCTGGTCGAGATGGAGCTAACCACATCTATCCTCCATGCCATGTTTGCATGATGAAGCTGTGTGTCTAGTGGGGTGTTTTCAACCGACTGGCTGGGTCCCGAGGTCGAACCATAGCTACTACGTCTGATACAATATATTTTTACATGCACATTTTTCCTCCGTGCCGAGACGTGGCACACCCTACCGCGCGGTTTCGGGGTCCTCCCGGGTGGTGTACGCAAATATTCTTCCTGACGTGGGATGCCCTACCGCGCGTTTTCTAGGTCCTCCTTGGTCGTAGCGCCGAAGCAAGTAAATGAGTCATCAAATCACGAAAGACCACCTTTCCCGCCGAGTACATGAGTGAAGCACGGTGGCTAGCTAGTTGGGCTAGTTCGACCGATTAGCTAGGCCGCCGCCACATTTGTTTTTTCACCCCTTTTTTATCTACTTGCCGGCAGGTAAATTTAAATATCCACCGCGGCGTTGCTCTGGTGTTTGGGTGCGGCAGGATTTTTAATTTTTTTGATTGACGGGAGCAGGCGCGGCAGCAATTAGTCACGATGACTCCGCCTATACCCATTGCTCCCTGAAGTGAGAAGTCGTCAACTGGTGTTTTACCGTGGTGAAAACCAAAAGATTCCCCGCTCCCTATGCCTTCCCGTAGATTGCATTGCCTTTCAGCCATTTTGCTCCCTTTGCTTCCTCTCCCCATTGCTTCTACCTGGTGCCATGGCGGCGTAGCAGATCATGGAGTCTGAGGTGAGGCTCCTGACACAGGAGCTCCATGCCAAGGATGCGGAGCTCAGGGCCAAGGACGTGGAGCTCCGTGAGCTCAAGGAGGAGAGGAGTGCCATGCTCCTCTGTTATGTGCGGGAGTTCACGGAGCTTCAAAAGTGGTAGGCGTCCACCAGAAAGATGCTCGAGGCGTCGGCGGCATTGCTGCAGAAAGTGGGAGATACGATAGGCCATCAGGGGAGCCGGCTGGAGCGGAAGCGGGCCGATTGTGACGAGGTCCAGGATCGCCTCAGCCACTTCGTGAACCAAGTTGCCACGCACGTGTTGCGGCTGCGCGATGCCTACCGTCGTGCCAGCGCGACGATGCCGGCTGTCGGGCTAAACCCGTTCGACCACCCGGTAAACTTCAATGAGTTGCTACTTCCTGGCCTGGTCTCCTTCTTCACCTATATCTTCGAGGAGCTGAGCCGTCTCCACGTGATGGTGGGGGCTGAGCTGGACAATGAGGGGTTGCAGGCTGCCGTCGCCGTTGCCGGGCGAATCCTTTCATGGCTCCGTCACCGGAATCCATTCGTGCCATTGGACACCGTCTTTGACGAGCTGGCTCCCATCGACCGGGAGTGGGCTCTGCGGGCGGTTGCACCCTGCATCACCAACGTCGTGCGCCTCGAGAAGCAGAGGGACTTCGGTGGTGTTTAGGCGCCCTCTGCATAGGCATGTCCATGTCTCGGCATAACATGACCGTTGATCAAACTCAGACTGTGCAGATCAGTCACTGTAGCACAAAGCGTGTGGGTGTGTTTGGTTGCATTCTCATCTCAATATAATTGTTTCCTCTTCGTGTATTTTTGTCAACCTACTAGTGTCGACTCATGCACCCTTCATGCACTCTGCCAAACACCCAAAAGTGGGTCGAGAAGGGAACTTTTGCTCCCATCCCGTGCACCCTTCATACACCCTGCCTAACACTATTCGTGCTTCATATGGTTCGTGTTTCGTGGAGTACTGTAGCACCATACTCTCCGTACGCTGTGGACCTAGTTCTGTTAACATTGATCTCATAGTCCATTCTCGACCGGATAGTCGAAAAAGTGGTACTATGTTACATATAGGAGTAGTTGACATGCGCACAACATCATTTGTTATCGTCATATCTTACTACACTAGCAACAAGATTGTGTAGTACTGACGTATGAACCACTGCACATGCCTAGTAGTAGGAGCACTGTGTATGTTCAAGTGGCTGCCGTGTTTCGCACTCCTCCGTCGTAAGAGTGGAAACGCTTGTTGTAATCATTTTTTTCTTCTGAAAAACAGTGGACACGCTCTACCGTGCGGATCCTCCTCCAGCCATGCACTAAATTACTCACTTTCGCTGACGTGTGGGACAGCCAGCATCGGGGTCCACCAGCCATGCACTAAATTACTCCGTAGTAGTGTGACGGTAGACTACCCCGATCGAAGCGCCGCAGTAATGCCCAATGAGCCATCAAATCAGAAAACCCCCTCCTTTCCAGCACTAAGTTGGACGAACGAATCAACCATCATTTCACTCTTCTCTCTCAGCTTCCTCTCTACCCAACCCTCGCTTCTGCCTCATCTTGTTCCTCATTTCTTCAAGAAAACCCAGACCTGCTTCTACCATTGTTCTTCTCTCCTAAAGAAGGTAGGGTGAGCGCATTAATGGTGTTGATTCTGGCCAAGGCCCGGTCTTGCAACCCCGAGACTGATCCTATAACTCCCTCTCTTTTCTTCTTTTGGGTTTTTGATTATGGTTTCTTTTCTTTTATTTCTATTTGACAGTTTCTTGATGGACGCTGGAGCACCGGACGGAGTGATGTCTATGGCTCCGGCCAAAACCGTTGAGGCTCATGGTACGAAGAAGCGCAAGCACCCCACCGAGACTACCGCAAACAAGCTCAAAGCCATCGCCCTGTCCAAGCCCCCCCCTCCGGGATCCCTCATTAAGCAAGTCCAGGTAATATCTCTTCTTGACGATCTTTTTCTCGATCTTGATCGTGTTTTTTCATCTAACACGCAGTACTAGTACTAGTAGTACAACTTTCTGGGTGATCTTGCATGTGATTTTTGTGTGCCAAATGACGGTTCTAAATTCCTCTTTTGACCAAAACATGCGAGAGGTTGACACTGATTTCTTATAGATTACTTTCAACTACTCCCTCTGCCCCCAATTTCTTGTCTTAGATTTGTCTAGATACGGATGTATCTAATACTAAAATGTGACTTGATACATCCATATCTAGACAAATCTAAGACAAGAATTTTGGGACGGAGGGAGTACTTTATGAACATCAATGCTACCTTTTAAGAGGGTATATTTGCCTCGGTAACTTGTGTTATGGATATGGCATGTAATCCCTCTGCTCTCATGCCTTTGAGGACATGTTCTAGTGTCTTTGTTCACTCATTTCTGTGCGTATATGTAGTCATATATGGAGTATAATATCGAAAATCATCTTATATTTCTGAACAGAGGTAGTAATAAAATATGGTTTCTGTTTGAATTAGAGCCAGGTCCGTGGTGGAGATGAAGTTCTCAAAGTCATGTCATGTGAACTGGAAGACCTGATGATGAGTTCTACTGCTGAACTATCCAGCTGCTATGTCCTTGTCGCCACGTGTCCTGAACTAGTGTTTTCCTATAGCATTGTTGTCGGGCGTGTTCTCGAGGTTGTACTTGACCACAACAATTTCCTGGCTGTGCCTTCGATTACGAAGTGTGTGGTTCTTGTAATGCTTCCCAACAAATCTGATGCGGCATGTCTTCATCATCATGTTTATGAGTGGAAAGACCACTCTGTTAGGTTCTCCAAGGTAGACAAGATGGTGATGGTGCATGTAGACATCTCACACGAAGTCCATGGCCTAGTCAGTTATGCGGGGTTCATCCTGTAGGACGGTGGCAAAAAATAGTCTGCAGAGTTTAGTTAGTGCAACTTTGCTTGTCTATAGTAAGTACTATTGTTCAGTACTTGATTTGTGTTCGTGAACCCTATATTGTTTATTAGTACTGCCGCTTTTGGTGTGTGGTCAGTCTTGAGAACGATCTATGTTAATGTTTGTCCACTCAATTCAGTCTGTATATTTTGAAGTATCCATATCATTTTTTTTTGAGGACGGTCTATCAATTATGGTTACACTCCAATATCTGTATGCATTGCAGGGTTTATCGCACCCACTAGGATTTCCAGCCCCATGGATGTTCGGTCCATACGACTTGTCACGACCTTTGGACTGTCCTGCTTGTGGGAGTAGGCGGGGGCCCTGCAAGCCACGCGTAGTTGGACGATCAATCTTCTGTTTAGTACTTCAACATAGTGATTTAATGTCATGTTTTCTTTCTTTTCCTGCAATTTTATGATGCGGGTTTTGCCATGTGACATTCATCACAGAATAAACCATTTGGTTTGCTCAACGATGGCTATTTTTGCAGGTTTCACTTCTTATGTCGTGTCAATAAGGAAGGCACTGTCCGTGACTTATATTACTGGAAAAAATTGGATCAGTCTGTTGTCTGAGTACAAGTTGAATCCCTATGATGAACCGCAGTTTGGTTTAACAAAAACGCCACAATTAGTCCTTCTCGCGTTTAAAAGAAATGAAGAAAAAAATGGATCACGGTCACGGATCCTAGGCAAGTTAGAAAGCTGATGTAGACTAAGGCATAGCCTAGTGGTGGGAAGGGGCTAATGCCTTCCCACCCACCCAGGTTCAAGGCTTGGTACTTGAAATTTGGATTTGTTGCATCAATTATACTGTAGGGGGTTCCTTTACAGTCTTTCTATCAAAAAAAGTTTGAAAGCTGATCATAGCAGACCAGACACGATCGCCGTTGTCTCGCATAGATCATGCACCAACAGTTGCTCTAGCACTGACAGCGGCAGCAGCTCAGTCTGGTCCAGCCGAGGATTGGGCACCGACCGCGTCAGCGGATCAGTCTGATCTACCGGAGGATCGGGCATCGACACCGGCACCTGCTCTGACACCGGCACCAGCTCTACAAGGAGCACCATCTCCGGCAGCAGCAGCGGCTTCGGCACTTGCACCAACACTTGCACTTGCATCTGCTCCGGCCCGTGCAGTTGCACCAGCAACAGACTGGGCTACAGTTCGCACTTCGTATACCAAATTCCTTACAAAAACCGACATGTCCACCTTCTTGGTAAGCATTGGCCGCCCAAGTGCTTCGTTCTTTTTTCTTTCCATGTTGTTTCACATGATTCACTGTGTTGATCTAACTGTTTGTGTATGTCTTCTTGTTTGCAAATAGAGAATTCCTAGAGCACCGAGGGAGTCGTTCAACAATCCGGGTGACCGCGGCCAAGTTTCTCTTAGCATGTGCAGCCTTGGTGTGAATAAACCTTCTCAATATATCGTAAGTATAAAGGATGGTCGCATGATGATTGATGCTAAAGGATGGTAAAGGTTCAAATCTAAATCATATCTTGCGGTAGGGGATGATGTCAAAATCGAACTTTCTCGGCAAGGAGAGCTGGTCCAAACCAACTTTGAAATTCTTCAGTAGCAGCACGCAACTGCCTAACTGATCTATCCTCCAAGAGATTTTGATGTAATAATCTGGCATGGTGAAACAAGTGTCCTGTGTGTATAAGTAGTATGATAGTATTATTTATCACATGGTATATCGTTGATAGAATTGCAACTCTGATTGCTGGTTAGGAACTGTCGTTCGATTTCATTCCAACAGCTGCCGTGCTTTATTCAATTTTGTGTATTCGCCTTGTGACAGCATCTAAAACCAGCGCCGTACCAATCGCTTGCAATATGAAAAGCGCTGAGGTAGAACACATGGGCCCCCGAACATGCAGGGTCGGCATGCGGCCCAAAGTCCAGAACCTGGTTTCGAGAAGCACCAGCTTAGTGCAGAAGTGGCGTCCTCCTCCTGCTGTGGGTTGGGCGAAGATGAATGTTGATGCTGCGTCATCTCGCAATGGTGAAAGGGGAGCCCTGGCAGTTGTGAGCCGGGATCATACAGGCTTCTTCTTTGGAGCATCGGCACTGGTGTGCAAAAGTGTTACTGATCCAGAGATCCTAGAGGCAATGGCATATTGCGAGGGGCTATCTCTGGCTCTTGACTTAAACCTGCAACAAGTTCATATTAGCACCGATTGTTCAGCAACAGTCAAGCATATCGGAGAGGCATACTTGGGGCCCAGCAAAGTTATTATGGACGAGATCAAGATGAAGAAGAATATGTTCCAAACCATGGAGATCATACATGAAAAACGCGAGTGTAATGTTGAAGCGCATGTGCTCGCAAAAGCTGCTACTTCTTTGCCCTGTGGACGCCATCTTTGGCTCACAGGAACCCCCGAAATTATTTGTATACCTATGACTGTTAATCTTCAATAAAGCAGCTTTTATCCCTCAAAAAAAATCTGAGTATTATATTCTTAGCTGAACCCCCATAAGTCTCATGCAGAGGGAGTATATTTCTCGGCAAGGTGAGCGTGTGATATAAAAGATTTGTATATTTCTTTACAAAGGGAGTATCTCTCTGTCAAAAAATATATTTATGTGTAACTAGTTACTCCTGTCTTTCTACTTCCTTTCGCTGATATGTGGGGCAACCGGCAACGGGGTCCACGTGCCATATGCACAAATTAGAGTGCACAACTTCACGGTAGACACACCCCAGTCGTAGTGCCGCAGTAATGCCCAATGAGCCGTCAAATCACAACCCCCCCCCCTTCCAGCTTTAGCAGTAAACTGGACGGACGAAGCGGCAATATTTCACTGGGCCTGAATCCCCTTCTCCCTTGTCTGCTTGTTTAGAGAAAACCCCCTCTCGGTGATTGCATAGGGTTTTCTCATGGAGAACCAAGTACGAATTCTTCATCCATCCCTGATAAACCCAAGTCCCTTGGTCGCAGGTAATCCTAGGATGGTAGCCGCCGCCGTTGATGCATTTTTCTTCCTACTGAATCTAGTGTGTTTCATTTGAAGTGCCCAAAGTGCGAGTACCCTATAGGTTTCTGCGCCCTCGGCGAGACACCACACTTGTTCCTTCTCATCCTAACACAACATTTTGAAACGCGCATGGTGTGTTCCTAGAATCCTCTTTTCTATCCGGGAGGGTGGGGGTTTTTTGAACATGCGGTGTTCTCATATTATTTTTCCCGTAGTGTATTATTTGCTCTGCCAGAACACATGTACTCAAGATGCTCGGCCTTGCCATAACTGAATACACTAGTTTAATGGTCATAGTGAAGACAAGCCATGGATATAAGTTCCTAGTTGGGCTCATGAACCAAGAAGATCGCTGCTTTTTTATGGCCGAACTTGGATAAACTTTCTCAAGTGTTATAGACTGAAAGTTGGCGCACGAATGTTGATGGAAATAGCAGAACCTGGTCTCATCTTCACTGCGATCTTCCACCCCGACGTCATTCCAATTGTTCATCCATGTTAGTTTTGTATCTGGTTCTTGCTTTTTGCCTCGATTACTTCTTAATCCACCTATTCTGTCTAACTAATCACAATTTAACTTTAGAAGTAGCAACGAATCTCTCACGAAGATGCTACTTCTAACTAATATTTTCTTATAATTGGTGGCATGTGTAGGTTTTTTCAAAGTTAAGCAGTCTGCTGGTTTGTTACTCTGTAATAACTCGGCTGTTACTAATGGCACTGAAGTTGACTGGATCGACATCCACAAGTTCCTACACTTTATTGATCGTCTTGAGGTCCTTGTGGGGCGTTTCAATGGTGGAAGGCCACGTGGGATATGTGTGCCACTGCCGCACTCGTTGAAAAGGTCCAACTATGTCGAGAAACTTATGGTACAAGCTTTTTTCTATTATATATGTTGTTCATAAACTATTGCTTATACATAGTTTTACAGTTGTGATCTTGTTGAAACAGGAACTGGTGAGTTCTATTGTTCCTATACAGATGTCTGACCATGGTCGGGTCAGACTTGCGCTTGGTCACAACATGATGTTTATGTCGACCTACTCAATTCCCCTTGGAGGTGAAAAGATACTTATTCATGGGTGGTCTCAAATAATGAAGGCCCGTCCATCTTGGAGAATAGGACAGAAGATTATGTTCATGCTTTTCCATGGCTCTAAAACGAATATCCTGTTTATTGACCACGTTGCGAGATGAAGCCGCTTTCAGAAGGTTGTGGATGCGTGGGGTGGCGCCTCGGCCTTGTCCTGGGGCTTGGCGGCCTCACCCTTGGTTAATTGTAGGCAAAGTAGCACTGTTCGAGGCGTGCTTTGTACGGTTCAGCCTGTATAAGTACTCATACTGCTTTCAACTTTGGTTTTTAAGTGCCCCTGCTGGTTTCAGTTAAGGTTGTTAAGTACTCCTGCTGCTTTTACAGTCTGTCGTGTTTCTTCAGTCCTGTCTTCCTCCAGCCGCCAAAACCAAACCAGCGCCGGCGGGCCGCCTGCTTCCGCCACCCACGGCTGGCTGCGCCTCAGCGCACACATCACCGCCCCACCGTCTCCTAAATCATTAACGCCGACGTCCTCCACGCGCTTTGGTGCGCTCGCCGCGGCGCCGCCCTCTCGCGTTGTCAACATGGTCAACAAACAACAGGAATCGGCAGAAGTGCGTGGAGAGGATGACAGTAGGGGCCAGCACGTCAGTGGATGGAAAAATAAAATGCTTCCTCCTAGTGTTTTCCTGACATCTGGGACCCAGGACATTGTGAGCGTATATAGTCAATAGACAAGAGAACAGCACAAGATCGGCTGACACCTGGGACGTAGCTACTCGAGTAGTATTTTTTTGTTTGGTATTATTGAGATGGAGCAGGGTTTGAACTGGGTTGTGGCCCGTCTATCCCAGGCTTATATTTTATGTTCACCATGTGACCAGCCCAGCTATTTTTTCTTTGTGAAAATGAGACCAGTTTATTTTTCTGAAGAATACCCAATCTAGGCCTACTTATTTTTCTACGCCCTGATGGGCTGCAACTCCTTCAAGACGCCTGCAAATCTTGAAAGTAATATGAAATGGGTTGTAAATATAAAAAAAGATGACAAATTGGCAATTACTTTATAATTTCTGAATTTTATTACATTTTCAGATTCCTATTTCACTGGGCAGTAACCTAATTTAAATATATCTTCAAAGTACTTTAAATCTGGCTGGACATTTCGGTATTAAAAATAGTTTGGCACCCACAAAAATATCCGAAATTGGCCCTGGCCAACCAAAAAAACGAATGCAATAAATTGCATAAGAAGTTTCCATGAGCTATATATAAATTATTAAAAAAAGAGGGAGTGGTCTGACTTGTGGGCCTGTTTAGTTGACGCGTATGCAAGATTTTTTTAGTTATTATATACATCAACAAACGATTCTAGCAGACGTAACCGTTGGATGTCAATCCAACGGCCGTCGTGTTTCTTCAATCTCTGATCTTCTTGCTCCAGCCGCCAAAGCAGCGTCGGCGGGACCGCCTACTCCCGCCTCTCGTGGCCGGCTGTGCTGCCGCGCAGGCCTCAGCGCCCCCTACTACTCCCACCGCTGGCCAGGGCATCCCTCTACTCACCCACCCCCCCTGTTATTCTGCGGCGACGGCAGCCTCGCACCGCAGCCGAACTGGTGAACGCTCGTACTCCTCTCCGCGTGGGCATCCACTGCCGCCTCTTCCCCGGCTCCGTGTCGTCCCCTTCCTATGTGTCGCCGTCGTCCACCGCCGTGGTGCTCTTGGCACGGCGTGGTCAATGTGGTCAACGACCGACTTCCATCGGAAGAGTACTGTACGTGGAGAGGCTGACAGCTGGGTCCACGGCAGCCGCAAGGAAGTGCCTCCTTATTACGCGGAAAATAATTATTCCTCCACCTGACAGCAGGGACCCACCGGACGGGCCACCAGTATTTTGCGAAAAAATCATTTCCCCCTAACTGCTGGGACCCACCGGATGGGCCACCATATTTCGTGAAAAAAACATTCCTCTCGCTGTCAGCTCGGACCCACCGGAAGTGCCTCCTTATTACGCACAAAAAATGAATACTCCCCCAGCTAGCTGGGACCCACCTTGGTGGGAGGCTGACTTGTGGGCCTACTAAGTTGACAGGGATGAAGGGCTTTGTCAACTTAGTCAATATGAACGATTCTAGCTCCAGTGACCGTACAATGTCCATCCAACGGCCGTAGTGCTACTTCAACCTTTGGTCTTCTTGCTCTAGCCGCCCAAAGCAGTGCCGGTCGTGCCGCATGCTCCTGCCTCCCGTGGCCGGCTGTGCTGCCGCGGAGGCCTCACCACCCCCTACTATTCCCACCGCTGGCCAGCCCCTGCGGCGACGGCAGCCTCACAACGCAGCCGAACGAGTGAACCCTCGTACTCCTCTCCACGCGGGCTTCCACTGCCGCGTCTTCCCCGGCTCCGCGCCGTCCCCTTCCTAGGCCTCATCGACCGACTTCCATCGGAAGAGTACTGTGCGTGGAGACGCTGACAGCTGGGTCCACGGCCGCAGCAAAGAAGTGCCTCCTTATTACGCGCAAAATAATTATTCCTCCACCTAACAGAGGGGACCCACGGG
The DNA here is from genome assembly GCA_034509565.1 of Triticum monococcum. Lineage (NCBI taxonomy): Eukaryota > Viridiplantae > Streptophyta > Magnoliopsida > Poales > Poaceae > Triticum > Triticum monococcum. The sequence goes on along the minus strand of CM067843.1, from coordinate 753,718,311 downwards.
ACGGGCCACCGTATTTCGCGAAAAAAACGTTTGCCCGAACTGCTGGGACCCACCAGCTACATCTTCGCACGCAAGGAAGTGCCTAACAGTCGGGACCCACCTGGTCGAAGCGTACGTAGCGTTGTCATTCTGGTCGCGAACGTGTACATACATATATACTGGTCGATGTAGAGGCGCGCACGTGTCGTAGTAGAGGCGCACACGTAGCATGTACACGTATGTACAGCGGCCAGGGTACAAGAAAGAAAATACGGCCACATATGTGTACATACGGGCGGGGTCTCGAACACCTACTCGCGCATACGTACGGCCAGGGCTCATGTACATGGCTGGGTCGAAACGGAGAAACAGCGTCGTCGTCATGTTCATGGGGAGGCAACGGAATGCATCGTGTTCATGGGGAGGCAACGGAATGCGTCGTGTTCATTGGGAGGCAACGGAACGCGTGGGAGTCAACCGGCTGGGTCAGAACGGAATGTGTGGTCATGTTCATCGGGAGAGCTTGGACGGAACAGGCGATGGAAACAAGGCATGGCGTACCGCACAACAGAGGAAACGGCCTTGTGTTCGACCGGCCACGTTCGAAACGAGATCCTGTTGATCGGGAGGGGTCAGGCGTACTAGAAAACGGAGGAAACGGACCTCCTACGGTCGAAACGGGGGTCTTGTTGATCGGGAGGGGTGTGGCATACCGCAAAACGGAGGAAACGGACTTCTGTTGGAGTGCTACGGTCGAAACGGGGGTCCTGTTAATCGGGAGGGGTATGGCGTACCGCAAAACAGGACTCCTCGGGATACTGTTCATCTCCACCGTCGACCCCCTCGAGCCTCCACAAGCTACTATTCATCCACCGTCGACCTCCTCCAGCCTCCACCTGTGACTGTTCATCCACGGGCTCCTGTTCATCCAGCCTCCACCGCGCGCTACTCCACCCGCTACTCTTCAACCAGCCCTCTCCACAGGCTCCTATTCAACCACCCCTCCACAGGCTACTATTCATCCTGCCCTCCACTATCTACTGTTCATCCTGCCCTCCATGGGGTGGTCCTGTTCATCCAGCCCTCCATGGGGTCCTGTTCATCCAGCCCCAACCGGCTCGATCGATCGGGGTCCTGTTCATCCAAAGGCAACACCACGGGGTCCTGTTCATCCACCCCCACTGGGAACTGTTCATCCACCCCCCCCCCGCAACACTCACTGTTCATCCAGAGGCAGCATCAATCGGCTTCAGTTAGCAGCAGTAGCGAAGGAATCGCTCGATCGGGTTCAGTTAATAGCCATCTATCGATCGCTCGGGTTCAGTAACGTGTAGCCTGTAGTGCAATCGCTCGGGTTCAGTTAGAGCCCAACGCCTCGCTCGGGTTCAGTTAGAGCTAATGCCTCGCACACACGCGCGTACGTGTACGAGAGAAGCGCGCATTGCTCGGCCCCCGACCTCCCACCGTAACCGGGAACTCCCCGAAATTTTCCTCGCCCTCGCTTCTACCACGGTTTTTTCCGTCATGGACGGCCCAAAGAATGTCATGCAGCTGCGTCTCCAGCCCGCCCAAGACGAAAAGCCCATTTTCTATCATGATTTTTTGTCATAGAAGTAGGAGCCCACCACATCTATGATGATACCGGGTTTTGTCACAATTATCGTCATAGAAGTGTCATATGTATGACAGAAATTCTTTTCGTTCGGCCCAAAATGTCATGGATGTGTCTTTTTTTGTAGTGCTAGATGGTTGGCTACTCCGAGAGAAACTGACACTTGTCATTTGAGAGCAAACCATCCTCCGAGGACTTTGAGTGAAAATCATCAAGGGAGGAAAACCCAAACCCAAACACCTACAAACCCAAAGTGATTGAGTATCACTGAAGAGATTGATCCTGCGTGGATCCGATGCTTGTTACCTTTGAAGATTGTGCATCTTCCAGACGGTTAGGCGTCATGGTCTAGAGCATCCAAGAGGGAATTGTGGATCATCGAGTGATCGAGTCTGTGAAGGTTTGGAAGTCACGTGAAGACATACCACGAGTGATTGGGTGAGGTCTGTGTGACCTTAGCTCAAGGGGAATACGGTGAGGACTAAGTGTCCTGAGCTGCGTGTTCAGGACTGGGTATCCGGGACTGTGTGTCCTCAGGTTTAAATACCTAGCCGCCCTAACCATACGTACAACTGTCACAGCAGTTGGAACTGGTGTACCAAAGCATTGTCTTCACCGAGCTAACTGGTTTCATTTCCTCAACCCTTCCATTTCCTCATTTCCGTGTTGTGTGCTTGTTCATATCTGTTTAAAGACTTTGACTGAAGACTTTCTCTAATTCCTCAGCTTAATTTCTTCAGTCTGTTGGTCTTCATTTTGTTTGTCCTGTGTTTACGCTTTCTGTACTCTGTGTTTGTTTTCATTTCATCATGAAGACCAGGCTCATGTTTTTTTATGTTTACTTCTGAGTACTTATTCCGCTGCAAGTAGTTCTTCATTCAGGAATTTCCTCACCTGCAAATTCCTTAGTGAAGAATTCATAAAAATCACCTATTCACCCCCCCTCTAGTCGATATAACGCACTTTCAATTGGTATCAGAGCAAGGTACTCCGTTGTTCTGTGTGATTTTGGTTTAACCACCTGGAGTTTTAGTTATGTCGACCGCAGGTATGATCAAGGTTTCTGCTGGGTGTCCTACCTTCGATGAGACGGACTACCCCTACTGGAAGAATAAGATGCGCATGTATCTTGAGGCAATTGATGACGATCTCTGGTACGTTGTGGAGAATGGTGTTCCCTCTGTCACTCCCACCATCAACGCTGCTGATGTGAAGAGATTCAAGCAATTCGACTCTCAAGCGAAGAATATCATATGTGGCCATCTGAACAAATGGCAGTATGGCAGAGTGGGTGCTTTGGAGACAGCAAAGCTTATCTGGGACAGGTTGTTCAAGGTCAATGAGAGAGTCTCAACACAGCGTGACTCTCGAGTTGACGTTCTTCGCAATCTCTTCAACCGCTTCAAAAGACTCGACAATGAAAATGTTTAGCAAACCTTCAATCGCCTCACTGACATCTCAAATGAGCTTCAAGCACTTGGTGCCACTGATATCACTGACCATGAGGTGGTGAAGAAATTGCTGAGATCGCTTGATTCCTCATTTGATACATTGGCATTGATGATACAAGAACGCGGACACTACAAGTCACTTGATCCCGCTGATATCCTCGAGAGACTAAACACTCATGAGTTCCATCTTGTTGAGAAGAGAGATCTCTATGGACCAAGTTATGGTAGATCACGGGCTCTGAAGGCCAAGACAATGTCTAAATCTAACGGTGAAGATTCTGGAAGTAGCCTTGGTGACCCTGAAGAACTGAGCCAGGAGCTAGAAATGCTCGTGAGGAAGTTCCAGAAGTTCTCAAGATGTGGTCGCTTTGGTAAATCCTCAAGAAGTGGTGACTTGAGATCAGATTCCTAATCCCATGATTACGAGAGACTCTGTCACAAATGCAAGAAACCCGGACACTACATTCAAGATTGTCCTTAGTGGGAAAAGGAATCAAAGAAGAAGAAGTACAAGGATTACAGTTCTGATGATTCAAAGAAGAAAAAGAAATCTTCAAAGTCCTCGTCATCAAAGTCTTCAAGGTCCTCATCTCACAAGAAGAGCAGCTCCAAGAAGGCTCAGGCATTCATTGCCAAGGAAATGGACTCTGAGACTGAATCTGAAGAAAATGAGGAATAGGAAGAATCTGAGGAGTTAGACTCTGGTGTGGTGAGCCTAGCCCTCGCTACTGCGTTCGTCAGCAAGTCCATCTTCAACTCTGAAGAAAAGGACCTCCCCAACACTACTGATGACGGCGATGAGGATTACGCTCCCACCTATTGCTTCATGGTAAAAGCCTCAAAGGTACTCAAATATCCCTCCTCTGAATCTAGTGAGGATGAATCTGATGAAAACCTCAAACCCAACTATTCTAAACTTGCAAAGATGGCTGTGAAATTGCAGAAGGCTCTTGAAAAGGTTCAAAACATGCTAGATAAAAGCGATAATACGCTGGGCGAGGAAATGGATCGCACTAAAATTTTGACTGAAAATCTTCAGAGACTTCAGTCCAAGTTTGACAATCTTCAAGGTCATCATAATACTCTCCTATCTGATCATGAGAAGCTTTCTTATGAATTTCTTCAAAGAAAGCAAGATCTTGAGCAGTTAAGAGTGAGTTATGAAGATCTTCAGAAGAAGCGTGATTCATTACTTGCTCAACAGATCAGCGCTACTCATTATAAATTTGTTCCCCCATGTTTGAAGTGCATTGAACGTGAAACTGCTAATTCTTCACCTGAATTCTCAAATGCTTCCAATGTTGCAAATTCTTCAACTGTCTCTGCTATCACTAATTCCTCATCTGAGGACATTGCTAGTATCACTGATGATGCATGGCTGAAGGAATTGTATATGACAGGCATGTACAAAAGCCTCAAAGGGCATCAGGCTCTTTGTGATGTGCTTAAAAAGTAGATCCTTAATAGGAACCCTAGGAAAGAGGGTATTGCCATTGAGAGGAAACTTAATGCTGATCGAACCTACTGGAAACCTGAGCAGTATCCCAAAACCTCATGGGTTGCTGCAAAGGGACCTTCAGTGGATCAATCTACTTTATCTAGCTTTACATGTGAATCTTCATATTCTTCTGATGAGTCATTTGACTCCAATTATAAATTGTTCAAAAATCAGAATGGTGAAGTATTTTCTAGATATGTTGGCACTAACTGCATGAACGGTTCTCCTATGAAGAAAATCTGGGTTCCCAAAAGGTGCCTTGAAAATCTTCAAGTGAATGTCATCATGACACCACCTGTGAAGAATAGGAACCCTAGATCAAATTCTTCATATGGACCAAATTCTTCATATGGACCAAATTCTTCATATGGATCCAAGTCCTCATATGGACCAAACTCCTCACATGGATCAAATTCCTCAAAAGGATCAAATTCCTCATATGAGCATCATCGTGCTAACCCGTCTGTTTCGTAGGGAAGAACTAAGGATTATGGATATGTGCATTATTCTTCAAATCATTATGTTCATATATAAGTCCTCGAAGAATTTCTCTGCTTACTCTTATGCTTACCCTAACCCTCTTATGTGAAATGCAGTGGATTGGCAGATATGCCACCCTTCTCTTATGGAGCTCGCAGAATGATGAACTCTTTGCCACCCCTTCAGATGTGGGTGGTGAAGAAAAAGAACTAACCTCTTATGCAGGGTCAGGTCTCCAGACGAACTTAATCATCTGAAGAATTTGCTGGAGACCTGAATTTGCTTGAAAGGACGCAAGCTAATCATGAAGAAAATGAATTTTCATTTCTCACGTCCTCATATTGCTTTATCTGTTCTACTGCTTGATGAAATTGATCTGATGAAATTGATACCATATTCTTCACTACTGAAGTATATGAGTTCGTAAGTTGCACTAATTCATCTTCAGGATGATCAACCCAAAGCCACTAAGTGGGTCCTCGATAGTGGATGTACAAATCACATGACTGGTGACAGGAGCTTACTGATGGACTCTGCTTTATCTCCATCACATCTGAAGCATATCACCTACACTGACAAAGGTAAAATCAAGGTATTGGGTCTAGTTAAGGTTGCAATCTCAAAGTATCGACACATGGACAAAGTCATGCTTGTTGAGTCCTTAGGGTTCAACCTCATGTCTGTCTCAATGCTTTGTGATCTTGATATGGTTGTTATATTTGGCAAGTATCATTGTGTTGTGATCATGGAAGCTGACAATTCCAAAGTCTTCGAAGGCCTTAGAAGAGGAGATTTGTATATTATTGATTTCACTACAGGACCACAACCTGCTACATGTCTACTTGCAAAAATTTCAAAAGGCTAACTATGGCATCGACGACTTGGCCACGCTGGCATGAGGAATCTGCACATGCTCACGAAGAAGAAGCATATCATTGGCATTGCTAATGTCAAATTCCTCAAGGATCACTGTCGGTGTCAAAACCGGTGGATCTCGGGTAGGGGGTCCCGATCTGTCCGTCTAGGCCGGATGGTAACAGGAGACAAGGGACATGAAGTTTTAGCCAGGTTCGGGCCCTCTCGATGGAGGTAAAACCCTACGTCCTGCTTGATTAATATTGATGATATGGGTAGTACAAGAGTAGGTCTACCACGAGATCGAGGAGGCTAAACCCTAGAAGCTAGCCTATGGTATGATTGTTGATGTGTACGTTGTCCTACGGACTAAACCCCCCGGTTTATATAGACACCGGAGAGGGTTAGGGTTACACAAAGTCGGTTACAATGGTAGGAGATCTTCATATCCGTATCGCCAAGCTTTCCTTCCACGCTAAGGAAAGTCCCTTCTGGACACGCGACGGAGTCTTCAATCTTGTATCTTCATAGTCCAGGAGTCCGGCTGAAGGTATAGTCCAGCTATCCGAACACCCCCTAATCCAGGACTCCCTCAGTAGCCCCTGAACCAGGCTTCAATGATGGCGAGTCCGGTGGGTAGATTGTGTTCGGCATTGCAAGGCGGGTTCCTCCGCCAAGTACTTCATAGAAGATTTTGAACACAAAGATAGTGTCCGGCTTTGCAAAATAAGTTTCCACATATTGCCATAGAGAGAATAATATTTACACCAATCTAATCTGCTGACGTATTCCGTAGCGTATCACACCACGGCCAAGTCTTTATCTGAGTCGTTCCATTATCCCACCTCAGCGCGTCACGCGAGGCGGTTTCCTTAGCACGTCTTGTTAAAGCAGAGATCGTGTCCCCTTATCCCGGGATTCTCATCAATATGGGCGTTGGTAACCCAACCGTGCCATTGATTACGGCGCTTGGAGATAAGCGAGTTTTACCAGGCTGGTGGGGACATGTAGTTGAGTCCACCCATATAAGGGGATAAGGATCCACCTTTTCACCTACGCCTTCTTCCTCCTTCGCCTATCCATTCTTGCGCACTCGAGCTCCAGCGCCCAAGTCCGCACTCCCCACCTCAACCTTCTCCAGCCATGTCCGGAGCGGGAGGCAAGTGGATGGTCTCCTCCGTCACGGAGGGACATATCAAAAAGCTGAGGAAGGCTGGATACCTGTCTAACAACATCGCGTACCGGCTCCCCGAAAAGGGGCAGCTCATCCCCACTCCTAGGCCCCATGAGAGGGTGGTGTTCCTCCCCCATTTCCTCCTCGGACTGGGCTTCCCTCTCCACCCATTTGTCAGGGGGCTCATGTTCTACTACAGCCCGGATTTCCACGATCTGGCACCGAACTTTGTCCTCAACATCTCGTCGTTTATCGTCGTGTGCGAGGCCTTCTTCCGCATCCGCCCCCATTTTGGTCTATGGCTCAAGACTTTCAACGTCAAGCCGAAGGTGGTGCGCGGCAACCAGGCGGAGTGCGAAGGCGCCATGGTGGGCAAGATGGCCAACGTCCTCTGGCTCGAGGGCTCCTTTGTGGAGACCCTGAAGGGGTGGCAATCGGGGTGGTTTTACATCACCGAGTCGCGCGATGCCGAATGGGTTGCACCTCTTGAGTTTCGATCCGGGCCCCCTATGCAGCTCACCTCCTAGAAGGAGACGGGCCTGTCGTGGGGTAAGAAGGGAGAGCTGAGCGGACTCCAAACATGCATCCAAACCCTGGTAGACAAGAAGCTCAAACTTGTCAACGTAGTCTAGGTTATGCTCATCCGCTTGATCCTCCCGTGTCAACGACGGGCTTTCAACCTGTGGGAGTTCGACCCGGCGCGGCACCAAACTCTGAGCAGGCTATTCAACACGACATACGAAGATGCCTGGAAGGTGCTTTTCAAGGGCGCCGAGGCTCCCGCATCCGCTACCAAGGATCGCGGATTCCGTGCGCAGCGTCATGCTTTCATGGTAAGCTGTTTTTTTTCGTTTACAGGGTATCAGCTTTTCATAGTTTGAGTCCATGCGGGATCTAAACTCCCTTACCTTTGACAGGATTGGCAGGTGACATCCGAACAGATCAACTATCCGGCTCCTTTGCCCGAAGGCCCAGTGGATGCTCGCTTGGCGAAGCTGCTGGTTCCGGCACCCTATGTGGTGCCGGAGAAGAAGGCCACAAAAAAGGCCGCGGGGACTCGAAAGAGTGCCCGGTGTCGGGAGGCGTCGGATCCATCATCCGATGGTTCCGAGGCGCATTCCTCCCGTGAAGACGAGAAGGAAGAAGAAGAGACCTCTCCCCCTCCAGCAGGGAGAGAAGAAAAGGAAGGTCGCCCTCTCGGGGGAGGCCAGAGGGTCCAAGAAGGGGAAAACCCTTCCTACGGACTGCTCTACCAATGCCGACGTCGGCGGAGAGGAGTGGCAGCCCAGGGCCAAGCCCCTGGCAAAATCGTAAGTATCTGGATACCAGAGTAATTCAAAGTATTCGTTTATTGCACAGCTTTCCTTTATGTCGAATATGTTTATGCAGCCCACCCAAAGACCGGCTCGACGCGTCGTCGAGCGGCTCACTGGACTCGTCGGATGTGAACTCGCTTCCAACGGCTTCCTCTCCCCGCCCTACGGACGACACCGAAGTGTTGTCCCGACATGTTCCAAGCCGGGAGGAGGTGGTCCTGGAGGCGCCGCAAGGCGACCTCCCGGACTCCAGGAGTAAAGGGGATGAAACCCCCGGGGCTCCAAGTCCGGCTCTAGGCCGAACACCGCTCCGGAACCTTCAAAGGTTCCAGAGTCCGGCGGGAGACCTCCTTCCAAGAGGAGAAAGTCCGCCATGCCGGTGGACCCCGTCCAACCGGAGGCGCCGGACAATATGTTGGAGGCGCTCCAAGGAGCCTCCATCAACGTGGAGCACCGCGCTATTATGAGTGCGGTGGTCCAGAAGGTTCAGTCCGCCAAGAGCGGACTGACTGAAGCTTGTACTAGCCTTTTGACAGGCTTTGAGTTAAGTAAAGAATGTGTACATAATAGTACCGCATAGACTGTAGCCCCTGATGCTCTGTTTGGTGTTCGGGAAGAAAAGCCGAATAGAGGATCAAATAGAATTCACAGGAGTCTAACAAAAATAAGTCAATATGCATATGCAGGCTTCCCTGCTTGCGTCCGCCGCACTAACTGCGGAAGTGGACACGCTAAAGCAGAACCTCGAGCGGTCCGAGCAAGAGCTCAAGCGTGCCAAGAAGCAGCTCGAGGACAACGAAGATAAGAAATACCTTGTTTTTACATATATATAAAAAGGTGCAATTGCAAAGAATGACAGGATTATTGTGGCTATTTTAGGGGCCATGTCTGAAGTGGCGACCCTTAAGCAAGCGCTGGTCGAGGCTGAGAAGACGGCGGCCTCGGAGCGCACCGAGCGGGAGAAGTATGAGGCCGAGGTTGGCAAGGTGCAGCAAGAGCTCCAGGCTCTCATGGAAAAACATGAGAGTTTGGAGCTTGACTCAAAGACAAGAGCGTCCGAGCTCGCGGTGGCTATTGAAAATGCCAAGTCTGCCAAGGCCGAATCCCAGAAGACCCTCCAGGAGTTGGATGAGGTGAAGAAGATCGCGGCGGGTAAGGCATTCTTTATGCAAAGCAAACACATAAACGTGAGTTACTTGTTACTTACCCGAATCTGGAGCTCTCCAGGTGCGTTCGTAGATCTTCCCTGGAGTGTGTCTGATGCCACCGCATTCTATCGAGCCGAGGAGGGCACCTCGACAGAGAAGGTGTTCTGGTCTCAGTACGCTGAGGCCGGACACCCCGTGCCCCTAAGTGACCAGCTGAAGAAACTGGTCGAGCTCCACAAGGCGGCCGAACAGGCCATTAAGGGCCTCATTGTTCGGCTGTGGCCTGGGGGGGCTCTGCCTGGGAGCTATTACGGGCTGGTGCGGCGGCTGGTGGAGGCCTGTCCAAGGCTCGAAGTCATCAAGCGCTCCGTCTACATTGAGGGTGCCCGTAGGGCCCTTGCCCGTGCTAAGGTGCACTGGGGCAAGCTGGATGCTGAGAAGCTTGTGAAGGACGGGCCACCACCGGGGAAAGAGCATCGCAAGCCCGAGAATTACTATAAGGATGTTCTGAAGGGTGCCTGCCTTGTGGCGAATGAATGTTCTAGTGATGTAATTTTTGAGTGAAACTTTCTCGTTTTGTCATGTGCGTTGAAAACTTGTTTATATGCGCTAAGCAATGCTGTTGGAATTTAAAATATTACCTTCTGTGCGGCTGTTTATCAATTCTGAGAGATGGCGAGTCGTCGGCTTCTGCCCTCGTGCCGCTAGTGCTGGGGTGTTCGGGGATAAACCTGAGCACTCCTTTTCCCATGTTTGGGTCCTTCGAGGGAGGCGCTCAACCCAATGAACAAGGCAGTCGGACTATAATGCGTGAACACTCTCACTTAGCCATAGAATTCTATAATTTTCAATTTCGACGAAGCCCCTGGTATTCTGAAGACCGAGTTCGGGGCGCTATCCACGCCTTGGCCGGACAGAGTGGGCTCCTCGCCCTAAGCGGCATAAGTCTTTAGGGACTCGAAAAAACCTCTCGAACAGCGAACAGCTCTCGCTTCATCATGACAGTCAGTTTTAGCTTTCTCCACTAAGGTGCTCGACCCAGCTCAACTAGGGCACAATCGTAGTGGTTCTCCTAGTGCTACCTTAGCAGATATAGCGGAACGTAAGGCACCAAAACATAGGAGCCGGGCAAACCCAACTATTGACCCAACACATGATTCGGAGCCGATGCATATAATGCTATAAGTTTGGGGTGCCGCACTTGTTAAAGTGTACGGACTTCTCACACCATTTGAGGGGTACTAAAGCCCCTAGCGTATTTTGGCCGTACCAACGTGTACGGATGCAACATGTCGTTAAGGAACATATATAAAGAAAAAAGGTAATGCAAAAATAGACGAAAGCTATGCATTGTTTATTAAAAAGGGGTGCGATCAAGGCAGAACGATACAAGTAATGCGATAAGTGGAAGGTTAGACTAGTTAAAATGTCCGTTCCAGGGGCAAGCTGCGGAATAGTATGCGGAACGGGTATACTGCTCGTGATAGAGACCACCTGGGAGTTCCGTAATGCGGCGTGGCTTGTCTGCTTCCCTGGTTCTTGCATCGTTTGTGCGGCAATTGAACTGCCGAACAGCCCTTCCGAAGGGTGGATTCCTGAAAGTAAGAGAAAATTAAAAAATCGGTAGCCCCTGGTACAGTTTAAGCCGTGTTTTGGGCGTGCCGTGATGGTGCCCCTCCCCCTGTGCCCATGGTATCTCTAGATCGTAGTTATGTACCGAAGTACTGGCGTCGCCTTTTTGCGAGGGTTGGGGTTGGGGCCGCATTGCTACGCCTGCTCGGATCATGCCAGGCGGTCTTGTTGTAGGTTACTCCGGGCGCGCTTGACGGTGTCCGGTCGTTTAGTGGCCGGACTGGAAAACTGCCTGGAGAGGCTGCTTTGTATTCCGCTGCAAGGGCTGTCGTGTGCTCCTCCGTTTGGAGGGAGCGTTCGGTGTTTCCATTGACCGTAAATACTCCTCGAGGGCCTGGCATCTAGAGCTTAAGGTATGCGTAATGTGGTACCGCATTGAACAGCGAATGCGGTTCGCCCGAGCAGTGCGTGATAACCACTGCGAAACGGGACTATGTCGAAGATTAACTCCTCGCTTCGGAAATTATCCGGAGATCCGAAGACCACTTCAAGTGTGACTGAGCCTGTACAGTTGGCCTCTACACCTGGTATTACGCCTTTAAAGGTCATTTTGGTGGGCTTAATCCTCGAGGGATCTATGCCCATTTTCCGCACTGTATCCTGGTAAAGCAGGTTCAGGCTGCTGCCGCCGTCCATAAGGAATCTAGTGAGGTGAAATCAGTCAATAATTGGGTCTAGAACCAATGCGGCGAATCTGCCATGACGGATGCTAGTGGGATGGTCCCTTCGATCAAAGGTGATCGGGCAAGAGGACCATGGGTTGAACTTTGGGGCGACTGGCTCTACCGCGTATACGTCCCTTAACACACGCTTCTGCTCCCTTTTGAGGACGTGGGTTGCGTATATCATGTTCACCGTCGGCACTTGTGGGGGAAAACCCTTCTGTCCACAGTTGTTCGGCGGCCGGGGCTCCTCATCGTCATCGCTATGCAGCCCCTTGTCTTCATTTTCGGCTTTTAACTTGTCTGCCTGCTTGAACACCCAACAATCCCTGTTGGTGTGATTGGCCGGCTTTTCAGGGGTGCCATGTATCTGGCACAAGCGGTCGAGTATTCAATCCAAACTGGACGGGCCCCTAGGATTCCTTTTGAATGGCTTTTTCCGCTGACCGGATTTAGAGCCTCTGAATCCGGCATTAACAGCCGTATCCTCAGCATTGTCGCCGTTAATGCGGCGCTTCTGCTTGTTGGCGACGCGACCTACCACTACTGTCCCTGTTGTCCGAATTACCAGGGTTCTTGGTCATATTGTTGCTACGAGCAGGCCAGTTGTCTTCTCCCGCGCAAAAGCGGGTCATGAGTGTCATGAGTGCTGCCATAGATTTCGGCTTTTCCTGTCCAAGGTGCCGGGCCAGCCACTCGTCACGGATATTGTGTTTGAAGGCTGCTAGGGCCTCAGCGTCCGGACAGTCGACTATTTGATTTTTCTTTGTTAGGAACCGTGTCCAGAATTGCCTGGCCGATTCCTCTGGCTGTTGAATTATGTGACTTAGGTCATCAGCGTCTGGGGGTCGCACATAAGTGCCCTGGAAATTGTCGAGGAATGCGGCTTCCGGGTCCACCCAACAACCGATTGATCCTGTTGGCAAGTTGTTAAGCCAATGCCGAGCTGGTCCTTTAAGCTTGAGTGGGAGGTATTTGATGGCGTGGAAATCATCGCCACGGGCCATGTGGATATGAAGGAGATAATCCTCGATCCATACCGCAGGATCTGTTGTGCCATCATATGATTCGATGTTTACGGGTTTGAAATCCTTGGGGATTTGATGATCCATTATTTCGTCTGTAATGCAGTGTGGGTGTGCGGCGCCTCTGTACTGGGCTATATCATGACGTAGCTCCAATGAGCCTTGTCTACTCTGTTCGGCCCCGCCGAATTTGTGGCCGGCGTGACGGTTACCATCTCGAGCCATGGGGCGCCCATGCGATCCGTAGATCGATCTTGTTTGCCTTGCCTTGTGCTCCAATATGTCTCGTAAGTCTGGCGCATATTCCTGTGCCTTGGTACGAGGTGCGGCTTGAGTGGAGGGCCGAGAGGCCTCTCTGTCGCGACCACGAGGTGGCCGGTCGGCCGCATCAAGTGCTTCCTCCTCTAATCAGGGTAGCAACCTGCGCTTTGGGTAGCTCTTGGAGGGGCGTTCGAGTTTATGCTCTTTGGCCGCAAGGACTTCAGTCCATCTGTCGACTAGTAAATCTTGATCAGCTCTAAGCTGTTGCTGTTTTTTCTTGAGGCTTCTTGCCGTGGCCATAAGCCTGCGTTGAAAATGCTTTTGCTCGACGGGATCCTCTGGCCCGACGAATTCGTCGTCGTCGAGGCTTGCCTCGTCTTTGGAGGGAGGCATATAATTATCGTCCTCGACCTCTCTGTCTGCCGCTCTCTCATGAGGGCTGGTTTCTCCATCCTCCTGTGCTAAATCTTGCTGCAGGGGGTTTTCTTTGGCGCTTTCCGGAGTATTATTATCTCCCATGCTGGAATCACCTTGTTTGTTTTGGTGGGATTTTGAGCGGCGCCGCTGACGCCGGCGCTTAGGCTGTTTCTTGGAGGGGTCATCCTCCGCTGTTCCATCGCCATCTCCCTCTTTTGGGGTGTCCACCATGTATATGTCATATGACGAGGTGGCTTTCCACGGCCTAGTAGGCGCTGGTTCTTCATCATCTCCTTCATCAGCGTCCATACCATCGATATCTTCGGAGTGGAAGTCGAGCATGTCGGTTAAGTCGTCGACAGTGGCTACAAAGTGGGTGGTGGGTGGGATTTGAATTTCTTCATCGTCCATACCCCAACCTTGCTGACTGTTGTCCGGCCAGGGCTCTCCTGATAAAGAGAGAGACTTCAGTGACTTCAGGATATCGCCGAAAGGCGAGTTCTGAAAAATGTCTGCGGCAGTGAACTCCATGATCGGCGCCCAATCGGATTCGATCGGCAGGGGCGCAGAGGGTTCAGAGTCCGGAGAGGAGTCCGGCTCCTTGGAGTCACGAGTCTCGCAGAGTACGGGGCTGGTGCTTGGCTCAATCGCCGTTGGGCTCGCAGCCCCCGAGGTGGCGTCCAACCGCCCATCCTCGATCGGCGCAGTTGGCTCCAAATTAAGGGTCAGAGCCGATGCGGGTGCGGCCTCCAGGGCACTGCTCGGTGGCAGAGCTAGATCATGCCCGTCGTGACAGTGCGGCGCGCTCGGCAGTGGCTCGAATCCGTCGAAGATCAAGTCCCCGCAGATGTCAGCCGTGTAGTTTGAACTTCCAAATCTGACCTGACGGCCAGGGGTGTAGCTTTTGATCTTCTCCAGACGGCCAAGCAAATTGGCCCATAGTGCGAAGCCGCCGAGGACGAAGATCTGTCCGGGGAGGAAGGTCTAACCCTGGACTGCATCACTATTGATGATCGTAGGAGCCATCGAGCCTGACGGCGACGACAAAAAGGAACTCTCAATGAAAGCACCAATGTCGATGTCAAAACCGGCGGATCTCGGGTAGGGGGTCCTGATTTGTGCGTCTAGGCCGGATGGTAACAGGAGACAAGGGACACGAAGTTTTACCCAGGTTCGGGCCCTCTCGATGGAGGTAAAACCCTACGTCTTGCTTGATTAATATTGATGATATGGGTAGTACAAGAGTAGATCTACCACGAGATCGAGGAGGCTAAACCCTAGAAGCTAGCCTATGGTATGATTGTTGATGTGTACGTTGTCCTACGGACTATAACCCCCTGGTTTATATAGACACCGGAGAGGGTTAGGGTTACACAAAATCGGTTACAATGGTAGGAGATCTTCATATCCGTATCGCCAAGCTTGCCTTCCACGCCAAGGAAAGTCCCTTCCAGACATGGGACGGAGTCTTCAATCTTGTATCTTCATAGTCTAGGAGTCCGGCTAAAGTTATAGTCTGGCTATCTGAAGACCCCTAATCCAGGACTCCCTCAATCACTTATGCGGAGCCTGTGAAGCTGGAAAGATGACCAAGACCAAGCATCCAGCGAAGACTATCATGACTACTACTCGACCATTTGAATTGCTTCACACGGATCTCTTTGGCCCTACTCACAATGCCACATTTACTAATGCTGCATCTTTATATGGCTTTGTCATTGTTGATGATTATTCTCGATATACATGGGTGCATATCATCACTTACAAAACTGAAGTGCAAGAAGTCTTCAAACGATTTTCCTCGAGGGCTTCAACCAACTTTGGTGGGAAAATCAAGCACACAAGAAGTGATAATGGAACTGAGTTCAAGAACACCGGTCTTGATGACTATCTTGATGAACTTGGTATTACTCATGATTTATCTGCTCCTTATACTCCTCAGCAAAATGGCGTCGTGGAGTGATACGTCTTCATCGTATCTACTTTTCCAAACAATTTTGCGTTTGTTTTGGACTCTAACTTGCATGATTTGAATGGAACTAACCCGGACTGACGTTGTTTTCAGTAGAATTACCATGGTGTTATTTATGTGCAGGAACAAAAGTTCTCGGAATGACCTGAAACTTCATGGAACAACTTTTTGGAAATAATAAAAAATCCTTGCAAAAGATGAAGGCCAGGGGGGCCCACGACCTTTCCACGAGGGTGGGGGCGCGCCTGCCCCCCTGGGGCGCGGCCCCTACCTCGTGGGCCCCCTGGAGCTCCTTTGACCTCAACTCCAACTCTATATATTTGGTTTCAGGGAGAAAAAAATCAGAGAGAAGGATTCATCGCGTTTTATGATACGGAGCCACCGCCAAGCCCTAAAACCTCTCGGGAGGGCTGATCTGGAGTCCGTTCGGGGCTCCGGAGAGGGGAATCCGTCGCCATCGTCATCATCAACCATCCTCCATCACCAATTTCATGATGCTCACCGCCGTGCATGAGTAATTCCATTGTAGGCTTGTTGGACGGTGATGGGTTAGATGGGATCTATCATGTAATCGAGTTAGTTTTGTTAGGGTTTGATCCCTAGTATCCACTATGTTCTGAGATTGATGTTGCCATGACTTTGCTATGCTTAATGCTTGTCACTAGGGCCCGAGTGCCATGATTTCAGATCTGAACCTATTATGTTGTCATCAATATATGAGAGTTCTTGATCCTATCTTGCAAGTCTATAGTCACATATTATGTGTTATGATCCGTTAACCCCGAAGTGACAATAATCGGGATACTTACCGGTGATGACCGTAGTTTTAGGAGTTCATGTATTCACTATGTGTTAATGCTTTGTTCCGATACTCTATTAAAAGGAGGCCTTAATATCCCTTAGTTTCCAATAGGACCCCGCTGCCACGGGAGGGTAGGACAAAATATGTCATGCAAGTTTGAGGGAGTCCTGGATTAGGGGGTGTCCGGATAGCCGGACTATACCTTCGGCCGGACTCCTGGACTATGAAGATACAAGATTGAAGACTTCGTCCCGTGTCCGGAAGGGACTTTCCTTGGCGTGGAAGGCAAGCTTCATGATACGGATATGTAGATCTCCTACCATTGTAACCGACTCTGTGTAACCCTAGCCCTCTCCGGTGTCTATATAAACTGGAGGGTTTTAGTCCGTAGGACGAACAACAATCATACCATAGGCTGGCTTCTAGGGTTTAGCCTCCTTGATCTCGTGGTAGATCTACTCTTGTACTACCCATATCATCAATATTAATCAAGCAGGAGTAGGGTTTTACCTTCATCGAGAGGGCCTGAACCTAGGTAAAAACATCGTGTCCCTTGTCTCATGTTACCATCCGCCTAGACACACAGTTCGGGACCCCCTACCCGAGATCCGCCGGTTTTGACACCGACATTGGTGCTTTCATTGGGAGTTCCTCTGTGTCGTCACTTTTAGGCGCGATGGCTTCTCCGATCATCAACAGCGATGCGATCCAGGGTGAGACCTTTCTCCCCGGATAGATCTTCGTATTTGGCTGCTTTGCACTGTGGGCCAATTCGCTTGGCCATCTGGAGCAAATCGAAAGCTACACCCCTGGCCATCAGGTCAGATTTGGAAGTTTGAGCTACACGGCCGACCTCCGTGGAGACACTATCTTTGACGGATTCGAGCTGCAGCCGAGCACGTTGCACTGTCACGATGGGCATGATCTAGCTCTACCGCCGAACAGTGCCCTGGAGGCCGCACCCGCATCAGCCCCGATCCTTAATTTGGAGCCAACTGTGCCAATCGAGGATGGGTGGTTTGACAATGCCTCGGGGGCTGCAATCTCTACGGCGATTGAGCCGAACACCAGCCTATTCTCTACGAAGCCCGTGACTCCAAGGAGCCGGACTCCTCTCCAGACCCCGAGCCCTCCGCGCCACTACCGATCGAACCCGATTGGGCGCCGATCATGGAGTTCACCGCCGCGGACATCTTTCAGCACTCGCCCTTCGGCGATATTCTGAATTCACTAAAGTTTCTCTCTTTATCAGGAGAGCCCTGGCCGGACTATGGTCAGCAAGGTTGGGATGCAGATGATGAAGAAATTCAAAGCCCACCCACCACCCACTTCGTAGCCACTGTCGATGATTTAACCGACATGCTCGACTTCGACTCCGAAGACATCGACGGTATGGACGCCGATGCAGGAGACGATCAAGAACCAGCACCTATAGGGCACTGGAAAGCCACCTCGTCGTATGATATATACATGGTGGACACCCCAAAAGAAGGCAATGGCGATGGAACAGCGGAGGATGACCCCTCCAAGAAGCAGCCTAAGCGCCGGCGTTAGCGGCGCCGCTCTAAATCCCACCAAAGCAAAAACGGTGACTCTGGCACGGGAGATAATAACACCCCGGACAGTGCCGAAGACAACCACCTCCAGCAAGATTCAGCACAGGAGGATGGAGAAGCCAGCCCTCATGAGAGAGCGGCAGATAGAGAGGTCGAGGACGATAATTATATGCCTCCCTCCGAAGACGAGGCAAGCCTCGATGACGACAAATTTGTCGTGCCGGAGGATCTCGTCGAACAAAAGCGTTTCAAACGCGGGCTTATGGCCATGGCGAGCAGCCTCAAGAAAAAACAGCAACAGCTTAGAGCTGATCAAGATTTGCTTGCCGATAGATGGACTGAAGTCCTTGCGGCCGAAGAGTATGAACTCGAACGCCCCTCCAAGAGCTACCCAAAGCGCAGGTTGCTACCCCGATTAGAGGAGGAAGCACCTAAACCTACATCACCAGCGCATGATGCGGCCGACCGGCCACCCCGTGGCCGCGACAGAGAGGCCTCTTGGCCCTCCACTCAAGCCGCACCCCAGCGCCGCTCAAAAAATACCAAGGCATAGGAAAATGCGCCTGACCTGTGAGATATATTGGAGGACAAGGCAAGGCAAACAAGATCGATCTACGGATCGCGTGGGCGCCCCACGGCACGAGACGGTAATCATCACTCCGGATACAGTAAATCCGGCCGGGCCGAACACAGTAGACAAAGCTCGTTTGAGCTGCGTCGTGATATAGCCCAATACAGAGGCGCGGCACACCCACTATGCTTCACAGATGAAGTAATGGATCATCAAATCCCCGAGGGTTTCAAACCCGTGAACATCGAATCATACGATGGCACAACAGATCCTGCAGTATGGATCGAGGACTATCTCCTTCATATCCACATGGCCCGCGGTGATGACCTACACGCCATCAAATACCTCCCACTCAAGCTTAAAGGACCAGGTCGGCATTGGCTTAACAGCTTGCCAGCAGAATCAATCGGTTGTTGGGAGGACCTGGAAGCCGCATTCCTCGACAATTTCCAGGGCACTTATGTGCGACCACCAGACGCCGATGACCTTAGCCACATAATTCAGCAGCCAGAGGAATCGGCCAGACAATTCTGTACACGGTTCCTAACCAAGAAAAATCAAATCGTCGACTGTCCGGACACAGAAGCCCTAGCAGCCTTCAAGCATTACATCCGCGACGAGTGGCTTGAAAGGCACCTAGGATCGGAAAAGCCGAAATCTATGGCAGCCCTCACGACACTTATGACCCGCTTTTGCGTGGGAGAAGACAGCTGGCTAGCTTGCAGCAATAACATGACCAAGAGCCCTGGTAATTCGGATACCAAGGATAGCAGTGGCAGGTCGCGTCACAACAAGCAAAAGCGCCACATTAATGACGACAATGCTGAGGATACGGCAGTTAATGCCGGATTCAGAGGCTCTAAACCCGGTCAGCGGAAAAAGCCATTCAAAAGATATACTCCGGGCCCGTCCAGTTTGGACCGATTACTCGACCGCTCATGCCAGATACATGGCACCCCCGAAAAACCAGCCAATCACACCAACAAGGATTGTTGGGTGTTCAAGCAGGCAGGCAAGTTAAATGCTGAAAGCAAAGACAAGGGGCTGCATAGCGATGACGAGGAGGAGCCCCGGCCGTCGAACAACAGTGGACAGAAAGGTTTTCCCCCACAAGTGCGGACGGTGAACATGATATACGCAACCCACGTCCCCAAGAGGGAGTGGAAGCGTGCGGTAAGGGACGTATACGCGATGGAGCCAGTCGCCCCAAAGTTCAACCCATGGTCTTCCTGCCCGATCACTTTTGATCGAAGGGACCACCCCAGTAGCATCCTTCATGGCGGATTCGCCGCATTGGTTCTAGACCCAATCATTGATGGATTTCACCTCACTAGAGTCCTTATGGACGGCGACAGCAGCCTAAACCTGCTTTACCAGGATACAGTGCAGAAAATGGGCATCGATCCCTCGAGGATTAAACCCACTAAAACGACCTTCAAAGGCGTCATACCAGGTGTAGAGGCCAACTGTACTGGCTCAGTTACACTTGAAGTGGTCTTCGGATCTCCGGATAATTTCTGAAGCGAGGAGTTAATCTTCGACATAGTCCCGTTCTGAAGTGGCTATCACGCACTGCTCGGGCGAACCGCATTTGCCAAGTTCAATGCGGTGCCGCACTACACATACCTCAAGCTCAAGATGCCAGGCCCTCGAGGAGTCATCACAGTCAATGGAAACACCAAACGCTCTCTCCGAACGGAGCAGCATACGGCGGCTATCGCAGCGGAAGTACAAAGCAGCCTCTCAAGGCAATTCTCTAGTCCAGCCATTAAACGTCTGGACACTGTCAAGCGCGCCCGGAGTAACCTACAACAAGACCGCCTGGCATGTTCCGAGCAAGCGTAGCAATGCGGCCCCAACCCCAGCCCTCGCGAACTTGCGAAACCAGTGTTGCGCGTACATAACTACGCTCTGGAAATACCATGGGCACAGGGGGAGGGGCACCATCACGGCACACCCGAAACGCGGCTTAAACCGCACTAGGGGCTACCGATTTCTTAATTTTCTCTTATTTTCAGGACTCCATTCTTCGGAAGGCTTGTCCGGCAGTACAATTGCCGCACTAACGATACAACCAGGGAAGTAGAAAGCTACGCCGCACTATGGAACTCTAAGGTGGTCTCTATAACGAGCAGTATACCTGTTTCACATAACATTCCGCAGCTCGCCCCTGGAAAGGACATGTTAAATAGTCCCATTTTTTGCTTATTGCACTATTTGTATCGTTCTGCTTTGATCGCAGCTTTTTTAAATAAACAATGCATAGCTTCCGTCTATTATTGCATTACTCTTTTTTACGAATATATGTTCATTAATGACATGTTGCACCTGTACACTTTGGTACGGCCAATACGCCAAGGGCTTAAGTACCCCACAATACGGTGTGAGAAGTCCGAACACTTTCACAAGTGCGGCACCCCGAACTTATAGCATTATATGCATCGGCTCCGAATCATGTCTTGGGTCAATAGTTGGGTTTGCTCGGCTCCTATGTTTTGGTACCTTACATTCCGTTATATCGGCTAAAGTAGCACTAGGAGAACTACTGTGATTGTGCCCCAGTTGAGCTGGGCTAAGCACCTCAGTAGAGAAAGCTAAAACTGACCGTCATGATGGGGCGAGAGCTGGTCGCTGTTCGAGAGGTTTTCGAGTCCCTAAAGACTTATGCCGCTTAGAGCGAGGAGTCGGCTTTGTCCAGCCTAGGCATGGATAGCGCCCCGAAGTCGGTCTTCTGAACACTAGGGGCTTCGCCAAAATTTAAAATTATAGAATTCTATGGCTAAGTGAGAGTGTTCAAGCATTATAGTCTGATTGCCTTGTTCGTTGTGTTGAGCGCCTCCCTCAAAGGACCCAAGAATGGGAAAAAGAGCGCTCATGTTTATCCCGAACACCCCAGCACTCGTGGCATGGGGGCAGAAGCCGACCACTTGCCATCTCTCAAATTTTATAAACGGCCGCACAGAAGGTAATATTTTAAATTCAAAAGCGTTGCTTAGCGCATATGAACAAGTTTTCAGCGTACAGGATCACAAATGCGAGTTTACTAAAAAATTACATCTTTGGAGCATTCATCCGCTATAAGGCGGGCACCCTTCAGGACGCCCTCATAATACGCTTCCGGGACGCGATGCTCCTTGCCCGGCGGCAGCCCGTCCTTCACCAGCTTCTTCGCATCCATCTTGCCCAGTGCACTTTAGCATGGGCAAGCGCCCTACGGGCATCTTCGATGCAGACGGAGCGCTTGATTACTTCAAGCAGTGGACAGGCATCCACCAGCCGCCTCACCAGCCTGAAGTAGCTCCCAGGCAGAGCCTCTCCAGGCCAAAGCCGAACTATGAGGCCCTTTATGGCATGTTTGGCCACCTTGTGGAGCTCGACCATTTGCTTCAGCCGGTCGCTCAAAGGCACCAGGTGTCTGGCCTCAGCATACTGAGACTAGAACACCTTCTCCATTGAGCTCCCCTCCTCGGATCGATAGTAGGCGGCGGCATCAGACGCACTATGGGGCAAATCTGCGAATGCTCCTGGAGAGCTCCGGACTCGGGTAAGTAACAAGTAATTCACTTTCACGTGCTTGCTTTGCATCATGAATGCCTTACCCGCCGCTATCTTCTTCATCGCTTCAATTTCTTGGAGGGCTTTCTGGGCTTCGGCCTTGGCAGACTTCGCGCTTTCGAGGGCTGCCGCAAGCTCGGACGCTTGCGTCTTTGAGTCAAGCTCCAAACTCTCGTGTTTTTTCACGAGAGCCTGGAGCTCTTTCTGCACCTCCTCCACCCGCGCCTCCTGCTTCCCTCTCTCTGTGCGCTCCGCGGCCGCTCTGTTTTCAGCCTCGGACAGCGCTTTCTTAAGGGTTGCCACCTCGGTCATGGCCCCTATAATAGCACGTTGATCCTGTCATTTTTTGCAACCACATCTTCTCTATATACTTGCGCAAGGTATTACTTACCTTCCTTCTCCTCGAGTTGCCTCTCAGCATGGCCGAGCTCATTCTCGGACCGCACAAGGTTTTACTTCAGCGTATCCACCTCCGTAGTCAGTGCGGCGGAGGCCAGCAGCGAAGCCTGCATACGCATATTGACTTGATTATGTTAGACTCCTGCGAATGTTATTAGATCCTCTATTCGGCTTTTCTTTCCGAACACCGAACAGAGCATCAGGGGCTACTGTCTATGTGGTAATATTTTTACATATTCTTTACCTACCTCAAAGCCTGTTAGAAGGCTGGCACAGGCTTCAGTCAGTCCGCTCTTGGCGGACTGAACCTTCTGGATCAACGCACTCATAATAGTGCGGTGCTCCTCGTCGATGGAGGCGCCGTTAAGTACCTCTAGCAAATTGTCCGGTGCCTCCGGCTGGACGGAGGTCACCGGCTCGGTAGGCTTGCTCCTCTTGGAAGGAGGCTGCCTACCAGAGTCCGGAACCGTTGAAGGTTCCGGCGCGGTGTCCGGCTCAAGGCCGGACTCGAAGCCCTTGGGGGTTTTATCCCCTTTCCGCCTGGAGTCCGGGAGGTCGCCTTGCGGCGCCTCCAGGACCACCTCCTCCTGGCTTGGAACCTATTGGGACGCCACCTCGGCATCTTCCGTAGGGTGGGGGGAGGTAGCCGTCGGAAGCGAATTCACATCCGACGAATCCAGGGAACCGCTCGATGAAACATCGAGTCATTCTTTGGGTGGACTGCATAAACATGTTCGACGTAAGGAAAAGCTTTGCAATGGAGGAATACTATGAATCACTCTGGTATCCGGATACTTCCGATTTCGCCAGGGGCTTGGCCCTGAGCAGCCACTCCTTTTCGCCGTCGTCGGCGTTGGTGGAGTAGTCCGGAGGAAGGGTTTTCCCCTTATTGGACCCTTCGGCCTCCCCAGTTGGGGTGGCCTTCCTTTTCTTCCCTCCCCCCACGGGAGGGGGAGAGTTCTCTTCTTCCTCCTCCTCGTCTTCACAGGAGGAGTGCACCTTGGAGTCGTCGGATGAATCCGACACCCCCAGGCACCGGGCACTCTTTCGAGTCCTCGTGGCCTTCTTCTTGGCCTTCTTCTCCAGCACCACATAGGGTGCCGGAACCAGTAGCTTCGCCAACCGAGCGTCCACTGGGCCTTCGGGCAAAGGAGCCAGACAGTTGATCTGTTCGGACGTCTCCTGCCAATCCTGTCAAAGGTAAGGGAGCTTAGATCCCGCATGGAGTCAAACTATGAAAAACTAATACCCTGTAAAAGGTAAAAACAGCTTACTGCACTAGCGTGACGCTGCGTGCTGAATCCGCGATCCTCTGTAGCGGATGTGGGGGCCTCGGCGCCCTTGAACAGCACCTTCCAGGCATATTCGTACGTCGTGTCGAAGAGCCTGCTCAGAGTTCGGTGCTGCGCCGGGTTGAACTCCCATAGCTTGAAAGCCTGTTGTTGACACGGGAGGATCCGGCGGATGAGCATAACCTGGACTACGATGACAAGTTTGAGTTTCTTGTCCGCCAGGGTTTGGACGCATGTTTGGAGTCCAGTTAGCTCTCCTTTTTACCCCACGACAGGCCCGCCTCTTTCCAGGAGGTGAGCCGCGTAGGGGGTCCAGATCGGAACTCGGGGGCTACGACCCATTCAGGGTCGCGCGGCTCGGTGATGTAAAACCACCCCGATTGCCACCCCTTTAGGGTCTCCACGAAGGAGCCCTCGAGCCATAGGACGCTGGGCATCTTGCCCACCATGGTGCCTCCGCACTCCGCCTGGGTGTCGTGCACCACCTCCGGCTTGACATTGAAAGTCTTGAGCCATAGGCCGAAATGGGGGCGGATGCAAAAGAAAGCCCCGCACACGATGATAAACGCCGAGATGTTGAGGATAAAGTTTAGGGCCAGATCATGGAAATCCAGGCCATAGTAGAACATGAGCCCCCGAACAAATGGGTGGAGAGGGAAGCCCAGTCCGCGGAGGAAACAGGGGAGGAACACCACCCTCTCATGGGGCCTAGGGGTGGGGATGAGCTGCCCCTCATCGGGAAGCCGGTGCGCAATATCGTTAGACAAGTATCCAGCTTCCTCAGTTTTTTGATGTGTCCCTCCATGACGGAGGAGACCATCCACTTGCCTCCCGCTTCGGACATGGCTGGAGAAGGTTGAGGTGGGGTGTGCGGACTTGGGTGCTGGAGCTCGAGTGCGCGGAAATGGATAGGCAAAGGAGGAAGAAGGCGTGGATGAAAAGGTGGATCCTTATCCCCTTATATGGGCGGACGCGACTATGCGTCCCCACCAGCCTGGTAAAACTCGCTTATCTCCCAAGCGCCATAATCAATGGCGCGGTTGGGTTACCCACGCCCGTATTGATGAGAATCCCGGAATAAGGGGACACGATATCTGCTTTGACAAGACGTGCCAAGGAAACCGCCTCGCTAAATGTGCTGAGGTGGGACAGTAAAACGATTCGAATAAAGACTTGGCCATGGTGTGATGTCACGCTACGGAATACGTCAGTAGATTAGATTTGTGTAAATATTATTCTCTCTATGGCAATATGTGGAAACTTATTTTTCAGAGCCGGACACTACCTTTGTGTTCAAAATCTTCTATGAAGTACTTGGAGGAGGAACCCGCCTTGCAATGTCGAAGACAATCTATGCGTCGGACTTGTCGTCATTGAAGCCTGGTTCAGGGGCTACTGAGGGAGTCCTAGATTAGGGGGTGTCCGGATAGCCGGACTATACCTTCGGCCGGACTCCTGGACTATGAAGATACAAGATTGAAGACTTCGTCCCGTGTCCGGAAGGGACTTTCCTTGGCGTGGAAGGCAAGCTTCATGATACGGATATGTAGATCTCCTACCATTGTAACCGACTCTGTGTAACCCTAGCCCTCTCCGGTGTCTATATAAACCGGAGGGTTTTAGTCCGTAGGACGAACAACAATCATACCATAGGCTAGCTTCTAGGGTTTAGCCTCCTTGATCTCGTGGTAGATCTACTCTTGTACTATCCATATCATCAATATTAATCAAGCAGGAGTAGGGTTTTACCTCCATCGAGAGGGCCTGAACCTGGGTAAAAACATCATGTCCCTTGTCTCATGTTACCATCCGCCTAGACGCATAGTTCGGGACCCCGTACCCGAGATCTGCCGGTTTTGACACCGACAAAGTTCTTTTCCATAAGCACGTATGACTATATTCGGAATACATGCCTACATTACATTGATGCACTGGAGCTAGTTCTGTGTCACCCTAGGTTATGATTGTTACATGATGAACTGCATCCGGCATAATTCTCCATCACTGATCCATTGCTTACAAGCTTTCCATATATTGTTCTTCGCTTATTTACTTTTCTGTTGCTATTGCTATCATCACTACAAAATACCAAAAACATTACTTTTGCTATCATTACCTTTTGCTACCGTTACCACTACTATCATATTACTTTGCTACTAAATACTTTGCTACAGATATTAAGATTCCATGTGTGGTTGAATTGAAAACTCAGCTGCTAATACTTGAGAATATTCTTTGGCTCCCCTTGTGTCGAATCAATAAATTTGGGTTGAATACTCTACCCTCGTAAACTGTTGCGGTCCCCAATACTTGTGGGTTATCAAGACTATTTTCTAGCGCCGTTGCCGGGGAGCATAGCTATATTCTTTGAGTCACTTGGGATTTATATCTACTTATCTTTATGAAGAACTTGAAAGATCCAAGAACCAAGATTTATCCCTCAACTATCAGGGGAGGTAAGGAACTGCCATCTAGCTCTGCACTTGATTCACCTTCTGTTTTGAGTAAGCTTGCGACACCTAAACTTGCTTCTGCTATTCATTCTGATATGTCACATGTTATTGATGATGCCACTTCTACTATACATGATACTTATGATGAAACTACTTCTATGCTTGATACTACTGTGACACTTGGTGAATTTCTTGATGAACAACTTGCTAGGGCTAGAGAGAATGAAAATGTTGAATATGATAATATTGATGAAAGTGATGACGAAGACTCACCTGTTATTCCTGAGGGTTATGTTTTTGATAAAGAAGCTTTTTAGCTATTTTAGCTTGCAAAGATAGATACGAGCTCAAGAGGTTATTAGCTAAATGGAAGCAGCAATCTCTTAATGCTAGAATGAAACCTGACCCTGCTTTTGCTACTTCACCTATCTTTGTTACTGATAAGGATTATGAATTCTCTGTTGATCCTGATATAATTACTTTGGTTGAATCCGATCCTTTTCATGGCTATGAATCTGAAACTGTTGTGGCACATCTTACTAAATTAAATGATATAGCCACCCTGTTCACTACTGATGAGAGAACTCGTTACTTTTATATCCTTAAAATATTTCCGTTCTCATTAAAGGGTGATGCTAAGATATGGTTTAATTCTCTTGATCCTGGTTGTGTGCGTAGTCCCCAGGATATGATTTATTACTTCTCTACTAAATATTTCCCTGCTCATAAGAAACAAGCTGCTTTAAGGGATATATATAATTTTGTGCAAATTGAAGAAGAGAGTCTCCCACAAGCTTGGGGGAGGCTTCTCAAGTTACTTAATGCTTTGCCTGATCATCCTCTTAAGAAAAATGAAATACTTGATATCTTTCATAATGGACTAACCGATGCCTCCAGAGATTACCTGGATAGTTGTGCTGGTTCTGTTTTCAGGGAAAGAACACCGGATGAAGCTGAAATTCTATTGAATAATATGTTGACAAATGAAAATAATTGGACACTTCCTGAGCCAGCTCCGGAGCCAATTCCTGAGCCTATTCCTAAACCAACTCCGAAGAAGAGGGGTATTCTATTTCTCAGTCCTGAAGAAATGCAAGAGGCAAAGAAATCTATGAAAGAAAAAGGTATTAAAGCTGAAGATGTTAAGAATTTACCTCCTATTGAAGAAATACATGGTCTTAATTTACCGCCTGTTGAAGAAACATATGATCTTAACCCTTTACCTATTGAAGAAACACATGGTCTTGATAACCCGACACAGGTAGTAAAGGTAAATTCTCTCTATAGATATGATAAAGCTGAAATCCCATTTACTAAGTTTGCTAGCCCATGCTTAGATGAGTTTGATAAATTTATGGTTAAGAAAGAAAACTTTAATGCTTATTTTGGTAGACAATTGAAATACAATTCAAATATGCTTGAACACTTGGGTGATTATATGCCTAATGTCAAAGGTGAACTGAAACTTATTAGTAAACATGCTTCTATGGTTACCACTCAAGTAGAACAAGTACTTAAAGCTCAAAATGATTTGCTCCATGAATTGAATAGTAAGAATAATGATAATGATGTTAGAGTTATGACTAGAGGTGGTAGAATGACTCATGAACCTTTGTATCCTAAAGGCCACCTGTGCGAGTCCTGGATTAGGGGGTCTCCGGACAGCCGGACTATCTCCATTGGCCGGACTGTTAGACTATGAAGATACAAGATTGAAGACTTCGTCTCGTGTCCAGATGGGACTCTACTTGGCGTGGAAGGAAAGCTAGGCAATATGGATATGTGTATCTCCTCCTTTGTAACCGACCTTGTGTAACCCTAACCTCTCCGGTGTCTATATAAACCGGAGGGTTTTAGTCCGTAGGACAACATACAATCATACCATGGGCTAGCGTCTAGGGTTTAGCCTCTCTGATCGCGTGGTAGATCTACTCTTGTACTACCCATATCATCATTATTAATCAAGCAGGACGTAGGGTTTTACCTCCATCAAGAGGGCCCGAACCTGGGTAAAACATTGTGTCCCCTACCTCCTGTTACCATCCGCCTTAGACGCACAGTTAGGGACCCCCTACCCGAGATCCGCCGATTTTGACACCGACATTGGTGCTTTCATTGAGAGTTCCTCTGTGTCGTCGCCGTTAGGCTTGATGGCTCCTACTATCATCGACAGCGATGCAGTCCAGGCTGAGACTTCTCTCCCCGAACAGATCTTCGTGTTTGGCGGCTTTGCACTGCGGGCCAATTCGCTTGGCCATCTGGAGTAGATTGAAAGTTACGCCCCTGGCCACCAGGTCAGGTTTGGAAGCTTAAACTACATGGCCGATATCCATGGAGACTTGATCTTCGACGGATTCGAGCCTCTGCCTTGTGCGTCACGCGGTCACGATGAGTACGATTTAGCTCTACCGTTGGACAGTGTTCAGGAGATCGCACAGGCAGCCACTCCGACCCTCAATTCGGAGCCAGTTGCGCCGTCCATGGATGGGTGCATGGACCCCGCCACGGAGGCCTTACCCTCAGCGCCGATCGAGCCAAACATCGACCTTACCTTACACGAGAGCCGTGTTGTTAAACTGCCGGATCCTTCTCCGGCCATGGACTCCGAACCGCCTACACCCATTCCTATCGAATCCGATTGTGCGCCGATCATGGGGTTTACCTCTGCGGATATTTTTTAGCACTCGCCCTTTGGCGACGTACTGAACTCATTAAGGTCTCTCTCCTTGTTAGGAGGATCCTGGCCGAACTATGTCTGGCAGGATTGGGATGTGGACGACGAAGTAATTCGTGGCCCACCCACCACCCACTTAGTAGCCACTGTCGATGACGTAACTAACATGCTCGACTTCGACTCCAAAGACATCGACGGTATGGACGATGATGCGGGAGAAGAAGAGGAACCACTGCCAACAGGGCACTCGACAGCCACCTCATCATACGATATATACATGGTGGATACACCCAAAGAAGGCAATGGTGACGAGATAGCGGAGGATGACCCCTCCAAGAAGCAACCCAAGCGCCGACGTCAGCGGCGCCGCTCTAAATCCCGCCAAAGCAAAAGTGGTGATACGGGCACAGGAGATAATAACACTCCAGATAGTGCCGAAGACAACAATAATCCCCTCCAGCAAGATTTAGAGCAGGAGGATGGAGGAGCCAGCCCCCTGAGAGAGCGGCAGATGGAGAGGCAGAGGATGATAATTACATGCCCCCTCCGAATAAGAGGCAAGCCTCGGTGATGATGAATTCGTCGTGCCAGAGGATCCCATCGAACAAGAGCGTTTCAAACGCCGGCTTATAGCCACGGCAGATAGCCTTAAGAAAAAGCAGCAGCAGCTTCAAGCTGATCAAGATCTGCTAGCTGACAGATGGACTGAAGTCCTCATGGCCAAGGAATATAAACTCGAGCGCCCCTCCAAGAGTTAACCAAAATGTAGGTTGCTACCCCGACTGGAGGAAGAAGCGTATGACGCGGCTGATCGGCCACCTCGTGGCCGCGATAGAGAGGCATTCCAGCCAAAAACTCAGCCCGCACCCCAATGCCATTCAAATAAAAAGGCATGGGGAGATACACCAGACCTGCGAGACATATTGGATGACAAAGCAAAGCATGCAAGATCAATCTACGGATCACGGGGGCGCGCCACTATGCGAGACGATAAACGTCACGACGGATACAGTAAAAGTAAATCCGGTCGGGCGGAACACAGCGGGCAAGACTCGTTCGAGCTGCGTCGCGATATAGCCCAATACAGAGGCGCCGCACACCCCTTATGCTTCACAGACGAAGTAATGGATCATCAAATCCCAGAAGGTTTCAAACCTGTAAATATTGAATCATACGACAGCACAACAGATCCCGTAGTATGGATCGACGATTTCCTCCTCCACATCCACATGGCCCGCGGTGATGACTTACACGCCATCAAATACCTCCCACTAAAGCTCAAGCGACCAGCGCGGCATTGGCTTAACAGCTTGGCAGTACAGGCCATTAGCTGTTGGGAAGATCTGGAAGCCGCATTCCTCGACAACTTTCAGGGCACTTATGTGCGGCCACCAGATGCCGATGACTTGAGCCACATAATTCAGCAGCCAGAAGAATCGGCCAGGCAATTCTGGACTCGATTCCTTGATACGTCTCCAATGTATCTATAATTTTTGATTGCTCCATGCTATATTATCTACTGTTTTAGGCAATATTGGGCTTTATTATCCACTTTTATATTATTTTTGGGACTAACCTATTAACCGGAGGCCCAGCCCAGATTTTCTGTTTTATGCCTATTTCAGTGTTTTGAAGAAAAGGAATATCAGACGGAGTCGAAACGGAATGAAATCAACTGGAGAAGTTATTTTTGGAGGGAAACACACCTGATGGACTTGGACCCCACGTCAGAAGATACGGGAGCTGCCCACGAGGGTGGGGGGCGCGCCCACCCACCTGGGGCGCGCCCCTGCCTCGTGGGGCCCCCGTAGCTCCTCCGACGTACTTCTTCTGCCTATATAACTCCATATACCCTAAAACTTCCAAAACGCACAATAGATTGGGAGTTCCGCTGCCAGAAGCCTCCGTAGCCACCGAAAACCAATCTAGACCCGTTCCGGCACCCTGCCGGAGGGGGGCAATCCTTCTCCGGTGGCCATCTTCATCATCCCAGTGCTCTCCATGACGAGGAGGGAGTAGTTCTCCCTCGGGGCTGAGGGTATGTACCAGTAGCTATGTGTTTGATCTCTCTCTGTCTCTCGTGTTCTTGATTTGGCACGATCTTGATGTATCGCGAGCTTTGCTATTATAGTTGGATCCTACGTTTCTCCTCCCCCTCTTCTCTCTTGTAATGAATTGAGTTTCCCCTTTGAAGTAATCTTATCGGATTGAGTCTTTAAAGATTTGAGAACACTTGATGTATGTCTTGCCGTGGATATCTGTGGTGACAATGGGATATCACGTGATTCACCTAATATATGTTTTGGTGATCAACTTGCGGGTTCCGCCCATGAACCTATGCATAGGGGTTGGCACACGTTTTCGTCGTGATTCTCCGGTAGAAACTTTGGGGCACTCTTTGAGGTTCTTTGTGTTGGTTGAATAGATGAATCTAAGATTGTGTGACGCATATCGTATAATCATACCCACGGATACTTGAGGTGACATTGGAGTATCTAGGTGACATTAGGGTTTTGGTTGATTTGTGTCTTAAGGTGTTATTCTAGTACGAACTCTAGGGCTGTTTGTGACACTTATAGGAATAGCCGAACGGATTGATTGGAAAGAATAACTTTGAGGTGATTTCGTACCCTACCATAATCTCTTCGTTTGGTCTCCTCTATTAGTGACTTTGGAGTGACTCTTTGTTGCATGTTGAGGGATAGTTATGTGATCCAATTATGTTAGTATTGTTGAGGGAACTTACACTAGTGAAAGTATGAACCCTAGGCCTTGTTTACCATCATTGCAATACCGTTTATGCGCACTTTTACCATTAGTTACCTTGCTGTTTTTATAATTTCAGATTAGAAATACCTTTATCTACTATCCATATACCACTTGTTTCACCATCTCTTGGCCGAACTAGTGCACCTATACAATTTACCATTTTATTGGGTGTGTTGGGGACACAAGAGACTCTTTGTTATTTGGTTCCAGGGTTGCTTGAGAAAGACCATCTTCATCCTACGCCTCCTATGGATTGATAAACCTTAGGTCATCCACTTGAGGGAAATTTGCTACTGTCCTACAAACCTCTGCACTTGGAGGCCCAACAACGTCTACAAGAAGAAGGTTGTGTAGTAGACATCAAGTTTTTTTCTGGCGCCGTTGCCGGGGAGGTGAGTGCTTGAAGGTATATCTTTAGATCCTGCAATCGAGTCTTTTAATTTCTTGTTTTATCACTAGTTTAGTCTATAAAAGAAAATTACAAAAAAATGGAATTGAGCTTGTCTCGTACGCTTCACCTTTTTAATATCTTTCGTGAGTATGATGGAAAGGATAATTGTGCTCAAGTGCTAGAAGAAGAAATCTATAAAATGTTTGGCACGAAATATTTGAATGATGAGCCTGATTGCAATTTTGTTAGTATGAATTCCTTGAATATCTATGTAGCTAATGATATGCAAAGCCACAAGCTTGGGGAAGCTATTTTTGATGAAGATGATATTTTTTGTTCCCCAAGTTTCGATGAGCAAATTTATTATGATGAAAGCATGCCTCCTATCTATGATGATTATTGTGATGACTCATATGATTCAAAGAATAATAATAACAATGAAACTTGTCATCTTGATTTCAATTTTCAACCACATGATAGTTATTTTGTTGAGTTTGCTCCCACTACTATTCATGAGAAGAATTTTGCTTATGTGGAGAGTAGTAAATTTTGCATGCTTGTAGATCATGAAAAGAATGCTTTAGGTGCTGGTTATATTGCTGAGTTCATTCATGATGCTACTGAAAATTATTATGAGGGAGGAACATATGCTTGTAGGAATTGCAATAATATCAAGTGTCCTCTCTATGTGCTTAAAGTTTTGAAGTTATGCTTGTTTTTCCTTCCTATGCAAGTTGATTCTTGTTCCCATAAGTTCTTTGCTCACAAAATCCCTATGCATAGGAAGCATGTTAGACTTAAATGTGCTATTAATATTCTTCATGATGCTCTCTTTATGTTTCAATTCTTATCCTTTATGTGAGCATCATTGAAATCATCATGCCTAGCTAGGGGCGTTAAACGATAGCGCTTGTTGGGAGGCAACCCAATTTTATTTTTGTTCCTTGCTTATTTTTCCTGTTTAGTAATAAATAATTCATCTAGCCTCTGTTTAGATGTGGTTTTATGCTTTTAATTAGTATTTGTGCCAAGTAGAACCTTTGGGGAGACTTGGGGAAAGTCTTGTTGATCATGCTGTAAAAAATAGAAACTTTAGCGCTCACGAGGATTGCTGCCATTTTTATTTGGAGAGAGATATTTAGTTAACTCTTTTTGCAAATGATTAATAGATAAATTCCTCAGGTACATAAATTTATTTGAGAATATTTATGAGTTCCATAAGTATACGTTTGATCCATATTACTACAGACTGTTCTGTTTTTGACAGATTCTGTTTTCGATGTGTTGTTTGCTTATTTTGATGAATCTATGGCTAGTAAAATAGTTTATAAACCATAGATAAGTTGTAATACAGTAGGTTTAACACCAATATAAATAAAGAATGAGTTCATTACAGTACCTTGAAGTGGTGATTTATTTTCTTATACTAACGGAGCTTACGAGTTTTCTGTTAAGTTTTGTGTTGTGAAGTTTTCAAGTTTTGGGTAAGGATTCGATGGACTATGGAACAAGGAGTAGCAAGAACCTAAGCTTGTGGATGCCCAAGGCACCCCCAAGGTAATATTCAAGGATAGCCAAGAGCCTAAGCTTGGGGATGCCCCGGAAGGCATCCCCTCTTTCGTCTTCGTTCATCGGTAACTTTACTTGGAGCTATATTTTTATTCGCCACATGATATGTGTTTTGCTTGGAGCGTCAATTTATTTTGTTAGGATTTGCATGATGTTTATTTAGAATAATGGTTTGCATCTTTTATTTCAATAAAAGTGGCATTGATAGCCTTTACTATGCCTATGTTACAAGTATACATGTTGCTGTTTGAAAACAGAAAGTTTACCGCTGTTGCAATAATTCCCTAGAAAGGTAAGAATGTGATAAAATATTGAAACCATTTGCATATTAAGCTCTGATAAATTTACTACAGTGGTAATTTTCTTTCATAATTTTTGGAGCTAGGGAAGTATGGATGTTGCTGCATTCTTTACAGACTATCCTGTTTAGGCAGATTGCTGTTATGTTTCCATTGTTTGCATATGTTTGCTTCTTTAATGATTCTATTTGACAATAGGACTATTAAATATGCAGAGGCATTTAGTATGCAATGTTGAATAATAATTTTAGTGATTTGCTACAGTAGAGTATGATAAGGTTTTGGCAATGGATTATACTAACTTATCTCACGAGTCCTTGTTGAGTTTTGTGTGGATGAAGCTTTTGAGATTTAGGGAGACCGTGATATGAGAGGAATTAAGGAGACACAAAGGCTCAAGCTTCGGGATCCCCAAGGCATCCCAAGATAATATTTCAAGAAGTCTCAAGCATCTAGGCTTGGGGATGCCCCGGTTGGCATCCCACCTTTCTTCTTCAACAACTATCGGTTAGTTTCGGTTGATCCTAAGTTTTTGCTTCTTCACATGATGTTCGCTATTCTTAGATGCCATTTTATTTTGCTTTGCTTGCTATTTGAATAAAATACCAAGATCTGAAATTATTAAATGTTAGAGAGTCTTCACATAGTTGCATAATTGTTCGACTACTCATTGATCTTCACTTATATCTTTCAGAGTAGTTTGTCATTTGCTCTAGTGCTTCACTTATATCTTTTAGAGCATGGCGGTAGTTTTATTTTGAAGAAATAGATGAACTCTCGTGCTTCACTTAGATTATTTTGAGAGTCTTAAATAGCATGGTAATTTGCTTAAAATCCTAATATGCTAGGTATACAAGAAGAATAATAAAATTCTCTTATGAGTGTGTTGAATACTAAGAGAAGTTTGAGACTTGATGATTGTTTTGAGATATGAGGATGGTAATATTAGAGTCATGCTAGTTGAGTAGTTGTGAATTTGAGAAATACTTGTGTTGAAGTTTGTGACTCCTGTAGCATGCACGTATGGTGAACCGTTATGTGATGAAGTCGGAGCATGATTTATTTACTGATTGCCTTCCTTCTGAGTGGCGATCGGGGACGAGCGATGGTCTTTTCCTACCAATCTATCCCCCTAGGAGCATGCGCGTAGTACTTTGTTTCGATAACTAATAGATTTTTGCAATAAGTATGTGAGTTCTTTATGACTAATGTTGAGTCCATGGATTATATGCACTCTCACCCTTCCACCATTGCTAGCCTCTCTAGTACCGCGCAACTTTCGCCGCCATATACCTTCCTCAAAACAGCCACCATACCTACCTATTATGGCATTTCCATAGCCATTCCAAGATATATTGCCATGCAACTTTCCACAGTTTCGTCATCATGACACATTCATCATTGTCATATTGCTTAGCATGATCATGTAGTTGACATAGTATTTGTGGCAAAGCCACCATTCATAATTCTTTCATACTTGTCACTCTTGATTCATTGCATATCCCGGTACACCGCCGGAGGCATCCATATAGAGTCATACTTTGTTCTAGTATCGAGTTGTAATCATTGAGTTGTAAATAAATAGAATTGTGATGATCATCATTCAATAGAGCATTGTCCCAAAAAAAGAGAAAGGCCATAAAAAAGAGAAGGCCCAAAAAAAGAGAAAGGCCATAAAAAAGAGAAGGCCGAAGAAAAAGGGCAATGCTACTATCCTTTTACCACACTTGTGCTTCAAAGTAGCACCATGATCTTCATGATAGAGAGTCTCCTATGTTGTCACTTTCATATACTAGTGGGAATCTTTCATTATAGAACTTGGCTTGTATATTCCAATGATGGGCTTCCTCAAAATGCCCTAGCTCTTCGTGAGCAAGCAAGTTGGATGCACACCCACTTAGTTTCTTTTGAGCTTTCATAAATTTATAGCTCTAGTGCATCTGTTGCATGGCAATCCCTACTCACTCACATTGATATCTATTGATGGGCATCTCCATAGCCCGTTGATACGCCTAGTTGATGTGAGACTATCTTCTCCTTTTTGTCTTCTCCACAACCACCATTCTATTCCACCTATAGTGCTATATCCATGGCTCACGCTCATGTATTGCGTGAAGATTGAAAAAGTTTGAGAACATCAAAAGTATGAAACAATTGCTTGGCTTGTCATCGGGGTTGTGCATGATTTAAATATGTTGTGTGGTGAAGATGGAGCATAGCCAGACTATATGATTTTGTAGGGATAGCTTTCTTTAGCCATGTTATTTTGAGAAGACATGATTGCTTAGTTAGTCTGCTTGAAGTATTATTGTTTTTATGTCAATATGAACTTTTGTCTTGAATATTATGGATCTGAATATTCATATCACAAGTAAGAAGAATTACATTGAAATTATGCCAACTAGCATTCCACATCAAA
The DNA here is from genome assembly GCA_034509565.1 of Triticum monococcum. Classification (NCBI taxonomy): domain Eukaryota; kingdom Viridiplantae; phylum Streptophyta; class Magnoliopsida; order Poales; family Poaceae; genus Triticum; species Triticum monococcum. Next base: position 753,682,080 of record CM067843.1, on the reverse strand, counting down.
AATTATCTTCTTATCATTTACCTACTCGAGGACGAGCAGGAATTAAGCTTGGGGATGCTTGATACGTCTCCAACGTATCTATAATTTTTGATTGCTCCATGCTATATTATCTACTGTTTTAGGCAATATTGGGCTTTATTATCCACTCTTATATTATTTTTGGGACTAACCTATTAACCGAAGGCCCAGCCCAGATTTGTTGTTTTATGCCTATTTCAGTGTTTTAAAGAAAAGGAATATCAGACGGAGTCGAAACGGAACGAAATCAACTGGAGAAGTTATTTTTGGAAGGAAACACACCTGATGGACTTGGACCCCATGTCAGAAGATACGAGAGCTGCCCACGAGGGTGGGGGCGCGCCCACCCCCCTGGGGTGCGCCCCCTGCCTCATGGGGCCCCTGTAGCTCCTCCGACGTACTACTTCTACCTATATAACTCCATATACCCTAAAACTTCCAGAACACACAATAGATCGGGAGTTCCACCGCTAGAAGCCTCCGTAGCCACTGAAAACCAATCTAGACCCGTTCCGGCACCCTGCCGGAGGGGGGCAATCCTTCTCCGGTGGCCATCTTCATCATCCCGGTGCTCTCCATGACGAGGACGGAGTTGTTCTCCCTTGTGGCTGAGGGTATGTACCAGTAGCTATGTGTTTGATCTCTCTCTCTCTCATGTTCTTGATTTGGCATGATCTTGATGTATCGCAAGCTTTGCTATTATAGTTGGATCCTATGTTTCTCCTCCCCCTCGTCTCTCTTGTAATGAATTGAGTTTCCCCTTTGAAGTAATCTTATCGGATTGGGTCTTTAAAGATTTGAGAACACTTGATGTATGTCTTGCCGTGGATATCTGTGGTGACAATGGGATATCACGTGATTCACTTGATGTATGTTTTGGTGATCAACTTGCGGGTTCCGCCCATGAACCTATGCATAGGGGTTGGCACACGTTTTCGTCGTGATTCTCCGGTAGGAACTTTGGGGCACTCGTTGAGGTTCTATGTGTTGGTTGAATAGATGAATCTGAGATTGTGTGACACATATCGTATAATCATACCCACGGATACTTGAGGTAACATTGGAGTATCTAGGTGACATTAGGGTTTTGGTTGATTTGTGTCTTAAGGTGTTATTCTAGTACGAACTCGAGGGCTGTTTGTGACACTTATAGGAATAGCCCAACGGATTGATTGGAATGAATAACTTTGTGGTTTCGTACCCTACCATAATCTCTTCGTTTGTTCTCCGCTATTACTGACTTTGGAGTGACTCTTTGTTGCATGTAGAGGGATAGTTATGTGATCCAATTATGTTAGTATTGTTGAGGGAACTTACACTAGTGAAAGTATGAACCCTATGCCTTGTTTACCATCATTGCAATACTGTTTACGCTCACTTTTACCATTAGTTACCTTGCTGTTTTTATAATTTCAGATTACAAATACCTTTATCTACTATCCATATACCACTTGTTTCATCATCTCTTCACCGAACTAGTGCACCTATACAATTTACCATTGTATTGGGTGTGTTGGGGACACAAGAGACTCTTTGTTATTTGGTTGCAGGGTTGCTTGAGAGAGACCATCTTCATCCTACGCCTCCTACGGATTGATAAACCTTAGGTCATCCACTTGAGGGAAATTTGCTACTGTCCTACAAGCCTCTGCATTAGGAGGCCCAACAACGTCTACAAGAAGAAGGTTGTGTAGTAGACATCATTCCTAACAAAGAAAAATGAAAACGTCGACTGTCCGGATGCAGAGGCCCTAGCGGCTTTCAAGCACAACATCCGCAATGAATGGCTAGCCCGGCACCTTGGTCAGGAAAAGCCGAAATCTATGGGAGCCCTCACGACACTCATTACCCGCTTTTGTGCGGGAGAAGATAGCTGGCTGGCTCGCAGTAATAACATATCAAAGAACCATGGTACTTCGGATACCAAGGACGGCAATAGCAGGTCACGTCACAACAAACATAAGCGCCGCATTAACAACAATAATAACGAGGATACTGCAGTCAATGCCGGATTCAAAGGCTCTAAACCCGGTCAGCGGAAAAAGCCATTCAAACAAAGTACGATGGGTCCGTACAGCTTGGACCGTATACTCGATCACTCGTGTCAAATACACGACACCCCAGAAAAGCCAGCCAATCACACCAACAGGGATTGTTGGGTGTTCAAGCAGGCCGGCAAGTTAATTGCCGAAAACAAGGACAAGGGGCCACATAGCGGTCTCGAGGAGGAGCCCGGGCAGCCACACACTGGAGGACAGAAAAGGTTTCCCCCACAAGTGTGGACGGTGAAGATGATATACGCAACCCACATCCCCAAGAGGGAGCGGAAGCGTGCGCTCAGGGACGTATATGCGTTGGAGCCAGTCGCCCCAAAGTTCAACCCATGGTCCTCCTATCCGATCACTTTCGATCGCAGGGACCATCCCACTAGTATCCATCATGGCAGATTCGCCGCACTAGTTCTGGACCCAATCGTTGACGGATTTCACCTCACTCGAGTCCTTATGGATGGCGGCAACAGCTTGAACCTGCTTTGTCAGGACACAATGCGCAAAATGGGTTTAGACCCCTCAAGGATCAAACCCACAAAAACGACCTTTAAGGGCGTCATTCCAGGCGTAGAGGCCCATTGCACAGGCTCAATTACACTAGAAGTGGTCTTCGGGTCCCGGACAACTTCCGAAGCGAAGAGTTAATCTTCGATATAGTCCCGTTCCGCAGTGGTTATCATGCACTGCTCGGGCAAACCGCATTTGCGAGATTCAATGCGGTACCGCATTATGCATACCTCAAGCTCAAGATGCCAGGACCTCACGGGGTTATTACAGTCAATGGAAACATAGAGCGCTCTCTCCGAACGGAGGAGCACACCGCGGCCCTCGCAGCAGAAGCGCAAAGCAACCTCTCAAGGAAATCCACCAGTTCGGCGTTTCAAGACCCGGACACCTTCAAGCGTGCTTGGAGCAATCGGCAACTAGACCGCCTGGCGCGATCTGAGCTCGCGTAGCAATGCGGCCCCACCCCAGTCCCAGTCGAATGGTGAAACTCGTGCCACGCGTACATAATTATGCATTAAAAGTACCATGGGCACAGGTGGGGAGGGGGGACACACTGCGGCACGCCCCAAGACGCGGCTTAAACAGCACTAGGGGCTTCCTGTTTGGTTATTTTTCTCTTTTTCAGGACCTTAATCTCTGGAAACCCTGTCCGGCAGCACTATCACCGAACAGATGATGCAGCAACCAAGGAGGCAGAAAGCTACGTCACACCACGGAATTCCCAGGTAGATTACAATAACGAGCGAAATATTTGATTTAATATTGTTCCTCAGCTTGCCCTTGGAAGGGACATAGTCCTACGCTTCGCTTATCGCACCATCTGTATCATTCTGCTTGAAACACACCTTTTTGAATAAACAATGCATAACATCACGACTATTATTGCATTCTTGTTATATATATATATATATATGTGTGTGTGTGTTCATTAACGATGCCTTGCAACCGTACACTTTGGTACGACCAATACACCATGGGCTTACGTACCCCACAATATGGTGTGAAAAGTCCGAAACTTCCACAAGTGCGGCACCCCGAACTTATAGCATTATATGCATCAGCTCCGAATCATGTCTTTGGTCAAATGTTGGGTTTGCCCGGCTCCTATGTTTTGGTACCTTACGTTCCGCTCTATCGGCTAAGGTATCGCTAGGAGAACTACTGCGATTGTGCCCCGGTTCTGCTGGCTTAGCACCTCAGTAGAGAAAGCTAAAACTGACTGTCATGATAAGGCGAGAGACTGGTCGCTGTTCGGCTAGGTTTTCGAGTCCCTAAAGACTTATGCCGCTTAGAGCGAGGGGCCGGCCCTGTCCAGCTTAAAGGCGTGTATCGCGCCCCGAATTCGGCCTTCCGAATACCAGGGGCTTCGCCGAAATTTAAAATTATAGAATTCTATGGCTAAGTGAGAGTGATAAAGCATTATTAGTCTGGTTGCCTTGTTCGTAGTGCTGAGCACCTCCCTCGAAGGACCCAAACATGGGAACAAGAGTGCTCAGGTTTATCCCGAACACCCCAGCACTCGTGGCATGGGGGCAGAAGCCGAGGACTAGCCATCTCTCGGATTGGATAAACAGCCAAACAGAAGGTAATATTTTAAATTCACACAAGCGTTGCATAGCGCATATGAAACAAGTTTTCATCATACAGGATCACACGACCAAGTTTACTCAAATATTACATCCTTTGAACATTCGTCCGCTACAAGACGGGCACCCTTCAGGACACCCTCATAATAAATTTCGGGGGTGCGATGCTCCTTGCCCTGCGGCGGTCCCTCCTTGATCAGCTTCACGGCGTCTAGCTTGGCCCATTGCACCTTCACACGGGCGAAAGCCCGGCGTGCACCTTCGATGCAGACAGACCGCTTGACGACCTCCAGCCATGGGCAGGCGTCCACAAGCTGCCTCACTAGGCCGAAGTAGCTGTTCAGAAGGGCGTCGCCAGGCCACATCCGGACTATAAAGCCCTTCATGGCCTGTTCGGCCGCTTTATGTAGCTCGACTAGCTGCTTCAGCTGGTCGCTCATGGGCACCGGGTGTTCGGTCCCAGTATACTGAGATCAGAATAGCTTCTCCGTTGAGCTCCCCTCCTTGGCCTGGTAAAACTGTGTGGCATCCCATACGCTGTGGGGCAAATCTGCGAATGCTCCTGGAGAGCTCCAGATTCGGGTAATTAACAGGTAATTTACATTCACATGCTTGCTTTGCATATAGAATGCCTTACCCACCGCTATTTTCTTCATCGCATCAATCTCCTAGAGGGCTTTTTGGGCTTCGGCCTTGGCACTTTTTGCGCTCTCGAGGGCCGCGGCAAGCTCAGACTCTCGCGTCTTCGAGTCAAGCTCCAACGCCTCGTGCTTCGTCACGAGAGCCTGGAGCTCTTGCTGCACCTCGCCCACATGAGCCTCTTGCTTTTCCCGCTCGGTGTGCTCCTTGGCTGCTTAATCTTCGGCCTTGGTTAGCGCTTGCTTCAGGGTTGCCACCTCGGTCGTGGCCCCTGGCAAATATATGATGATCCTGTCATTTTGCAATCGCGTCTTCTTTTATATATACATATCTATAGACAGGGTATTACTTACCCTTGTTCTCCTCGAGCTGCCTCTTGGCAAGGTCGAGCTCTTTCTTGGACCCCTCGAGGTCCTGCTTCAGTACGGCGACCTCCGTAGTCAGTGCGGCGGACAACAGCAGCGAAGCTTGCATACGCATATTGACATACTCATATTAGACTTCTGCGATATTGTTTGATCCTCTGGTCGGCTTTTCTTTGTGAACACCGAACAGAGCATCAGGGGCTACTTTCTATGTGGTAATATTTTCCTATATTTTAAACACTTACCTCAAACCTATTAGAAGGCTGGCACAGGCTTCAGTCAATCCGCTCTTGGCGGACTGAACCTTCTGGATCACCGCACTCATGATAGTGCGGTGCTCCTCGTCGATGGAAGCGCTATGAAGCACTTCCAGCAGATTGTCCGGCACCTCTGGATGGACAGAGGTCACCGGTACAGGCGTCTCGCCCCTCTTAGAAGGAGGCCGCCTGCCTGAGCCCGGAACCACTGGAGGTTCCGGCGCGGTGTTCGGCTGAGGGCCAAACTCAGAGCTCTCAGGGGCCTTGTCCCCTCAGCTCCCGGAGTCCGGGAGGCCGCCTTGAGGTGCCTTCGGGACTGTCTCCCCTCGACCCGGTGCCTCGTGAGACAGCACCTCGGCGTCGTCAGCAGGATGAGGGGAGGTGGCGGTCGGGACTAGATCGCTATCCATGTCCGACGAGCCCAGGGAGCCGTCCGATGATACATCGATACTGGCTCGTGGCAGCCTGCATAATCATGTTCGGCATTAGGGAAAGCAGTGCGACAAAGGAATGCTATGAGTTACTATGGTATCCGAATAATTACGATCTCCCCAGGGGCTTGGCCCTGGGAAACCACTCGTCTTCGCCTTCGTCAGCGGCGGTGGAACTGTCCGGAAGGAGAGTCCTTCCCTTCTTGGACCCTTCGCCCCCCCCCCCAGTTGGGGCGGCCTTTCTTTTCTTGTCTCCCCCAACTGAAGGGGGAGCATCTTCTTCTTCCTCCTCGTCTTCGGGGGAGGAGTGTGCCACAGAGTCATCGGACAATGAGTCCGATAACACCTGGCATCGGGAACTTTTTCGGGTTCCCATGGCCTTCTTGGTCTTCTCTGGCACCTTGTAAGGAGCCGGAGTCAGCATCTCCGTCAGGAGAGCGTTTGCTGGGCCTTCGGGCAAGGGAGCCGGACAGTCGATTTGTCCGGCCATTTCCTGCCAGTCATGTCAAAGGAACGGGAGCTTAGATCCCGCATAGAGTCGAAGTATGAAAAACAAGTATCATGTAAGAGGTAAAACAGCTTACCGCGCTGGCTTGGCGCTCCGCGCTGAATCCGCGATCCTCGGTAGTAGGAGGAGGAACCTCGGTGCCCTTGAATAGCACCTTCCAGGCATCCTCATGTGTTGTATCGAAGAGCCTGTTCAGAGTTTGGTGCTCGGCCGGGTTTAACTCCCACAAGTTGAACGCCCGTTGTTGACACGGGATGATCTGGCGGACGAGCATGACCTGGACTATGTTGACAAGCTTGAACTTCTTATTCACCATGTTTTGAATACATGTTTGGAGTCCGGTCAGCTCTTCCGAACTACCCTAGGACAGGCCCTTCTCTTCCCAGGAGGTGAGCCATGTGGGGATGCCAGATCGGAACTCGGGGGCCGCTGCCCATGCAGGGTCATGCGGCTCGGTGATGTAGAACCACCCCGATTGCCACCCCTTTATGGTCTCCATGAAGGAGCCCTCGAGCCATGTAACGTTGGGCATCTTGCCCACCATGGCGCCTCCGCACTCCGCCTGGCGTCCGCCCACTACCTTCGTCTTGGCATTGAAGGTCTTCAGCCATAAGCCGAAGTGGGGCTTGATGCGGAGGAAGGCCTTGCACACGACGATAAACGCCGAGATGTTGAGGATGAAGTTCGGGGCCAGATCATGGAAATCCAGGCCATAGTAGAACATGAGCCCCCGGACGAATGGGTGGAGTGGGAATCCCAGTCCGTAGAGGAAATGGGTAAGGAACACTACCCTCTCATGGGGCCTGGGGGTGGGATGAGCTGCCCCTCATCTGGGAGCCGGTGTGCGATGTTGTTGGGCAGGTATCCGGCTCTCCTCAGCTTCTTGATGTGTCTCTCCGTGACGGAGGAGACCATCCACCTGCCTCCCTCTCCGGACATGGTTGGAGAAGGTTGAGGTTGGAAGTGCGGACTTGGGCGCTGGAGCTCGAGTGCGCGAAAATGGATGAGCAAAGGAGGAAGAAGGCATGGATGAAAAGGTGAATCCTTATCCCTTTATATGGGCGGACGAAACTAAGCGTCCCCACTAGCCTGGTAAAACTCGCTTATCCCCCAAGTGTCGTAATTGATGGTGCGGTTGGGTTACCCATACCCGTATTGATGAGAATCCCGTGATAAGGGGACACGATCTCTGCTTTGACAAGATGTGTCAAAAAACTGCCTCGCGTTATGTGCGGGGCTAGTTAAAGGAAACGGTTAGAATAATCACCGGGCCGTGACATAATGTCGTGTTGCCAAAACAAGTCAGCAAATTGGATTTGTGAAAATATTATTCTCTCTACGGTGGTATGTGGAACTTATTTTGCAGGGTCGAACACTATCTTTATATTCAAATTCTTCCGTGGTATATTCGGAGAAGGAACCCGCCTTGCAATGCCGAAGACAATACTGCATGCCGGACTCATCGTCATTGAAAGCCTGGTTCAGGGGCTACTGTGGGAGTCCTGGATTAAGGGGTCTCCGGACAGCCGGACTATCTCCATTGGCCGGACTGTTAGACTATGAAGATACAGGATTGAAGACTTCGTCTCGTGTCCGGATGGGACTCTACTTGGCGTGGAAGGCAAGCTAGGCAATACGGATATGTGTATCTCCTCCTTTGTAACCGACCTTGTGTAACCCTAACCTCTCCGGTGTCTATATAAACCGGAGGGTTTTAGTCCGTAGGAAAACATACAATCATACCATAGGCTAGCTTCTAGGGTTTAGCCTCTCTGGTCTCATGGTAGATCTACTCTTGTACTACCCATATCATCAATATTAATCAAGCAGGACGTAGGGTTTTACCTCCATCAACAGGGCCCGAACCTGGGTAAAACATTGTGTCCCCTGCCTTCTGTTACCATCCGCCTTAGACGCACAGTTCGGGACCCCCTACCCGAGATCCGCCGGTTTTGACACCGACACCACCCTAAGAGAATTGAGCAAGATTCTCAGAGAAATAATGTGGATGCACCTAGTCCTTCTAAAAAGAAGAAAAAGAAAAATGATAGGACTTTGCATACTTCTAGTGAACCTGTTACTAAAACACCTGAGAATCCAAATGATATTTCTATTTCTGATGCTGATACACAATCTGGTAATGAACCTGAAACTAGTGATCATGTTAATGATAATGTTCATGATGATGCTCAACCTAGTAATGATAATGATATAGAAATTGAACCTGCTGTTGATCTTGATAACCCACAATCAAAGAATCAACGTTATGATAAGAAAGACTTTGTTGCTAGGAAACATGGTAAGGAAAGAGAGCCTTGGGTTCAGAAACCCATGCCTTTTCCTCCTAAACCATCCAAGAAAAAGGATGATGAGGATTTTGAGCGCTTTGCTAAAATGATTAAACCTATCTTTTTGCGTATGCGATTAACTGATATGCTTAAAATGAGTCCTTGTGCTAAGTACATGAAAGATATTGTTACAAATAAGAGAAAGATACCGGAAGCTGAAATTTCCACCATGCTTGCTAATTATACTTTTAAGGGTGGAATACCAAAGAAACTTGGAGATCCCGGTGTACCAACTATACCATGCTCCATTAAAAGAAACTATGTTAAAACTGCTTTATGTGATCTTGGAGCCGGTGTTAGTGTTATGCCTCTCTCTTTATGTCGTAGACTTGATTTGAATAAGTCGACACCTACTGAAATATCTTTGCAAATGGCTGATAAATCAACTGTTATACCCGTCGGTATTTGTGAGGATGTGCCTGTTGTAGTTGCAAACGTTACTATTTTAACGGACTTTGTTATTCTTGATATTCCCGAGGATGATAATATGTCCATTATTCTTGGAAGACCCTTTTTGAATACTGCAGGGGTTGTTATTGATTGCACTAAAGGCAATGTCACTTTTCATGTTAATGGTAATGAGCATACGGTACACTTTCCGAGGAAACAACCTCAAGTTCATAGTATCAACTCTATTGGAAAAATTCCATCGATTATATTTGGAGGTTTTGAATTTCCTCTTCCTACTGTCAAGAAGAAATATGATATTCTTGTTATTGGAGATGTGCATATCCCCATTGAGGTAACATAGTGTTATTCGAAATTTCTCCGGTTCCATGTTATTCGGAATGAGTTCGTTAATAAGACTTGATCAACCTTGTTAGTGGATTCCTTTTGATGAGCATGAGATGGATGAAACTAGAAGGCACAACCTTCTGTACCCTACTCTTACTTTCTGTTATTTATATTAAATAAAATAAAAATAGTATTTTTCTGTCTGTTATCTGATTTATCCGTGCAATATAAAAATACCCCGAAAATAAAAGTTCTCCAAATGCCCTGAAATTTAAATATGATTTTTTATGGAATATTTGAGAATATTTGGCACTGAGAACACAGCAGGAGGAGCTGGCACCTGGCCACGAGGGTCAGGGGCGCGCCCTACCCCCCTGGGCGCGCCCCCCAGCCTCGTGGTCCCACGGTGGCCCTCCTCCACTTATCATTTCACCCACACACTCCTTCTTCCTCCCCCAAACAGGAATATCCAGGTCAAACCCGAGTCCAAGCTCATTTTGCTGCCATTTTCGATCTCCTTGCTCAAAGCACCTCTCACAAAACTGCTTGGGGAGATTGTTCCTTGGTATGTGACTCCTCCATTGGTCCAATTAGTTTTTGTTCTAGTGCTTTATTCATTGCAAATTTTTTCTGCTTAGGTGACCCTATTCTTGAGCTTGCATGTCAAATTTATATGGTCAAAAGTAGTTTTGATGCATGATATAGGCTCTAGGCACTTGTAGGAGCAGTTGCTATCAATATTATTGAGTTTGGTTTACTTTTATTTTGAAGTTACTAAAAATTTTAGAAATTTTTCAAAGGAAATATGCTTAGGAAAATTTTCCAAGGTGGTTCTTCAAGGAAGCAAGGACCCGGGCTTGCAATGCGTGATGCTGATGAAGAGCCACCAAGAGACGCTCCAGTGCGTCCTTGTGAGTAGCCTTCCGAAAACTTTATGGATCGAGCGGGAATTAAGGAAGAATTTAACGCATATTTGCGTAACACTGATCTTGTGAACTTCGAGGAAGAAAAGTGCAGCCAGTATCACTATCTCACTAGTTCCTTTGTGAGGAGGTTTGAATTTTCATCTTCACGTAATTCTCCAACTGTCATGTTTGATCTTTATGAAAATTCTTACACTATGGACTTAGAGGATTTTACCACTGCTTGCAAACTTCCGCAATGGAGTAGTATCAGGGATCCTCGCCAATCTGAATTTAGAGATTTTCTTGCTAGTATAACTGTGGGAGAATCTAGAGATATAACACAAGCTACCATAGGGAGCATTCACTTTCCTGCTATACATTATTTTGCTCTCTTCATAGGTAGATGCATTAATGGTAAAGATGAGGCGTGTCACATGTGTGTCCCTGACCTCAGTATTCTTAGGAGTGCTATGTTAGGAGACAAATCTTATAATTTGGGAGCCATTGTTGCACGTAGGTTGCATCTTAATAGATTTAATGGAGATTTATTTGGTGGAATTTATGCAACCCGCATAGCTAATTTTTTTGGTATAGCCATACATGAATATGATATTGAACTACCTCCTGCTTACCTAGACTTTAATGCTATGGTTCACCACCAGTTTGTCGAGAGGAATGAATCACCTCTCCAATATCGTTTAATCTTTGAGAGACGCCTTGCTGTCCATGTTACTCTCCCTGCTCCTGCCTTCTTTGATTATCAGGCAAAAGGAAGATATGTTATTACCAGAGAGGAGGCAAATGATTACGAGAGGAGGGTGGAGGCCGCTCGTCGCCACGCTGCAGCTCAGGAGGCGATAGCCGCTGCATCTCAGTACGACCCCAACTTTTACTATGGATATTCGCCAGGCCAACCGTGGCCATAGACCAACTTAGGCCAAAAGCATAAGCTTGGGGGAGTACGTATTTCTCATCGACATTATATTCATGTTCACACACTTATTGCTAGATGTCGGTGCTCATACTTTTTCATTGTATCATCCATGCTAGTTTATTTCCCTTTTTATGCTTTCTTCTTTTGTGTTTGATAAACCTTAAGAAAAACCAAAAAAATTAGTTGTAGCTTTTAATTAGTTTACTTTCTATGCTTGTAGTAGTCATTAAAAATAAAACCCCAAAAGATTTCCTGTTCTTCTTTTACTTGTTGGGAGCTCTCCCGTGTAAATAGTTATATTTCTTTTCTTTGGGGGTCGATAGGAGAAGACCATAATTAAATTGTTGAAGTAGCTCTTATATGCATTATTGTTGATCTGACAAAAGAGCCCATATTGCCTTGTCTTCTCCTGTTTATTGAATGCTTGCAGATTCCAGCTTAGTCCAATGCACGTGAACTATTATTATTATCCACATCGTCTGGTCGTGCAAGTGAAAGGCAATAATGATGATTATATGATGAACTTATTGAGATGAGAAAAGCTGGTATGAACTCGACCTCTCTTATTTTTGTAAATATGATTAGTTCATCGTTCGTGATTCAGCCTATTATGAATAAACATGTTTGCAATGATAACTAGAGATCATAGTTCTTGTGACATGCTTGATTAGCTAGGAGCTTATAATGGTTTACCTTGCGTGCCAACATGCTATTAAAATGGTTGTGATGTGGTATGATAGGGTGGTATCCTCCTCTGAATGATTTAAGTGACTTGACTTCGCGCATGTTCACACATGTAGTTGAAACAAAATCAACATAGCCTTCACGATATTTATGTTCATGGTGGATTATATCCTACTCATGCTTGCATTCGGTGTTGGTTAATTTTAATGCATGTTCATGACTGTTGTCGCTCTCTAGATGGTCGCTTCCCAGTATTTTGCTAGCCTTCACCTGTATTAAGCGGGAATACTGCTTGTGCATCCAACTCCATAAACCCCAAAGTTATTCCATATGAGTCCACCATACCTACCTATATACGGTATCTACATGCCGTTCCAAGTAAATTTGGATGTGCCAAACTCTAAACCTTCAAATAAATATCCTGTTTTATATGCTCGAATAGCTCATGTATCAACTAGGGTTGTCCGTATCTTCCATGTTAAGCGGGTTATTCTCAAGAGGAGTGGACTCCGCTCCTCACTCACGAGAAAAGGGCTGGTCACCGGGATGCCTAGTCCCATGCTTTATGCAAATCAAATCAAAATAATTGCAAACAAAACTCCCCCTGGGACTCTTGTTAGTTGGAGGCACTCGTTGCTTCGAGCAAGCAATGGATTGATGCTTATTGGTGGAAGGGGAAGTATAAACTTTACCATTCTGTTTGGGAACCGCCTATAATGTGTGTAGCATGGAAGATATTGCCATCTCTTGGTTGTTATTTTGACAATGAAAGTATACCGCTCAAAATATTATTCACCTCTATTTCATAATTGAGTTCTGGCACCTCTACAAATCCCTGCTTCCCTCTATGAAGGGCCTATATATTTACTTTCATGTTGAGTCATCATCCTCTTATTAAAAAGCACCAGTTGGAGAGCACCGCTATCATTTGCATTTATTACTGTTAGTTTACATTGAGTATGACTTGACTGGATCTCTTTTACCATGAATTACAATGTCTAGTTAGTCCTTGATCTTTAAAGGTGCTCTGCATTTATGTTTTGTGGTCTCAGAAAGGGCTAGCGAGATACCATCTTGTTATATCATATTATGATTGTTTTGAAAAAGTGTTGTCATCCGAGATTTATTATTATTGCTCGCTAGTTGATTATGCCATTGATATGAGTGAACTTGAGACCTAGGCGTTATTGTGAATGTGGTTAGTCATAATCTTTGCTGAAAACTTGAATGTTGGCTTTACACATTTACAACAACAAGAGCAAACAGAGTTTGTAAATTTTTTTCTTTATCACTTTCAGTTTATCAACTGAATTGCTTGAGGACAAGCAAGGGTTTAAGCTTGGGGGAGTTGATACGTCTCCGTCGTATCTACTTTTCTAAACACTTTTGCCCTTGTTTTGGACTCTAACTTGCATGATTTGAATGGAACTAACCCGGACTGACACTGTTTTCAGCAGAATTATCATGGTGTTATTTATGTGCAGAAACAAAAGTTCTCGGAATGACCTGAAACTTCACGGAACAACTTTTCGGAAACAATAAAAAATCCTTGCAAAAGATGAAGGCCAGGGGGGCCACCACCTATCCACGAGGGTGGGGGCGCGCCTACCCCCCTAGGGCGCGCCCCCTACCTCGTGGGCCCCTGGAGCTCTTCCGACCTCAACTCCAACTCTATATATTTGGTTTCGGGGAGGAAAAAATCATAGAGAAGGATTCATGCGTTTTACAATACGGAGCCGCCGCCAAGCCCTAAAACCTCTCGGGAGGGCTGATCTGGAGTCCGTTCGGGGCTCCGGAGAGGGAAATCCGTCGCCATCGTCATCATCAACCATCCTCCATCACCAATTTCATGATGCTCACCGCCGTGCGTGAGTAATTCCATCGTAGGCTTGCTGGACGGTGATGGGTTGGATGGGATCTATCATGTAATCGAGTTAGTTTTGTTAGGGTTTGATCCCTAGTATCCACTATGTTCTGAGATTGATGTTGCTATGATTTTGCTATGCTTAATGCTTGTCACTAAGGCCCGAGTGCCATGATTTCAGATCTAAACCTATTATGTTTTCATCAATATATAAGAGTTCTTAATCCTATCTTGCAAGTCTATAGTCACCTATTATGTGTTACTAGTCGTCAACCCGTGCGCTTGCACGGGCTAGTAAGCTTAGTAAGTCATGTATAGTTCTATGCATGAATATTAAAAATCCATGAATTAGTTTTTTTAGATGAATATAGTGAATTATTTTAGTAGATGAATATAGTGAAAAGTGCTTTTGGAGGACGATCTCAAGGGAGCCTATTAGTTTTTTCACCAAAAATGTTTTGCTAGGATTCTTTCTCTTCTTTCCGTAGTATATGTACCTACGAAATTTGATCAATGGATATTTTCATATATAACATATACACAAGAAAGACAAATACTTACACTAAAATGGACTTCTTTTTGTTGTTGCATTTGGGCTAGAATTTTTGTCCTTTTTGCATACTGCATGAATGATTGTATTGTTTTTATTAAACTTTGCATATATATACATAACATTTATATGTATTTGTAAAAAAAATCAACTTTTAAATAGTACGTATATCTATTTTTTGGGCGGTTTCTATCTCCCTCTGAATTTGTCTGCAGAAACATGGAGCTAACTCTATATCTTCTAAATGAAAGATCTATTCGTATTCACTTTTGGTTTTATATAATACATGAAGTCATCTGCCGGCGCATCTTACCTATGACCTTCCTTCCAAGTTTGCTAAACTTGTGTTCCTTCTCTATAAGTTTAATCTGTTAGTGAAGTAAAAAAATAAGGACATGCGAAGATGACAATCCGAACAATAGGTGTAGAGGATTAAAGTATATACGATAAGCCAATGTATGAGAAAAAAGATGCTTGCAGGTCCTGATGCAAAATTATAAACCCGTGATTACTGTCCGAAGACCATAATTAAACTCTTCTTAGCATGACAGGAAAGGTATCTTGGTAGATTGAAATGCTTCTCTGCTCCTTATTACCACGTGGCAACTGAAATTTGTTTGATGTACACGCAGTTCCTGGAAGAACTATACTGACCAATTGACAACGAAAAAGTTATGGGGTATTTAGGAACAACTCCGCCTTTTTATGGAGAGAAAAAAAATCGAAAAAAGGAACATACCTGAATTTTCATAAGAGAAGTATAGAGAGGCAGGGAACTATCATATTTTTATGGGCTGAGACAACGACGGACAACTGGGCTACGGATGGCCTTGTTGCCTAGTGGCATATATCACATATATGTATCAAAGAATACAGTCACCAAAAAGGGCTACCAAGTAAATAAAAAATCTCTACGTACACATAGATTATGGATGCTACTATAGTTGTACGACATCAGACTTAAGCAAGGTTTTGGTTACCGAATGAGGTAATTTTACCGAGGGGTACTGATAAATGTGGTTACCACGGTTACCGAGAAATACCGACAAATACCGAGAATATTTCGAGCGAATTTTATAGTTAAATTTTGAATTCAAATAAGAAAATGAACGAATATTCAAACCAGAGACCTCTCAAAACAAGAACTAGGTTGCTACCAACATGCCATAACCAACTTTCATTGCATTAATTAGACCCTACATACCTTACTGTAAATCGAGTGTTTAAATTCAAAAATTTCAAAAAATGGTATTTTTTGCTTGGTATGACGATTTACCGAGGGGCACGGAAATACGTGGTAACCATGGGAAATCTTGAAATTTCGACTGGTAACCAAAACCTTGGACTTAAGAGGTCACACTCATGCATCTGTGATATTTATGCCCATGCATGCAACCATGAAATTGGATCTTAATCTCGGGCTGACTGCTGACATGCAAGTTAATGTACTCGGTTCTGAACACATAATACAATAAGCAAATATGGGCGCTGCAGCTGCCGCAAATCCATCTTGTAAAACATAGCGCATAGAATGGACAGAAATCAGAGAGGGTGGGATGAGAGGAACAGCGGGGAAACAAACCAATATGGGAAAAGGTAGCGAGAGGAGCACACGGTCGCTGGATGACCTGAAGGCATGATCGATTCAGGAGATGTGTGATGGGAGCTACTTCCAGGGGAGATTGTCTTGAGAAAGGACACGGGCTTGGGCTGAACTCAGCTACTTGAGGAGGAAGGGCAGCGTCTGACAATCGTGCTCTCGAGCGATTTATTATCATGGTTTCCAATCATACGCTCTCGCCTTCTATATATAATATGATTTTTTTTTCTGGCAAATTACTGTGTGCTGCAACAAACAGATGATAAAAAATATATCTTGCAAACCTAATTAAATAGCTATGTCAAATGATAATCAAAATTGAAATCTGAAGCATCCATGAATATATCCAGACCTTTGCAGAACAACATAATTCAGTGGCACACATTGTGAGGCTTGCAAATATCTGAATCACATAAACAAAAGGAAGCAAACACTCACGTATGTATCTTTGGTAGTTAGTGAATGCATAGCTAAAACTCCCATATTCAAATGCTTCAGAACCTACAACTACGGTAGTGACTAAATCTGGCATCCATGTTGTCAGAAATTACTGTTTTTAAATATTGTACTGAGCACTCATGTTAATACGGGCAAAATGTACTAATCATATCAGACATGTCTCTATCAATGCATGGATGCCTCACGGCATCCCTTTCTTGCTATAGCCAGTCCTTTTTCTCGTTGAGACAAAGGAGGCAGCCGATGCTTCCAAACCAAGATCCATAGGACTAAAAAAAAAATCTCCAGGTTGTCTTTGTAAGACATTATTAACTGAGTGTTCTTATTTTTGGGAAAAAAGAACTAACTCAAGGCATACAACAAAGTGGACAACTCATATATGATTGTTCTCACAGGAAGCATCAGACCATGTAGCCATGCAGATTACATGAAGAATAAAGTAAGTATAGGGAAGAAGAGTATAGAATCGGATGACTTACAGCTGCTTTCCTCCAAAATTCCTCTTCTATGCTTTGATCCAATTTGTCCCTTTCATTATGTAGATGCGTCTCAAGAAGTCTAATTCTTTTCTCATCTACATGGAGGTAGCCAGACAGCAGCCAATCGCCTGGGTGGTTGCCACCACATTGTGGAGAGTTCATGGGGAGGAGAAGACGTCGCCCCCTAGCAGTTCAGATTTAACACCGGCCAGGTTAGCTAGAGTTTTTTATGGGCACAGTGGTAAGCGTCCTGAAAATTAGCCGCGGAGATCATGTACAGATCAAATTGCGTGAGATTAACCGCGGGGAGGAATCTGAAGGGATGGAGGAATTGGTCCTTGCCGATGGAGAACATCTTGAGTATGACTCATCTATCTCTTCCCTCCCCTCAACTCAGCTCCAGCTATCCATCACTGCAACTGGGCTGATGGGAGGTAAGGCTCGATGTGAGATCATGGTCGCCGCCAGGGAAGCTTCGGCTTATGAGATCACGGTCGCCGCTGGGGATGGCTTAACTTTTTAGATCGGAAGTTTATTCTTTTGAGTTCGGGGGTGTTTTTTCCTTTGAACCGCCGGTGACGGCTCAGCCTTTTAGATCGGGAGTGTTTTTTTCTTTTCAAAGAGAGGGAGAGATATATTGGAAGGAGAGGAAGGAGGGTGTCGTGACAGATAGGTAGAGCGCATATTCTAATCTTCAGATCCTCTACTCATCTGACGGCTCTCGTAATTTAGAGGGAATTTCAGATCAACGTGGTATCTTTAGAGAGTTAATGGAAGATCTAGACCGTAATAATTCGGTCCCACCAGATAAACGGCTCCTAATTACTAATTAACGTGGAATTTTTTGGAAGTCACAAATTAGTATAGGTATAGATGATCCGTTAACCCCAAAGTGACAATAATCGGGATACTTACCGGTGATGACCGTAGTTTGAGGAGTTCATATATGCACTATGTGTTAATGCTTTGTTCCGGTACTCTTTTAAAAGGAGGCCTTAATATTCCTTAGTTTTCAATAGGACCCCGCTGCCACGGGAGGGTAGGACAAAAGATGTCATGCAAGTTCTTTTCCATAAGCACGTATGACTATATTCGGAATACATGCCTACATTACATTGATGAACTGGAGCTAGTTCTGTGTCACCCTAGGTCATGATTGTTACATGATGAACCGCATCCGGCATAATTCTTCATCACTGATCCATTGCCTACGAGCTTTCCATATATTGTTCTTCGCTTATTTACTTTTCCGTTGCTATTTCTATCATCACTACAAAATACCAAAAACATTACTTTTGCTATCATTACCTTTTGCTACCGTTACCACTACTATCATATTACTTTGCTACTAAATACTTTGCTGCAGATATTAAGTTTTCAGGTGTGGTTGAATTGACAGCTCAGCTGCTAATACTTGAGAATATTCTTTGGCTCCCCTTGTGTCGAATCAATAAATTTGGGTTGAATACTCTACCCTCGAGAACTGTTGTGATCCCCTATACTTGTGGGTTATCATGGAGCGCAAGAACATGACTCTTGTTGAGATGGCCCGCACTATGCTTGATGAGTACAAGAGGCCTCCTTGCTTCTGGCCTAAGGCAATTGATACTGCGTGCCACATCATCAACAGGGTATATCTTCACAAATTCTTCAAGAAAACTGCATATGAACTTCTCACTGACAAGAAACCCAATGTGAGTTATTTCAAAGTCTTCGGTGCTAAATGCTGGATTAGAGATCCTCATCACAGTTCAAAATTTGCATCGAAAGCACATGAAGGTTTTATGCTCGGTTATGGTAAGGACTCGCACACCTATAGAGTTTTCAACACCTATCACCACAAGGTTGTTGAAACTGTAGATGTGCGGTTTGATGAGACGCTCACAAAGCGAGCACCTACCTCCTGTGACAGATGAAATGCCTCCTAAGGAATCTATTAAGTTCAAGGCTACTGAGGATGTCATTCCTACCGAAGAATCTACTGAAGAAGTCATTCCAGAACATGAAGAACGTCATGCTGATGCACCTGAGGAAAATGGTGCTGAAGAAAATGTTGATCAAATTCCTCAACGACAACCCGCTCATCCTCGCGTTGCAAATGAAGTGTAAATTGAGAAAATCATCAGCGACATCAACATTCCAGGTCCCCTCACATGCTCAAGAGCTTCACATTTATCTAACTTTTGTGGGCACTTTGCTTTTGTATCTATCACAGATCCCACTAAGATAGATAAAGCATTTCTGGAGCCTGAGTGGATTCAAGCTATGCAAGAGGAATTACATCAATTCGAGCTCAACTATGTCTGGGAACTGGTCAAACGTCCAGATCCTCACAAGCACAACATCATCAACACAAAGTGGATCTATCGCAACAAGCAGGATGAAAATGGCCTTGTGGTGAGGAATAAGGCATGGCTTGTAGCTCAAGGCTACACACAGGTTGAAGGAATGGATTTCGATGAAACTTTTGCACCTGTTGCTAGACTTGAAGCTATTCGTATATTACTTGCTTATGCTAACCATCATGATATCGTCTTATATCAAATGGATGTGAAAAGTGCATTCCTCAATGGTAAGCTTGAGGAAGAAGTATATGTTGCTCAGCCCCCGGGTTTTGAAGATCCAAAGCATCCTGACAAAGTCTTCAGACTCAATAAGGCCCTCTATCGCCTCAAGCAGGCCCCACGGGCGTGGTATGATACTTTGAAGGAATTTCTCATGAAGAAAAGCTTCAACCCGGTTCACTTGACCCAACTATTTTCACTAAATCTTATGATGGTGAACTATTTATGTGCCAAATTTATTTTGATGATATCATTTTTGGCTGTACTGACCAACGTTACAGTGATGAATTTGCCTATATGATGAGTGAAGAATATCAAATGTCTATGATGGGAGAATTGAAATTGTTCTTAGGTCTTCAGATTCGTCAACAACGCAATGGCATATTCATATCTCAGGAGAAATACCTCAAGGATGTACTCAGGAAATTCGGCATGCAAGATTGCAAACGAGTCAAAATCCCTATGCCCACAAATGGCCATCTATGAACTGTTGAAAATGGTATTGACTTCGATCAAAAGGTATACCGCTCCATGATTGGTTCTTTATTGTACTTATATGCATCTAGGCCAGATATTATACTTAGTATTTGCATGTATGCCCAATTTCAAGCTACACCGAAGGAATCACACCACAAGGCTGTGAAGCATATTCTTCGATATCTAGCTCACACACCAACACTTGGATTATGGTATCCCAAGGGCTCGGCTTTTGATCTCATTGGATATTCAGACTCTGACTATGTTGGTGATCGTGTGGACCCAAGTCAACATCTGGCACATGCCATTTCCTCGCACGATCCTTGGTCTGTTGGTCCTCGAATAAACAGAACTGTGTATCACTGTCTACTGCTGAAGCTGAGTATATTGCTGCTGGTTCTTGTTGTGCTCAATTGCTATGGATGAAGCAAACTCTCAAGGACTACGGCGTCAACGTGAAGAATGTGCCACTCTACTATGACAATGAGAGTGCCATCAAGATTGCTCATAACCCAGTTCAGCACTCGAAGACAAAGCACATTCAGATTCGTCATCATTTTCTTCGTGATCATGTGTTGAAGGATGACATCTCTATTGAGCATGTGAAGACTGAAGAACAGCTAGCCGATATCTTCACTAAGCCCTTGGATGAGAAGAGATTTAACAAGTTGCGGTGTGAGCTAAATATCCTAAAATCTTCGAATGTTCTTTGAAAAGGACACTCATCCTAACACTTATGCAAAATTGATGACTTAGATGTGCAACACATGAAGAAATGTTTTTCTTCAATCAATGAAGAATAACACTCTAAGTGTGAAGAAATTAACAAAGAATTTGATTCTCAGAACCCTACGACAATTGTACACGGTGTCTGAAATCATCATTCTTATACGGTTGGCCACGCCACCACCAAAAGTTGAAAATCTTCAATTTGAGTTTTTCCTCAGCTTTGAAATTCCTCTGTTGTTTTTCAACTTGCATTGTCTTCACCATTTCCGTCGTTTTTCTTCATTGGCTATATATATATATATATATATATATATGAGTTTATGTACTCTATAGCATTCACTTATTGCTATTTCTTCAAGTTGCCTGTTCTGCTAAGTGAATGTGATCGGACCCTTTCCCCCTCTATGCTAAACTCAACCCAGTCTATTCACAAATTCTTCATGTGTGTTCTATTTGAAACTCGTTCAAAATCTTCACTGTGTCCTTGTCAGCTGAAGAAATTGCGAACGGAACTTTAAACTTATCTTATCTGAATTTTTGTCCTTTGCCGCTCAAACCGTAACACATTCCATGATAATACTTATCCTATTCACCCATGATCGCACACGATCGTAACTTCTCAGTACGTGGTTGACACATGTCAAGCGAATGAGAAGGGTCAGGGGCATGTTCGTCCTATTTCCTCGGGCCAGCAGTTTTTCACTTCGGCTATAAATACCCCTCTCCCTTCCTCACTTCACTTTTACTCCACTCGACCTCACTCCCTCGCTCGAGCTCTCAAACCCTAGCGCCGCCGCTACTTCCATCCTCTTCAGTGAGGAAGAGCTTCACTGCCTCGACCTCGTCGCCGTTGTACTCACGCCGGACGCGGATTTCTTCACTCTGCCGCTGCTGTAGTTGTCTTCCTCAGCCAAGTTAGGGCGTGGAAGATATGAACCGACGAGCTTCAAATCTACACTTCCCAGTTCATCGTGTTCTTCGTCCGGGGTAATTAAAAAGTTACTTTTACTACCCTTGTTGATTCAGATGTTTTCTTCAAATCCTCGAAAGGTGTTTATTCTTCAAATCCTCACACACTGGACACCTCACATATCATCTGTTCCTGATCTGTTTCTCTAAGCAACATTTTTCTTCAAGATTCCTCAATTGTGTGGATTTTCAGATCTGTAAAACTCTGGAACCTAAGTCAAAGAACGCTTAGTGAAAATCTTCAAGACTCAACTGGTTAAAATTACTCAAACTTGTTCTTATTGCAAAAACCTTCTGAGAACGCATATGACCTCTCCAAATTCCTCGCAACTATACTCTGTTCACAGGTACACATGTCCACTGCTGAATCATTAGGTTCTCATCAACTTCACTCGTTTGCAACGTTCCTTGCAGAAAAGTTGCATACCTCTTCAGAGAACTCAATCGTTCAAAACCCTCAGCTGAAGAAAATGGCAGATGGCAAGAAACCTCAGAAGGGAGGAAGGAAGTTGGAAGTCAACACTGCGTTTGAAATCCCTGAGAATATATACAAGGATTATTGCACTCGTGATGAGGCCACCCATGGAAAGGAAACTAAGAATGAGTGCAAAGTGCGCATCCAAAGGATAGAGAGGGGTTACAGATATGTTACTCCCAAGTATGTGAAGAAATTCGCTCTTAATCCTCCATGCCCAAGACCTCCGTTGGCACCTGGCCAAGTAGCTGATCCCACCAGCCTCAAGCATGGTGATGATTATCCTGATGAATGGGCCAAGTGCCAGGCCAAGCTAGCCAGAGTAGCTAAGGAAGCAGTGAGGAAATTTAATGAAGACTTTGCTACTGCTGCTGCCACTGCTGAGGCCTCTGCAAGAAAGCCAAAGAAGGCCATGCCAAAGAAGCCGGCTCATAAGCCAAGTGCTTCAACCCCAATGCCCTCACGGCCAATTCCTCAAGCCACACCAGCTCCTCCAAAGTCCTCAGCTCCTCCGTCAAAATCCTCAGCACCTGTGCATCTCGCCACGTGCCAAAGGACAACAGGAATCTCTATTGCCTCAGGAGCTTCTGCTAGTTCTTCAGCTGCACCACATTCATCAACTAGCCCCTCTCTGCTGAAGACAAAGGTCACTGCTGGACGAGGCTCTCGACCAAGTCCTCAAAAGAAGCAGGTCACCTTTCAAGTGTCGTCTGATGAAGATGAAGCTGATGATGAAGAACTTGCTGAAATCATCAGGGACAAGCAACTCAGGGCCGCTAGAGCCAAAGGCACAAGTGTGCCTCTGCTTTTGGATCCAAAATTGATCCTTGATTACATTGATCTCTGGCTCAAGGACCCCAACACTCCTATCCCGACTTCAAGCTGACTCCTGGCCAAAGTCATATGTTGACTCACTTCATTTAGGAAGAAAAATGAAAATTTGAAAAGGCCAGGCAGTTGAAGAAAGCACAGTACAAAAAGGAGCGCTTCCTGAAGAAAAATGTTGTCTCTATGACAACTGAAGAACTTGTCACTATTCAATCTGAGATCAAGAAACTCAGTGATGAATTTGACGCATACTGCGCTGATTGGCTGGGAGCCAAGGTCCGTTTTGTGAAATTAACTGAACAATTCACTTCCAATGTTGCACCTCCAACGCGACAAGAAAATCCTCAGGCTGAAGCATCTGCTCAGCCTACTGAAGAAAATGCCAGCACCGGTGATGATACTCAGGCTGATGAAGAAAATGCTAGTACCAGGGCTGATGACTGCATTCCAGCCGCTGAAGAAATTGCCAGGGCAACCACTAGTGTTGCGCCTGAAGAAAATGAAGAAGTCAGGGCAACTGCATCAGTTGTGCCTGAAGATCGTGAACCAAATTCTTCTGCTCCTCCTGCGCCTACACCAACTCCGATCCTTCCATCTGCATCATATGTGAAGAAGACCAAGGCTGCAGAGCATGCAGCTGTGAAGAAAAGGAAGGCATCAACTGCATCAGATTCTTCAGCTCCGAAGAAAATGAAGCCACTGACCAGCTCATTTGAAAATCCAATTGATGTTGTTCCTGTCTCATCTATGCCATCAAAGGACCTTGTTCCTTTTGATAAAGAATACGTGATCCCAAGCAGATCCGATAAAGACATTCCTTCTGTTGCTTCCTCAAAGCAGTTGGATGAAGAAATTGAAGCGGATGTGATCCCTTCAACCCCAATAGTCTCATCGCCCACGCCTCAGTTCACTGCTGAAGAGGCCGGCGTTGAAGAAATGAATGAAGACGAAGATGTGGAAATTGGATGCACAACTCCAGTGCTGAACGACGACTTTTGGGAAAGTCAGCATCCCAATTCTCCTCTGTTCACACCCCTACAACAAATTCCTCGGTCCCCTGTCACTACTGAAGTACAAATGGGATCTGAAGGACCTCATGCCACACTGTTTGTCCATGAAGAGATTCTAGCCACTAGTGCTGAAGAAAATGTAAATGAAGAATTGAAGTCCCAGGTTGCCACTGAAGAAGAACCTGAAATTCCTCAGCCTGCGGAACCTGAGATAAAGATCCCTGAGGTTGTGATGCAATTGACTGACACTCCTCACCCCAAGCCAAAGGATCACTTCTCAAAGAAGCAAAAAATTCAAGGCTGATGACTTCTTCGGCGAGCATGTATTCTTCAGGACTACGATCCTTATGATTTTGCTTGTCTTAGGAGGAAGCGCTTCTGGACTACCAACCAGGCCAATTTATATTCTTCACTTCTCTTCAACAAGGATAAAGTCTTTTACCACGAGCATATTCCACATGTGGACATGGAATCATTGCCATGCTTCTCTCCTGTCCTCAGTGTGCTTCATGACGCAGGCCTCCTCAACTTTTGCTCTAACATGGTTGATTGGAATGAAGAGCTTATTCTTCAGTTCTACGCTACACTGCACATCACAGGTGATCCTGACGATATCAACACTTGGGTATTGGACTGGATGACCGATAACACTCATTATAAGGCACCGGCCTCTGAATTACTTCACGCCCTGCCCATCAGTCCACCCCTCGAAGGAGCTCGCTGTCTGTACTAGGAGCTTGAACTCACTGCCCATTACATGCAAGTGCTGATGAAGCCCTTGAAGCCCGGTCAAGCCCCAAGGACCAAATTCCTCATGAAGTAATTGCTATATGTGCCCAGAACAGTCTATCGCATTCTGACGAGGACAATGAGTCCTATCAAAGGCCACGACTCGTCTGATGAGGAAATTGTTGGCATCATGAAGAATCTGCTATTCAACATCATACATGGCATTCCTGTCAATTATCATGATTTCTTCATGCGGACTCTATCTAATGTTGCACTCTCTCTGTTTGAGTTGAAGCATTATGCTCCTTGGATTATCAGAGTCCTCAGAACAAGGTCTTCACTAAACTACAAGGCTGACTTTCAGAATCACCTCAGCTACCTGCCCCCTATTGAAGTCCTCAAGAAGACTTATTCCTCAGCTGATGAAAAGGGCAAGGCACCTGCTGTCATTGATGAAGTCATTCGTCCATTGGATGGTCAGTTTCGCAAAGATGCATCTTACTCCACCAATGATGACTCTGCCACTCATGATTCTGCTGCACATGCATCCAAGCCAAATCCTTAAGCCACATCTCCCAGGGTGATGACTAACTGTGAGCTGCTTCTTAGTCTTCACTAGAAGGTGGATCAAAACCATAAATGGGTGAAGTGTCAGTTTGGTTCTCTTCTTCACAACATGAATGCTACACATAATGCAGTAAAGAAAAACCATTACTACCTCCATGAAGTTTTCGGTCGCAACTGGGCTATCTTATCACATCTGTATGGTGAAGAAGATCTGAAGCAAATGGGTCTCAAGCAGAACTTTGATTGGTCTGCACCTCCAGCGAAGAAATTCAAGAAAGTCAAAGTTCCTTCCTTGGTGGCCAGCTCATATTCTTCATCCAGCGACACCGACGAGTTTGAAGACTTGGACGACACTGCTGCAGGCCCTACAACAACAAACGACCCCAACACACCCCTCCATCAATTTGATATTCTTCAGGGGCGTTAGTCCTCATTTTTCGACCCTTTTGGTCATTCGATGACAAAGGGGGGTAAATTTGAGTTAGTCTTCAAGCGGGTCTACCTATATGGGCGTTTTTTTCCAAGTTACAACTCTCGTTCTTTTGAAGACTTTGCTGGATCGAGTTGTAAACTCAAACTCTATGGTGGTCTGATACTTTTGTTGAGTTTTTCTGCATGCTTATTCCTCATTAATGTTAATGCACGCATGCTGAATTACATCAGTCACCATATTTAATCATGCATTTCAAATTCTTCATATTATATGTTAAATGGGTGTATGAATTACAAGATATAGGGGGAGATCTCCATGATTCTACTCTTCAAAGTGTGCATTGCTTCAAAAGCAAATTCCTCACTATGCACATCTTCAGGGGGAGTTCTTCTATATCTTGCAATCAAATTCCTCAATTTCAGTATTTACACTTCATATGTTTATCCCCGTTGAAAACTTAACCTATATTGTCATCAATCACCAAAGAGGGGGAGATTGTAAGTGCATCTAGTGCCCCTTAGTGATTTTGGTGTATTGAAGACTTATAGGTTAAGGGACTGATGTGTTTGTGAGTGTACACAGGTCTATAAGTCTAGGAGGAGTTTGATATTTACAGAGAAAGTCGACCCCTAAAAATGAAGTTCTTCGATTGAAGACTTTGGATTTCTAAAGACTTTGAAAGTGAAGAAATTGGTGTGATCCTGAAGACTTGGTATTCATTCGAGGAACATGAAGCATGAATACTTTTGTTTTTCTTTGTTTTATTTTCTCTTTCTTGGGTCATAGGAAACACTGTACTGTTAAAGGGGGTCAAGGAAATACTAAGGAAAAATTTCCAAGTGATGCTCAACTCAAATCCTACACCTACCAATCCCTTCGAGTGAAGCCATTGGAAATCTCATACAGGTCAGTCAATTTCTTCAGTGACAGAGATGAAGTTCTTCTGGTCTCTGAGGAACTTGTTCTGACTGAGGAGTTAGGAATTCGCCAGTGCGGATTGCCTACACAGTGAGGAACATGATAGCCCTGAGGAATTTGATACTCAAAATTCCGACCGTTGCTGTGCTATGCGCTAGCTGTCCCAAAATATCTACCCACCTAACGGTCATATTATTGAAGGGCATTTATGTCTTATCATGTCGAGCTGCTCCCTAGGCTATAAATAGCCACCCCCTACAACCACTAGATGGTTGGCTTCTCTGAGAGAAACTGACACTTGTCATTTGAGAGCATCCCATCCTCCGAGGACTTTGAGTGAAAATCATCAAGTGAGGAAAACCCAAACCCAAACACCTACAAACCCAAAGTGATTGAGCATCACTGAAGAGATTGATCCTACGTGGATCCGACGCCTGGTACCTTTGAAGACTGTGTATCTTCCAGACGGTTAGGCGTCATGGTCTAAAACATCCAAGAGGAAATTATGGATCGCCGAGTGACCGAGTCTGTGAAGGTTTGGAAGTCACCTGAAGACTTACCACGAGTGATTGGGCGAGGTCTGTGTGACCTTAGCTCAAGGGGAATACGGTGAGGACTAAGTGTCCTGAGCTGCGTGTTTAGGACTGGGTGTCCGGGACTGTGTGTCCTCAGGTTTAAATACCTAGCCGCCTTAACCAGACGTACAACTGTCACAACAGTTGGAACTGATCTACCAAATCATTGTCTTCACCGAGCTAACTGGTTCCATTTCCTCATTCCTGTGTTGTGTGCTTGTTCATATCTGTTTGGAGACTTTGACTAAAGACTTTCTCTAATTCCTCAGCTCAATTTCTTCAGTCTGTTGGTCTTCATTCTGTTTGTCCTATGTTTACGCTTTCCGTACTTTGTGTTTGTTTTCGTTTCATCATGAAGACCATGCTCATGTTTTGTTATGTTTACTTTTGAGTACTTATTCCGCTGCAAGTAGTTCTTCATTCAGGAATTTCCTCACCTGCAAATTCCTCAGTGAAGAATTCATAAAAATCGCCTATTCACCCCCCTCTAGTCGATATAACGCACTTTCAAATGGTGCTTCTTGTGCGAGTTTGAGAAACTCATTATGGAGGGTAAGAAAGGA
Source organism: Triticum monococcum (assembly GCA_034509565.1). Taxonomy (NCBI): domain Eukaryota; kingdom Viridiplantae; phylum Streptophyta; class Magnoliopsida; order Poales; family Poaceae; genus Triticum; species Triticum monococcum. The sequence goes on along the minus strand of CM067843.1, from coordinate 753,654,323 downwards.
CAATCTCAATTATCACCTACTGGAATACTCTCACATTTGCATGGAATCTAAAGTAGTTTTCACCTGGGTAAATAGGAAGGCCCTCATGAGTTTCTCAGGTGAGATTTTTGATTCCTCATTCTCTTTCGTTAAAATTCTATACCTTTCCCTGGCCAAAAATATTGTGTATGTATAAATTGGTACACATTGAAGCTGAAATGATAGATGGAAGAATCCAAAAATTCCATGTGTATAATGATGGATGTATCAAATTATGATAAATTCATAGGCTTATTTTACCTCTTGATAATGTTGATAACAGTACACCTACTATTTCTGTCAAAGTTCTGTGTTCGACGAGAACATATCATATCAATAGCTAATTAACCAGTGTGTGTCATGTGCAGTTGAATACTAATTCAATCCATGTTGAAGTCTGTACCGCCATTTGATCTTATTGGTTCTACAGGAATATGGCTAAAAATTGTTGTCCTACAATGACAGTCTCAACCAGATGTGCACAGTTGTAAGTACAGCTTGTGCAGTTGTGCCAATCTCAATGCATCTACATCACTGTCTATTTCTGAGTCATTGCTGCTATTGAAATGCTAAAACTGAACAATAGAAGTTTCACGGTTAAATCAGATATGTGATATGGTGACGGTTGCAAGATACTTGAATGTCACACTCATCGTGTCGGAGTTGGATCAAACTTTATTTTTGGCTGATCCTAGGTCAACATTTCTTTCTTCAGTCACTGCAATTCTTAACATTTCAGTTAAGGACTGCCTTTGTCTTATCCTCTATTGTTGCTTCTACTACAGTGAGATCTGAGATATATTTGATGAGGACTACTTCATAACATAATTGAGAGATGAGGTTTGGATGCTGGAAGAGCGGCCTCCAAGGCTGAAAAGGAGAGTTGAACAGAGATATCTTCGCTCCATGCCGCCTGTCAGATGCTCCTACATGTCCTGTTACCATTATCAGGTTTCCTTGCATCTCTCCATTTCTCGTGATCTAAATCATATGCATATATCCAAATAAAGACTTGAAGTAGTATTTTTTGGGAGAATAGATCTTACAAATGATAAAGAAGTACAAGGTCATTCATCTGAATAAAATAGAGGCACGGGTTTCTTTTAGCACTTGTGCATTGACCATAATGTGTGGAGGCTCCGGGTCTTGTCGTCTCTAGCTGTAGAGTGTAGACATCCGGAGAAAACTATTTGTTGACTTTTTTAAAGGTTTCTGAGAAAATTAGCAATTTTCGGCAGGAGTCAAGAAGAAGACATAATTTTGGTCGAAAATAGTATATTAAATTTGAATAATTACCATAGGCGATGGTTCTAAAAAGATTAAAACCAAATTAGGAGTAGTACAACAAATTAAGTTGTATTGTACTGGTTTAGAGTGAGCTCGCCATTCTTATATTCACATATATACTCATATCTTCGATCAAGGTGAAACATTTTTTGTCCAGTTCTTCAAAAATTGTGAATATTGGTCAGGGGCGAAACAATATACAGAAAGGAAATCTTAAACGCTAAGTTCTAACATGTTACTGTTTTATTTTCTTTTTTGGCTCTTAATTTTAGTTTTTTAAGGATTCGAAACTTTGTAAATAGAATGGATGTGCACATACATATATCGGTCGACGAAGAAGTGTGAGACATTCTATCCATTTAAAAAGATATAGCCCCCGAAAAAGAAAGGGCAAAGAGTCTCCCTTGCAAAAGGAAAAAAGAACACCGAATTTCCTAGTTTTTTATAAGGGTGCTAGAATTAATTAAATTTTTATATATAAGGAACATGAAGGAACTATTAACAATACTAATGCTTGATGGGAAAAGCAAGATGAGCAGAATATGTTCACATCAGGGAAAAAGGTGTGATGAACATAATAATGCATGCAATATACTCGCTTGGTTCCATAGTTCTTGCCACAATTTTAGTGGAAATTTGAATTACAAGCACAACAAAAATTATGAAACAGAGTGAGTACATAAGAAGACAAATATATTACATAGTTATGAAAAACGCGTAACATTGCTACTCATACAATTTCACAACCATCACAAGTCACCATTAGCACACCAGTACATACATACATAAACCAAAGTGGTGATGTGGAATAATATGAAAGTAATTAAACGAAATGGTAGAACACCCGAGGCCACGCAGACGCGGAGGTGTAGAGTAGACATCTACCAGAGTAATTAAAAACCAGCCGCCCTGGGCGGTATGCATGCATGTCTAGAATCGGTTCATGAGGCCCTTGAACCACATCTTCACCCTGTCTTCCTCCACAACGGGAAAATCGCAGTCGAAACCCTTGCATTTGGCAAAGTGGGGGAGCAGGGAAGTTTAACAACCCTAGTTCCCAGTAGTGAGGTCGGCTAACATCCCGTATATCATCTCACAATAACTTAGCCCCGGCATACAGAAAGGTCGGAGACTTCAACACCATGGTTGAGTGGCACCCTATCGTGGAGCCTGGATAACAAGCACCACCCCTGGCCTGTTGACCTCAGTCCCGATCCTATGCACCCCGTGGACCAGGAGAACATCATTGTGGATATCAACGGAGCATGAGCGGTCGGTTGGCTTCCAGTAGATAAGCTTTGCAAGGCGACTCCACCATAGGTGAAGAAACGAGTCTCAGTCACGTCCATCACGTGCGGCCATGGTGTCACTTGGTCTTGGCACATTTGAAAGCTCAGTGTTTAGATATGAACATGCGGGAACTGGGTAGATGGATTGGTGTCGGGTTCTGGATGTTTACAATCTAAGGTATTATCATGCATGAAATTCTTCTAAACAAGAGCACCAAGGTGTGTCTATCCCAAATTCGTCGAACATTTTTAGTCTACTCTCTACATATGCAATATATGTGCAGTATTCGAAAAATGAAGGAAAGACCCATACTAGGTGTTTTCTCAAATCCTCACCTTATAACCATCTCTAGTAGACCATTTGTAGGCAAACTTCACGATTCTTTCTCATCACAGTACCCCATTGCAAAAGGTAGATGTGCCTACTATATCGCAACGGAAAGTGTTTAGAGATGAAGCATGATATTATGCATCAATTATAGCATTTCAAATTTTGCCTTCTCCATGTATATATCTCTTTACATACGAGCCAAGGAGACATATCTTGAGGTAATAAATATTTGGGATGCATAAACCACTACAATTGAGAATAAAGTTCGAATGTAAGCATTTTGGATCCCTAACCTGATGCTCTATTTTTAGCTACTTTTTTCATTTCATTTCTAGTCCTCCTTCAACTCCTAAATTTTTCATAAAAAATAAAATTACATGAACATGTGTTTTAAATGTGCCAAACATTATTTAATTACCTTAATTTTTTAATGAGTTTTTTAAAATTATGTAAACATTTGAAAAAAAATGTATTGAACACTTTTGCTATTATATCATTTTTGAACGCATTGAACACTTATTAAAAATGTGTTGAACATTCTACTTTATTACATGAATATTTTTCATTAATGTACATTTTCTAATTACATGAACCATTTTTAAGTTGCATTGAACATTTTTTAAATTACATGATATTATTTTTTTAATCAAATGACATTTAATAAAATCAAATACTTCTTTTGTTGCATGAAACGTACATGAAGTTGGTTACTCTATTCAACAGTGCACACCACGGTGAATATCAACACTCAACTATGTGGTAGTGACTAGTGAGTAAGGACAGTTTATTTTGGCGGGCCTAAGGGCAGCAACAGTCCATTAAAACTTGCTCCATGGGCGAGACATATACCCTCTCTTATTTTTTTGAGGGTTTCATTCTGAAGGACCAACTTTGATGTGAGGCTTTGCGCCAGTTCTTTTGGCGGCTTAATATAAAAATAAGTTGCCTCCCTAAATTTGTTGGGACTTCTAAATTAATTATTCCGTAACTAGTTTAGAAGCCTCAACAAATTAAAAAGGCGCCTTATGAAAAATCTAAAGAGGAGGTGGCTTATCTTTTTAGCTGCCAAAAAAGCTGGCCCTTTGACCAACAACCAATGTCGCACTATACAATGCCCATGGAACTACTCAACCGGTCTTGAATTGCAGATTTTCATGGCACACTCCGACTCTGATCAGACCTCCCGGTATGTGACTGTGTGTACATGGCTAAATGTAGCCATGCATGCTTTGATCAGCTTTGTCCCATAGGAATGAAAGTGTGGCAGAGATGGCAGAGACCCACATTACACCCGATGACGAACTTGTCACCTGACGACCACTAGTATGAAAGTGTGCCATGTTTCGTTCTGAAAGTGTGCCATGTATCAAATTTTGATATGAAATATTATGAAAACATATACTAGTTTTTTCTGATATTTTCCAAACAATTTTGAATATGCAACAGGGGTCCGGTGCACCGGTAACACCAATTGCTCCGGTGCACCAGATATGCCATCGGGTTGAGGTCGCCACCCACACCACCGTATTTCTGATCCACAATGCCCCCCTCCCCACACACAAACTCATCCATGGGATGCTCATCGAGGAGTAGGTGGCTAGCAAGTACAACCTCCCCGAAGATAACTGAGCCACGTTCTCCTACGGGATACCCTGGTAGTAGACATTGTCGCCCCCAATCGCTGCAAGGCTGAGGAAATTACGGTACGGCTTGGACAACGGGATAGGGGAACTCTGGGTATCTTTTGTCTACAATAATCCCAAGGTACTACACCTCTTGTTTAAAGAGGCGGTCGCTGAAGAAGAAGACACAAATGCCGCCCGAGCTCTAGTGGCACAAGCCAGCTAAAAACGTCGGCATGAACCCTGTGTAATGTGTCCCATATGTTTGTTGGAACTGAAGACTAGGGGTGAGGAGGACGTTAGGTTTTTGTGCTCCCACGCCTTCCATGCCACACGCATCACGGCATAGTTCTTTCCATGTGTTGACATGTCCAATTTGCAGTGACAACATTACGGAGTCCTTCAGTTTAGAGCATTGTGGCTCGACTTTTCCATGCCTGTGGTTCCCTAGACTCATTGTGTCCCTCATTAATGAACTAAATTATGGCTTGATGTGTATGGGCTCTTGTTGATGGCAACATCATGAAGCATATGAGTGATACGTTCATTTTGCATCATGTTTTCTTACTATTATTTATAATGTTTTATCCATAATAATGCTTTTTGGAGTAATTCTAATGCATTTTCTCTCATAATTTGCAAGGTACACACCAAAAGGGAGAATTCAGGCAGCTGGAAATCTGGACCTGAAAAAGCTATGCCGGGCTAACTATTCTGCACAACTCCAAATGAGTTGAAACTTCACGAGGATTTTTTATGGAATATATAAGAATTATTGGAGCAAATAACTACCAGAGGGGGGCCACCAGGTGGGCATAACCCACCTGGGCACGCCAGGGCCCCCTGGCGTGCCCTGGGGGTTGTGGCCTCCTCGACCCACCTTCGGTGCCCATCTTTTGGTATATAAGACATTTTGACCTAGAAAAAATAAGGGGAGGACTTTCGGGACGAAGCTCTGCCACCTCGAGGCGGAACTTGGACAGGAGCACTTTTGTCCTCCGGCGGAGCGATTCCGCCGGGGGAGCTTCCCTCCCAGAGGGGGAAATCATTGTCATCATCATCACCAACAACTCTCTCATCTTGGGGAGGGCAATCTCCATCAACATCTTCAACAACACCATCTCCTCTCAAACCCTAGTTCATCTCTTGTGTTCAATCTTGTTACCAGAATTATAGATTGGCACTTGTGGGTGAGACTAGTAGTGTTGATTACATCTTGTAGTTGATTACTATATGGTTTATTTGGTGGAGGATTATATGTTCAGATCCAATATGCTATTTACTATCCCTTTGATCATGAGCATGTTTATCATTTGTGAGTGGTTACCTTTGTTCTTGAGATCACGGGAGAAATCATGTTGCAAGTAATCATGTGAATTTGATATGTGTTTGATATTTTGATAGTATGTATGTTGTGATTCCCTTAGTGGTGTCATGTGAACGTCGACTACATGACACTTCAACATATTCAGGCTTAAGGGACTGCATTGTGGATTTGCAATTAGATGATGGGTTGCGAGAGTGACAGAAGCCTAAACCCCAGTTTATGCGTTATTCCGTAAGAGACCGATTGGATCCAAAAGTTTAATGCTATGGTTAGAATGTATTCTTAATACTTTTCTTGTAGTTGTGGATGCTTGCAGGAGGGTTAATCATAAGTAGGAGTTTTGTTCAAGTAAGAACAACACCTAAGCACCGGTCCACCCATATATCAACTTATCAAAGTACCGAACATGAATTAAACCAACATGATGAAAGTGACTAGATGAAATTCCCGTGTACCCTCAAGAACGCTTTGCTTATCATAAGAGACCGTTTTGGCCTGTCCTTTGCCACAAAAGGTGAAGGAAATATGCCCTAGAGGCAATAATAAAGTTATTATTTATTTCCTTATATCATGATAAATGTTTATTATTCATGCTAGAATTGTATTAACTGGAAACATAATACATGTGTGAATACATAGACAAACAGAGTGTCACTAGTATGCCTCTACTTGACTAGCTCGTTAATCAAAGATGGTTATGTTTCCTAACCATGAACAAAGTGTTGTTATTTGATTAACGAGGTCACATCATTAGTTGAATGATCTGATTGACATGACCCATTTCATTAGCTTAGCTCCCGATCGTTTAGTATGTTGCTATTGCTTTCTTCATGACTTATACATGTTCCTATGACTATGAGATTATGCAACTCCCGTTTACCGGAGGAACACTTTGTGTGCTACCAAACGTCACAACGTAACTGGGTGATTATAAAGGAGCTCTACAGGTGTCTCCAAAGGTAGATGTTGGGTTGGCGTATTTCGAGATTAGGATTTGTCACTCCGATTGTCGGAGAGGTATCTCTGGGCCCTCTCGGTAATGCACATCACATAAGCCTTGCAAGCATTACAACTAATGAGTTAGTTGCGAGATGATGTATTACGGAACGAGTAAAGTGACTTGCCGGTAACGAGATTGAACTAGGTATTGGATACCGACGATCGAATCTCGGGCTAGTAACATACCGATGACAAAGGGAATAACGTATGTTGTTATGCGGTTTGACCGATAAAGATCTTCGTAGAATATGTAGGAGCCAATATGGGCATCCAGGTCCCACTGTTGGTTATTGACCAGAGATGTGTCTCAGTCATGTCTACATTGTTCTCGAACCGTAGGGTCCGCACGCTTAACGTTACGATGACAGTTATTATGAGTTCATGCATTTTGATGTACCGAAGTTAGTTCGGAGTCCCGGATGTGATCACGGACATGACGAGGAGTCTCGAAATGGTCGAGACATAAAGATTGATATATTGGAAGCCTATATTTGGATATCGAAAGTGTTCTGGGTGAAATCAGGATTTTACCGGAGTACTGGGAGGTTACCGGAACCCCCCGGGAACCATATGGGCCTTAATGGGCTTTAGTGGAAAGGAGAAAGGGGCAGCCCAAGGTGACAGCGCGCCTCCCCCCTCCCCTAGTCCTATTAGGACTAGGAGAGGTGGCCGGCCCCCCCTCTCTCTCTTTCCCCCTCGGGGATTCCTAGTCCAACTAGGATTGGGGGGGGAGTCCTACTCCCGGTAGGAGTAGGACTCCTCCTGCGCCCTCCTCCTGGCCGGCGGCCCCCTCCCCCTTGGCTCGTTTATATACGGAGGCAGGGGGCACCTCTAGACACACCAGTTGATCATTGAGATCGTTCCTTAGCCGTGTGCGGTGCCCCCTGCCACCATATTCCACCTCGATCATATCGTTGTAGTGCTTAGGCGAAGCCCTGCGTCGGTAGAACATCAAGATCGTCACCACACCGTCGTGCTGACGGAACTCCTCCCCGAAGCTTTGCTGGATCGGAGCCCGGGGATCGTCATCGAGCTGTACGTGTGCTAAGTGTTGGGGAACATAGCAGAAATTCAAAATTTTCCTACGTGTCACCAAGATCTATCTATGGAGAGACCAGCAACGAGGGGAAGGAGAGTGCATCTACATACCCTTGTAGATCGCTAAGCGGAAGCGTTCAAGAGAACGGGGTTGATGGAGTCGTACTCGTCGTGATCCAAATCACCGATGATCCTAGTGCCGAACAGACGACACCTCCGCGTTCAACACACGTACGGAGCGGATGACGTCTCCTCCTTCTTGATCCAGCAAGGGGAGAGGAGAGGTTGAGGAAGATGGCTCCAGCAGCAGCACGACGGCGTGGTGGTGGTGGAGCTGCAGTACTCCGGCAGGGCTTCGCTAAGCTCTATGGAGGAGAAGGAGGTGTTGGAGAGGGAGAGGGAGGCACCAAAGGTGTGGTCTGAGAGGGCCTCCTTCCCTCACTATATATAGGGAGCCAAGGGGGTGGCGCCGGCCCTAGGAGATCCAATCTCCTAGGGGGGCGGCGGCCAAGGGAGGATTCCCTCCCCCCCAAGGCACCTAGGGGGTGCCTTCCCCTTGTGGGACTCTTCCCCTTTGAAACCCTAGGCGCATGGGCCTCTTGGGGCTGATGCTCTTGGCCCATGTAGGCCAAGGCGCACCCCCTACAGCCCATGTGGCCCCCCGGGGCAGGTGGCCCCACCCGGTGGACCCCCGGGACCCTTCCGGTGGTCCCGGTACAATACCGGTGACCCCGAAACTTGTCTCGATGGCCGAAATAGCACTTCCTATATATAATTCTTTACCTCCGGACCATTCCGTAACTCCCCGAGACGTCCGGGATCTCATCTGGGACTCCGAACAACATTCGGGTTACTGCATATACATATCCCTACAACCCTAGCGTCACCGAACCTTAAGTGTGTAGACCCTACGGGTTCGGGAAGCATGCAGACATGACCGAGACGTTCTCCGGTCAATAACCAACAGCGGGATCTGGATACCCATGTTGGTTCCCACATGTTCCACGATGATCTCATCGGATGAACCACGATGTCGAGGATTCGATCAATCCCGTATACAATTCCCTTTGTCTAGCGGTACGATACTTGCCCGAGATTCGATCGTCGGTATCCCGATACCTTGTTCAATCTCGTTACCGGCAAGTCTCTTTACTCATTCCATAACACATCATCCTGTGATCAACTCCTTGATCACATTGTGCACATTATGATGATGTCCTACCGAGTGGGCCCAGAGATACCTCTCCGTCACACGGAGTGACAAATCCCAGTCTCGATTCGTGCCAACCCAACAGACACTTTCGGAGATACCCGTAGTGTACCTTTATAGCCACCCAGTTACGTTGTGACGTTTGGCACACCCAAAGCATTCCTACGGTATCCGGGAGTTGCACAATCTCATGGTCTAAGGAAATGATACTTGACATTAGAAAAGCTTTAGCATACGAACTATGCGATCTAGTGCTATGCTTAAGATTGGGTCTTGTCCATCACATCATTCTCCTAATGATGTGATCCCGTTATCAACGACATCCAATGTCCATGGTCAGGAAACCGCAACCATCTATTGATCAACGAGCTAGTCAACTAGAGGCTTACTAGGGACATGGTGTTGTCTATGTATCCACACATGTATCTGAGTTTCCTATCAATACAATTCTAGCATGGATAATAAACGATTATCATGAACAAGGAAATATAATAATAACCAATTTATTATTGCCTCTAGGGCATATTTCCAACAGTCTCCCACATGCACTAGAGTCAATAATCTAGTTCACATCGCCATGTGATTAACACTCACAGGTCACATCACCATGTGACTAACACCCAAGAGTTTACTAGAGTCAGTAGTCTAGTTCACATCACTATGTGATTAACACTCAATGAGTTCTAGGTTTGATCATGTTGCTTGTGAGAAAAGTTTTAGTCAACGGGTCTGCAACATTCAGATCCATATGTACTTCGCAAATTTCTATGTCATCTTGTAGATGCAACTACTACGCTATATTTGGAGCTATTCCAAATAACTATTCTACTTGGAGCTATTCTAAATTGTTGCTCCATTATACATATCCGGTATCTCTACTCTGAGCTATCCGGATAGGTGTTAAGCTTGCATCGACGTAACCCTTTACAACGAACTCTTTTACCACCTCCATAATCGAGAAAGTTCCTTAGTCCACTAGTTACTAAGGATAACTTTGACCGCTGTCCTGTGATCCATTCTTGGATCACTCTTGTACCCCTTGACTGACTCATGGCAAGGCACACTTCAGGTGCGGTACACAGCATAGCACACTATAGAGCCTACGTCTTAAGCATAGGGGACGACATTCGTCCTTTCTCTATATTCTGCTGTGGTCGAGCTTTAAGTCTCAACTTCATACCTTACAACTCGGCAAGAACTCCTTCTTTGACTGATCCATCTTGAACACCTTCAAGATCATGTCAAGGTATGTGCTCATTTGAAAGTACCATTAAGCTTTTTGATCTATCCTTATAGATCTTGATGCTCAATGTTCAAGTAGCTTAATCCAGGCTTTCCATTGAAAAACACTTTCCAAATAACCCTATATGCTTTCCAGAAATTCTACGTCATTTCTGATCAACAATATGTCAACAACATATACTCATCAGAAATTCTATAGTGCTCCTACTCACTTCTTTGGAAATACAAGTTTCTCATAAACTTTGTATAAACTCAAAATCTTTGATCATCATCAAAGCATACATTCCAACGCCGAGATGCTTACTCCAGTCCTTAGAAGGATTGCTGGAGCTTTGCATACTTATTAGCATCTTTCCGGATTGACAAAACCTTCCGGTTGTATCACATACAACCTTTCCTCAAGAAAATCATCGAGGAAACAATGTTTCGACATCCTATCTGCAAGATTTCATAAATAATGCAGTAATCGCTAATATAATAGCAACAGACTCTTAGCATCGCTACGAGTGAGAAAGTCTCATCGTAGTCAACTCCTTGAACTTGCCGAAAACATCTTAACGACAAGTCGAGCTTTCTAAATGGTGACATTTACCATCATTGTCCGTCTTCCTTTTAAAAATCCATCTGTTCTCAACAGCCTTACGACCATCGAGCCATTCCACCAAAGTCTACACTTTGTCTTCATACATGGATTCTCTCTCGGATTTTATGGCCTCGAGCCATTTATCAGAATCCGGGCCCACCATCGCTTCTCCATAGCTTGTAGGTTCATTGTTGTCTAGCAACATCACTTCCAAGACAGGATTACGTACCACTCTGAAGTAGTACGCATCCTTGTCATCCTACGAGGTTTGGTAGTGACTTGATATGAAGTTTCATGATCATTATCATAAGCTTCCACTTCAATTGGTGTAGGTGCCACAGGAACAACTTCCTGTGCCCTGCCACACACTAGTTGAAGAGACGGTTCAATAACCTCATCAAGTCTCCACCGTCCTCCCACTCAATTCTTTCGAGAGAAACTTTTCCTCGAGAAAGGACCCGATTCTAGAAACAATCCCTTATTGCTTTCGGATCTGAGACAGGAGGTATACCCAACTGTTTTGGGTGTCCTATGAAGATGCATTTATCCGCTTTGGGTTCGAGCTTATCAGCCTGAAACTTTTTTCACATAAGCATCGCAGCCCCAAACTTTTAAGAAATGACAGCTTAGGTTTCTCTAAACCATAGTTCATACGGTGTCATCTCATCGGAATTACGTGGTGCCCTAAAGTGAATGTGGTTGTCTCTAATGCCTAACCCATAAACTATCGTGGTAATTCGATAAGAGACATCATGGTATGCATCATATCCAATAGGGTGCAGTTATGATGTACGGACACACCATCACACTATGGTGTTCCAGGCTGTTTTAGTTGTGAAACAATTTCCACAATGTCTTAATTCTGTGCTAAACTCGTTATTCAGATATTCTTCTCTATGATCATATCATAGATCTTTTATCCTCTTGTCACGACAATCTTTCAACTTCACCCTGAAATTACTTGAACCTTTCAATAATTCAGACTCTTGATTCATCAAGTAAATATACTCAACATCTACTCAAATCATTTGTGAAGTAAGAACATAACGATATCCACTACACGCCTCAGCACTCATTGGACTGCACACATCAAAATGTATTACTTCCAACAAGTTGCTTTCTAGTTTCATTTTACTGAAAAACGAGGCTTTCAGTCATCTTGCCCATGTGGTATGATTTGCATGTCTCAAGTGATTCAAAAATCAAGTGAGTCCAAATGGTCCATTTGCATGGAGTTTCTTCATGCATATATACCAGTAGACATGGTTCGCATGTCTCAAACCTTTCAAAAACGAGTGAGCCCAAAGATCCATCAACATGGAGCTTCTTCATGCGTTTTATACCGATATGACTTACGTGGCAGTGCCACAAGTAGGTGGTACTATCATTACTATCTTATATCTTTTGGCATGAACATGTGTATCACTACGATCGAGATTCAATAAACCATTCATTTTAGGTGCAAGACCATTGAAGGTATTATTCAAATAAACAGAGTAAACCATTATTCTCCTTAAATGAATAACCGTATTGCGATAGTCATAATCCAATCATGTCTATGCTCAACGCAAACACCAAATAACAATTATTTAGGTTTAACACCAATCTCGATGATAGAGGGAGCGTGCGATGCTTGATCATATCAACATTGGAAACACTTCCAACACATATCGTCAGCTCACCTTTAGCCAGTCTCCGTTTATTCCGTAGCTTTTATTTCGAGTTACTAACACTTAGCAACCGAACCGGTATCTGATACCCTAGTGCTACTAGGAGTACTAGTAAAGTACACATCAACACAATGTATATCCAATATACTTCTATCGACCTTGCCAGCCTTCTAATCTACCAAGTATCTAGGGTAATTCTGCTCCAGTGGTTGTTCCTCTTATTACAGAAGCACCTAGTCTCAGGTTTGGGTTCAACTTTGGGTTTCTTCACTAGAACAGCAGCTGATTTGCCGTTTCATGAAGTATCCCTTATTGCCCTTGCCCTTCTTGAAACTAGTGGTTTCGCCAACCATCAACAATTGATGCTCCTTCTTGATTTCTACTTTCGCGGTGTCAAACATCGCGAATATCTCAAAGATCATCATATATGTCCTCAATATGTTATAGTTCATCACGAAGCTCTATCAGCTTGGTGGTAATGACTTTGAAGAAACATCATTATCTCATCTGGAAGATCAACTCCCACTCGATTCAAATGATTGTTGCACTCAGACAATCTGAGCACAAGCTCAACAATTGAGCTTTCTCCCTTAGTTTGTAGGCTAAGAAAATCGTCAGAGGTCTTATACCTCTTGACGTGGGCACGAGCCTGAAATCCCAATTTCAGCCCTCGAAACATCTCATATGTTTTGCGACGTTTCAAAAACGTCTTTGGTGCTTCAACTCTAAACCGTTTAACTGAACTATCACGTAGTTATCAAAATGTGTATGTCAGATGTTCGCAACATCCACAGACGACATTCGAGGTTCAGCACACTGAGCGGTGCATTATGGACATAAGCCTTCTACGAAGCAACGAGGACAATCCTCGGTTTACGGACCTAGTCCGCATAATTGCTACTATCAACTTTCAACTAAATTTTCTCTAGGAACATATCTAAACAGTAGAACTGAAGCGCGAGCTACGACATAATTTGCGAAGACCTTTTGACTATGTTCAGGATAATTAAGTTCATCTTATGAACTCCCACTCAGATAGACATCCCTCTAGTCATCTAAGTGATTACATGATCCGAGTCAACTAGGCCGTGTCCGATCATCACGTGAGATGGACTAGTCAACGTCGGTGAACATCTTCATGTTGATCGTATCTGCCATACGACTCATGCTCGACTTTTCGGTCTTCTGTGTTCCGAGGCCATGTATGTACACATGCTAGGCTCGTCAAGTCAACCTAAGTGTTTCGCGTGTGTAAATCTGTCTTACACCCGTTGTATGTGAACGTTAGAATCTATCACACCCGATCATCACGTGGTGCTTCGAAACAACGAACTGTCGCAACGGTGCACAGTTCGGGGGAACACTTTCTTGAAATTTTAATGAGGGATCATCTTATTTACTACCGCCGTTCTAAGCAAATAAGATGTATAAACATGATAAACATCACATGCAATCAAATAGTGACATGATATGGCCAATATCACTTTGCTCCTTTGATCTCCATCTTCGGGGCTCCATGATCATCATCGTCACTGGCATGACACCATGATCTCCATCATCGTGTCTCCATGAAGTTGTCTCGCCAACTATTACTTCTACTACTACAGCTAACGGTTAGCAATAAAGTAAAGTAATTACATGACGTTTATATTGACACGCAGGTCATAAATAAATTAAGACAACTCCTATGGCTCCTGTTGGTTGTCATACTCATCGACATGCAAGTCGTGATTCCTATTACAAGAACATGATCATCTCATACATCACATATATCATACATCACATCCTTTGGCCATATCACATAACAGAGCATACCCTGCAAAAACAAGTTAGACGTCCTCTAATTGTTGTTTGCATGTTTTACGTGGCTGCTATGGGTTTCTAGCAAGAACATTTCTTACCTACGCAAAGACCACAACGTGATATGCCAATTGCTATTTACCCTTCATAAGGACCCTTTTCATCGAATCCGATCCGACTAAAGTGGGAGAGACAGACACCCGCCAGCCACCTTATGCAACTAGTGCATGTTAGTCGGTGGAACCGGTCTCACGTAAGCGTACGTGTACGGTTGGTCCGGGCCGCTTCATCCCACAATGCCGCCGAATCAATATTGGACTAGTAACGGTAAGCATATTGAACAATATCGACGCCCACAACTACTTTGTGTTCTACTCGTGCATAGAATCTACGCAATAGACCTAGCTCATGATGCCACTGTTGGGGAACGTAGCAGAAATTCGAAATTTTCCTACGTGTCACCAAGATCTATCTATGGAGAGACTAGCAACGAGGGGAAGGAGAGTGCATCTACATACCCTTGTAGATCGCTAAGCGGAAGCGTTCAAGAGAACGGGGTTGATGGAGTCGTACTCGTCGTGATCCAAATCACCGATGATCCTAGTGCCGAACGGACGGCACCTCCGCGTTCAACACACGTACGGAGCAGATGACGTCTCCTCCTTCTTGATCCAGCAAGGGGAGAGGAGAGGTTGAGGAAGATGGCTCCAGCAGCAGCACGACGGCGTGGTGGTGGTGGAGCTGCAGTACTCCGGCAGGGTTTCGCTAAGCTCTATGGAGGAGGAGGAGGTGTTGGAGAGGGAGAGGGAGGCACCAAAGGCGTGGTCTGAGAGGGCCTCCTTCCCTCACTATATATAGGGAGCCAAGGGGGGGCGCCGGCCCTAGGAGATCCAATCTCCTAGGGGGGGGCGGCGGCCAAGGGAGGATTCCCTCCCCCCCAAGGCACCTAGGGGGTGCCTTCCCCTTGTGGCACTCTTCCCCTTTGAAACCCTAGGCGCATGGGCCTCTTGGGGCTGGTGCCCTTGGCCCATGTAGGCCAAGGCGCACCCCCTACAGCCCATGTGGCCCCCGGGGCAAGTGGCCCCAACCGGTGGACCCCCGGGACCCTTCCGATGGTCCCGGTACAATACCGGTGACCCCGAAACTTGTCCCGATGGCCGAAATAGCACTTCCTATATATAATTCTTTACCTCCGAACCATTCCGGAACTCCTCGTGACGTCTGGGATCTCATCCGGGACTCCGAACAACATTCGGGTTACTGCATATACATATCTCTACAACCCTAGCATCACCGAACCTTAAGTGTGTAGACCCTACGGGTTCGGGAAGCATGCAGACATGACCGAGACGTTCTGTGACGCCCGGATAATTAAGCTACAGTAAAACTTCTCTAATGATGCCACGTCATCCCGTTTACTGTTGGTATTCGCGTGTTAGATCAAAACACTCTAAATTCAAATTTAAATTTAGCAAACAGTCAAAGTTTTCAAAACATTTAAACAAAAATGTTCGGTGTGTGTCAAATATTGCTATGGTAATTTTAGTGAAGAAAACATAATTTTACAAAGTCCTTAAGTGCTTTAAACTAAATAAACAGAATAGAAAATAAATAAAAGAAAGAAAATACAAAAACAGAAAACAAACTAACAAAAAGAAAAGAAGAAAAGCAGTCACCCCCCCCCCACTAGGCTTCAGCCCAGCACGCCGGGCCCAACTGGCCCCAACCGGCTAGCCCACCCAATCCCTCTAACCCTAGCCGATCCCCTCGCTCGGTCCCCACCTCTCCCCACTTCCCCCACGACCCCCACTCTCTCTCTCGTTTCCCTCCCCTCTCTCTCGCTGGATTGGATCGGGGAGGAGCCCGATCTCGCGCCTGACGCCAGCGCCCGTCCCCGGTGCCACCCCGACGCCCCACCCCGCTCGTCTCTGGATCAGGGACGAACTGCCCCCCCTCTCCCGCGACACCAGCGCCCCACTTCCCCATCGCTCGGCGCCCGAGGCCGTCGCCCGTTGCCGCCTGGAGACCACGCCGCCCGGACCGCGTCGCCGGACTCCCTCCCCGTCGCCCGGTCGTCCCCGTCGTCCTCCCCGGCCTCCACCGAGCACGCTGCCCAGCCCCCCACGCTCCTGCGGTGAGCCTCTGCGCCGGATGCGCCCTCCCGTGCCTCCTCTGGCCGCCCGCGCTCCCGCACGCCCGCGCCCGACCACACCTCGCGCCGCCCCGCGCCGTTTCCTCCCTCTCTCTACTCCGCTCCGCGCGCCCGCCCGTAGCTTGCCGCGTGGCCCGCCACTCCTCTGGCTACGCGCCTTCCCACGCACGCGCTCCCCCCCCCCCCGGGTCGCCGCTCCTGCGCCTACCTCTGCAGCCACCACCCTCCGCCCCTCTCCGCCACGGCCTTCGCCTAGTCGCCGCCCCACATCGGCGCCCGCACGCACGCCGGCTACCTCGGCCACGCCCGGCGGCCTCGCACACACACCCGCGCCGTCGCCTGAACCGCGCTGCCTCCGCCCCGTCACGCCGCGCCCCTCCTGTCGCCTCGCCTCCTGCCTCGGCTCCGCCGTGCCAGGCCGCGCCGGCGCCGCCCCTCGCTTGCTACCGGCTCCCGCACCGCAGCTGCGCCTGCTTGCCCCCCCTCCGAGTCGGGCGCCAGCACGCCCAGCGCCCGTTCGGGCGACAGCCGTCGCCCCAGCGCCCAAAACCCGTTAAGGCCTCTGGGCCATTGACATGTGGGGCCCAGCTCCTGGAACGTTATTAAAAAAGAATTTTAAAAAATATATATTAAAAACAAATATATAATAAAAATAATTATTAATTAATTAATTTAGTAATTAATTAACTTAATTAATTCTTTTTAGTTTAACCTAAACACTAGTTAACCTAATTAACATAGTTAGTTAGTTAACAGTCAATGACGGTGGGACCCACACTTAAGTTTGACTAAGTCAACAGGACTGTTGACTGCTGACTGTGTAGTTGACCCAGTCAACGGACCCCATCTGTCAGGTTGACCAGTCAACAGTCAAACTTTGACTGCTGACTGGGCTGTTGAGTCAGCCCCATGTGTACACCTCTGGGTACACTTATGTGTATCCATAGCATTTAACCTCTAATTTTCGAATTAAAATAAATAAATAAATCCTAAAATGATTTAAAATATTTTACAATTAATAGAAAATAAACCGTAGCTCGGATGGAAAAACTTTGTACGTGAAAGTTGCTCAGAACGACGAGACGAATCCAGATACGCAGCCCGTTCATCCGCCACGCACCCCTAACATATCAAACTCGCAACTTTCCCCCTCCGGCTCCCCTGCCCGAAAACGCAAAACACCGGGGATACTTTCCCGGATGTCATCCCCCTTCACCGGTATCACCTATTACCGCGTTAGGGCACCTCTAACGCCGTTACTTGTCATGTCATGCATCACTATGCATATGCTTGCTTAAATATTTATTGTTTCTCCCCCCTCTTCTCTCGATAGACACCGAGACCGACGCCGCTGCTACCCAGTACGGCTACGGAGTTGACGACCCCTCTCTCTTGCCAGAGCAACCAGGCAAGCCCCCCCCCCTTGATCACCAGATATCGCCTACTCTCCTCTATACTGCTTGCATTAGAGTAGTGTAGCATGTTACTGCTTTCCGTTCATCCTATCTTGATGCATAGCCTGTCCTTGCTACTACTGTTGTTACCTTTACCTGCAAACCTAATGCTTAGTATAGGATGCTAGTTTATCATCAGTGGCCCTACATTCTTGTCCGTCTGCCATGCTATACTATCGGGCCTTGATCACTCGGGAGGTGATCACGGGTATGTACTGTATACTTTATACATGACACATGTGGTGAGTAAAGACGGGACGGCTCGTAGGAGCACCCGCGAGTGGATCTTTGAGGCGGAGCGACACGGCAGGTTCCGACCACCTAGGAGAGAGGTGGGCCTGGCCCTGGTCGGTGTTCGCGGATACTTAACACGCTTAACGAGATCTGGGTATTTGATCTGAGTCTGGCCATTTGGTCTATACGCACTAACCATCTACGCGGGAGTAGTTCATGACGTCAGCGACTGAGTGGCGCGCGCCGGATTGGACTGGAAAGCCACTACGCTAGGTCTGCTTCCGGCCGCATACGCAACGTGCAGGTGTGCAAAGGGCGATGGGCCCAGACCCCTGCGCCATAGGATTTAGACCGGCGTGCTGACCTCTCTGTTGTGCCTAGGTAGGGCTGCGACGTGTTGATCTTCCGAGGCCGGGCATGACCCAGAAAAGTGTGTCCGGCCAAATGGGATCGAGCGTGTTGGGGAATGTGGTGCACCCCTGCAGGGAAGTTTATCTATTCGAATAGCCGTGTCCCTCGGTAAAAGGACGACCCGGAGTTGTACCTTGACCTTATGACAACTAGAACCGGATACTTAATAAAACACACCCTTCCAAGTGCCAGATACAACCGGTGATCGCTCTCTTACAGGGCGACAAGGGGAGGATCATCGGTTAGGATTATGCTATGCGATGCTACTTGGAGGACTTCAGTCTACTCTCTTCTACATGCTGCAAGATGGAGGTTACCAGAAGCGTAGTCTTCGGTAAGACTAGCTATCCCCCTCTTATTCTGGCTTTCTGCAGTTCAGTCCACTGATATGGCCTTTACACATATAACCATGCATATGTAGTTTAGCTCCTTGCTTGCGAGTACTTTGGATGAGTACTCACGGTTGCTTTCTCCTTCTTTTCCCTCTATCCCTTCTACCTGGTTGTCGCAACCAGATGTTGATCCCAGGAGCCAGACGCCACCGTCGACGACGACTCCTACTTCACCGGAGGAGCCTACTACTACGTGCTGTCCGCTGACGACGACGAGGAGTAGTTTAGGAGGATCCCAGGCAGGAGGCCTGCGCCTCTTTCGATCTGTATCCCAGTTTGTGCTAGCCTTCTTAAGGCAAACTTGTTTATCTTATGTCTGTACTCAGATATTGTTGCTTCCGCTGACTCGTCTATGATCGAGCTCCTGTATTCGAGCCTTCGAGGCCCCTGGCTTGTAATATGATGCTTGTATGACTTATTTTATTTGTAGAGTTGTGTTTTGATATCTTCCCGTGAGTCCCTGATCTTGATCGTACACGTTTGCGTGTATGATTAGTGTACGATCAAATCAGGGGCGTCACAAGTTGGTATCAGAGCCAACTGCCTGTAGGAATCCCCTTCCACACTCCTTGGCCGAAGTCGAGTCTAGACATTGCAAATACTTTTACTAACATGGTTGTGTGCCTTACGGGCTCACGTCGCCATTGGGTGGTACTAGGATCTTTTACTCCTTGACCTTTACTCTGGGACTCTTATCTCTCTTCTACTCGGGTTAAATGATTTTACTAAATCTGACTCTAGGTTCTCGTAACTACTTCTCCCGGAGAGCCCCTTTATCACAGATGATCGCCGGCTGCACCGGAAGATATTGAAGATACTCTTCGATCATTCCCAGACCCTAGTGCCCTCTGCCTTTTCAATTCCCTACTACCGATATATCCATATGGATAATGACATACACTTGTTGTTCATACAATTACTCCGAGTTTCTCTTGTTATTACCAGATACATCGAATTGCTCTCCGACTTTTAAGAATCCCTTGTACCACTGCCTTGTAGTTCCTTGCCGCAGAAATACCCATACGAATAATTACTCGCACTTACCGAGTGTCGACTCATCCCCAGTGGATTCATGTGTTTCACAATGGTCTTCGAAATACTATTCGATCCTCCAAAAAATCCTTAGTAACTTATTGCTCTGCAATACTTGGCTGCTTACATTATAGATGCTTTCCATATGTCTGGCAATATTCATCAGTATCCTTAGGCATCGTCTTTTTGATCCTATTGATTCAACATGAGTGCGAATGCACGCAATCATCAGTTGATCCTTTTCATTTATCTTTCCGGCTCAGACGTCATTTTAAACATGAGCTGGTTCTCAACAAATCAAATTGCCGTCGATTGTGCCCCTAAATCTATTCAACTTATCCATTCTTAATCAGAGTGTTTGCTTCTGATCCCTTGGTCGGAAACCATAATTCTTTTGCATTTGAGCCTTGAATTAGTCAGTTTTTTCTAAATCTGATCTCCTTGCATTGTTTCTCCCTCTGGTTGAGTACCGATGCTCACACCAGATCCATTGTGGATCGTCAGATCCAATGTTTGATTTCATCCGACATCGTCCTTAATGTTCAATAACCTTGTGAGCCTTTCCACAGGTATATAATGCCTTTGGTAAACTGTATCCTCTGCCTTGTCAAGCATGCTCTACTTTTGAGCCTGTGTTATTTACTCCTGAAGTTTGTGGTATATGTTCCGAAGATGCCCTGATGGGTTGAACCTATGCCTTCCTTAATATGTGTGAACTCGGAAGTTTTCACGGGTCATACTCATCTGGTATTTCACCAGGTAAAACTTTCAACACTAATGTCGTTATCAAAACGAGAAGTGAATGTAACGTTATGCTTTGGAGAAGTGGGAGTCGACCTTGAACTTTGTGTTCATGCCCATGGACCCGACGTGGAACTTATCATGGAAGCTTCTCATAGTAATAATAATCCCCTTGTTATAACTTCTTCTCTTATCTATGCTTGGTCTTTTGCGACTGTGGTTTCGACCATATTGTTCTTCTTTGATCCCATTTCTTGGACAAGTTTAAGTGCTTGCCTTCTGCAAATGATTTCACTTGTCCAACCCCTATCCCGCTCTACCCTTGAGTATACCCTCTGGTACCGCGAGAATATCATGGAACTACATAACTTCTTATGGGTTCTTCATCAACTGTTATTTCTCACCGATCCCAATTTTCCTGGGTTCTGGGTTGTCGTCAACCGAGAACACTGATAAGTGAATCAATTCCGCACTTCGATTCAATAACTCTAAGTAATCCTCATTGCTTATGAGTTTATTAATCCTTCAAGTCATTGCTAGCCTGATCGGCTATATCTTTATCGTGCAACTTTTTAACTGTGCTACCTGGCCTGGCCCCTCTTTGCGGAGCACAGACTTAGATGGTAAGCTAATCTTCCGTGATCTTCCTCGTCATATCATTTCTCCTTGAACAGACTTGATATTGAGTTTGTGTCGTACCCATAGTTCCAATAACCTTTCGCTTCATCATTCCTTTGACTCGATGTTGTCGTTGATTGATTACATCTTCATGAAATCTCTCGACAAATGTGTCGTGATCATCATCAACCTTATGAGCTCTTCCAGGATATCAATCGGATTCATGAAGAGAAATACCATCCTTGCCCCCGATGATTTGTGTTATCATCAGCCACTTTATTGCCTTCCCTCCAACACAAACTTGTTCGTGTTTTGTGTTATACCTTGAGTTCCTTGCTATCCAGCATTTGTTCTTCTTTACCTTGGAATATTACCCCCTTTATGTCAAGAATATCGTGGTAATTTTACCACCTCTTGAGAATTCTTGATATACTACTATCTCTCGCCATTTGCGTTCATTTCTTGGTCTCCATGTTGTTTCTAACCGGAATACCGACAAATGGTCTGTGATGTGTAAATTCTAAACTTCTAGCAACCCTATTGCTTTGAAGTTATTGGTCTACAGTTTCATTCTAAGTCTATTGCTTATTGAATCATCATTCGAACATTGATCGTGCTACCTAGTTCAGATTCCTGGTGCACCCTTCCATCATTGTTCAGTTGTGTAGGTTTTCCTCGAGCATACATCATTATACCATTTGATCTGACAAATGTTATCTCCTTGTTCACATAATTGTGGAGATCCGTCCTTTTTGGATACCACGTTTATGTTGAGTCCATCAGCCACCTCCTCATCCCCTCCCTGGCTTAATGATGAACTCTTGTTTTGGAACTCGCTTCCATAGTATAGTTCCCGAGAATCTTACATTGTCGTCTCGTTAATTGTGTTGCACCTTTTCTTCTCAGGCATCCTGAGTCTGAGGCATCCTGGAACCAATCAGATCTGAATCTCGATCAGATATGATGGTTGGAACATATTTCCAAGAGTTTTAGCATTGGTCTATATATCTCTCGGTAAGGTGATGCCATGCCTAGCACACCTGGCCGGAGGACCTATTGTTACTGTTTTCCTTTTTAGCAAGGATAACCATTCTTCCATGAGGAAATGGAATGACTTTCTTTATAAATTGTTCCTGGTGAATCCTTTGTATATCCAAAGTCCGACCTTTGATTGAAGACCATGTCAATGCTATCTCAAAGCATGTCTGTGGTACTCTCTTCATCAACGAGAACATTTGAAGCCCAATGCTAATTGTTTCTTGCTCAATTATCCAAACAACGCTATATGGATAATGTCATGAAATTTCTCTCCCCTTACCTAGAGGCTTTTCTACTTAATATCCGGGCTTGGATATCATACTCTGCTTGTTCTTGGGAAGGATATACCCCCGAAATATGTGTTTTAACACATTTTCCTTTCCATTGTTCTGTTTAATCTGATAATCATATTTTCCTTTCCAGTGTTTGGTTTAACCTTTCTTGTGATCTATATGATCTAAGCAGTAATATTCTCCTGCTTAAGTAAACCCCTCGTTGTACAATTCTGTCAGCAAGACCCTGTTACTATTGTTGATGACATTTCGGTAGCCACCGATGGACGAGAACTTTGCATATTGGTCCGCCTCGTGTCAACGAGCAGGAAAATGGTTCTCTTCGTCCCTCGCCCTTGGTATCGACGTTATTGCCGACATAATCAACAGGCTACCCTATGACATGTCTTGCTATCATGACCGTGCAAGATGTGAGTCCCCTTCCTACTTTTAACCTCATGGTGGACCCATAACCCAAAGTTCCACAGGATCGAAACCTGACCTCCTGTACACCCTGTTGTCAAAGTTATTCCTCGCGCTTGACTTCTTATGTAATTCATGAGCCACCTGCCAGGAGATCTATTCTGGTTTCAACCGCAATGCTTATTCGTTGCACTGAACCCTCTTTCCTGCTCTGCTTCAGGCATCTAAAGATTGCTTATCCGCTTGAAGCTCATTACTATACCTTCTTACTTTACTCTCGATATTTTCTTAAGTATCTATTCGAGAGTTACTTTCTACCACATTCCCTGAGTTATCTGCCAGATAGTCAACCTTGTAAGGTCCGTTCTTCCGTAATACCCCCTTATCCTTTCGTAAGTACAATGGAGTTCCCGAAGGAAGGACGACAACTTCATCATGAGGACCTGAAACAGAGAAATGAAGGGATCAATGTAATGGATCGACCTCTTCGAGAAGAGCAACTATGATCGAGAAGAATCGTTAGAATTTCGTAACCAGAACTCCCCCCTTACTCCCCTCTTAAATCTCGGGACGAGATTTCTTGTAGTGGAGGAGAATTGTGACGCCCGGATAATTAAGCTACAGTAAAACTTCTCTAATGATGCCACGTCATCCCATTTACTGTTGGTATTCGCGTGTTAGATCAAAACACTCTAAATTCAAATTTAAATTTAGCAAACAGTCAAAGTTTTCAAAACATTTAAACAAAAATGTTCGGTGTGTGTCAAATATTGCTATGGTAATTTTAGTGAAGAAAACATAATTTTACAAAGTCCTTAAGTGCTTTAAACTAAATAAACAGAATAGAAAATAAATAAAAGAAAGAAAATACAAAAACAGAAAACAAACTAACAAAAAGAAAAGAAGAAAAGCAGTCACCCCCCCCCCACCCACTGGGCTTCGGCCCAGCACGCCGGGCCCAACTGGCCCCAACCGGCTAGCCCACCCAATCCCTCTAACCCTAGCCGATCCCCTCGTTCGGTCCCCACCTCTCCCCACTTCCCCCACGACCCCCACTCTCTCTCTCGTTTCCCTCCCCTCTCTCTCGCTGGATTGGATCGGGGAGGAGCCCGATCTCGCGCCTGACGCCGGCGCCCGTCCCCGGTGCCACCCTGACGCCCCACCCCACTCGTCTCTCCTCTCCCCTCCCGATCCGATCTGGATCAGGGACGAACTCCCCCCCCCCCTCTCCCGCGACGCCAGCGCCCCACTTCCCCATCGCTCGGCGCCCGACGATGTCGCCCGTTGCCGCCTGGAGACCACGCCGCCCCGGACCGCGTCGCCGGACTCCCTCCCCGTCGCCCGGTCGTCCCCGTCGTCCTCCCCGGCCTCCACCGAGCACGCTGCCCAGCCCCCCACGCTCCCGCGGTGAGCCTCTGCGCCCGATGCGCCCTCCCGTGCCTCCTCTGGCCGCCCGCGCTCCCGCACGCTCGCGCCCGACCACACCTCGCGCCGCCCCGCGCCGTTTCCTCCCTCTCTCTACTCCGCTCTGCGCGCCCGCCCGTAGCTTGCCGCGCGGCCCGCCACTCCTCTGGCTACGCGCCCTCCCACGCACGCGCTCGCCCCCCGGGTCACCGCTCCCGCGCCCACCTCTGCAGCCACCACCCTCTGCCCCTCTCCGCCGCGGCCTTCGCCTAGTCGCCGCCCCACATCGGCGCCCGCACGCACGCCGGCTGCCTCGGCCGCACCCGGCGGCCTCACACACACACCCGCGCCGTCGCCTGAACCGCGCCGCCTCAGGCCCGTCACGCCGCGCCCCTCCTGTCGCCTCGCCTCCTGCCTCGGCTCCGCCATGCCAGGCCGCGCCGGCGCCGCCGCTCGCTTGCTGCCGGCTCCCGCGCCGCAGCTACGCCTGCTTGCCCCCCCTCCGAGTCGGGCGCCCGCACGCCCAGCGCCCGTTCGGGCGACAGCCGTCGCCCCAGTGCCCAAAACCCGTTAAGGCCTCTGGGCCATTGACATGTGGGGCCCAGCTCCTGGAACGTTATTAAAAAAAGAATTTTAAAAAATATATATTAAAAACAAATATATAATAAAAATAATTATTAATTAATTAATTTAGTAATTAATTAACTTAATTAATTCTTTTTAGTTTAACCTAAACACTAGTTAACCTAATTAACATAGTTAGTTAGTTAACAGTCAATGACAGTGGGACCCACACTTAAGTTTGACTAAGTCAACAGGACTGTTGACTGCTGACTGTGCAGTTGACCCAGTCAACGGACCCCATCTGTCAGGTTGACCAGTCAACAGTCAAACTTTGACTGCTGACTCGGCTGTTGAGTCAGCCCCCTGTCCCCACCAGTCAGCCCCATGTGTACACCTCTAGGTACACTTATGTGTATCCATAGCATTTAACCTCTAATTTTCGAATTAAAATAAATAAATAAATCCTAAAATGATTTAAAATCTTTTAAAATTAATAGAAAATAAACCATAGCTCGGATGGAAAAACTTTGTACATGAAAGTTGCTCAGAACGACGAGACGAATCCGATACGCAACCCGTTCATCCGCCATGCACCCCTAACATATCAAACTCGCAACTTTCCCCCTCCGTCTCCCCTGCCTGAAAACGCGAAACACCGGGGATACTTTCCCGGATGTCATCCCCCTTCACCGGTATCACCAATTACTGCGTTAGGGCACCTCTAACGCCGTTACTTGTCATGTCATGCATCACTATGCATATGCTTGCTTAAATATTTATTGTTTCTCCCCCCTCTTCTCTCGATAGACACCGAGACCGGCGCCGCTGCTACCCAGTATGGCTACGGAGTTGACGACCCCTCTCTCTTGCCAGAGCAACCAGGCAAGCCCCGCCCCCTTGATCTCTAGATATCGCCTACTCTCCTCTATACTGCTTGCATTAGAGTAGTGTAGCATGTTACTGCTTTCCGCTCATCCTATCTTGATGCATAGCCTGTCCTTGCTACTACTGTTGTTACCTTTACCTGCAAACCTAATGCTTAGTATAGGATGCTAGTTTATCATCAGTGGCCCTACATTCTTGTCCGTCTGCCATGCTATACTATCGGGCCGTGATCACTCGGGAGGTGATCACGGGTATGTACTATATACTTTATACATGACACATGTGGTGACTAAAGACGGGACGGCTCGTAGGAGCACCCGCGAGTGGATCTTTGAGGCGGAGCGACAGGGCAGGTTCCGACCACCTAGGAGAGAGGTGGGCCTGGCCCTGGTCGGTGTTCGCGGATACTTAACACGCTTAATGAGATCTGGGTATTTGATCTGAGTCTGGCCATTTGGTCTATACGCACTAACCATCTACGCGGGAGTAGTTATGGGTATCCCGGCGTCGTGGTATCAGCCGAAGCCTTCGTGACGTCAGCGACTGAGTGGCGCGCGCCGGATTGGATTGGAAAGCCACTAGGCTAGGTCTGCTTCCGGCCGCGTACGCAACGTGCAGGTGTGCAAAGGGCGATGGGCCCAGACCCCTGCGCCATAGGATTTAGACCGGCGTGCTGACCTCTCTGTTGTGCCTAGGTAGGGCTGCGACGTGTTGATCTTCTGAGGCCGGGCATGACCCAGAAAAGTGTGTCCGGCCAAATGGGATCGAGCGTGTTGGGGAATGTGGTGCACCCCTGCAGGGAAGTTTATCTATTTGAATAGCCGTGTCCCTCGGTAAAAGGACGACCCGGAGTCTTACCTTGACCTTATGACAACTAGAACCAGATACTTAATAAAACACACCCTTCCAAGTGCCAGATACAACCGGTGATCGCTCTCTTACAGGGCGACAAGGGGAGGATCATCGGTTAGGATTATGCTATGCGATGCTACTTGGAGGACTTCAGTCTACTCTGTTCTACATGCTGCAAGATGGAGGTTACCAGAAGTGTAGTCTTCGATAAGACTAGCTATCCCCCTCTTATTCTGGCTTTCTGCAGTTCAGTCCACTGATATGGCCTTTACACATATATCCATGCATATGTAGTGTAGCTCCTTGCTTGCGAGTACTTTGGATGAGTACTCATGGTTGCTTTCTCCTTCTTTTTCCTCTATCCCTTCTACCTGGTTGTCGCAACCAGATGTTGGAGCCCAGGAGCCAGACGCCACCGTCGACGATGACTCCTACTTCACCGGAGGAGCCTACTACTACGTGCTGTCCGCTGACGACGACCAGGAGTAGTTTAGGAGGAT
Organism: Triticum monococcum; assembly: GCA_034509565.1. Taxonomy (NCBI): domain Eukaryota; kingdom Viridiplantae; phylum Streptophyta; class Magnoliopsida; order Poales; family Poaceae; genus Triticum; species Triticum monococcum. The sequence goes on along the minus strand of CM067843.1, from coordinate 753,626,935 downwards.
CCCAAGCAGGAGGCCTGCGCCTCTTTCGATCTGTATGCCAGTTTGTGCTAGCCTTCTTAAGGCAAACTTGTTTATCTTATGTCTGTACTCAGATATTGTTGCTTCCGCTGACTCGTCTATGGTCGAGCTCTTGTATTCGAGCCTTCGAGGCCCCTGGCTTGTAATATTATGCTTGTATGACTTATTTTATTTGTAGAGTTGTGTTGTGATATCTTCCCGTGAGTCCCTGATCTTTATCGTACACGTTTGCGTGTATGATTAGTGTACGATCAAATCGGGGGCGTCACACGTTCTCCGGTCAATAACCAACAGCGGGATCTGGATACCCATGTTGGTTCCCACATGTTCCACGATGATCTCATCGGATGAACCACGATGCCGAGGATTCGATCAATCCCGTATACAATTCCCTTTGTCTAGCGGTACGATACTTGCCCGAGATTCGATCGTCGGTATCCCGATACCTTGTTCAATCTCGTTACCGGCAAGTCTCTTTACTCGTTCCATAACACATCATCCTGTGATCAACTCCTTGATCACATTGTGCACATTATGATGATGTCCTATCGAGTGGGCCCAGAGATACCTCTCCGTCACACGGAGTGACAAATCCCAGTCTCGATTCGTGCCAACCCAACAGACACTTTCAGAGATACCCGTAGTGTACCTTTATAGCCACCCAGTTACGTTGTGACGTTTGGCACACCCAAAGCATTCCTATGGTATCCGGGAGTTGCACAATCTCATGGTCTAAGGAAATGATACTTGACATTAGAAAAGCTTTAGCATACGAACTACATGATCTAGTGCTATGCTTAGGATTGGGTCTTGTCCATCACATCATTCTCCTAATGATGTGATCCCGTTATCAACGACATCCAATGTCCATGGTGTAACACCCTCGATGCGACTATATCTCCCACGTGTCGAGGCACGACTTAGAGGCATAATCGCATTGAAGGCATATGTCGCAAGTGAGGTAATCTTCACACAACCCATGTAATACATAAGGGAAAGAGATACATAGTTGGCTTACACTCGCCACTTCACACAATTACATGAATAAACATTACAGCAATCAAATACACTCATGGTCCGACTACGGAACCAAAATAAAAGAAGAACCCCAAATGCGACAAAGGTCCCCGATCGACCCCAACTGGGCTCCACTACTGATCAACTAGAAAGAAACAACACAACGGACAAAGTCTTCCTCGAGCTCCTCCTGAGCTTGGTTCCGTCATCTGCACGGACTCATCGGCACCTGCAAGCTGGTTTTGGAAGTATCTGTGAGCCACAGGGACTCAGCAATCTCGCACCCTCGCGATCAAGACTATTTAAGCTTATGGGAAAGGTAAAGGTATGAGGTGGAGCTGCGGCAAGCGACTAGCATATATGGTGGCTAACATACGCAAATGAGAGCGAGAAGAGAAGGCAAAGCACGGTCTCTAAAAGTATGATCAAGAAGTGATCCTGGACTACCTACGTCAAGCATAACTCCAACAACCGTGTCCACTTCCCAGACTCCGCCGGAAAGAGACCATCATGGTTACACACGCTGTTGATTCATTTTTTAATTAAGGTCAAGTTCAGGTTTTCTACAACCGAACGTTAACAAATTCCCATCTGCCCATAACCGCGGGCACGGCTTTCAAAAGTTCAAATCCCTGCAGGGGTGTCCCAACTTAGCCCATCACAAGCTCTCACGGTCAACGAAGGAATAGACCTCCACCCGAGACGTTCCGATCAGACTCGGTATCCTGGTACAACAAGACATTTCGACAGGGTAAAACTAAACCAGCAACACCGCCCGAATGTGCCGACAAATCCCGATAGGAGCTGCACATATCTAGTTCTCAGGGCACACCGGATCGTCCAAACTTCTGGTAGGCCAGCCCATAGTTGCCCCTGGTGGCCACCGGCGGCTGACAAGTTGGACCAACACTCAGAGGAGCACTGGCCCGGGGGGCTAAAATAATGATGACCCTCAGGAGCGCGACTCCCAAGGGAAAAGAAAAGGCTAGGTGGAAAATGGTAAAACCAATGTTGGGAATTGCTGGAAAAGCTTTACTTAAGGCGATCTGTCAAGGGGTTCCCATTATAGCCCAACCGCGTAAGGGACGCAAAATCCGGGAACATAACACCGATATGACAGAAACTAGGGCGGCAAGAGTGGAACAAAACACCAGGCATAAGGCCGAGCCTTCCACCCTTTACCAAGTATATAGATGCATTAATTAAATAAGATATATAGTGATATCCCAACAAGTAAACATGTTCCAACAAGGAACAAACTTCAATCTTCACCTGCAACTAACAACGCTATAAGAGGGGCTAAGCAAAGCGGTAACATAGCCAATCAATGGTTTGCTAGGACAATGGTGGGTTAGAGGCTGAACATGGCAATTTGGGAGGCTGACAAGCAAGTGGTAGGCATCGTAGCATTGGCATAGCAAAGAGCGAGCAAACTAGCATAGCAAAGATAGTAGTGATTTCGAGGGTATGATCATCTTGCCTGAAATCCCGCAAGGAAGAAGAACGAGTCCATGAAGAAGACAAACGGACGTAGACGAACGGATCCTCACAAACACGACGTTATCGGAACCAACCCGAAGAAGCAATCACCGGAAAAGAGCAAACAACATAGTGACAACCAACACATAATCATGGCATGATGCACAATCAAGTATGATGCATGTCCGGTTTAGTGAGGCATGGCATGGCAAAGTGCACAAACAACCCTACAAATTAAGTGGAGCTCAATATACAACGAGTTGCATATTGACGGAACACCACATTAATTATTTAGTTCTCTCCCGCTTAGGTACTCAACAAATTTAAATGTTGGTTAACATGGCAAGAGGTGAAGCATAACAAAACTATATCACCTAAACAATTTAAATGGGGCCGGACATAACAAATAACAAATCCGGTAAATCCCCATATGCCTTAGTAATTTGGTGCAACGACAATCTAACCATTTTAATTGTTATTATCATGATGCGGATGACAAGAACAAGTTTACGCAAGTTTTTTAAGAAAATGTTGATAAGAGCATATTATGAAGCATTTGTCACCGTGGTGGAAAGAAAAAGGGGTGCCACGGCAACGAATCCGAAAATGATGCCACGGCAATGTATCGGTTCCGGTAACTCGATTGAGATCCCGGTGCAAACGAAAGTGCGGCGGGAGCGTGACATGCGATAGAAGGTGGGGTGATCCCGGTAACTGGGTTCCCACGGGTTAGGGGCATGGAAACGAGTGACAATTTGGACACGGTGCAAACACGAGCATATCAAACATCGCAAGCATTTGTTCACGGACGTCATCTCGGGGTATACCTTTGAAGCGTGCGTTATCGGAGGGGTTCAAGTTCGATGCGGTGTAGGGGAAGTAGACGTTCTCTGGACGTCGAGGGATGTAGTGGTTCACGTTCGTTTTCGGAGAGGTACTTGACGAATCCCAGGTTCCCGGGGGCGACGGTAGTTGTACTAGTCGGCGGTAGTTGTACATCTCCGAAGAGGAACTTGGTGCATCCAGGGTCTTCGGGCGTAGTGGTACACACACGTAGATGAACTTGATGAAAAATGGGTCTCCTCGCGGACTTGATGCACCCGAGTTCTTCGGGTTTGTATTTGTACTTGGCGTTCTTAGTCCGGGTCTTGCCGGTGGTGGAACTTGGCGTTGCTGTAGTCGATCTTGCCGGCCTGGACGTTCAACACAAAACAACACAGGGGCCTCGGGATGCCAATAGCAAGGAGGCAATGGTGGCATGTGGAGAGGGTCGTGGTCGGGCTCAACCATGTCGAGGAGGCCGTGGCGGAGCGAGCAGGAGGCACCGGACATGGGAACCCCCGCGATCAGCAGGTCACACGGGATACAGGAGGCGAGGCAAGGCGAGCTCGGCGGCCTGGACTCACCGGCCGGAGCAGCGGCGGGGCTTGCCAGCGAGGCAGCCATGGGTGGCGCTGAGGTAGAAGCGACCATGGCACGCTGGAGGCGCGGAGGAGGCGACCGGAGAGGATGTCCGGGAGCAGGGGCACGAGGCGCGCGGCGCGACGGCCCTGCTCCTCTGCGTATGACGGCGCAGGAGAACGAAGGGGAGAGGGACGAGGCTAGCGGCGCTCCGGTGGCTTCGGTCGCCAGCGGGGGAGAATCGAAGGGAGGCGACGTGCGGGCATGGGATCCAGCGGGGCTTCGGGTGAACTGGGCAACGGTGTGGGAGGACGAGAGGGAGAGATCGGAGAGATGGGTATCTCCCTGGCGGCGCTATGAGGCACGAAGGAGGAGGAGGGGATCGAGGGAAGATGGGCCTCGGGCATCTAGGGTTGGAGGAGATAGATGGGGGCGGCTGGGCCTTGGGAGGCCGGCCCAAAGGAGAGGGAGGCTGCGCCAGCGGAGACCGGCGGCTGGGCCTTAGGCCAATTTGGTGGGCTGCGGGCCTGCTGGTTTACTCTCCCTCTCTCTCTTTCTCTAAAATCTCTTTTTCCATTTAAGAACAAAACAGAAAAAGAGAAAGAAAAGAAAGAGAAGTTAGGGATGGAATCTGGGCATGGGGATAACATACCCGGACTCGCAGAAATGTGCACGATCCAAGGAAAATGGAGTGGCCATTTTGCAGGAATTAAATTCAAAATCATTTGAATCTAATACAAAAGGTTTGAGCAAGGACTAGGAATTAGAGGTTTCCAAAAATGTTGAGAATTTAGGAGGAGCCTCGATAAAAATGGGAAAAGAAATGTTGGCAAAGTTTGGGGACCAAACTTGAAGTAGAAAGGGAGTGGGGATTTTTCAAGTGTGTTTTGTTTAATTCCAAAAGCATGGAATATTTAATATAGCTCCCTAATATCAGGAGGATATGTTATAAAGAGAATTCACCATGTGAATACCCTCGGTTTAAATGGATCAAAGATCCATGCCATTTATTTATTTGAGTTACGAGAAAAAAAATAACTTGATGGCATGATGACATGATGCAATGCACAAGATGCAAAGCTGAAAGCAATAAACCAACAACTCACATGACGAAAAACCCGGAAACCCTGGAAGGCATCTGAAGCTCCGGTCTTGGGGCGTCACAACACTCCACCACTACGAGAGGATCTCGTCCCGAGATCTAAAATGGCATCGGAGGGAAAACGGAAGAGAAAGAGAAGAGGTAAAACTAAGTTGCTTGTTTGACAAACGAGTGAAACCACGAGTCTTGCGAGGTTGAACAAATTCGAGAAAATGATACAACGAAGGTAAATGAAGTTGAAAACACTCTGTTAGACATGAGGAACAAGGGAGAACAACTTCGGGCAGCACTCCGATTGGAAAGAAAAGAATTGAATAAGGTCTTGATAAGTTGAGAAGATACTTGATGAAATCACAACACATGCCTCCATAACTATTGAATGGATGGAACAAAGGGTAAGAAAGATCTCAGACCGCACTCCGGTTGAGAAGGGAGTCAAAATTTGATAAGATGAGAGAGCTCCAATGAACACACGACACTCCGGTTGAGAAAGGGATGCAAGACTTGACAGGATGGGAAGAACTAGAAGATCGGGCACGACACTCCGGTTAAACAAAATAGAGAAGGAAAAAGACTGATATAATTTGGACAGCACTTTGACTGTAAATGGAAGAAATTGAACATGATCTTTGACAAAACGAGATGATGGGTTGAAAATATGAACATCACAATACCTTCGGAACAAAAGAATAGAAGATAGATAATTGAGATAGAAGAATGGAGAAGAAAATGCCAACTTCTGCCACAAAAGAGCTTGAGAAGGCATTCTTAGGAGAAGGGTCGAACGGAATTGTTGGAAATCCAACAACGAAAAGAGTAGCTTGATATGGGCTTAAGGAATACATCTCAAATTATGAGGTGACAACCTGCCACTCGCGGGAAAAGAATTGGGTTAGAATGAACAAGGAGACGAGAACTTATATCACCGGGAGGATAAATGGAGAAACTTGGATCATATATAAGCACCATAATAACAACCATCCTTAGGGAAGGCTTAAGGTGAAATATAACCCAAGATAACTCCAACGAAGAGATTGATGGATTCAAAATATCCCAATCTTGACAACATGTGAATCATGAAAACATGAACTCAAATTATCAAGAATGGCATAATACCACCTCCAATAATATGGTAGAAAGAATTTGCACTCCGGATTACACGATCAAGAATGCTTGATCTCCTTTGAAAAGAATCTCAATGAACACTTCGAGAGGGAATTAAATCCCTTATGAACCATCATGTAGGGCCTCCATGAAGAACTCCGGTAATAAACAGAATGATCCAAAATAATTAAATGATGAAACGAATAAGATTGAAGCCTCGTAATGATTTAGATAGAGATCTCCGTGATAATATAATTGAAAGAGGTTGGACTCCGGGAAAAAGAGAAGATGAAACAAATGAAACCGAGAGTTTGAAGGGCCTCCGGAATAAGAATTAATCGCTAGGATGAAACAAGAATAAGAATTGTGTTATGCTTATCCTTCACCAATTAAATTGATGACAATCAACGGATTTGGCATATTACTTATCCTTGTATCAAGGATTAAGAGAGATATACATAAACTTGAGAACGTCTTCAACGAACCACCGGTAGGATTGGAACAACAAATGAATTGATATGATGAACAAGGAAGAGAGATCTTGAAAGAACCACCGTAATAATTAAAATGACCAAAGGAAAGATAGAGGTGTTGGAAATATGCCCTAGAGGCAATAATAAATTGATTATTATTATATTTCCTTGTTCATGATAATCGTTTATTATCCATGCTACAATTGTATTGATAGGAAACTCAGATACATGTGTGGATACATAGACAACACCATGTCCCTAGTAAGCCTCTAGTTGACTAGCTCGTTGATCAATAGATGGTTACGGTTTCCTGACCATGGACATTGGATGTCGTTGATAACGGGATCACATCATTAGGAGAATGATGTGATGGACAAGACCCAATCCTAAGCATAGCACTAGATCGTGTAGTTTGTATGCTAAAGCTTTTCTAATGTCAAGTATCATTTCCTTAGACCATGAGATTGTGTAACTCCCAGATACCGTAGGAGTGCTTTGGGTGTGCCAAACGTCACAACGTAACTGGGTGGCTATAAAGGTGCACTACGGGTATCTCCGAAAGTGTCTGTTGGGTTGGCACGAATCGAGACTGGGATTTGTCACTCCATGTAAACGGAGAGGTATCTCTGGGCCCACTCGGTAGGACATCATCATAATGTGCACAATGTGATCAAGGAGTTGATCACGGGATGATGTGTTACGGAATGAGTAAAGAGACTTGCCGGTAACGAGATTGAACAAGGTATCAGGATACCGACGATCGAATCTCGGGCAAGTACAATACCGCTAGACAAAGGGAATTGTATACGGGATTGATTAAGTCCTTGACATCGTGGTTCATCCGATGAGATCATCGTGGAACATGTGGGAGCAAACATGGGTATCCAGATCCCGCTGTTGGTTATTGACCGGAGAACGTCTCGGTCATGTCTGCATGTCTCTCGAACCCGTAGGGTCTACACACTTAAGGTTCGGTGACACTAGGGTTATAGAGATATTAGTATGCGGTAACCCGAAAGTTGTTCGGAGTCCCGGATGAGATCCCGGACGTCACGAGGAGTTCCGGAATGGTCCGGAGGTAAAGAATTATATATAGGAAGTACTATTTCGGCCATCGGGACAAGTTTCGGGGTCATCGGTATTGTACCGGGACCACCGAAAGGGTCCCGGGGGTCCACCGGGTGGGGCCACCTACCCCGGGGGGCCACATGGGCTGTAAGGGGTGTGCCTTGGCCTATATGGGCCAAGGGCACCAGCCCCAAGAGGCCCATGCACCAAGAGATAGGAAAAAGGGGAGAGTCCTAAAAGGGGAAGGCACCTCCGAGGTGCCTTGGGGAGGATGGACTCCTCCCCACCCTTGGCCGCACCCTTCCTTGGAGGAAGGGGCAAGGGCTGCGCCTCCCCCTCTCCCTTGGCCCTATATATAGTGGGGAAAAAGGAGGAGCAAACCAATCTAAGGCCTGGCGCCTCCCTCTCCCTCCCGTGACACATCTCCCTCCTCCCGCAGCGCTTAGCGAAGCCCTGTTGGAATCCCGCTACTTCCACCACGCCGTCGTGCTGCTGGATCTCCATCAACTTCTCCCTCCTCCTTGATGGATCAAGGCGTGGGAGACGTCACCGGGCTGTACGTGTGTTGAACACGGAGGTGCCGTCCGTTCGGCACTAGGATCATCGGTGATCTGAATCACGACGAGTACGACTCCATCAACCCCGTTCACTTGAACGCTTCCGCTTAGCGATCTACAAGGGTATGTAGATGCACTCTCCTTCCCCTCGTTGCTGGTCTCTCCATAGATAGATCTTGGTGACACATAGGAAAATCTTGAATTTCTGCTACGTTCCCCAACAGTGGCATCATGAGCTAGGTCTATTGCGTAGATTCTATGCACGAGTAGAACACAAAGTAGTTGTGGGCGTTACTAGTCTTATCTTGATTCGGCGGCATCGTGGGATGAAGCGGCCCGGACCAACCTTACACGTACTCTTACGTGAGACCGGTTCCACCGACAAACATGCACTAGTTGCATAAGGTGGCTGGCGGGTGTCTGTCTCTCCCACTTTAGTCGGATCGGATTCGATGAAAAGGGTCCTTATGAAGGGTAAATAGCAATTGGCATATCACGTTGTGGTCTTTGCGTAGGTAAGAAACGTTCTTGCTAGAAACCCATAGCAGCCACGTAAAAACATGCAAACAACCATTAGAGGACGTCTAACTTGTTTTTGCAGGGTATGCTATGTGATGTGATATGGCCAAAGGATGTGATGAATGATATATGTGATGTATGAGATTGATCATGTTCTTGTAATAGGAATCACGACTTGCATGTCAATGAGTATGACAACCGGCAGGAGCCATAGGAGTTGTCTTTATTTATTTATGACCTGCGTGTCAACTTAAACGTCATGTAATTACTTTACTTTATTGCTAACCGTTAGCCATAGTAGTAGAAGTAATAGTTGGCGAGGCAACTTCATGAAGACACGATGATGGAGATCATGATGATGGAGATCATGGTGTCATGCCGGTGACGATGATGATCATGGAGCCCCGAAGATGGAGATCAAAAGGAGCAAAGTGATGATGGCCATATCATGTCACTATTTGATTGCATGTGATGTTTATCATGTTTATACATCTTATTTGCTTAGAACAACGGTAGTAAATAAGATGATCCCTCATAAAAATTTCAAGAAGTGTTCTCCCCTAACTATGCACCGTTGCGACAGTTCGTGTTTTGAAGCACCACGTGATGATCGGGTGTTAGATTCTAACGTTCACATACAACGGGTGTAAGACAGATTTACACACGCAAAACACTTAGGGTTAACTTGACGAGCCTAGCATGTACAGACATGGCCTCGGAACACAGAAGACCGAAAGGTCGAGCATGAGTCGTATAGAAGATACGATCAACATGAAGATGTTCACCGACGTTGACTAGTCCGTCTCACATGATGATCGGACACGGGCTAGTTGACTCGGATCATGAAATCACTTAGATGACTGGAGGGATGTCTATCTGAGTGGGAGTTCATAAGATGAACTTAATTATCCTGAACATAGTCAAAAGGATTTTGCAAATTATGTCATAGCTCACGCTATAGTTCTACTGTTTAGATATGTTCCCAGAGAAAATTTAGTTGAAAGTTGATAGTAGCAATTATGCAGACAGTAAAAGGCTTATGTCCTTAATGCACCGCTCAGTGTGCTGAACCTCGAACGTTGTCTGTGGATGTTGCGAACATCTGACATACACATCTTGATAACTACATGATAGTTCAGTTAAATGGTTTAGAGTTGAGGCACCGAAGACATTTTTTGAAACGTCGCGAAACATATGAGATGTTTCGAGGGCTGAAATTGGGATTTCAGGCTCGTGCCCACGTCAAGAGGTATAAGACCTCCGACGATTTTCTTAGCCTACATACTAAGGGAGAAAAGCTCAATTGTTGAGCTTATGCTCAGATTGTCTGAGTACAACAATCATTTGAATCAAGTGGGAGTTGATCTTCCAGATGAGATAGTGATGTTTCTCCGAAGTCATTACCACCAAGCTGCTAGAGCTTCGTGATGAACTATGATATATCAGGGACATATATGATGATCCTTGAGATATTCGCGATGTTTGACACCGCAAAAGTAGAGATCAAGAAGGAGCATCAATTGTTGATGGTTAGTGAAACCACTAGTTTCAAGAAGGGCAAGGGCAAGAAGGGATACTTCATGAAACGGCAATTCAGTTGCTGCTCTAGTGAAGAAACCCAAGGCTGAACCCAAACCCGAGACTAAGTGCTTCTGTAATAAGGGGAACAGCCACTGGAGCAGAATTACCCTAGATACTTGGTAGATTGGAAGGCTGGCAAGGTCGATAGAATTATATTGGATACACATTGTGTACTTTACTAGTACTCCTAGTAGCACCAGGGTATTAGATACCGGTTCGGTTGCTAAGTGTTAGTAACTCGAAATAAAAGCTACGGAATAAACGGGGACTAGCTAAAGGTGAGCTAGCGATATGTGTTGGAAGTTTTCCAAGCTTGATGTGATCAAGCATCGCACGCTCCCTCTACCATCGAGATTGGTATTAAACCTAAATAATTGTTATTTGGTGTTTGCGTTGAGCATAGACATGATTGGATTATGTCTATCGCAATATGGTTATTCATTTAAGGAGAATAATGGTTACTCTGTTTATTTGAATAATACCTTCAATGGTCTTGCACCTAAAATGAATGGTTTATTGAATCTCGATCGTAGTGATACACATGTTCATGCCAAAAGATATAAGATAGTAATGATAGTACCACCTACTTGTGGCACAGCCACGTAAGTCATATCGGTATAAAACGCATGAAGAAGCTCCATGTTGATGGATCTTTGGACTCACTCATTTTTGAAAGGTTTTAGACATGCGAACCATGTCTGTTGGTGTATATGCATGAAGAAACTCCATGCAAATGGACCATTTGAACTCACTTGATTTTGAATCACTTGAGGCATGCAAATCATACCACATGGGCGAGATGACTGAAAGCCTCGGTTTCAGTAAAATGGAACTAGAAAGCAAATTGTTGGAAGTAATACATTTTGATGTGTGCAGTCCAATGAGTGCTGAGGCATGTAGTGGATATTGTTATGTTCTTTCTTCACAGATGATTTGAGTAGATGTTGAGTTCATTTACTTGATGAATCACGAGTCTGAATTATTGAAAGGTTCAAGTAATTTCAGTGTGAAGTTGAAAGATCGTCGTGACAAGAGGATAAAAGATCTATGATATGATCATAGAGATGAATATCTGAATTACGAATTTGGCACAAAATTAAGACATTGTGGAAATTGTTTCACAACTGATACAGCCTGGAACACCATAGTGTGATGGTGTGTCCGAACATCATAACTGCACCCTATTGATATGATGCATACCATGATGTCTCTTATCGAATTACCACAATAATTTATGGGTTAGGCATTAGAGACAACCACATTCACTTTAAATAGGGCACCACGTAATTCCGATGAGATGACACCATGGTTTAGAGAAACCTAAGCTGTCATTTCTTAAAAGTTTGGGGCTGCGACGCTTATGTGGAAAAAGTTTCAGGCTGATAAGCTCGAACCAAAAGCGGATAAATGCATCTTCATAGGACACCCAAAATAGTTGGGTATACCTCCTGTCTCAGATCCGAAAGCAATAAGGGATTGCTTCTAGAATTGGGTCCTTTCTCAAGGAAAAGTTTCTCTTGAAAGAATTGAGTGGGAGGATGGTGGAGACTTGATGAGGTTATTGAATCGTCTCTTCAACTAGTGTGTGGCAGGGCACAGGAAGTTGTTCCTGTGGCACCTACACCAATTGAAGTGGAAGCTTATGATATTGATCACGAGACTTCAGATCAAGTCACTCCCAAACCTCGTGGGCTGACAAGGATGCGTACTACTTCAGAGTGGTACGTAATCCTGTCTTGGAAGTCATGTTGCTAAACAACAATGAACCTACGAGCTGTGGAGAAGCGATGGTGGGCCCGGGTTCCGATAAATGGCTCGAGGCCATATAATCCGAGAGAGGATCCATGTATAAAACAAAGTATAGACTTTGGAAGAACTACTTGATGGTCGTAAGGCTGTTGAGTACAGATGGACTTTAAAAGGAAGACAGACAATGATGGTGTGTATCACCATTAAGAAAGCTCGAATTGTCGTTAAGAAGTTTCCCGACAAGTTCAAGGAGTTGACTACGATGAGACTTTCTCACACGTAGCGATGCTAAAAGTCTGTTGGAATTATGTTAGCAGTTACTGCATTATTTATGAAATCTTGCAGATAGGATATCAAAACATTGTTTCCTCGATGATTTTTGAGGAAAGGTTGTACGTGATACAACCGGAAGGTTTTGTCAATCCTGAAATATGCTAATAAGTATGCAAAGCTCCAGCAATCCTTCTGAGGACTGGAGTGAGCATCTCGGAGTTGGAATGTATGCTTTGATGATGATCAAAGATTTTGGGTTTATATAAAGTTTATGAGAAACTTGTATTTCCAAAGAAGTGAGTGGGAGCACTATAGAATTTCTGATGAGTATATGTTGTTGACATATTGTTGATCAGAAATGATGTAGAATTTCTAAGAAAGCGTATAGGGTTATTTGAAAAGTGTTTTTCAATTGAAAGCCTGGATTAAGCTACTTGAACATTGAGCATCAAGATCTATAAGGATAGATCAAAAACGCTTAATGGTACTTTCAAATGAGCACATACCTTGACATGATCTTGAAGGTGTTCAAGATGGATCAGTCAAAGAAGAAGTTCTTGCCTGAGTTGTAAGGTATGAATTTAAGACTTAAAGCTCGACCACGGCAGAATAGAGAGAAAGGAACGAAGGTCGTCCCCTATGCTTAAGACATAGGCTCTACAGTATGCTATGTTGTGTACCGCACCTGAAGTGTGCCTTGCCATGAGTCAGTCAAGGGGTACAAGAGTGATCCAAGAATGGATCACAGGACAGCGGTCAAAGTTATCCTTAGTAACTAGTGGACTAAGGAATTTTCTCGATTATGGAGGTGGTAAAAGAGTTCGTCGTAAAGGGTTACACCGATGCAAACTTTGACACTAATCCAGATTAATCTGAGTAGTAAACTGGATTCGTATAGTAGAACAGTTATTTGGAATAGCTCCAAATAGAGCGTGGTAGCTACATCTAGGAGATGACATAGAGATTTGTAAAGCACACAGGGATCTGAAAGGTTCAGACCCGTTGACTAAAACCTCTCTCACAAGCAACATGATCAAACCAAGAACTCCTTGGATGTTAGTCACATGGCGATGTGACCTGTGAGTGTTAATCACATGGCGATGTGAACTAGATTATTGACTCTAGTGCAAGTGGGAGACTGTTGGAAATATGCCCTAGAGGCAATAATAAATTGATTAAAATTATATTTCCTTGTTCATGATAATCGTTTATTATCCATGCTACAATTGTATTGATAGGAAACTCAGATACATGTGTGGATACATAGACAACACCATGTCCCTAGTAAGCCTCTAGTTGACTAGCTCGTTGATCAATAGATGGTTATGGTTTCCTGACCATGGACATTGGATGTCGTTGATAACGGGATCACATCATTAGGAGAATGATGTGATGGACAAGACCCAATCCTAAGCATAGCACTAGATCGTGTAGTTTGTATGCTAAAGCTTTTCTAATGTCAAGTATCATTTCCTTAGACCATGAGATTGTGTAACTCCCGGATACCGTAGGAGTGCTTTGGGTGTGCCAAACGTCACAACGTAACTGGGTGGCTATAAAGGTGCACTGTGGGTATCTCCGAAAGTGTCTGTTGGGTTGGCACGAATCGAGACTGGGATTTGTCACTCCGTGTAAACGGAGAGGTATCTCTGGGCCCACTCGGTAGGACATCATCATAATGTGCACAATGTGATCAAGGAGTTGATCACGGGATGATGTGTTACGGAACGAGTAAAGAGACTTGCCGGTAACGAGATTGAACAAGGTATCGGGATACCGACGATCGAATCTCGGGCAAGTACAATACCGCTAGACAAAGGGAATTGTATACGGGATTGATTAAGTCCTTGACATCGTGGTTCATCCGATGAGATCATCGTGGAACATGTGGGAGCGAACATGGGTATCCAGATCCCGCTGTTGGTTATTGACCGGAGAACGTCTCGGTCATGTCTGCATGTCTCCCGAACCCGTAGGGTCTACACACTTAAGGTTCGGTGACACTAGGGTTATAGAGATATTAGTATGCGGTAACCCGAAAGTTGTTCGGAGTCCCGGATGAGATCCCGGACGTCACGAGGAGTTCCGGAATGGTCCGGAGGTAAAGAATTATATATAGGAAGTACTATTTCGGCCATCGGGACAAGTTTCGGGGTCATCGGTATTGTACCGGGACCACCGGAAGGGTCCCGGGGGTCCACCGGGTGGGGCCACCTACCCCGGGGGGCCACATGGGCTGTAAGGGGTGTGCCTTGGCCTATATGGGCCAAGGGCACCAGCCCCAAGAGGCCCATGCGCCAAGAGATAGGAAAAAGGGGAGAGTCCTAAAAGGGGAAGGCACCTCCGAGGTGCCTTGGGGAGGATGGACTCCTCCCCACCCTTGGCCGCACCCTTCCTTGGAGGAAGGGGCAAGGGCTGCGCCTCCCCCTCTCCCTTGGCCCTATATATAGTGGGGAAAAAGGAGGAGCAAACCAATCTAAGGCCTGGCGCCTCCTCTCCCTCCCGTGACACATCTCCCTCCTCCCGCAGCGCTTGGCGAAGCCCTGTTGGAATCCCGCTACTTCCACCACGCCGTCGTGCTGCTGGATCTCCATCAACTTCTCCCTCCTCCTTGCTGGATCAAGGCGTGGGAGACGTCGCCGGGCTGTACGTGTGTTGAACGCGGAGGTGCCGTCCGTTCGGCGCTAGGATCATCGGTGATCTGAATCACGACGAGTACGACTCCATCAACCCCGTTCACTTGAACGCTTCCGCTTAGCGATCTACAAGGGTATGTAGATGCACTCTCCTTCCCCTCGTTGCTGGTCTCTCCATAGATAGATCTTGGTGACACGTAGGAAAATCTTGAATTTCTGCTACGTTCCCCAACAAGAGGAACATCGGGAAGAATTAGCAAATGAACGAAAGAAGCTTGAGGGGATTTAGTTACATGAGAACGAAGAGATCAAGAACTGATTAGAGGATAATTGATCGATGCACCGGTAGGATTAGGAGAATGATAACTGAAAGCTGGGAAAAGAATAAATCTTATATGATGGGCTCTGGATGAACAAACTGAAAAAGGCTCCTGAATTGCTCTGGATAAGTGAAAAGAATTCTCACAATCAAAACAATTATGAGAGGATGGCAACAAGCTAGAATCACGAATCTTGAAGAGAATGGAGCAAGATTAAAGAGAAACTCTTCTTCGGTCTTCAAATGATGAGAATGACAACGAGAAACAGCACCATGAATTATTTAGATACTCCGGAAGAATCAATAACGAAGAGGTTGAGCCAACGATGAAAAGGATTGGAAGATCTTGGAGAAATACATTTGACTGATGATAATTCATTCTTACGTCAAACTTCAAAAAGAATTTGATGATAGCTCCGGGGAGATTAGAAGAGTCAGGTAAGATCCTGGGAAAAGACCTGTGGGTTAGGGCCCACTCAAAAGAAACACCGTTAGAATGATTAAAAGAGAGGTTGCACCGGTTGAATAAAATAGCTTGAATGAGATAACAACCTCGAAAGAGCTTGAAATGATTACGAAAGCAGAGTGGAAACACGAATCTTCGAGATATCTTCAGCACTCCGGAACAATTAAATAGCGAGAAGTGAATGAATATGAGGTGCACCGGCATGAGAAGGTATTTGAAACGAGGAAAAGGATATGATCAACACCGAAAGCTTGAATTGGCAACACCGGAGAAGAAAAAGAATGAAGAATGATGAACTAGAAACTCCGTTAGAATCTTTATGAGAATCACCGGATAAGAATATTGATGAAAAAGGAATGGAGAGGCTTTCCATCAATAAAGGATACTTGGATAAGAAATCTGAATCCTGAAGGAAGAGGGTGGGTGGGCGGAAAAAACAAAGGCAACTTGGAGACGGATGAAAACAAACACCGTTGAGAAGAAGTGATAATTGATCTTGCAAATGTTGAAAATGGACGGATCCACTTGAAGAGAAAACACGCCGGTGAAAAGGATTGACATGAAAAACTCGACGATCGAGAAGGATTAGTATTCACATCGGAGTACGAGAACACCATTTGGGGAAGGTATGAAATCAACACTTGACATTGAAGCAACTCGAATACCACAACTCAAAACAAAAACAAAAGGATTGGCTTGCAGAATAAGCCGGAACAAACATATGATAGAGATTTCATCCGAAGTTTTCATGGTGGGACCTACACGGGCTCAATTGTACAGCACCATCATGTACAAGGCAGTGCACATGACATACGAAGCGTCCCCGAGTCGGCATAGCCAAGGACTCTTTAAGACGCAACGAGACCACTGTAAAATCGACCGTGAATAGGCGAACCACTAGACGTCGAACCCCAATTTCATATCATACATCTGTCGAAAAAGATATCCTAAGAGCTACTTGAATTCCCACCTATGAAACTCCCGAAACTTTCCGGTTATGCAATCAGGTGTTGGGGATACAGGGGAATCATAATATCTCACCCAAACTAGCAATACCTACATCCAGCTGTATCCATCCTTCAACACATAACCAAGAAACCTTCGGAAATCATCTACCTCAACCTTCAAAAAGCATCCATTATACAAGTTATGGCGATACTCCCGAACTCCCGCCCCAGTACTGGGTGGCGTCGAGGTTATCTCACCAACGAACTGCATAAGAGAGATTTTCGATGTCGGCGTACTAAACTCAGGTATTCCAGAACTGCAACGATAAAATTATGATGACAACACCTCAGAGCTCAACTCCCCGGGACACTTCCACTAAACCCCTGACAGGAGGCACCAAGACAATGTTCTCATAATAAAACCATCGAAACGATTCCAAAATACCCGCGTGATCCTAAAAAAAATTTAGTGAAATTTGAGAAGAGAAAAGTCAAAACTCTACGTCAGGATGCCTTACCAGAGTGATGAAGGTACTGGGGAGTAAAAAGAATTCCTAAACTCTCCGATATATAATTCCTAATTGACTCAAAACATTTTTCTAGACACAACTCGGCCGCTAAAAACGATCAAGCAATGGGCTCCTAAGGTCGGGGAAGGCTCTGATTACCAACTTGTAACACCCTCGATGCGACTATATCTCCCACGTGTCGAGGCACGACTTAGAGGCATAATCGCATTGAAGGCATATGTCGCAAGTGAGGTAATCTTCACACAACCCATGTAATACATAAGGGAAAGAGATACATAATTGGCTTACACTCGCCACTTCACACAATTACATGAATAAACATTACAGCAATCAAATACACTCATGGTCCGACTACGGAACCAAAATAAAAGAAGAACCCCAAATGCGACAAAGGTCCCCGATCGACCCCAACTGGGCTCCACTACTGATCAACTAGAAATAAACAACACAACGGACAAAGTCTTCCTCGAGCTCCTCCTGAGCTTGGTTGCGTCATCTGCAAGGACTCATCGGCACCTGCAAGCTAGTTTTGGAAGTATCTGTGAGCCACAGGGACTCAGCAATCTCGCACCCTCGCGATCAAGACTATTTAAGCTTATGGGTAAGGTAAAGGTATGAGGTGGAGCTGCAGCAAGCGACTAGCATATATGGTGGCTAACATACGCAAATGAGAGCGAGAAGAGAAGGAAAAGCACGGTCGATAAAAGTATGATCAAGAAGTGATCCTGGACTACCTACGTCAAGCATAACTCCAACAACCGTGTCCACTTCCCAGACTCCGCCGGAAAGAGACCATCACGGTTACACACGCTGTTGATTCATTTTTTAATTAAGGTCAAGTTCAGGTTTTCTACAACCAGACGTTAACAAATTCCCATCTGCCCATAACCGCGGGCACGGCTTTCGAAAGTTCAAATCCCTGCAGGGGTGTCCCAACTTAGCCCATCACAAGCTCTCACGGTCAATGAAGGAATAGACCTCCACCCGAGACGTTCCGATCAGACTCGGTATCCCGGTACAACAAGACATTTCGACAGGGTAAAACTAAACCAGCAACACCGCCCGAATGTGCCGACAAATCCCGATAGGAGCTGCACATATCTCTTTCTCAGGGCACACCGGATCGTCCAAACTTCTGGTAGGCCAGCCCAGAGTTGCCCCTGGTGGCCACCGGCGGCTGACAAGTTGGACCAACACTCAGAGGAGCACTGGCCCGGGGGGTAAAATAATGATGACCCTCAGGAGCGCGACTCCCAAGGGAAAAGAAAAGGCTAGGTGGCAAATGGTAAAACCAATGTTGGGCATTGCTGGAAAAGCTTTACTTAAGGCGAACTGTCAAGGGGTTCCCATTATAGCCCAACCGCGTAAGGGACGCAAAATCCGGGAACATAACACCGATATGACGGAAACTAGGGCGGCAAGAGTGGAACAAAACACCAGGCATAAGGCCGAGCCTTCCACCCTTTACCAAGTATATAGATGCATTAATTAAATAAGATATATAGTGATATCCCAACAAGTAAACATGTTCCAACAAGGAACAACATCTCCATGTTCCAACAAGGAACAAACCTCAATCTTCACCTGCAACTAACAATGCTATAAGAGGGGCTGAGCAAAGCGGTAACATAGCCAATCAACGGTTTGCTAGGACAATGGTGGGTTAGAGGCTGAACATGGCAATTTGGGAGGCTGACAAGCAAGTGGTAGGCATCATAGCATTGGCATAGCAAAGAGCGAGCAAACTAGCATAGCAGAGATAGTAGTGATTTCGAGGGTATGATCATCTTGCCTGAAATCCCGCAAGGAAGAAGAACGAGTCCATGAAGAAAACGGACGTAGACGAACGGATCCTCACAAACACGAAGTTATCGGAACCAACCCGAAGAAGCAATCACCGGAAAAGAGCAAACAACATAGTAAACAACCAACACGTAATCATGGCATGATGCACAATCAAGTATGATGCATGTCTGGTTTAATGAGGCATGGCATGGCAAAGTGCACAAACAACCCTACAAATTAAGTGGAGCTCAATATACAACGAGTTGCATATTGACGGAACACCACATTAATTATTTAGTTCTCTCCCGGTTAGGTACTCAACAAATTTAAATGTTGGTTAACATGGCAAGAGGTGAAGCATAACAAAACTATATCACCTAAACAATTTAAATGGGGCCGGACATAACAAATAACAAATCCGGTAAATCCCCATATGCCTTAGTAATTTGGTGCAACGACAATCTAACCATTTTAATTGTTATTATCATGATGCGGATGACAAGAACAAGTTTACGCAAGTTTTTTAAGAAAATGTTGATAAGAGCATATTATGAAGCATTTGTCACCGTGGTGGAAAGAAAAAGGGGTGCCACGGCAACGAATCCGAAAATGATGCCACGGCAACATATCGGTTCCGGTAACTCAATTGAGATCCCGGTGCAAACGAAAGTGCGGCGGGAGCGTGACATGCGATAGAAGGTGGGGTGATCCCGGTAACCGGGTTCCCACGGGTTAGGGGCATGGAAACGAGTGACAATTTGGACACGGTGCAAACACGAGCATATCAAACATCGCAAGCATTCGTTCACGGACGTCATCTCGGGGTATACCTTTGAAGCGTGCGTTATCGGAGGGGTTCAAGTTCGATGCGGTGTAGGGGAAGTAGACGTTCTCTGGACGTCGAGGGAAGTAGTGGTTCACATTCGTTTTCGGAGAGGTACTTGACGAATCCCAGGTTCCCGGGGGCGACGGTAGTTGTACTAGTCGGTGGTAGTTGTACATCTCTGAAGAGGAACTTGGTGCATCCAGGGTCTTCGGGCGTAGTGGTACACACACGTAGATGAACTTGACGAAAAATGGGTCTCCTCGCGGACTTGATGCACCCGAGTTCTTCGGGTTTGTAGTTGTACTTGGCGTTCTTAGTCCGGGTCTTGCCAGTGGTGGAACTTGGCGTTGCTGTAGTCGATCTTGCCGGCCTGGACGTTCAACACAAAACAACACAGGGGCCTCGGGATGCCAACAGCAAGGAGGCGATGGTGGCATGTGGAGAGGGTCGTGGTCGGGCTCAACCATGTCGAGGAGGCCGTGGCGGAGCGAGCAGGAGGCACCGGACATGGGAACCCCCGCGATCAGCAGGGCACACGGGATGCAGGAGGCGAGGCAAGGCGAGCTCGGCGGCCTGGACTCGCTGGCCGGAGCGGCGGCGGGGCTTGCCAGCGAGGCAGCCATGGGTGGCGCTGAGGTAGAAGCGACCATGGCACGCTGGAGACGCGGAGGAGGAGACCGGAGAGGATGTCTGGGAGGAGGGGCACGAGGCGCGCGGCGCAACGGCCCTGCTCCTCTGCCTATGACGGCGCAGGAGAACGAAGGGGAGAGGGACGAAGCTAGCGGCGCTCTGGTGGCTTCGGTCGCCAGCGGGGGAGAATCGAAGGGAGGCAGCGTGCGGGCATGGGATCAAGCGGGGCTTCGGGTGAACTGGGCAGCGGTGTGGGAGGACGAGAGGGAGAGATCGGAGAGATGGGTATCTCCCTGGCGGCGCTATGAGGCACGAAGGAGGAGGAGGGGATCGAGGGAAGATGGGCCTCGGGCATCCAGGGTTGGAGGAGATAGATGGGGGCGGCTGGGCCTTGGGAGGCCGGCCCAAAGGAGAGGGAGGCTGCGCCTGCGGAGACCGGCGGCTGGGCCTTAGGCCAATTTGGTGGGCTGCGGGCCTGCTGGTTTACTCTCCCTCTCTCTCTTTCTCTAAAATCTCCTTTTCCATTTAAGAACAAAACAAAATAAAGAGAAAGAAAAGAAAGAGAAGTTAGGGATGGAATCTGGGCATGGGGATAACATACCCGGACTCGCAGAAATGTGCACGATCCAAGGAAAATGGAGTGGCCATTTTGTAGGAATTAAATTCAAAATCATTTGAATTTAATACAAAAGGTTTGAGCAAGGACTAGGAATTAGAGGTTTCCAAAAATGTTGAGAATTTAGGAGGAGCCTCGATAAAAATGGGAAAAGAAATGTTGGCAAAGTTTGGGGACCAAACTTGAAGTAGAAAGGGAGTGGGGATTTTTCAAGTGTGTTTTGTTTAATTCCAAAAGAATGGAATATTTAATATAGCTTCCTAATATCGGCAGGATATGTTATAAAGAGAATTCACCATGTGAATACCCTCGGTTTAAATGGATCAAAGATCCATGCCATTTATTCATTTGAGTTACGAGAAAAAAATAACTTGATGGCATGATGACATGATGCAATGCACAAGATGCAAAGCTGAAAGCAATAAACCAACAAATCACATGACGAAAAACCCGGAAACCCTGGAAGGCATCTGAAGCTCCGGTCTTGGGGCGTCACACATGGTCAGGAAACCGCAACCATCTATTGATCAACGAGCTAGTCAACTAGAGGCTTACTAGGGACATGGTGTTGTCTATGTATCCACTCATGTATCTGAGTTTCCTATCAATATAATTCTAGCATGGATAATAAACGATTATCATAAACAAGGAAATATAATAATAACCAATTTATTATTGCCTCTAGGGCATATTTCCAACACTAAGAACTCGGAGGTGCCGGAGTAACGGTGCTTGGATCGGTTGGATCGGGAAGAAGACATACGACTACTTCCTCTATGTTGTGTCAACGCTTCTGTTGCGATCTACAAGGGTACGTAGATCATACTCTCCCCCTCATTGCTATGCATCACCATGATCTTGCGTGTGCGTAGGAAAATTTTGAAATTACTACGTTCCCGAACAGTGGTATCAGAGCGTAGGTTTTATGGTTTGATGTTGTATGCACTAGTAGAACACAAGTGAGTTGTGGGCGATACAAGTCATACTGCCTACCAGCATGTCATACTTTGGTTCGGCGGTATTGTTGGACGAGACGACCCGGACCTACATTACGCGTACGCTTACGCGAGACCGGTTCCCCCGATGTGCTTTGCACACAGGTGGCTTGCGGGCGACTGTCTCTCCAACTTTAGTTGAACCGAGTGTGGCTACGCTCGGTCCTTGCGAAGGTTAAAACGTAGTCTATTTGACAAACTATCATTGTGGTTTTGATGCGTAGGTGAGATTGGTTCTTGCTTAAGCCCGTAACAGCCACGTAAAACTTGCAACAACAAAGTAGAGGACGTCTAACTTGTTTTTGCAGGGCATGTTGTGATGTGATATGGTCAAGACATGATGCTAAATTTTATTGGATGAGATGATCATGTTTTGTAACCGAGTTATCGGCAACTGGCAGGAGCCATATGGTTGTCGCTTTATTGTATGCAATGCAATCGTGATGTAATGCTTTACTTTATCACTAAGCGGTAGCGATAGTCGTGGAAGCATAAGATTGGCAAGACGACAACGATGCTACGATGGAGATCAAGGTGTCGCGCTGGTGACGATGGTGATCATGACGGTGCTTCGGAGATGGAGATCACAAGCACAAGATGATGATGGAGATATCATATCACTTATATTGATTGCATGTGATGTTTATCTTTTCATGCATCTTATCTTGCTTTGATTGACGATAGGTATAAGATGATCTCTCACTAAATTATCAAGAAGTGTTCTCCCTGAGTATGCACCATTGCCAAAGTTCGTCGTGCCCAGACACCACGTGATGATCGGGTGTGATAAGCTCTACGTCCATCTACAACGGGTGCAAGCCAGTTTTGCACACGCAGAATACTCAGGTTAAACTTGATGAGCCTAGCATATGCAGATATGGCCTCGGAACACAGAGACCGAAAGGTCGAGCGTGAATCATATAGTAGATATGATCAACATAATGATGTTCACCATTGAAAACTAATCCATTTCACGTGATGATCGGTTATGGTTTAGTTGATTTGGATCACGTGATCACTTAGAGGATTAGAGGGATGTCTATCTAAGTGGGAGTTCTTAATTAATATGATTAAATTGAACTTAAATCTATCATGAACTTAGTCCTGGTAGTATTTTGCAAATTATGTTGTAGATCAATAGGTCGCATTGTTGCTTCCCTGTGTTTATTTTTGATATGTTCCTAGAGAAAATTGTGATGAAAGATGTTAGTAGCAATGATGCGGATTGGATCCGTGATCTGAGGTTTATCCTCATTGCTGCACAGAAGAATTATGTCCTTGATGCACCGCTAGGTGACAGACCTATTGCAGGAGCAGATGCAGACGTTATGAACGTTTGGCTAGCTCAATATGATGACTACTTGATAGTTTAGTGCACCATGCTTAATGGCTTAGAATCGGGACTTCAAAGACGTTTTGAACGTCATGGACCATATGAGATGTTCCAGGAGTTGAAGTTAATATTTCAAGCAAATACCCGAGTTGAGAGATATGAAGTCTCCAACAAGTGCTATAGCTAAAAGATGGAGGAGAATCGCTCAACTAGTGAGCATGTGCTCAGATTGTCTGGGTACTACAATCGCTTGAATCAAGTGGGAGTTAATCTTCCAGATAAGATAGTGATTGATAGAATTCTCTAGTCACCATCACCAAGTTAGTAGAACTTCGTGATGAACTATAATATGCAAGGGATAACAGAAACAACTCCCAAGCTCTTCGTGATGCTGAAATCAACGAAGGTAGAAATCAAGAAAAACATCAAGTGTTGATGGTTGACAAGACCACTAGTTTGAAGAAAAGGGCAAAGGGAAGAAGGGGAACTTCAAGAAGAACGGCAAGCAAGTTGCTGCTCAAGTGAAGAAGCCCAAGTCTGATCCTAAGTCTGAGACTAAGTGCTTCTACTGCAAAGGGACTAGCCACTGGAAGCGGAACTACCCCAAGTGATTGGCGGATAAGAAGGATGGCAAAGTGAACATAAGTATATTTGATATACATGTTATTGATGTGTACTTTACTAGTGTTTATAGAAACCCCTCAGTATTTGATGCTAGTTCAGTTGCTAAGAGTAGTAACTCGAAATGGGAGTTGCAGAATGAACAGAGACTAGTTAAGGGTGAAGTGACGATGTGTGTTGGAAGTGGTTCCAAGATTGATATGATCATCATCGCACACTCCCTATACTTTCGGGATTAGTGTTGTACCTAAATAAGTGTTATTTGGTGTTTGGGTTGAGCATGAATATGATTTGATCATGTTTATTGTAATACGGTTATTCATTTAAGTAAAAGAATAAATTGTTGTTCTGTTTATATGAATAAAACCTTATATGGTTACACACCCAATGAAAAAGTTCATTGGATCTCGATCTTAGTGATACACATATTCATAATATTGAAACCAAAAGATGCGAAGTTAATAATGATAGTGCAACTTATTTGTGGCACTGCCGTTTAGGTCATATTGGTGTAAAGCGCATGAAGAAACTCCATGCTGATGGGATTTTGGAATCACTTGATTATGAATCACTTGATACTTGCGAACCATGCCTTATGGGCAAGATGACTAAAACGCCGTTCTTCGGAACAATGAAGCAAGCAACAGATTTGTTGGAAATCATACATACTGATGTATGTGGTCTGATGAATATTAAGGCTTACAGCAGGTATCATTATTTTCTGACCTTCACAAGATGATTTGAGCAGATATGGGGATATCTACTTGATGAAACATAAGTCTGAAACATTTGAACAGTTCAAAGAATTTCAGAGTGAAGTGGAAAATCATTGTGACAAGAAAATAAAAGTTTTCTACGATATGATCGCAGAGGTAAAATATTTGAGTTACGAGTTCGGTCTTCAGTTAAAACAATGTGAAATAGTTTCACTACGCACGCCACCTGGAACACCACAGCATAATGGTGTGTCCGAACGTCATAACCGTACTTTATTGGATATAGTGCAATCTATGATGTCTCTTACCGATCTACCACTATCGTTTTGGGGTTATGCATTAGAGACAGCTGCATTCACGTTAAATAGGGCACCATCTAAATCCGTTGAGATGACACCGTGTGAACTATGGTTTGGCAAGAAACCTAAGCTGTCGTTTCTTAAAGTTTGGAGTTGCGATGCTTATGTGAAAAAGTTTCATCTCGATAAGCTCAAACTCAAATCGGAGAAATATGTCTTGATAGGATACCCAAAGGAGATAGTTGGGTACACCTTCTATCATAGATCCGAAGGCAAGACATTCGTTGCTAAGAATGGATCCTTTCTAGAGAAGGAGTTTCTCTCGAAAGAAGTGAGTGGGAGGAAAGTAGAAAACTTGATAAGGTAATTGTACCTTCTCCCTTATTGGAAAATAGTTCATCACAGAAATCTGTTCCTGTCACTACTACACCAATTAGTGAGGAAGCTAATGATGATGATCATGTAACTTCAGATCAAGTTACTGCCGAATCTCATAGGTAAACCAGAGTGAGATCCGCACCAGAGTGGTACGGTAATCCTGTTCTGGAGGTCATGTTACTTGACCATGACGAACCTACGAACTATGAGGAAGCGATGATGAGCCCAAATTCCGAGAAATGGCTTGAGGCCATGAAATCTGAGATGGGATCCATGTATGAGAACAAAGTGTGGACTTTGGTTGACTTGCCCGATGATCGGCAAGACATAGAAAATAAATGGATCTTTAAGAGGAAGACGGACGCTGATACTAGTGTTACTATCTACAAAGCTAGAATTGTCGCAAAAAGGTTTTCGAAAAGTTCAAGGTGTTGACTACGATGAGAGTTTCTCACTCATATCTATGCTTAAGTCTGTCCGAATCATGTTAGCAATTGTCGCATTTTATGAAATCTGGCAAATGGATAAACAAAACTGCATTCCTTAATGGATTTATTAAAGAAGAGTTGTATATGATGCAACCAGAAGGTTTTGTCAATCCTAAAGGTGCTAGCAAAATATGCAAGCTCCAGCGATCCATCTATGGACTGGTGCAAGCATCTCGGAGTCAGAATATATGCTTTGATAAGTTGATCAAAGGATATAGTTTTATACAGACTTGCGGTGAAGCCTGTATTTACAAGAAAGTGCGTGGGAGCACTACAGCATTTTTGATAAGTATATGTGAATGACATATTGTTGATCGGAAATAATGTAGAATTATTCTGTAAAGCATAAAGGAGTGTTTGAAAGGAGTTTTTCAAAGAAAGACTTCGGTGAAGCTGCTTACATATTGAGCTCCAAGATCTATAGAGATAGATCAAGACGCTTGATAAGTTTTTTCAATGAGTACATACCTTGACAAGATTTTGAAGTAGTTCAAAATGGAGCAGTCAAAGAAAGAGTTCTTGCCTGTATTACAAGGTGTGAAGTTGAGTAAGACTCAAAGCCCAACCACGGCAGAAGATAGAAAGAGAATGAAAGTCATTCCCTATGCCTTGGCCATAGGTTCTATAAAGTATGTCATGCTGTATACCAGATCTATTGTATACCCTGCACTGATTTGGCAAGGGAGTACAATAGTGATCTAGGAGTAGATCACTGGACAGCGGTCAGAATTATCCTTAGTGAAATAAGGATATGTTTCTCGATTATGGACGTGACAAAAGGTTCGTCGTAAAGGGTTACGCCGATGCAAGTTTTGACACTAATCTAGATGACTCTAAGTCTCGGTCTAGATACATATTGAAAGTGGGAGCAATTAGCTAGAGTAGCTCCATGCAGAGCATTGTTGACATAGAAATTTGCAAAATACATGTGGATCTGAATGTGGCAGACCCGTTGACTAAGATTCTCTCACAAGCAAAACATGATCACACCTTAGTACTCTTTGGGTGTTAATCACAAGCGATGTGAAATAGATTACTGAATCTAGTAAACCCTTTGGGTATTGGTCACATGGCGATGTGAACTATGGGTGTTAATCACATGATGATGTGAACTATCGATGTTAATCACATGATGATGTGAACTATCGATGTTAATCACATGGTGATATGATCTAGATTATTGACTCTAGTGCAAGTGGGAGACTAAAGGAAATATGCCCTAGAGGCAATAATAAAGTTATTATTTATTTCCTTATATCATGATAAATGTTTATTATTCATGCTAGAATTGTATTAACCGGAAACATAATACATGTGTGAATACATAGACAAACAGAGTGTCACTAGTATGCCTCTACTTGACTATCTCGTTAATCAAAGATGGTTATGTTTCCTAACCATGAACAAAGTGTTGTTATTTGATTAACGAGGTCACATCATTAGTTGAATGATCTGATTGACATGACCCATTTCATTAGCTTAGCTCCCGATCGTTTAGTATGTTGCTATTGCTTTCTTCATGACTTATACATGTTCCTATGACTATGAGATTATGCAACTCCCGTTTACCGGAGGAACACTTTGTGTGCTACCAAACGTCACAACGTAACTGGGTGATTATAAAGGAGCTCTACAGGTGTCTCCAAAGGTAGATGTTGGGTTGGCGTATTTCGAGATTAGGATTTGTCACTCCGATTGTCGGAGAGGTATCTCTGGGCCCTCTCGGTAATGCACATCACATAAGCCTTGCAAGCATTACAACTAATGAGTTAGTTGCAAGATGATTTATTACGGAACGAGTAAAGAGACTTGCCGGTAACGAGATTGAACTAGGTATTGGATACCGACGATCGAATCTCGGGCAAGTACCATACCGATGACAAAGGGAACAACGTATGTTGTTATGCCATCTGAACGATAAAGATCTTCGTAGAATATGTAGGAGCCAATATGGGCATCCAGGTCCCGCTATTGGTTATTGACCGGAGATGTGTCTCAGTCATGTCTACATTGTTCTCGAACCGTAGGGTCCGCACGCTTAACGTTACGATGACAGTTATTATGAGTTCATGCATTTTGATGTACCGAAGTTAGTTCGGAGTGCCGGATGTGATCACGGACATGACGAGGAGTCTCGAAATGGTCGAGACATAAAGATTGATATATTGGAAGCCTATATTTGGATATCGGAAGTGTTCCGGGTGAAATCAGGATTTTACCGGAGTATCGGGAGGTTACCGTTACCCCCCGGGAACCATATGGGCCTTAATGGGCTTTAGTGGAAAGGAGAAAGGGGCAGCCCAAGGTGACCGCGCGCCTCCCCCCTCCCCTAGTCCTATTAGGACTAGGAGAGGTGGCCGGCCCCCCTCTCTCTCTTTCCCCCTCGGGGATTCCTAGTCCAACTAGGATTGGGGGGAGTCCTACTCCCGGTAGGAGTAGGACTCCTCCTGCGCCCTCCTCCTGGCCGGCGGCCCCCTCCCCCTTGGCTCCTTTATATACGGAGGCAGGGGGCACCTCTAGACACACAAGTTGATCATTGAGATCGTTCCTTAGCCGTGTGCGGTGCCCCCTGCCACCATATTCCACCTCGATCATATCATTGTAGTGCTTAGGCAAAGCCCTGCGTCGGTAGAACATCAAGATCATCACCACGCCGTCATGCTGACGGAACTCCTCCCCGAAGCTTTGCTGGAACGGAGCCCGGGGATCATCATCGAGCTGTACGTGTGCTAAGAACTCGGTGGTGCCGGAGTAACGGTGCTTGGATCGGTCGGATCGGGAAGAAGACATACGACTACTTCCTCTATGTTGTTTCAACGCTTCCGTTGCGATCTACAAGGGTACGTAGATCATACTCTCCCCCTCGTTGCTATGCATCACCATGATCTTGCGTGTGCATAGGAAAATTTTGAAATTACTACGTTCCCCAACAAAAGGATTGGGCTACCTTGCTGCACTTTTGTTACTATTATCGTTACTTACTCGTTACAAATTATCTTTCTATCAAACTACTCTGCTACTTACAATTTCCGCATTTGCAAACATTACCTTACTGGAAACTACTTGTCATTTACTTATGCTCCTCATTGGGTTCGACACTTTTACTTATCGAAAAGAGCTACAATTGATCCCCTGTACTTGTGGGTCATCAAGGCTATTTTCTGGCGCCATTGCCGGGGAGTGAAGCGCCTTTGGTAAGTGCAATTCGGTAAGGAAACATTTATATAGTGTGCTGAAATTTGTTGTCACTTGTTACTATGGAAAATAATCCTTTGAGGGTTTTGTTCGGGGTATCTTCACCTCGTCCGGAACCACAATTAACTACCCCTCAACCTATTGCACCTACTGAAAATATTGAATATGAAATTCCTTTGGGTATGATAGAACAACTGCTAGCTAATCCTTATGCAGGAGATGGAACCAAACATCCTGATATGCACTTGATATATGTAGAACAATTTTTTTGATTGTTTAAGCTTGCAGGTTTACCCGAAGATAAAGCTATGAAGAAGGTTTTCCCTTTATCTTTGAAGGGGAAAGCATTAGCATGGTATAGTCTATGTGATGATAATGGATCATGGAATTGGA
The DNA here is from genome assembly GCA_034509565.1 of Triticum monococcum. Taxonomy (NCBI): domain Eukaryota; kingdom Viridiplantae; phylum Streptophyta; class Magnoliopsida; order Poales; family Poaceae; genus Triticum; species Triticum monococcum. The sequence goes on along the minus strand of CM067843.1, from coordinate 753,597,421 downwards.
ATCGTTTGAAATTGGAGTTCCACCAAAAAAATTATCCTATGCATCTAGTTCATCATGATCAGAATTATATATATATAATTTTTGGCCTCATGAAGGAGAAAATATCACTCTAGCTTGGGGGAGGCTTAAGTCAATTTTATATTCATGCCCCAATCATGAGCTCTCAAGAGAAATTATTATCCAGAATTTTTATGCTCGGCTTTCTCGTAATGATCAAACCATGCTTGATACTTCTTGTGTTGGTTCCTTTATGAAGAAGACTATTGAATTCTGGTGGGATCTTTTGGAAAGAATTAAATGCAACTTTGAAGATTGGGAACTCGACAAAGGTAAAGAGTCAGGTATTAAACTTGAATATGATTGTGTTAAATCTTTTATGGATACCGATGTTTTTCAAAAGTTTAGCACTAAATATGGACTTGACTCTGAGATAGTAGCCTACTTTTGTGAATCATTTGCTACTCATGTTGAACTCCCTAAAGAGAAGTGGTTTAAATATCACCCACCTATTCAAGAAGAAATTAAAGAACCAGTACCAGTTAAAGAAGAAACTATACTTTATAATGTTGATCCAGTTGTTCCTTCTGCTTATATTGAGAAACCACCTTTCCCTGTTAGGATAAAGGAACATGCTAGAGTCTCAACTGTGGTTAACAAAAGTTATATTAGAACACCTAAACTCGATGAACAAATTGAACTTGAACCTAGTATTGCTATGGTTAAAGATCTCTTCGAAGAAGATATGGATGGGCATGTTATTTACTTCTGTGAAGAAGCTGCTAGAATTGCCAAACCTGATAAGAAAGATAAACATGGCCACGTTGTTGGCATGTGTGTCATCTCAGTTAAAATAGGAGATCACTGTTATCATGGTTTATGTGCCATGGGTGCTAGTGTGAGTGCTATTCCTTACACCTTATATCAAGAAATTATGAAAGACATAGCACCTGCAGAGTTAGAAGACATAGATGTTACTATTAAACTGGCTAACAGAGACACCACATCGCCATTTAGGATTGTTAGAGATGTTGAAGTCTTGTGTGGGAAAATAAAATACCCTACTGATTTTCTTGTTCTTGGTTCCCCACAAGTTGACTTTTGTCCCATTATATTTGGTAGACTTTTCCTGGATACAGTTAATGCTAAGATAGATTGTAAGAAACAAACCGTTGGTGTTAGCTTTGTTGGTGAGTCTCATGAGTTTAATTTTTCCAAGTTTAGTAGAAATCTTCATGAAAAAGAATTGCCTAGTAAGGATGAATTAATTGGTCTTGCTTCTATTGTTGTACCACCTACTGATCCTTTAGAACAATATTTGCTAGACCATGAGAATGATTTACATATGCATGAAAGAAATGAAATAGATACAATTTCTTTGAACGACGTCCTCTAATTAAACACAATTTGCCTATTGAAACTCTAGGAGGTCCTCCTCCACCTAAACGTGATCCTGTGTTTGAATTAAAACAATTGCCAGACACTTCAAAATATGCTTATCTTGATGAAAAGAAGATATATCCTATTATTATTAGTGCTAACCCTTTCAGAACACGAAGAAGAAAGATTATTGAAAGTTATAAGGAAGCACCGAGCTGCTATTGGATATACTCTAGATGATTTAAAGGGCATTAGTCTCACTCTATGTCAGCACATAATTAATATGGAACCTGATGCTAAACCCATTGTTGATCACCAACGTCGATTAAATCTGAAGATGAAAGAAGTGGTAACAACGGAAATATTAAAACTTCTGGAAGCGGGTATAATCTATCACATAGCTGATAGTAGATCGGTAAGCCATGTTCATTGTGTTCCTAAGAAATGAGGTATTACTGTTGTTCCTAATGATAAGACTGAACTTATTCCACAAAGAATTGATACAGGCTATAGAATGGTAATAGATTTTAGAAAATTGAACAAAGCAACTAGAAAAGATCATTACCCTTTGCCTTTTATAGACGAAATGCTTGAAATATTATCTAAGCACACACACTTTTGCTTCCTTGATGTATACTCTAGCTTTTCACACATACCTGTTTCTCAACCTGATCAAGAAAATACCACTTTTACTTGTCCCTTTGGAACCTATGCTTATAGATGTATGCCTTTTGGTTTATGTAATGCACCTGCTACCTTTCAAAGATGTATGACTGCTATATTCTCTGACTTTTGTGAAAAGATTGTTGAGGTTTTCATGGATGCCTTTTCTATTTATGGGAAGTCTTTTGATGATTGTTTAAGCAATATTGACCGAGTTCTGCACGGATGTGAACAAACAAATCTTGTCCTCAATTGGGAGAAGTGCCACTTTATGGCTAATGAAGGCATTATCCTGGGTCATAAAATTTCTAAAAGAGGTATTGAAGTGGACAAAGCTAAGGTTGATGCAATTGAGAAAATGCCATGTCCTAAAGATATAAAAGGTATTCATAGTTTCTTAGGTCATGCTGGTTTCTATAGGAGATTTATCAAAGACTTTTCAAAAATTTCTAGGCCTCTTACTAGTCTCTTGCATAAGGACATTCCTTTCGTTTTTGATGATGATTGTTTAGAAGCCTTTGAAACACTTAAGAAAGCCTTAATTTCTGCACCTATTGTTTAACCACCTGATTGGAACTTTCCTTTTGAAATTATGTGTGATGCTAGTGATTATGTTGTTGGTGTTGTTCTAGGACAAAGAGTTGATAAGAAACTCAATGTTATTCATTATGCTAGTAAAAATCTAGACAGTGCTCAAAGAAATTATGCTACTACTGAAAAGGAATTCTTAGCAGTTGTGTTTGCTTGTGATAAATTTAGACCTTATATTATTGATTCCAAAGTAACTGCTCACACGGACCATGCTGCTATTAAATATCTTATGGAAAAGAAAGATGCTAAACCTAGACTTATATGATGGGTTCTCTTGTTACAAGAATTTGATTTACATATCATTGATAGAAAAGGAGCTAAGAACCCAGTTGCTGATAATTTGTCTCGGCTTGAAAATGTGCTTCATGACCCACTACCTATTGATGATAGTTTTCCTGATCAGTAGTTAGCTGCAATAAATGTTTCTCATAGTACTCATTGGTATGCTGATTATGTTGGGGAACGCAGTAATTTCAAAATTTTCCTACGCACACGCAAGATCATGGTGATGCATAGCAACGAGAGGGGAGAGTGTTGTCTACGTACCCTTCGTAGACTGCAATGGAAGCGTTGACGCAACGTAGAGGAAGTAGTCGTACTTCTTCCCGGTCCGACCGATCCAAGCACCGTTACTCCGGCACCTCCGAGTTCTTAGCACATGTACAGCTCGATGACACTCCTCGGGCTCCGATCCAGCAAAGCTTCCGGGATGAGTTCCGTCAGCACAACGGCGTGGTGACGATGATGATGTTCTACCGACGCAGGGCTTCGCCTAAGCACTACAATGATATGATCGAGGTGGAATATGGTGGCAGGGGGCACCGCACACGGCTAAGGAACGATCACGTGGATCAACTTCTATGTCTAGAGGTGCCCCCCTGCCCCCGTATATAAAGGAGCAAGGGGAGGAGGCCGGCTGGCCAGGTGTGGCGCGCCAAGGAGGAGTCCTCCTCCTAGTAGGAGTAGGACTCCTACTAGGAGGGGGAAAGAGGTGGAGTGGGAGAAGGAAAGGGGGGGCGCCGCCCCCCTCTCCTAGTCCAATTCGGACCAGGGAGGAGGTGGCGCACGGCCCACCTCTTGCAGCCCCTCTCTCTCTCCACTAAGGCCCATATGGCCCAATACTTCTCCCGGTAGGGTTCCGGTAACCCTCCGGCTCTCCGGTTTTCTCCGAAATCACCCGAAACACTTCCGGTGTCCGAATATAGCCGTCCAATATATCAATCTTTATGTCTCGACCATTTCGAGACTCCTCGTCATGTCCGTGATCACATCCGGGACTCCGAACTAACTTCGGTACATCAAAATGCATAAACTCATAATAACTGTCATCGTAACGTTAAGCGTGCGGACCCTACGGTTTGAGAACAATGTAGACATGACTGAGACACATCTCTGGTCAATAACCAATAGCGGGACCTGGATGCCCATATTGGCTCCTACATATTCTACGAAGATCTTTATCGGTCAGACCGCATAACAACATACGTTGTTCCCTTTGTCATCGGTATGTTACTTGCCCGAGATTCGATCGTCGGTATCCAATACCTAGTTCAATCTCGTTACCGGCAAGTCTCTTTACTCGTTCCGTAATACATCATCTTGCAACTAACTCATTAGTTGTAATGCTTGCAAGGCTTATGTGATGTGCATTACCGAGAGGGCCCAGAGATACCTCTCCGACAATCGGAGTGACAAATCCTAATCTCGAAATATGCCAACCCAACATCTACCTTTGGAGACACCTGTTGAGCTCCTTTATAATCACTCAGTTACGTTGTGACATTTGGTAGAACCCAAAGTGTTCCTCCGGTAAACGGGAGTTGCATAATCTCATAGTCATAGGAACATGTATAAGTCATGAAGAAAGCAATAGCAACATACTAAACGATCGGGTGCTAAGCTAATGGAATGGGTCATCTCAATCAGATCATTCAACTAATGATGTGACCTCATTAATCAAATAACAACACTTTATTCATGGTTAGGAAACATAACCATCTTTGATTAACGAGCTAGTCAAGTAGAGGCCTACTAGTGACACTTAGTTTGTCTATGTATTCACACATGTATTATGTTTCCGGTTAATACAATTCTAGCATGAATAATAAACATTTATCATGATATAAGGAAATAGATAATAACTTTATTATTGCCTCTAGGGCATATTTCCTTCAGTCTCCCACTTGCACTAGAGTCAATAATCTAGATTACATAGTAATGATTCTAACACCCATGGAGCCATGGTGCTGATCATGTTTTGCTCGTGGAAGAGGCTTAGTCAACGGGTCTGCAACATTCAGATCCGTATGTATCTTGCAAATTTCTATGTCTCCCACCTGGACTAGATCCCGGATGGAATTGAAGTGTCTCTTGATGTGCTTGGTTCTCTTGTGAAATCTGGATTCTTTTGCCAAGGCAATTGCACCAGTATTGTCACAAAAGATTTTCATTGGACCCGATGCACTAGGTATAACACCTAGATCGGATATGAACTCCTTCATCCAGACTCCTTCGTTCGCTGCTTCCGAAGCAGCTATGTACTCCGCTTCACATGTAGATCCCGCCACGACGCTTTGTTTAGAACTGCACCAACTGACAGCTCCACCGTTTAATGTAAACACGTATCCGGTTTGTGATTTAGAATCGTCCGGATCAGTGTCAAAGCTTGCATCAACGTAACCTTTTACGGTGAGCTCTTTGTCACCTCCATATACGAGAAACATATCCTTAGTCCTTTTCAGGTATTTTAGGATGTTCTTGACCGCTGTCCAGTGATCCACTCCTGGATTACTTTGGTACCTCCCTGCTAAGCTTATAGCAAGGCACACATCAGGTCTGGTACACAGCATTGCATACATGATAGAGCCTATGGCTGAAGCATAGGGAACATCTTTCATTTTCTCTCTATCTTCTGTAGTGGTCGGGCATTGAGTCTGACTCAACTTCACACCTTGTAACACAGGCAAGAACCCTTTCTTTGCTTGATCCATTTTGAACTTTTTCAAAATCTTGTCAAGGTATGTGCTTTGTGAAAGTCCAATTAAGCGTCTTGATCTATCTCTATAGATTTTTATGCCTAATATGTAAGCAGCTTCACCGAGGTCTTTCATTGAAAAACTCTTATTCAAGTATCCTTTTATGCTATCCAGAAATTCTATATCATTTCCAATCAGTAATATGTCATCCACATATAATATCAGAAATGCTACAGAGCTCCCACTCACTTTATTGTAAATACAGGCTTCTCCGAAAGTCTGTATAAAACCAAATGCTTTGATCACACTATCAAAACGCTTATTCCAACTCCGAGATGCTTCCACCAGTCCATAAATTGATCGCTGGAGTTTGCACACTTTGTTAGCTCCCTTTGGATCGACAAAACCTTCCGGTTGCATCATATACAACTCTTCTTCCAGAAATCCATTCAGGAATGCAGTTTTGACATCCATCTGCCAAATTTCATAATCATAAAACATGGCAATTGCTAACATGATTCGGACAGACTTAAGCATCGCTACGGGTGAGAAGGTCTCATCGTAGTCAACCCCTTGAACTTGTCGAAAACCTTTTGCGACAAGTCGAGCTTTATAGACAGTAACATTACCGTCAGTGTCAGTCTTCTTCTTGAAGATCCATTTATTCTCAATTGCTTGCCGATCATCGGGCAAGTCAACCAAAGTCCATACTTTGTTCTCATACATGGATCCCATCTCAGATTTCATGGCTTCAAGCCACTTTGCGGAATCTGGGCTCACCATCGCTTCTTCATAGTTTGTAGGTTCATCATGATCTAGTAGCATGACTTCCAGAACTGGATTACCGTACCACTCTGGCGCGGTTCTCACTCTGGTTGATCTACGAGGTTTAGTAGTATCTTGTTCTGAAGTTTCATGATCATTATCATTAACTTCCTCACTTATTGGTGTAGGTGTCGCAGAAACAGTTTTCTGTGATGTACTACCTTCCAATAAGGGAGTAGGTACAGTTACCTCGTCAAGTTCTACTTTCCTCCCACTTACTTCTTTCGAAAGAAACTCCTTCTCTAGAAAGTTTCCGAATTTAGCAACAAAAGTCTTGCCTTCGGATCTGTGATAGAAGGTGTATCCAATAGTTTCCTTTGGATATCCTATGAAGACACATTTCTCCGATTTGGGTTCGAGCTTATCAGGTTGAAGCTTTTTCACATAAGCATCGCAGCCCCAAACTTTCAGAAACGACAACTTTGGTTTCTTGCCAAACCATAGTTCATAAGGCGTCGTCTCAACGGATTTTGATGGTGCCCTATTTAACGTGAATGCGGCCGTCTCTTGAGCGTATCCCCAAAACGATAGCAGTAAATCAGTAAGAGACATCATAGATCGCACCATATTTAGTAAAGTACGATTACGATGTTCGGACACACCATTACGCTGTGGTGTTCCGGGTGGCGTGAGTTGCGAAACTATTCCACAATTTTTCAAATGTACACCAAACTCGTAAGTCAAATATTCTCCTCCACGATCAGATCGTAGAAATTTTATTTTCTTGTTACGATGATTTTCAACTTCACTCCGAAATTCTTTGAACTTTTCAAATGTTTCATACTTATGTTTCATTAAGTAGATATACCCATATCTGCTTAAGTCATCTGTGAAGGTGAGAAAATAACGATATCCGCCACGAGCCTCAATATTCATCGGACCACATACATCTGTATGTATGATTTCCAACAAATCTGTTGCTCTCTCCATAGTACCGGAGAACGGTGTTTTAGTCATCTTGCCCATGAGGCACGGTTCGCAAGTACCAAGTGATTCATAATCAAGTGGTTCCAAAAGTCCATCAGTATGGAGTTTCTTCATGCGCTTTACACTGATATGACCTAAATGGCAGTGCCACAAATAAGTTGCACTATCATTATCAACTCTGCATCTTTTGGCTTCTACATTATGAATATGTGTATCACTACTATCGAGATTCAACAAGAATAGACCACTCTTCAAGGGTGCATGACCATAAAAGATATTACTCATATAAATAGAACAACCATTATTCTCTGATTTAAATGAATAACTGTCTCGCATTAAACAAGGTCCGGATATAATGTTCATGCTCAACACTGGCACCAAATAACAATTATTTAGGTCTAATACTAATTCCGAAGGTAGATGTAGAGTTAGCGTGCCGACTGCGATCACATCTACTTTGGAACCGTTTCCCACGCGCATCGTCACCTCGTCCTTAGCCTATCTTCGCTTAATCCGTAGTCCCTGTTTTGAGTTGCAAATATTAGCAACAGAACCAGTATCAAATACCCAGGTGCTACTGTGAGCATTAGTAAGGTACACATCAATAACATGTATATCACATATACCTTTGTTCACCTTGCCATCCTTCTTATCCGCCAAATACTTGGGGCAGTTCCGCTTCCAGTGACCAGTCTGCTTGCAGTAGAAGCACTCAGTTTCAGGCTTAGGTCCAGACTTGGGTTTCTTCTCTTGAGCAGCAACTTGCTTGCCATTCTTCTTGAAGTTCCCCTTCTTCTTCCCTTTGCCCTTTTTCTTGAAACTAGTGGTCTTGTTGACCATCAACACTTGATGCTCCTTTTTGATTTCTACCTCCGCAGCTTTCAGCATTGCGAAGAGCTCGGGAATAGTCTTGTTCATCCCTTGCATATTATAGTTCATCACGAAGCTCTTGTAGCTTGGTGGCAGTGATTGGAGAATTCTGTCAATGACGCAATCATCTAGAAGATTAACTCCCATCTGAATCAAGTGATTATTATACCCAGACATTTTGAGTATATGCTCACTGACAGAACTGTTCTCCTCCATCTTGCAGCTATAGAACTTATTGGAGACTTCATATCTCTCAATCCGGGCATTTGCTTGAAATATTAACTTCAACTCCTGGAACATCTCATATGCTCCATGACGTTCAAAACGTCGTTGAAGTCCCGATTCTAAGCCGTAAAGCATGGCACACTGAACTATCGAGTAGTCATCAGCTTTGCTCTGCCAGACGTTCATAACATCTGGTGTTGCTCCAGCAGCAGGCCTGGCACCCAACGGTGCTTCCAGGACGTAATTCTTCTGTGCAGCAATGAGGATAATCCTCAAGTTACAGACCCAGTCCGTGTAATTGCTACCATCATCTTTCAACTTTGCTTTCTCAAGGAACACATTAAAATTCAACGGAACAACAGCACGAGCCATCTATCTACAATCAAACATAAACAAGCAAGATACTATCAGGTACTAAGTTCATGATAAGTTTAAGTTCAATTAATCAAATTACTTAAGAACTCCCACTTAGATAGACATCCCTCTAATCCTCTAAGTGATCACGTGATCCAAATTAACTAAACCATGTCCGATCATCACGTGAGATGGAGTAGTTTCATTGGTGAACATCACTATGTTGATCATATCTACTATATGATTCACGCTCGACCTTTCGGTCTCTGTGTTCCGAGGCCATATCTGTATATGCTTGGCTCGTCAAGTATAACTTGAGTATTCCGCGTGTGCAACTGTTTTGCACCCATTGTATTTGAACGTAGAGCCTATCACACCCGATCATCACGTGGTGTCTCAGCACGAAGAACTTTCGCAACGGTGCATACTCAGGGAGAACACTTCTTGATAATTTAGTGAGAGATCATCTTATAATGCTACCGTCAATCAAAGCAAGATAAGATGCATAAAAGATAAACATCACATGCAATCAATATAAGTGATATGTTATGGCCATCATCATCTTGTGCCTGTGATCTCCATCTCCGAAGCACCGTCATGATCACCATCGTCACCGGCGCGACACCTTGATCTCCATCGTAGCATCGTTGTCGTCTCACCAATCTTATGCTTCCACGACTATCGCTATCGCTTAGTGATAAAGTAAAGCATTAGCACGCGATTGCATTGCATACAATAAAGCGACAACCATATGGCTCCTGCCAGTTGCCGATAACTCGGTTACAAAACATGATCATCTCATACAATAAAATTTAGCATCATGTCTTGGCCATATCACATCACAACATGCCCTGCAAAAACAAGTTAGACGTCCTCTACTTTGTTGTTGCAAGTTTTACGTGGCTGCTACGGGCTTAAGTAAGAACCAATCTCACCTACGCATCAAAACCACAACGATAGTTTGTCAATTTGACTCCGTTTTAACCTTCGCAAGGACCGGACGTAGCCACACTTGGTTCAACTAAAGTTGGAGAAACAGTCACCCGCAAGCCACCTTTGTGCAAAGCACGTCGGGAGAACCGGTCTCGCGTAAGCGTACGCGTAATGTTGGTCCGGGCCGCTTCATCCAACAATACCGCCGAACCAAAGTATGACATGCTGGTAGGCAGTATGACTTATATCGCCGACAACTCACTTGTGTTCTACTCGTGCATATAACATCAAACCATAAAACCTAGGCTCGGATGCCACTGTTGGGGAACGCAGTAATTTCAAAATTTTCCTACGCACACGCAAGATCATGGTGATGCATAGCAACGAGAGGGGAGAGTGTTGTCTACGTACCCTTCGTAGACCGCAACGGAAGCGTTGACGCAACGTAGAGGAAGTAGTCGTACGTCTTCCCGGTCCGACCGATCCAAGCACCGTTACTCCGGCACCTCCGAGTTCTTAGCACACGTACAGCTCGATGACGCTCCCCGGGCTCCGATCCAGCAAAGCTTCCGAGATGAGTTCCGTCAGCACAACGGCGTGGTGACGATGATGATGTTCTACCGACGCAGGGCTTCGCCTAAGCACTACAACGATATGATCGAGGTGGAATATGGTGGCAGGGGGCACCGCACACGGCTAAGGAACGATCACGTGGATCAACTTCTGTGTCTAGAGGTGCCCCCCTGCCCCCGTATGTAAAGGAGGAAGGGGAGGAGGCCGGCCAGCCAGCTGTGGCGCGCCAAGGAGGAGTCCTCCTCCTAGTAGGAGTAGGATTCCTACTAGGAGGGGGAAAGAGGTGGAGTGGGAGAAGGAAAGGGGGGTGCCGCCCCCCTCTCCTAGTCCAATTCGGACCAGGGAGGAGGTGGCGCGCGGCCCACCTCTTGCAGCCCCTCTCTCTCTCTCCACTAAGGCCCATATGGCCCAATACTTCTCCCGGTAGGGTTCCGGTAACCCTCCGGCTCTCCGGTTTTCTCCAAAATCACCCGAAACACTTCCGGTGTCCGAATATAGCCGTCCAATATATCAATCTTTATGTCTCGACCATTTCGAGACTCCTCGTCATGTCCGTGATCACATCCGGTACTCCGAACTAACTTCGGTACATCAAAATGCATAAACTCATAATAACTGTCATCGTAACGTTAAGCGTGCGGACCGTACGGTTCGAGAACAATGTAGACATGACTGAGACACATCTCCGGTCAATAACCAATAGCGGGACCTGGATGCCCATATTGGCTCCTACATATTCTACGAAGATCTTTATCGGTCAGACCGCATAACAACATACGTTGTTCCCTTTGTCATCGGTATGTTACTTGCCCGAGATTCGATCGTCGGTATCCAATACCTAGTTCAATCTCGTTACCGGCAAGTCTCTTTACTCGTTCCGTAATACATCATCTCGCAACTAACTCATTAGTTGCAATGCTTGCAAGGCTTATGTGATGTGCATTACCGAGAGGGCCCCGAGATACCTCTCCGACAATCGGAGTGACAAATCCTATTCTCGAAATACGCCAACCCAACATCTACCATTGGAGACACCTGTAGAGCTCCTTTATAATCACCCAGTTACGTTGTGACGTTTGGTAGCACACAAAGTGTTCCTCCGGCAAACGGGAGTTCCATAATCTCATAGTCATAGGAACATGTATAAGTCATGAAGAAAGCAATAGCAACATACTAAACGATTGGGTGCTAAGCTAATGGAATGGGTCATGTCAATCAGATCATTCAACTAATGATGTGACCTCATTAATCAAATAACAACACTTTGTTCATGGTTAGGAAACATAACCATCTTTGATTAACGATCTAGTCAAGTAGAGGCATACTAGTGACACTTAGTTTGTCTATGTATTCACACATGTATTATGTTTCCGGTTAATACAATTCTAGCATGAATAATAAACATTTATCATGATATAAGGAAATATATATAATAACTTTATTATTGCCTCTAGGGCATATTTCCTTCAGATTATGCTAATTACATTGTTGCTAAATATTTACCACCTAGCTTTCGTACCAACAAAAGAAAAAAAATCTTCTATGATTTAAGACATTACTTTTGGGATGACCCACATCTTTATAAAGAAGGAGTAGATGGTATTACTAGACGTTGTGTACCTGAGCATGAACAGGGACAAATCCTACGGAAATGTCACTCCTAGGCTTACGGAGGGCATCATGCTAGAGATAGAACTGCTCACAAGCTATTGCAATCTGGATTTTATTGGCCTACTCTCTTCAAGATGCCCGTAAGTTCATCTTATCTTGTGATGAATGTCAAAGAATAGGTAATATCGGTAAGCGTCAAGAAATGCCTATGAATTATCCACTTGTTGTTGAACCATTTGATGTTTGGGGATTAGATTACATGGGACCTTTTCCTTCCTCTAATGGGTATACACATATTTTGGTTGCTGTTGATTATGTTATTAAATGGGTAGAAGCTATACCAACTAGTAGTGCTGATCACAACACCTCTATTAAAATGCTTAAGGAAGTTATTTTCCCAAGGTTTGGAGTCCCTAGATATTTAATGATTGATGGTGGTTCACACTTTATTTATGGCACTTTCCATAAAATGCTTGCCAAGTATGATGTTAACCATAGAACTGCACCGCCTTATCATCCTCAGTCTAGTGGTCAAGTTGAACTTAGGAGTAGAGAAATAAAATTAATTTTGCAAAAGATTGTCAATAGGTCCAGGAAGAATTGGTCTAAGAAATTAGATGATGCACTTTGGGCTTATAGAACAGCTTATAAAAATCCTATGGATATGTCTCCTTATAAAATGGTTTATGGAAAAGCATGTCATTTTCCTCTTGAGTTAGAACATAAAGCATATTGGGAAATCAAAGAACTCAATTATGACTTCAAACTTGCTAGTGAAAAGAGGTTATTTGATATTAGCTCATTAGATGAATGGAGAACCCAAGCTTATGAAAATGCAAAATTATTTAAATAAAAAGTAAAAGGATGGCATGACAAAAGAATTCAAAAGCGTTAGTTTAAAGTCGGAGAATATGTTCTTTTGTAAAACTCTCGTTTCAGATTCTTTGCAGGAAAACTCCTCTCAAAATGGGAAGGCCCATACGTCATCGAGGAGGTTTACCGGTCTGGAGTCATCAAAATAAATAATTCCAAAGGTACTAACCTGAAGGTTGTCAATGGGAAACGAATAAAGCATTATATCTCAGGTACGCCTAATATTGAAAGGAATATTATCCAAACCATGACACCAGAAGAACACATAAAAGAGTCCTTCCTGAACACTCCAGAATCGTGAAAATAAGGAGGTACGTGATACGGTAAGTAAACAGACTCTGAAAATCTGTAAAAATATTTTTTATCAGTTTTGGAATATTTTAGAATTTTGTAAAAAAAGAAACTTCCAGGAAGCGTCCCCTGGTGGGCACAAGATCTCGTGCGCCCAGGTGGGTTGTGCCCACCTGGGACACCTTCAGTACTCCTTTTTTCTACCATATGCTTGTCCTCCAAGATATAAAATATCTATATATACTCCCCGAACCTGTTGACACCGTATCATGGAGAAATCCCCTGTTCTCTTTTTCCTTGTTGTTTTCTGTCAGATCCCATCTACCATGGCCTCCTCAAGCTCCTCCAAGGACAAGTTCTTCAAGGACGTCATCAACCCATATCTTCGGGAGGTGGTGCAGCACCCTCAGGTCATCCAGATGCATGAGGGGGTGCTTCACCTCCGTGATGTGCCATGTCCCAAGGGGACGGGAACCATGGAGGCTAGGCTCGAAGCTGTGGAGCAAGACGTCTTCCGGTGCAAGGGGTGGTGGAGCGTGGGCTCAATGCCAATTACCTCATGATCACGGACCTTTCTCGTGATCTCAAGGTGGATGGCAAGCCCATGAAGGACATAATTTTCACCCTCAACGAGCAAATCAACTTCCTGCAAAGCCAGATCTATGATCATCAAAACCAAGTCTTTGAATATGAGGCGAGGTTTAAAGGTATGAGTTTGGCTGCTAGTTGCAGGACTCGTGAGACTTACTCCTCCTCTCACGATGGTGGACCACTGCCATGGAAATCCGAGGACAAGATATCTTCTTCACCACCACCTTCATCATCTTCACCACCAAAGGAGAATTGAGTATCGGGTATGGGCACTCCCCTTGGCTTCCGCCAAGCTTGGGGGAGGTGCCCCGGTATCGTATCATCCCACTATCTTTTTACTTTCACTTATTTTAGTTCGATCTTTTGCTTTAGATGAATAAAAGTTTAGTTCGATCCTTTCTTATTTGAGAGTTTTTTTAGTGATCTATCCTTGTAATCATGTGCAAGCTATATAATAAAGTTTAGTATGAATTTTGCTTTCTTTACATTCATGTTGCAAATAAAGAAAATGAATAAGAAAGGAATCAAATAAAAGAAAAGAATTAAATAAAGAAAAGATTGTATACTAATCCTATGGTAGGTGATGGCACCACATAAGGAAAAGTATAAGTAGAAAATTTTATTAGAGATTGACAAACATAGCATTAGTCAATGATACAACTCATGAAAGAATTAATAAGGAAAGAGAAGATTCACATATAAATATATTATCCTAGAAATCTTTTGTGATTGTGAGCCCTCATCAAAATATTATATGACAAAATTGTTGACGTTGGACAAGGAAGACAACCTAATGATTTATGTTTGTTCATATTCACATGGAAGTCATATTGTCATAGATCCTTTAACATGTGGTGCTTGCCCCCTATCTTTTCTAGCCAAAAATTCTGCACTAAGTAGAGATACTACTTGTCCATCCAAAAACCTTTAAACCCAAATCTATTTTCATGTGTTCACCATACCTACCTAGGGATTGACCAAGATCCCTCAAGTAAGTTGTCATCGGTGCAAAAAAAAGACAATAAAAATTGCTTCTAAAAGTGTGAAATCATTTAGTGTAAGAGAAAATTAAGCGTTGCACGAACTTGTGATGGTGAAGAATAAAAGCGATAAACTGCATAATAAAGGTCGCTATCACAAGGGGCAATGTAACGTGACATTATTTTGCACTAAGGGATTGAGCATACAAACAAATAAGCGCATGGCAACCTTTGCTTCCCTCTGCGAAGGAATTATCTTTTACTTTTATGCAAAGAGTCAAAGTTTTTCTCTCTATTCCTTTTATTTTTCTCTTTTGGCAAGTATCATGTGGTGAGGAAAGATCTAGGCACATATGTCTAGTTGAATATGGGTGGCATGAGTTATTATTGTTGATATCACCTTTAAGGTGAGTATGTTGGGAGGAAAAATCATAAGCCCCTATCTTTCTATGTGTCTGGTTGAAACGTTTTGATCATGGGTACGAGGTGAGTGTTAGCAATCATAGAAGACTATATGATAGTTCAGTATGTGGACTTGCCTAAAGGCTCCGACACGTGACTCTTCCTGAAAAGATGATGAATTATAGTTGCAAAGTTAACTGAGAACATAGTTTGTTGGTTTCTAATAGAGTTTTTGCTTTATACTTCGATTGTGTGATGAACTATTACTTATTCATAAGAAGTATATGATAAAAGTTCTATGATAGGAATCCTATGTTTAATTTTGTTGTTGTTATAATAATCAACATGATGCTTCTATGTCCATATTTTGTTTTTATCGACACCTCTCTCTCAAAGCATGTGGACATGTGTTTCGATTTCGGTTTTCGCTTGAGGACAAGCGAGGTCTAAGCTTGGGGGAGTTGATACGTCCATTTTGCATCATGTTTTCTTATTGTTATTTACAATGTTTTTATCCATAATAATGCTTTTTGGTGTAATTCTAATATATTTTCTCTCATAATTTGCAAGGTACACACCAAGAGGAAGAATCCAGGCAGCTAGAAATCTGGGCCTGAAAAAGCTACGTCAGACTACCTATTCTGCACAACTCCTAATGAGCTGAAACTTCACGGGGAATTTTTTATGGAATATATAAGAATTATTGTGGCAAATAACTACCAGAGGGGGGCCACCAGGTGGGCACAACCCACCTGGGCGCGCCAGGGCTCCCTAGCGCATCCTGGGGGGTTGTGGCCTCCTCGGCCCACCTCCGGTGCCCATCTTTTGGTATATAAGGCATTTTGACCTAGAAAAAAATAAGGGGAGGACTTTCGGGACGAAGCGCCGCCGCCTCGAGGCGGAACTTTGGCGGGAGCACTTTTGCCCTCCGGTGGAGCGATTCCGCCGGGGGAACTCCCCCCCCCCCCCCCCGGGAGGGGGAAATCATCGTCATCATCATCACCAACAACTCTCCCATCTTGGGGAGGGCAATCTCCATCAACATCTTCAACAGCACCATCTCCTTTCAAACCCTAGTTCGTGTCTTGTGTTCAATCTTATTACCAAAACTATAGATTGGTACTTGTGGGTGACTAGTAGTGTTGATTACATCTTGTAGTTGATTACTATATGGTTTATTTGGTGGAAGATTATATGTTCAGATCCAATATGCTATTTAATACCCCTCTGGTCATGAGCACGTTTATCATTTGTGAGTTGTTACCTTTTTTCTTGAGGTCACGGGAGAAATCATGTTGCAAGTAATCATGTGAATTTGATATGTGTTTGATATTTTGATAGTATGTATGTTCTGATTCCCTTAATGGTGTCATGTGAACGTCGACTACATGACACTTCACCATATTTGGGTCTAAGGGAGTGCATTGTGGAGTAGCAATTCGATGATGGGTTGCGAGAGTGACAGAAGCTTAAACCCCGGGTTATGCGCTATTCCGTAAGGGACCGATTGGATCCAAAAGTTTAATGCTATGGTTAGAATTTATTCTTAATACTTTTCTCATAGTTGCGGATGCTTGCGGGAGGGTTAATCATAAGTAGGAGGTTTGTTCAAGTAAGAACATCACCTAAGCACCGGTCCACCCACACATCAAATTATCAAAGTACCGAACACGAATTAAACCAACATGATGAAAGTGACTAGATGAAATTCCCGTGTACCCTCAAGAACGCTTTGCTTATCATAAGTGACCGTTTTGGCATTTCCTTTGCCTCAAAAGGATTGGGCTACCTTGCTACACTTTTGTTACTATTATCGTTACTTGCTCGTTACAAATTATCTTGCTACCAAACTACTCTGCTACTTACAATTTCAGCACTTTCAGACATTACCTTACTGGAAACTACTTGTCATTTCCTTCTGCTCCTTGTTGGGTTCGACACTCTTACTTATCGAAAAGAGCTACAATTGATCCCCTATACTTGTGGGTCATCATTGAGCTCGCAGGTCTCATGGGAGAAACACTCACATTTCTCAATGTTCGAGTCAGTACCGCATGAAGTACTTACAACTATGTATGTGTCTCAACCTTTGAGCAATATGGCATGCAAGGCGAATGGTAATTTACGAAGAGATATACGAAGCTCCGTTATCCACTTTTCACTTTGTTCGAAGTATCCTGGATGAACTTCGGCTATCTACAAAGGAGGTGAAGGTTACTCCACACACTCAGACTACTCTAGTGCACTAGAGCTGCCAACCGCCACCAGTGGGACATGCGATGATTTGGATACCATGGTGGGGAAGATCCAGCATGTGGGAAGTGTTGCAGCGATGGCGCGAGATGAACATATCAACTAGTTGGGATCTTTTGCAGTGGTTGCCTTCGACACCGATGACTCAAAGGTCCTTGAGATTACGCTGCAGTGGATGTGAATGGCTAAGGACTATCTCATAGTTATATCCAATCTGAAAGGTGTTTGCTTCGCCTAGCTCTGGTGGCTCAGGAGAAACCTAACCACCCGCCGCCGGCACTTTCCCCATCGACTTCTCTCACCACTGTTGCCCCTGGCCCTTGTGGAGGTGGCGACATCCCCACTCCCAAAAGGTGGGTGGGGATCTCCAGTGGTCCTAGGGCGGCAGAGCGCGTGTGTAGGGGCGCAGCTTGGTGTAGTGCGACGCCCGGGCAACGGCCTCGATCCGGGATCTTGACATGACCTGGGCATGGACTGCATGCGTAGTGGTGTGCTCTTGTGGTTGCGCACGTTTTTCGTGATGGCGCTCGACGCTGGATGCGCATGGGGGGTCGTCAGCTGGGTGCAAAGGTTGCTTGTGCAGGTTGGCAACAAGGACTAGCAAGGCGTGGCGGGTGTCTTCTCCGGAGCGCGGGGTGTGCTGTGGGTTAGCCTACTCATCCTCTTCTCTAGTTCTTCACTTGAGCAACTTTCATCGGGATCGGGTTGGGTCTCCGATCTTGATGCTATCTCTCACGATGCGTCATTGGTTGTTGCGATGGTGGGCGGTGGCTATGGCCGAGGGGTGGTGCGTGTCTGGGTGCGGTGTATCGAGGGATCCCGCGGCCAGAGTGAGGTTGCTCTCGGCAAGGGTGGTGGTTTGTGGGCGGTGGTCAATGGTGGTGGGTGGTTGGCGCATCTTTTGGAGAAATACTTATTCTAGTCTTCACTGGGTCCAGCGATCGCGGCGCCTGCAGGTGCCATGACTTTTCTTGGAAGCGTCGTCATGGAGGTGTGCTCCTCCTTCTCCCCATGGCTTTGGCTCCGAAGGGAAACCTCAAATCTGCTGGATCGGGCGATGGAGGAATCTTCGCCTCTGTCTCCTCCTTGGTGGCATCGTCTCGTAGCCGGCCACGACTAGGAGACCGGTGGATGGCGGCATCTTCGCCGCTTCGTTTGCTAAGGCGGGTGTTGGTTTCTGTTTGGCAATGACGATGGCGTCGAGAGGAGCTTGGGTCGCGGCGCAGACTTCAATAGTCAGTTTGGTCATCCTGACGTGTCCGAGGTGCTCTTCTGTGGGTTGCTTGGTTGCTTTGAAGTTGGAGCTGCGGTGGAGTGAGTCCAGGTGGTGACAATGACAGACACTCGGTGGTCCTTTGCAGAGGGCACGGTCGGCACAAGTCCCGCATATTTCCCTTGTGAAGCTCGTCTTCAAAGTCAGAGTTGTCGGTTGCTCGCACTTGTGACCTTCCGTTAGCATGTGCCGTCTATGTAGTTGTTTGCGGGTTGGCTTCGTTGTTGGAGCTCTATGGTGAAGTCGAAGTCGCCCATTCAAAGTCAACCGGCGATGATGATGTGGCTTGCGACTTCTCAGCCGATGCATTTCTTCTTTGCAGCTCTGTGTTCCATCTCGATGGCCAGGTTGGCCAGTGATGCCCATGTCATGTGGAACGCGTTGTATCGGTTTTAGCCTGATTTTCCACCGATTAACCAGGCAATTCTTACTCTCTTCTGTCAAACCCAGCCATCGTTCACCAAACCCAGCCAAACATAGCAGCTTTTGTAACTTTGTACGGATGTCATTGCTGCAACGTATGAAATGTGAGATTGAAAGAAATGTAGTAACTCTTTCTATACTGGTTTACAAAATCTAAATTGCATGAATGACTTGATAGACATAAGAAAATCGCGACCAACACGTACAATGTGCTCTATCTACATAATATAAGCTAACTAATTTTTTCGACAAAGGGTAATATATGCTCATATTAATATCATGATTATATTAATTACACCCCGGCCTCTGCAATGATTGTTTTTTTTCCTTTTTGCCGGAACTGCAACTACAGTTTGTCAAGAGGTAGTCAAGATATTAGAAATGCACACAACCAAAAGGAAACAGAAATAAAGGTAGCCAACGCAACCAGCGACATGCAACAAGCAACAACACCATCCATCGCCCTTAACAACACACGAATCACACTCGTCAATCTGATACGCTAGAGATAGACTAATTTGCACAAGCTGGACACCAACGGTGGTTGGTCTGCCAGATTCAATTGCGTCTGCGCTCTCCAGTAGAGTACATGCACGGGTCACAAGCTTTCAAATACAGTAACGCGTGTGCTAATCAAACGCTACTGCTACTACATATCTCGAGGTTAATATGGCAAAAGTAGAGGTAGCTCTCGTATGTCGTCAGAGCACAGTTGTATTCCACCGACGGTTAATTGTCGCCGATTGCATCATCGATGCCAAAATTAAAGTTGAGTGTCTATCAAACTCGCGTCACGCAATTGTTTATGTTGGGTAATGATAGGTGCCAGATGCTTACAAATCAGAAGACTGAGGAGCGTAGACCAAAACAATGATGATGCACGTGATGTGTGATTGCACGCGTTCTTCCTCTCCCCTTCTTACTTCAGACAAATCTGGAGACTTGCTTGTTAAGCTTTCCCAGTCGACCTATCAAAACACCAAAACACAATAAAAGTTCCCAGTGGAAGCCCTCTCCCGGATCAAGACAAGGAAGGAGAAGCCAAGTTATCTGACTTTGTCACTATCAGCGGGGGAGTGAATGTGATCTGCACGTACAATTAATCTCTTCAGCCAAATTAAGCAATGCATACCAAATTTCTTGACGCCTGGCCGCCTGCCAGCTGCGTGCCTGTGCAATTGCAGAAAAGATGATGGTGAGCTAGACACGACCCATATGTGGAGGCCTAAAATTTGTTTTTCTTGTAAGAATTTTGAACTTTGTACTAAAGATTGTGTGCTTGAACCGGTGAAGAGGTTGGAAAAATTGTATAAGGAAGAGGATATGTAGCACCTCGGTGCTCCAACCCCCTATATGAACATTAAGTTCAAGAAAAATACCGAGAAAATTTGAAAAAACAAAACTGGGATTTTGGGATATCAAATTTGGGTGTCCGATCTACTTTCGTGTGAAGTTTCTTATGTGTAAAAACCCGGTTTAGATGGATTTTAGTCTGGACAGTATTTCCCTCGCCACATATACGTTTCCTGGTATTTTATTCACGAAACTTCACACGGGAGTAGATTGGAAACCCAGTTTGATATCCTCAAATTTCTTTTTTTTTTTAATTTTTTGGGATTTTTTATATTTAATATCCGTATTGGCGTGTGGAGCACCCAGGAGCTCTGGTGTATTTTCTGAATGTATATGTGCTAAAATGAAAGGGCAAATCGTCTCCGCGCAAAAGGAAAATAAGACCAATGCCAAAGTATCAAGAGTTTGAGTTCCCAAGCAGCAACGATGGTTAATATTTCAGTAACATAACAATTTGGACCTTATCATCATTTCATGTTTAAAAAATCTGCATTTTGATCCATCAGTTTCACCTGATTATTCAAAAATATTGATAAATTTGATCTGAAATTAGTTTAAATCTGACTGGAAATTGCAAACTTACAAATATTTCGGCGCCCATCAAAATCTTAGAAGTTTCGTCAAAATTTTGTTTAAATTTTAGCTCTATGCAACGCTAAACACTACAATTGATAACTTGTAACATAAGGAACATGGGAAACTATGCAAATGCGAGGGGTAAAACAGAGATCAATGAACATACCCAGTTTTAATACGAACCTAGGAGATAACAATAAAATTGCACACATACAAGACAAATTTATTAGTTAATCTGCAGGAAAAACACATAACATTGCTGCTCGTACAATCTCACAACACTGAGTAAACTAACACACCAGTACATATATAAACATAAGTAGTAATGTAATGTGGAATAGGAAGCAAAAAAGCTACGAAATGGCAGAGCACTCCACGTCACGCACACAGTGCAGCGAACAGATTAACCAAAGTAATTAAACGGCCAAATCAACCAGCCGCCGGCCGGCGGTACGTCTAGAATCGGTTCATGAGGCCCTTGAACCACTTCTTCACCCCGCCCTCCGCTCCATGGTGGTGGTGGTCGTGGTGGTGCTGGCGGGGGCCGCCATGGCCGAAGCTCCTTCTCATGATCGCCTCGCTCAGCTTCCTAGCCAGTTCTTCCACCTCGTCGACCTCGATGTCAACGTCATGCGCGTGCTGGTGGTGGAAACGTCGGAACAGCTTCATCTTCGGGCCTTCATCCTTGTCCTGCTCGTGGGTGTCCTCTTCCTCCGCGTCCTGGTCGTGGTGGTGGCGAAGATGGTGACGGTGGTGGAAGCGTCCGAACAGGTTCGTGCTCGCGCCTTCATCCTTGTCCTGCTCGTGGTCGTCGTGCTCCTCCCCGTCCTCCTCGTAGTGGTGGCGAAGATGGTGACGGTGGTGGAAGCGGATGCCGTGGCGGAACCTCCTGATCATCTCCACCTTCCACGCCTTGGCTGCGTCTTCCTCCTCCTCGCCATGAAACAGCTTCTCGGCGGCGTCGGTGTCCGGGAGTGAGTCGGGGTCAGGCTCCGCGACCGCCTCCAGCTCGGTCTCTTGGTCTTCCCCGCGGGCAAGCTCGGTGGGCACGACGTCGACGGCGGGATGGACACGAGCCTCGGCCGGGCCGGAGAACGCGCCGCGGTGGTGGGAGAGGCCGTGGTGGCGCGCCCACCAGAGGTGACGGTGGAGGTGGCAGGGGCGGCGGTGGGAGGGGAGCCGGAGCACGTCCTTGTCCACCGCGACGGCCGGGGTGGGCAAAGCCGGAAGGGTCACCTCAGCAGCAGCATCCGCCTGATCATCTTGAGTGAGGAGGACGGGGTTGGGTGGGCCCTGGTCGTCGGGGATGGTCTCAAGGGCGCGGCAGCTGGCGACGGCAAGGAGGGAGAGGAGGAGCACGGCGATGGTGGCGAGACGTGCCATTGTAGCAGGAACCGAAGGTCTCAGCTGGAGTGAGATGGGAGCGGACCGGGGCATTTGTAGTGGAGGTGAATCGCACTGGAGATTTGGTCAATGGTCGATGGCTTAAAATTAAAATTTCAGGGCGTGATATCAAGGCTCACCAAGGTTAGCCCTTAATTAGGCTGGTTGTACCAGAGAGTGTCATATACCAGTATCATGCATATGATATTAGTGTATGATACTACCTCCCTAATGCATATTATCATATATTAGTATCATGTAATACTTTATTTATTGTCATGCATGACACATAGTAGCATAGCATTTATTATGATACAGTATCATGATACGATACTCTCTTTCTTCATTTAAGTCTATGACACATTATTAAAATTGTCTAGTTGGCATACATGATAGTAGCTATGATACTACTATTAGGACCAGCCTTAGCTGTAGGTGTTAGTTAACTTATTCGGTCTTGCTAAGTCTCGGTCAATTAAGACCAGTCGTGATGCTATATCCATGACATCTTAAATTAAGCTCTGTGCAAAATTTTATTTTATGTTTTTTCTCTCTTACTATGCCACTTGACTAGACTCAATGAAGACCTAGCCCTACCTTATTATACTTATTCTATCATATATATACCGGATGACGTTTCCCTCAATAAAAAAATCGGTGACGCTAGGCTACATGTGCATGAATATTTTCTTGCTTCCAAACGATGGAGCTGGATATTTTCCTTAGCTGCATATATAACGAGATGTCGATAGCAAATTAAATTTAAAATTGTACTGCATGATTGCACCCTTCCGTCCGACGAGTCCATTCAAGACACGAACCAGTGTGTGTCGACCGGGTTTAATTGCGTAGGCAGTGACGTCAATCATCTCACCATCTCGAATAAACAAAATGAGGCGAAGATCGAGGCTTACGTTGTGCTGGCAAAAAGATTTAGCAACGCCCTAGCTAAGCAAAGCTTAATTAACTACTACCGGGGTACTAGCCTAACGTGCACCTGGCGTGTGCCATCTTTGCTCCTGAAACTATACGAACCCCGGCCCTTTTCTTTTTATTTGAAAGACATATGAACTTTATTCAACCCACATAACAGATACATAGTTCATGAGGAAAGGTACAATTTTATTCATAGGCTACTCAAACCACTCAAGAATAGAGGAAAATCTAGCCAATCTAGGGAGCTCGTGTGTAACTTTATTTGCTTTTCTATTACAATGTTCAAACCTACAAATAGAAAAATCGCAAGCTAAAAAATACTCCCTTCGTTTTAAAATAGATTATTCAACTTTGTATTAACTTTAGTACAAAGTTGGGTCATCTATTTTGAAACGGAAGAAGTAGCAAACAACAAAAACTGCCGTTGCTACTCCTACTGGCCGTCCGCCGGAATGGTTTCAATGACTTTCAGATTATCAGAATTTATGATGAGGCGATTGCATCCCACCCATTGCGCTAGGGATAGGTCAAATCTAAAAGCCCAATCTTGTGTTGTTAGAGCATCCACACAGTGATCAATTTTCCAGAAACCTTCTGCAATAAAATTGTCTTTATCGTTCCTCAAAACAGCCCCTGCCGTACCCGGCCCTAATCAAGCTGCTTTACATTAATCTACGTGGTTGAATGTGCATCAGGCATCCTATTACATGCTTTGTGCACCGTTTAGTCCAGGAAGGACGCATTGCACCATTCTAGGCCCGTTTCTTCTATTTCTATTTTTTTCAAGTTTTCATTCGTATTTTTCTTTTTTGTTTCCTTTATTTATCAAAAGTAGGTTTTCTCTTCCTTTCTCTCCTTTCTATGTTCAGCTTTTCCCTTTTTGTTTCTATTTATTGGTAACTAATAAACATTTTAAACATAAATTAATTTTTCTGTTTTCTTCTTTTCTGTAAAATATAGAAACAATAATTCAACAAGAAAGTAATTTTAAATTTCTCATCTAATATTAAATGAATTTCTTAAATCACATGAACATTTTTAATACATAATTTTCTAATTACATTTTTAAATTCAACAAACACTGTTTTTAATTCCATGAAACTTTTAAAAAATCAGGTACACGCCTTGAAGATTGTATCGCAGCAAGAAACCATGAGACAATTTTCGCTCATGAATTGCACAAATCAACACAAATGCCATCCACTACACATACCAACCACATATCCTGGTGCACAACGCATGCCAAATCACTCTTCATCTAGAACTGATTCAAATGGCAGACCATATTGCCTTCAATCTGAACGTTCTCCAGATATATATCACTTGACAAACAATCAAAAGCACAGCATGGAACAAACAATAAGAAGTTTCTATGTTGATAAATCTGCAATAGGTAGATCATGAATTCACAACGACAAGAGGCCCCATTCCCCATGACTTAACAACATGAAGCGGGCAACTCGTCTGTCAGAACTTGCATCTGGAGGAACCGCACTTTGAGACCAGTGAAGGTGACACGAAAACCAGAAAGGCAAAAAAGCACTTGCATTGAAACAACAGTTCATATATCAGAAACTGAATCTCGGTTTCAGCAGACATGAAAATACAGCACATAAATGAAATACCAAAGATAACTGAGTCTCCGTGGAAGTGCAACAGCAGCCCTGGCCATTCCAGGTCCACCCAAACAACAAGATAGATTATAGGACAGATTAAGAACAACATAACCATTCATGTTATCATGTACTGCCACAAATAAAAGTTGGTATACCGAATAGAGAAATAACAAAGACCAGAATGCAGATATTAAAATATTCATAATAGTTCCAATATATATAACACTACACAAACACAGGCAGAGTACTGTCATGTACATCACTCAAGCACCAACAGGTACATGCCGTATCTATATATAACGGTCACATATTCATGATTAACAGAGAAGTTGACTGAATAGCTAGCAGCATAATGTTAGGTACATGACTTCAATCAAGCACCAACAGCATATCACAACTTAACCAGATAACTGTTGCTCATATTCAAGATCTAAGTTCACTATCATCATCAGAAAGATGGACAAGTGTGAAGGCTTCAATACACAAACATTTAGTGCCCGTCCGCTAATGACTCCGAGAACAAAGGAACATATGGAACATAAGGGCACCTTGAATTCCGTCCAAGATCACATACGAAACGCGGCTCCCTCGAATCCACTTTGTATGACAATAATTTCATCTGCGGAAAGATCCTCGATGCCGATTCTACAATTATGAATATCACATTGTCTTCTGGGTGGGCTGAGATAACACCATAATGTTCCCCGGCGCTTGAATACTCTACTCCGACCAGTTGCATGTAGCTGACTTTGAGCTTCAATGTCCAACAATTTTCACTAATAGAATCTTCAAGAACCCAGATTGACAGTTCAGAAGAAGCATGATCTGTGAGATACAATTGTCCTCGTGATACATAAACATTAGGAACACCACGAGCATCAGGTGAAGTAGGAGTAGGAATGATCCTATAATTACCCTGCACGTCGATGGCTGCAACTGTATTACTATCAGAACGTAAATACAACACTCCGTTGAAAAATGCGCCACCTGATAAGCGGAGTATATATCTCAATTGAATTGTCCCAAACAATTTGATGCGTCCAACCACCAGCTTTGGAAGAGTATATCCCCACCTCTTCGATGTGATAATCATACTTATTATTCAGATCCAAAGCCACGGCAGTTACCAACTCGAACACATGGAAGTGGGAGGAGACGGCCGGGTCGAATCCCAGGCGAGCATCGTTCACGAACAAGGAATACACGGTGGCGGGCACGGATACCCATCTCTCAGTAGCAGGATTGCACACCACGTACTCCAAAGTACCAGGGTCATCCCACGACTTGGGGGCAGTCCGGCGTCGGCAGAGGAGGAGGCCGTTGCAGCAATCCAAGATGTCGAGCTCCCCGCATTCAGGTAGGAACGAGAGTGAGGCGTCAAGAGGGCACCAGTTCCCCGAGACGCTTTGGTAAACATGAGGAAGCCGTGAATCGCGGCCCATGCCGAAGGTTTTGTAGAAGAAGCCGGCGAGGGTCGACCGGGGAAGCTTCTCGCGGTGATCGGGGTGGGAGATGAGGTCCCGCCAGCGCGTGGAGACGCACTTGCAGCAGCGGGTGGACTTGTAGGGCACACGCGAGATGACCTCGACCAGGAGGTCGTCGGGGAGCTTGATCGTCGGATCGCTCATGAGGGCCGCCTCCATGGATCCCGTCGCCATCTCCGGGGACGCAACGAGCGGCTAATCTGCAGATCGGGGCGGAGGACGAGAGGTTAGAAAGATACTACTTCCTAGCAGTGAGGGGGGAGCGAGGGAAAAGAGGACGTACCAGATCCGTGGCGCGCGGACTGCTTAGGGATAAGCGGCGAGAGCGCCGGCGTTGGGTGCTCCCATCCGCGCCGGCGAGTGGGTCGCGGCGAGCCGGTGAGGGTTTGGTTTGGTGCGGGGCGACGAGATGGATGGATGATGGATGCTGCGGAATTTATTTTTTCTTTTTGCAGTTATCTGGGCTTTTTACTGGGCTGTATACGAGTCCAAAGACTCTCACTGATAGACACGCTCGCCATTTTACACGATCTCAAAAAAGATATAACCTAAGGCCCGTTCGTTTCACGGGAATTCTGCAGGATTTTTACACGCAAGAATTCCTACTGAATGCTTTTCCTTTGAAGTGTTCGCATTGTAGGATAGCAGTACAGTATTCCAAAAGAAATGCTGGCTTCCTGTGTCTATTCCGAAGGAACAAAAAAATCTACTCCAAGCTCATTTGTTGGCGGATGCCCGAGGAAAAGCAGAAGTACCCCAGACAAAATGTTATATCTAAGAAAGAAAGGTTTTTTTTTCGAGAGTACGCCAAAAGCGTACCATATTTTTATAAGGCGAAGTATCAAGTGAAAACGCTGATTCAGTGAAAATCTGGAAACTTGCGACCTGAGCCGTTGGATCTTTAATTGATGGCACAGATGAGAGGTGGGTTTGCTAACCAGCCACTTATGGCTATCTTTCATATAACCCCCTGTCCTACACACGAAGTCTTAGATCTCACCTTATCCATTGTCGCCTCCCCACGCCCCACTGCGAGGACCATGGCGAGGACCATGGCGCTGCTGCCGTCCACCACCGCAACGGCCGACGACGGGGCCTCCCCTACCGCTACGACCTACAGCGGAGACGTTCCCCACCGCGACGACAGACGACGGATCCATCCCTCGCTGCGACGACCTACCGCGCAGCTGTCCTCCCTGGCGGCGCCGCCGGGCAGATGCTACGGAGGTATCCGGCGATAGCCGGCGGGGCTACCAACGGCGCTGATGTAGGAGTCCACCTCGCCAAAGCTCTCATGTGCGAGGAAGGCTCCCGCAAGGCACGCTGCCGACGGGGCAGGCGGTGGAATGTGATGTTGGTCGTTTGAAGCTTGATTCTACAGTGCCTCCTTACAGCAGATTTGTTGTGCGTTCTTGTCATGTAGAGATGAAATTTCTGAATGCAATTTTGATCTTGTGAAGTGTTATCACTCAACGTGAAAGCATTGTTGATTCTCTTTATTTAGACTGAACGGTACTCCAACGATGTAATTTGAGAATTTGTAAAGACAAAATTTTCTGAATACAAGCAAGTGTATGTCGGATGAAAGTTTACACATAATTCAGTCCAAGGGTGTATCTTGGGCGAGCAGGAGTCATAGCAGTGTGCAGCTTAGTCGCGGACAGCACGGCAGCTAATCTGATAAAATGTGAACTGATATACAGAATTTGTCTGAATGCCATATTGATGTACAGAATTTTGTGATGTAATCTGATTGAGTGTGAACTGATATAGTCGGTCTATGTAATCTGTCCATGGATGTTGCTGTCAAATGTTATCACTGACTATCCATATGAACTTTGAGTACTGTTTATACTTAACTAATGGAGTGAATCAGTTCATTTTGCCAATAATTTTTTACAAGAGCTCTTATGGACAGAAGTTCATCTTGCCAATACTTTTGACAAGAAGCATGAATTTTCATGCAATTGGCAGAAATTAAACAAAAGGACAAAAACAAATGAGACGGCAAGATATCATGCCACCTGACTACAACTAGTTACTATCATGCAGCAGACAACAAACTTAGTCGAGTATCCGAAGCAATTAATTGGAGGCAACATAATAGTAGTACAATCAGTACTAAATATTTTAAGTTTCATCACCAATAGTAACATCCAGAATCGATATGCTAAGTACGGCCAGAATCGATATGATAGGTACGGCATTGACTTAATTAACTACAAGGTTGAGGCTACATAACTAGATGATTCTCAGAAGTACAAAATTCAGAGAAGAAAATATTGAGGCTTCGACTTCAATCTTGTACTGCCCAAAATAAAAACATGTGGTTGCCTCGAATCGAAATTAAGGAACCTGCAGATAAACATAAAAAAACAGTCAGAATGAACATACAAATTATGAAATAATATAGCTATTTTGTGTGTATGATAAATTGATAACTGCCTTTATTATTGTTGATTCTTTTGGGGGCAACTACGACTGTCATGGAAGCCAACCTGGTTACATGTCCTGCAGGTGCGAGGCTTTTTCGGTCCTCCCACATTTTTCTTCCCCTCTCCATTCTTATTTCTCTTCCCTTCTCCATCCCCTTTTTAATTTGGGAACTCATCCCATATTTTTTGTTTTTGGAATTTACTCTACTGCTCTCAAGTAGGATTTACAAGTCCAGTTTACATATTCTACTGCCGGCAACTGATGTACATGCTACAGTACACTGACGAAGATGCAAACAAGAAAGACCAAACCAGATACTTCAAAAGTACAACTGAAGAAAGACAACTGTGACATTCAGGTTAACATGATTCAGGTAGTGCTTGTTCTACCATCAGGTGGAGGGATATGAGGATGTTGTGGCAATAAGACCGAACCCATATTAGTACAATCAGTAACCGAAGCAGCTGTTGCTTACCTGTGCAGGGCTAAGACGAGGTTGAGGCATGGCACAGTAGGAGGAGGAGCGACGTCCTGGAGAGGCGGCACCGATGCGTCGACAGGGAACATGGCCGGCGGAGGGAGATAGTTCACGGCCAACGGAGGGCCCCTCGTGGCCGGCGGAGGACGCATCGTGGCTGGCGTGGGGCTCTTCGTGGCCGGCGGAGGGAGTAGTTCACGGTCGACGGAGGGCCCGTCGTGGCCGGCGTAGGGCAAGTCTCCATTTCGCCGACGAGACTGAAAGACAAATCGATTATAGTCGAAACGTAAGGACTTGGTGCGTAAATGAAGGGATTATTTGCTAATTAGTGTTTAAGTGGCTGGTGGGATACGACCTAAGATCTATGCCGCTCTTTATTGATCTGATGACTCACGAGGTGAGTTTCCAGATTTTCACTGAATCAGCGTTTTCACTTGATACTTCGCCTTTTTATAAAAGAAGAGGAAGGCATAGTTATAAGAAGTGTGGCCCAAGTGCGAACATATGGCCCACACGGGAACACCAACACCAACACCACCCAGCTACGTCTATGCTAACTCCTCATAAACCGTTGTAATCCACCAGCACCACCTACCGCCTACGACCACTCAGCAATCTCATTTAGCGTGCTATTGACAAGCTCGAGCGGGGTTTTTTGCTGATCTATCCTACTGAACACTCTCGCGTTCCTCTGTTTCCACAAAGCCCAAAGAACCGCCGTGACTGTGGTATCGAAACCACGCTTGTCCGCCCCTTGGAAGCCTCCTCGAACTCGTAGCCACCACTCCAGGGTATTGTCATTAGGTAGAGCTTGAAGAGTGTTGATCTGCAAGATGTCCCATGTCCAGTACCAGACCTCCCTAGCATATGGGCACTGTAGGAGAATATGGTTAGCATTATCCTCATCTTGTAGGCACGTGTAGCAGGCTGAACTCTCCTCCTGAAGCCCATGCCTGGCTCTCCTATCCGATGTCCATATCCTGTACTGCATTGCAAGCCAAACAAATATTTTGCACTTGAGGGGGGCCCAGCTTCTCCAAACACACTTGGCCAAAGGTGATTTAGGCCATCCACTGCAAAGGCTGGAATAGATTGACTTGGCAGTGTATTGACTAGTAGATGAGCAAGTCCATGTGAATACATCCTGCTCGGTCTCACGTCTGTCGACTGTCGCCACCGCATGACAAAGGTGCATGCATTGCATTTGCGCCATGAAAGAGATCTCGATTTGGCAGTCCTCCGTCCATTTGTTGTTGAGCAGAGCCTACTGCACCATTCTAGTATTGATCACCCTCGCATGGACCGTTGTAAGCAGGATTGGAGCAATGTCAGCTACTGAAAACCCATGTATCCACCGATCCCTCCAAAACAGGACCCTCTCGCCTGTTCCCACTTGAATATGAACCAAGCTGTCAAACACCTCCCTCGCCAATCTGTCTTCCATCATTGGTAGTCCCTGCCAGGGCCTCGCAGGCTCCGTACGCTTTAGCCATTCCCACCTGACCCTTAGCGCTAAAGATTGCATTTGCAGGTTCTTCACTCCAAGCCCACCATGGCACTTAGGGCGACAGATTTTATCCCATGCGACCAGGCATTGTCCACCATTGACCTTGTCCTTGCCAGCCCAAAAGAAAGATCTCATCTACTTATTGATCTCCTCAAATACCCAGACCGGGGCGTCCACAATCATTAAATGGTGTATCGGCCGAGCTGATATGATGGATTGCACCAGGATCAACCTACCCGGTCTTTGGATCCGCCCCCTTTGCCAGGCAGGCACGAAATGTCTTACTTTATCCAGCATGGGCTTCCAGTCCGCGCGAGTCAAGCTCTTGATAGCAAGCTGCAAACCAAGGTACCTACATGGGAACTCCACAAGGTCACACTGTAGCAGTGCAGCCACCCTTTGTCTGTCCTCCACCTCCCCTCTAATCACAATGGCCGACGACTTTCTATAATTCACTTTAAGTCCAGATGCTTCACCAAAAGCCTTCAAGGTCTCCTTCACACAGCTCAAATCCGTGATAGTAGGCTTTATGAACAGAGCCACATCATCCGCGTAGATTGAGACCCTTTGCATGGCCTTGATTCCAGTGAAAGAGCTAAGCACACCAGCCTCCATAGCGCGATGGAAAAGCTTGGTCAGAACATCCATGGCGATGACGAAGAGCAGAGGCGAAATAGGGTCCCCTTGGCGTAGTCCGCACGCGTGTCCAAAGCTTTACCCAGCGACACCATTGACGATCACTTTGGTGGTAGTAGAATGCAGGAGGATCGCCATCCATGTCCTCCATTTGGAACCAAACCCTTTGGCAGTCATGACTTCGAAAAGAAACGGCCATGACAAGGAATCAAATGCCCTCGATATGTCGAGTTTCAGGAACACTCCCGGCGTTCTGCGTGCATGAATCCTCCTTGCCACTTGCCTAACAAGGAGGAAGTTATCATGAAGGTGCCGGCCTTTGATGAAGGCAGATTGGTTGGCTTCAACGATCGTATGCATCTGCTTCCTGAGCCGGTTTGCAAGGACTTTGGCAAAGAGCTTCGGCATGCTGTGTGTTAAACTTATTGGCCTGAAGTCGCCAATTTCTTCCGCATCCGGCTTCTTGGGGATGAGAATGATGTGTGCTTTATTCAGCTTCCCGAATCCCCTTCCATCTCCCACAAAGAGCTTCAACATGACAGCCATGACATCCTTCTTAATAATAGGCCATGCCCTTTGATAGAAAGCCGCAATGTATCCGTCCGGGCCAGGGGCACGATCGGGGGGTAGTTCCTTGATGACCTCCCATACCTCCTCCTCGGTTATGATGCTCTCCAGCTCCCGAAGATCATGGCTTTGCACCTGAAGGAATTGCAAATCCAGCGTGTACTCCCTTGCCGTATCTTGCCCTATCAGCCTCACATACGCCTGGAAGAACGCCTCCTCCTTCTGCTCCTGATCTGTGATGACAACTCCCTCTTTTTTAATGTGTGTGATGAAATTCTTCGCCCGGCGCCCGTTTGCAAAGGCCTGGAAAAGTTTTGTATTGGCATCTCCCTCCTTAAGCCACTTCATCCTCGATCGTTGACGATCGATGGTACGTTCCAACGCAGCCAGTCCTAGGAGAGCCTGCTTCAGGCTTCGGCGCAACCACATTTCATCATTGCCCAGCGGCCGTCTCTCCTGAGCTATGTCCAGTTTGTGGATCACCCAGTTAGCCACCCTCATCAGGAACTTGACATTCCCGACCTTCCTCTGACCCCAGGCCTGCAGATATCTCGCCGTGTTTCTGAGCAGGGCATCAAGCCTCTTATAAGGGTCCACCATTGCATCGTTGCACGTCCAAGCCTCCTTAACTGCCTCCACAAATCCATCAAGCTTTGTCCAGAACATCTCAAACCGGAAGCGCCTCTTGGGGCAGAAACTAACGCTTGTCGTGAGCAGAAGAGGCGCGTGATCCGAGACCCCCGTAGAGAGGGCCTGTAACAGGCAGTCAGTGTTCTCCAGCTCCCAGTCGACTGACGTGAAGACTCTGTCAATTTTGGTCAGAGTAGGTGTTTCCCTCTCATTGGACCACGTGTATCTCCTTCCATGCATATGCATTTCCTTTAGCTCATGATCATCCACAAAGTCCCTAAATCTTCCCATCATCCTTCGGTTAAAGTTGGAATTGTTTTTGTCCTCAGCTCTAATAATCATGTTGAAGTCTCCAAGCAGCATCCAGGGCCCTGGGCACCCCGAGCGCCAATCCCTGATCTCTTGCAGAAAGATCGTTTTCCTTTCATCCCCTTGTGGTCCATATACCATCGTGATCCACCATGGCTCCCCCAACTTGACATGCACCATGCCCGTGAGGAAGTTGGCATTCAACATGATGTTGTCAACCGTGATCACCGCGCTATCGCAAGCCAGGAGAATACCTCCACAAGTGTCCACCGCCGGCACGTAGGCAAAGCCATCAAACGACGGCCCCAAGCATTGCATTACAACGTATCGATCCATTACATCCATTTTGGTTTCTTGGAAACACACCAAGTTAA
The DNA here is from genome assembly GCA_034509565.1 of Triticum monococcum. NCBI lineage: Eukaryota > Viridiplantae > Streptophyta > Magnoliopsida > Poales > Poaceae > Triticum > Triticum monococcum. The sequence goes on along the minus strand of CM067843.1, from coordinate 753,564,126 downwards.
CATTCACCGTTTGCATGAATTCCCTAACGGCCTTCCTCTTGGCTGGATTATTAAGGCCCCTCGCATTCCAGCACAGCACCTGCGGGTGTATATCCATGGAAGGACATGTACACCACCCTCCAAAATAGCTCGACTAGTGCGAGCATAGCACCACCGCATTGTTGGCCCCATGTCTTGCGCCGTTGGTACTACCTTGCCAAAGAGCCCCGCAATGATCCTGATATGCTGCTCCCTCAAAGGTGAATCAAATAGAGCCTGGAGCTCTTGCACCATTTCGTCGTCCGCCACCATGTCTTTGGGCACCATCCCAAGTGCATGAAGTAGCACGTTCTCAGCCGGGTTGTCTCTGGGTCGGCCACTAGGGGCCGTTTTCTTCGTTGCACGCGTCGTGCGCTTGGGGGTAAAAGGTGTCGCCTCCGGCCTCAACTTCGTCGCTTGTATCTCCTTGAGCAAGGGTGGCGCCAGCTGTGCCCTGGTGCTGGTGTTTGCCTACAACTTGTGAAGGAAATATGCCCTAGAGGCAATAATAAAGTTATTATTTATTTCCTTATATCATGATAAATGTTTATTATTCATGCTAGAATTGTATTAACCGGAAACATAATACATGTGTGAATACATAGACCAACAGAGTGTCACTAGTATGCCTCTACTTGACTAGCTCGTTAATCAAAGATGGTTATGTTTCCTAACCATGAACAAAGAGTTGTTATTTGATTAACGAGGTCACATCATTAGTAGAATGATCTGATTGACATGACCCATTCCATTAGCTTAGCACCCGATCGTTTAGTATGTTGCTATTGATTTCTTCATGACTTATACATGTTCCTATAACTATGAGATTATGCAACTCCCGTTTACCGGAGGAACACTTTGGGTACTACCAAACGTCACAACGTAACTGGGTGATTATAAAGGAGTACTACAGGTGTCTCCAATGGTAGATGTTGGGTTGGCGTATTTCGAGATTAGGGTTTGTCACTCCGATTGTCGGAGAGGTATCTCTGGGCCCTCTCGGTAATGCACATCACATAAGCCTTGCAAGCACTGCAACTAATATGTTAGTTGTGAGATGATGTATTACGGAACGAGTAAAGAGACTTGCCGGTAACGAGATTGAACTAGGTATTGGATACCGACGATCGAATCTCGGGCAAGTAACATACCGATGACAAAGGGAACAACGTATGTTGTTATGCGGTCTGACCGATAAAGATCTTCGTAGAATATGTAGGAGCCAATATGGGCATCCAGGTCCCGCTATTGGTTATTGACCGGAGACGTGTCTCGGTCATGTCTACATTGTTCTCGAACCGTAGGGTCCGCACGCTTAACGTTACGATGACAGTTATTATGAGTTTATGCATTTTGATGTACCGAAGGTTGTTCGGAGTCCCGGATGAGATCACGGACATGACGAGGAGTCTCAAAATGGTCGAGACATAAAGATTGATATATTGGAAGCCTATGTTTGGACATCGGAAGTGTTCCGGGTGAAATCGGGATTTTACCGAATTACCGGGAGGGTTACCGGAACCCCCCGGGAGCCAAATGGGCCAACATGGGCCTTAGTGGAAAGGTGAGAGGGCAGCCCACATAGGGATGCGCCTCCCCCCCTCTCCCTAGTCCTATTAGGACTAGGAGAGGGGTCGGCCACCTCTCTCTCTCTCCCCTTTAAAGGATTCCTAGTTGGACTAGGATTGGAGGGGGGAGTCCTACTCCCGGTAGGAGTAGGACTCCTCCTGCGCCTCCATCTCTTTGGCCGGCCAGCCCCCCTCCCTCCAACCTTTATATACGGGGGCAGGGGACACCCCAAGACACACAAGTTGATCCTTGAGATCGTTCCTTAGCCGTGTGCGGTGCCCCCTGCCACCAAATTCCACCTCGATCATACCGTTGTAGTGCTTAGGCGAAGCCCTGCGTCGGTAGTACATCAAGATCGTCATCACGCCGTTGTGCTGACGGAACTCTTCCTCGACGCTTTGCTGGATAGGAGCCCGAGGATCGTCATCGAGCTGAACGTGTGCTAAGAACTCGGAGGTGCCGGAGTAACGGTGCTTGGATCGGTCGGATCGGGAAGAAGACGTACGACTACTTCCTCTACGTTGTGTGATCGCTTCCGCAGTCGGTCTGCGTTGGTACGTAGACAACACTCTCCCCTCTCGTTGCTGTGTATCACCATGATCTTGCGTGTGCGTAGGAAAATTTTCGAAATTACTACGTTCCCCAATAGTGGTATCAGAGCCAGGTTTTATGGTTTGATGTTATTTGCACGAGTAGAACACAAGTGAGTTGTGGGCGATACAAGTCATACTGCCTACCAGCATGTCATACTTTGGTTCGGCGGTATTGTTGGGTGAGACGATCCGGACCAACCTTACGCGTACTCTTACGCGAGACCGGTTCCCTCGACGTGCTTTGCACATAGATGGCTTGCGGAAGACTGTCTCTCCAACTTTAGTTGAACCAAGTGTGGCTACGCCCGGTCCTTGAGAAGGTTAAAACGGAGTCTATTTGACGAACTATCGTTGTGGTTTTGATGCGTAGGTGAGATGAGTTCTTACTTAAGCCCGTAGCAGCCACGTAAAACTTGCAACAACAAAGTAGAGGACGTCTAACTTGTTTTTGCAGGGTATGTTGTGATGTGATATGGTCAAGTCATGATGCTGATTTTATTGTATGAGATGATCATGTTTTGTAACCGAGTTATCGGCAACTGGCAGGAGCCATATGGTTGTCGCTTTATTGTATGCAATGCAATCGCGATGTAATGCTTTACTTTATTACTAAGCGGTAGTGATAGTCGTGGAAGCATAAGATTGGCGAGACGACAACGATGCTACGATGGAGATCAAGGTGTCGCGCCGGTGACGATGGTGATCATGACGGTGCTTCGGAGATGGAGATCAAAAGCACAAGATGATGATGGCCATATCATATCACTTATATTGATTGCATGTGATGTTTATCCTTTTATGCATCTTATCTTGCTTTGATTGACGGTAGCATTATAACATGATCTCTCACTAAATTATCAAGAAGTGTTCTCCCTGAGTATGCACCGTTGCCAAAGTTCGTCGTGCCCAGACACCACGTGATGATCGGGTGTGATAAGCTCTACGTCCAAATACAACGGGTGCAAAACAGTTGCACACGCAGAATACTCAGGTTATACTTGACGAGCCAAGCATATACAGATATGGCCTCGGAACACGGAGACCGAAAGGTCGAGCATGAATCATATAGTAGATATGATCAACATAACGATGTTCACTATTGAAAACTACTCCATCTCACGTGATGATCGGTTATGGTTTAGTTGATTTGGATCACGTGATCACTTAGAGGATTAGAGGGATATCTATCTAAGTAGGAGTTCTTAAGTAATATGATTAATTGAACTTAAATTTATCATGAACTTAGTCCTGGTAGTATTTTGCAAATTATGTTATAGATCAATAGCTCGCGTTGTTGCTTCCCTGTGTTTATTTTGATATGTTCCTAGAGAAAATTATGTTGAAAGATGTTAGTAGCAATGATGCGGATTGGATCCGTGATCTGAGGTTTATCCTCATTGCTGCACAGAAGAATTATGTCCTTGATGCACCGCTAGGTGACAGACCTATTGCAGGAGCAGATGCAGACGTTGTGAACGTTTGGCTGGCTCAATATGATGACTACTTGATAGTTTAGTGCACCATTCTTAATGGCTTAGAATCGGAACTTCAAAGACGTTTTGAACGTCATGGACCATATGAGATGTTCCAGGAGTTGAAGTTAATATTTCAAGCAAATACCCGAGTTGAGAGATATGAAGTCTCCAACAAGTTCTATAGCTAAAAGATGGAGGAGAATCGCTCAACTAGTGAGCAAGTGCTCAGATTGTCTGGGTACTACAATCGCTTGAATCAAGTGGGAGTTAATCTTCCAGATAAGATAGTGATTGACAGAATTCTCTAGTCACCATCACCAAGTTAGCAGAACTTCGTGATGAACTATAATATGCAAGGGATAACGGAAACAACTCCCAAGCTCTTCGTGATGCTGAAATCAACGAAGGTAGAAATCAAGAAAAACATCAAGTGTTGATGGTTGACAAGACCACCAGTTTCAAGAAAAGGGCAGAGGGCAGAAGGGGAACTTCAAGAAGAACGGCAAGCAAGTTGCTGCTCAAGTGAAGAAGCCCAAGTCTGATCCTAAGCCTGAGACTAAGTGCTTATACTGCAAAGGGACTGATCACTGGAAACGGAACTACCCCAAGTGATTGGCGGATAAGCAGGATGGCAAAGTGAACATAAGTATATTTGATATACATGTTATTGATGTGTACTATACTAGTGTTTATAGCAACCCCTCAGTATTTGATGCTAGTTCAGTTGCTAAGATTAGTAACTCGAAACGGGAGTTGCGGAATAAACAGAGACTAGTTAAGGGTGAAGTGACGATGTGTGTTGGAAGTAGTTCCAAGATTGATATGATCATCATCGTACACTCCCCTATACTTTCGGGATTAGTGTTGAACTTAAATAAGTGTTATTTGGTTTTTGCGTTGAGCATGAATATGATTTGATCATGTTTATTGCAATACGGTTATTCATTAAAGTCACAGAATAATTGTTGTTCTGTTTACATGAATAAAACCTTCGATGGTCATACACCCAATGAAAATAGTTCATTGGATCTCGATCTTAATAATACACATATTCATAATATTGAAACCAAAAGATGCAAAGTTAATAATGATAGTGCAACTTATTTGTGGCACTGCTGTTTAGGTCATATCGGTGTAAAGCGCATGAAGAAACTCCATACTGATGGGCTTTTGGAACCACTTGATTATGAATCACTTGGTACTTGCGAACCGTGCCTCATAGGCAAAATGACCAAAACAACATTCTCCGGTACTATGGAGAGAGCAACAGATTTATTGGGAATCATACATACCGATGTATGTGGTCCGATGAATATTGAGGCTCGTGGCGGATATCGTTATTTTCTCACCTTCACAGATGATTTAAGCAGATATGGGTATATCTACTTGATGAAACATAAGTCTGAAACATTTGAAAAGTTCAAAGAATTTCAGAGTGAAGTGAAAAACATCGTGACAAGAAAATAAAGTTTCTACGATCTGATCGCGGAGACAAATATTTGAGTTACGAGTTTGGTCTTCAGTTAAAACAATGTGAAATAGTTTCACTACTCACGCCACCTGGAACACCACATCATAATGGTGTGTCCGAACGTCATAACCGTACTTTATTGGATATAGTGCAATCTATGATGTCTCTTACTGATTTACCACTATTGTTTTTGGGTCATGCATTAGAGATAGCTGCATTCACGTTAAAAAGGGGCACCATCTATATCCATCGAGACGACGCCTTATGAACTATGGTTTGGCGAGAAACCAAAGTTGTCGTTTCTTAAAGTTTGGGGTTGCGATGCTTATATGAAAAGGTTTCATCCTGATAAGCTCAAAACTCAAATCGGAGAAGTGCATCTTCATAGGATATCCAAAGGAAACTATTGGATACACCTTCTATCACAGATCCGAAGGCAAGACTTTTTGTTGCTAAATTCGGAAACTTTCTGGAGAAGGAGTTTCTCTCGAAAGAAGTGAGTGGGAGGAAAGTAGAACTTGACGAGGTAACTGTACCTGCTCCCTTATTGGAAAATAGTACATCACAGAAAACTGTTTCTGCGACACCTATACCAATCAGTGAGGAAGCTAATGATGATGATCATGAAGCTTCGGAACAAGATACTACTGAACCACATAGATCAAACAGAGTGAGATCCGCACCAGAGTGGTACGGTAATCCAATTCTGGAAGTCATGATGCAAGATCATGATGAACTTACGAACTATGAAGAAGCGATGGTGAGCCCAGATTCCGCAAAGTGGCTTGAGGCCATGAAATCTGAGATGGGATCCATGTATGAAAACAAAGTATGGACTTTGGTTGACTTGCCCGATGATCGGCAAGTAATTGAGAATAAATGGATCTTCAAGAAAAAGACTGACGCTGACGGTAATATTACTGTCTATAAAGCTCGACTTGTCGCGAAAGGTTTTCGACAAGTTCAAGGGGTTGACTACGATGAGACCTTCTCACCCGTAGCGATGCTTAAGTCCGTCAGAATTATGTTAGCAATTGCCGCATTTTATGATTATGAAATATGGCAAATGGATGTCAAAACTGCATTCCTGAATGGATTTCTGGAAGAAGAGTTGTATATGATACAACCAGAAGGTTTTGTCGATCCAAAGGGAGCTAACAAAATGTGCAAGCTCCAGCGATCCATCTGTGGACTGGTGCAAGCATCTCGGAGTTGGAATATACGCTTTGATAAGTTGATCAAAGCATATAGTTTTATACAGACTTGCGGTGAAGCCTGTATTTACGAGAAAGTGAGTGGGAGCACTACAGCATTTCTGATAAGTATATGTGAATGACATATTGTTGATCGGAAATAATGTAGAATTATTCTGTAAAGCATAAAAGGAGTGTTTGAAAGGAGTTTTTCAAAGAAAGACTTTGGTAAAGCTGCTCACATATTGAGCTTCAAGATCTATAGAGATAGATCAAGACGCTTGATAAGTTTTTCAATAAGTACATACCTTGACAAGATTTTGAAGTAGTTCAAAATGGAACAGTCAAAGAAAAAGTTTCTTGCCTGTGTTACAAGGTGTGAAGTTGAGTAAAGACTCAAAACCCGACCACGGCAGAAGATAGAAAGAGAATGAAAGTCATTCCCTATGCCTCATTCATAGGTTCTATAAAGTATGCCATGCTGTGTACCAGATCTATTATATACCCTGCACTGATTTGGCAAGGGAGTACAATAGTGATCTAGGAGTAGATCACTGGACAGCGGTCAGAATTATCCCTAGTAAAATAAGGATATGTTTCTCGATTATGGACGTGACAAAAAAGGTTCATCGTAAAGGGTTACGTCGATGCAAGTTTTTGACACTGATCCAGATGAATCTAAAGTCTCAATCTAGATACATATTGAAAGTGGGAGCAATTAGCTAGAGTAGCTCCGTGTAGAGCATTGTAGACATAGAACTTGCAAAATACTTACGGATCTGAATGTGACAGACCCGTTGACTAAAATTATCTCACAAGCAAAACATGATCACACCTTAGTACTCTTTGGGTGTTAATCACATAGATATGTGGACTAGATTACTGACTCTAGTAAACCCTTTGAGTGTTGGTCACATGACGATGTGAACTATGGGTGTTAATCACATGGTGATGTGAACTATTGCTGTTAAATCACATGGTGATGTGAACTAGATTATTGACTCTAGTGTAAGTGGGAGACTGAAGGAAATATGCCCTAGAGGCAATAATAAAGTTATTATTTATTTCCTTATATCATGATAAATGTTTATTATTCATGCTAGAATTGTATTAACCGGAAACATAATACATGTGTGAATACATAGACCAACAGAGTGTCACTAGTATGCCTCTACTTGACTAGCTCGTTAATCAAACATGGTTATGTTTCCTAACCATGAACAAAGAGTTGTTATTTGATTAACGAGGTCACATCATTAGTAGAATGATCTGATTGACAGGACCCATTCCATTAGCTTAGCACCCGATCGTTTAGTATGTTGCTATTGCTTTCTTCATGACTTATACATGTTCCTATAACTATGAGATTATGCAACTCCCGTTTACCAGAGGAACACTTTGGGTACTACCAAACGTCACAACATAACTGGGTGATTATAAAGGAGTACTACAGGTGTCTCCAATGGTAGATGTTGGGTTGGCGTATTTCGAGATTAGGGTTTGTCACTCCGATTGTCGGAGAGGTATCTCTGGGCCCTCTCGGTAATGCACATCACATAAGCCTTGCAAGCACTGCAACTAATATGTTAGTTGTGAGATGATGTATTACGGAACGAGTAAAGAGACTTGCCGGTAACGAGATTGAACTAGGTATTGGATACCGACGATCGAATCTCGGGCAAGTAACATACCGATGACAAAGGGAACAACGTATGTTGTTATGCGGTCTGACCGATAAAGATCTTCGTAGAATATGTAGGAGCCAATATGGGCATCCAGGTCCCGCTATTGGTTATTGACCGGAGACGTGTCTCGGTCATGTCTACATTGTTCTCGAACCGTAGGGTCCTCACGCTTAACGTTACGATGACAGATATTATGAGTTTATGCATTTTGATGTACCGAAGGTTGTTCGGAGTCCCGGATGAGATCACGGACATGACGAGGAGTCTCGAAATGGTCGAGACGTAAAGATTGATATATTGGAAGCCTATGTTTGGACATCGGAAGTGTTCCGGGTGAAATCGGGATTTTACCGGATTACCGGGAGGGTTACCGGAACCCCCCGGGAGCCAAATGGGCCAACATGGGCCTTAGTGGAAAGGTGAGAGGGCAGCCCACATAGGGCTGCGCCTCCCCCCCTCTCCCTAGTCCTATTAGGACTAGGAGAGGGGCCGGCCACCTCTCTCTCTCTCCCCCCTTTAAAGGATTCCTAGTTGGACTAGGATTGGAGGGGGGAGTCCTACTCCCGGTAGGAGTAGGACTCCTCCTGCGCCTCCATCTCTTTGGCCGGCCAGCCCCCCTCCCTCCAACCTTTATATACGGGGGCAGGGGACACCCCAAGACACACAAGTTGATCCTTGAGATCGTTCCTTAGCCGTGTGCGGTGCCCCCTGCCACCAAATTCCACCTCGATCATACCGTTGTAGTGCTTAGGCGAAGCCCTGCGTCGGTAGTACATCAAGATCGTCATCACGCCGTCGTGCTGACGGAACTCTTCCTCGACGCTTTGCTAGATCGGAGCCCGAGGATCGTCATCGAGCTGAACGTGTGCTAAGAACTCGGAGGTGCCGGAGTAACGGTGCTTGGATCGGTCGGATCGGGAAGAAGACGTACGACTACTTCCTCTACGTTGTGTGATCGCTTCCGCAGTCGGTCTGCGTTGGTACGTAGACAACACTCTCCCCTCTCGTTGCTGTGTATCACCATGATCTTGCGTGTGCGTAGGAAAATTTTCGAAATTACTACGTTCCCCAACAACTTGATGGGTCCCAACAATTAGCTTTTCCTTTGGATTTTATCCCATGACCCGAACACCTCAGTTTTAGCCGATCCTTTATTTCAGTATCACAAAGCTTTTCAAGCTACCTGCAACCCAGTTCCTTCACAGGTTTATATTCCTATGTTTTTCTATCCCTCCATTCAGAACACGGCCTTAGTTCAAAGCTGCGACACTTATTATGAATCAAGGGGAGTCTTAATTAAAGAAATTTCTTCCAGCCATTACTTACATAGGCCGTCATGCAGGACAGAATACTGCAATCTCAGATGTGCTAACAGGGGCAAAGTATGTGTGTGTTCACAGAGATGAGTATGACAAATTGAATGTTTTCCATGACAAATTATGGTTGCCGAGTGTGGCAATTTTAGTTGCAAAGCATGGAAAATCCTTCCTGAACTACATGGCTGAAGGTGAGAAATTCATAAATCCGAGCAGTTCTGAAATTGCATAGGCGATGAACAACTCACAGATCATGATGACCTATTCATAAACTACGTAGCTGATGAGCACTTCACAAATCCCCAAGATGAGCAGTTCATGGATACAACAGAAGGCGAAGATGAACAATTCATACATCTCGTAGTAGCCGAGGATTTTTTTTTTCCAGTAACGTAACAATTTAGAAAAATCAGTGGAGGTCGTGTTGTGTGCACTGCTTGGTTCTTCCCGGTGATACCAGCTCCGGTCTCCTTGGACTTCTCATTCCTCTTTTTAATTTGATTCTAATTGCTATGACAAATATAAAAGTTAATGGTTGTCGGTACTCTTGTTGTATAATAGGAAAGCTAGAGGTCTTATGTGTAAAAGTGAAGCTCTGTAAATATCTGTACTGAGGATGAATGGATGAGGTTGCCCCGACCAGAAATTCCAGTGTCTTCCCCTTCTCTCATCTTCGACTCCTCTCTGATTAGGTGTGTGTTCCACAACATGGCATCAGAGCAGGGTGGCTTGGGGGCCTAATTTGCGGTGGTGGAGAGCTGAATCGGGGCTGGGTTGGTCGGCTGTGGTGGAGGAGTGTGACTGGCGGCAGTTGAGGCGCAGCGCTGGTCAACAAGGGTGCTTCGGACGTCAACAGGCAACGAGGTTCAGCCGCTGCGGTGACTCGATTTGAGCATTCCCTTCGTTGCTGGAGCTGAACAGGTCAGGCATTTGGGTACTCAGTCTGAGGTGTGTGTGCTGGGTGTGGAGGAACTGAAGGTATGGCAGGCAATGAAAATGCCCCAGCAGGAGTCACAGCGGGGGAGCTTGCTGCTGTTTTGCAGGCGATGGATGAGAAGTATCGGGTGTTGTTTGATGCAATTAACAAGCAAGCAGGGAACTCAAGATCAGAAGTGGAGATAAAAGAAGAGGTGCATCCTTTGCAAATGCCCCATGTAAAACAGAAGGGCTGCATTGTATGGTAGTGGGAAACTACCTAACCTGGAGCAAGCAATATCTGCAATTATTAGTGAGGAAACTCGGTTGAAGCTAGAGGCTACAGGATCGTCTACACAAGGCGTCGCATAGAGGCGCTCAGCCTTCCTTGCTACAGAAGGGGCAAATTTTCAAAGATCAGGAGCAAGTATATATATATGAGAAGAAATGTTTTGAATGTGGCCAGCCAGGACACTTGCGAGTCTCTTGTCCTGAATTAGTTGGAGTAGGCCGGGGTAGAGGACAAGAGTGGTGTGGCAGGGGTCGTGGACGTGTATTTGATGGACGTGGAGGTAACCGGGGGCGTGGTGTGCGACCTACAGGCAGGGCAAATATCTCATCAGTTATTGAAGAAGCCCCACAAACTATGAAAGTAGAGATGTCAGTCGATGACTGGGAGAGGTGGAGCAAATTTAAGGGAATGTGTTTGGAGGATAAGCAATCTATCGAGGCTTCTACTGCATCCACTTCTGCTGCATCTGCCAACTTTGGTGGTAAAAATTCTTGCACTATGAATTATGAAGTTGCTTATATACCATGGTTAATTGACTCTGGGGCTTCTAGACATATGGCTGGTTCTTATAGAAATTTTATTGACTATGCTCCTGATTTAAAAAGGCAAAGTGTCAAATTGGCTGATGGCTCCTCTCAAACTGTTTTGGGGTCAGGAACAGTCAAGTGTGGATCTAATATGCATCTTTCATCTGTTCTGCATGTTCCCTCATTCCCAATTAATCTGCTATCCATTAGTTGCATTACAAACGAGCTTAATTGTGTTGCTATCTTCTTCCCATCATGGTGCTTATTTCAGGAACTTGGGACTGGAAGAAGGCTTGGGACAGGGAGCATGCGTGATGGCATGTACTACTTAGATGATAACATGTCACCTACTGTTGCTGCTGTGTTGTCTCACTCTCCACTGGAGGAATTTCTTCTTCATCATCGCAGGCTAGGACATATGTCTTTTGTCATTTTGGGTCAGCTTTATCCAAACCTGTATAATAAAATTAGCAAAGAGAATCTAGTATGTGATGCGTGCCACTATGGGAAACAGACTAGGAGTACTTATGTATCTTCTGATAATAGGAGTACTGTACCGCTTCAGACCATCCACTCGGATGTATGGGGTCCTAGCGGAGTATTATCTCTTAATGGATATCGCTCTTTTGTCACATTCATTGACTGCTGCACTAGGACTACTTGGGTCTATATGTTGAAAAACAAGAGTGATGTATTTGAATGTTTTAGGGATTTTCATAATTTAATCATGACCCAATATAATGCATGCGTGAAAGTACTCCGTACTGATAATGGCACGGAATATGTGAATAAGGAGTTTGACGAATATTTATCAAGCTTTGGAATTATTCATCAAACTACTTGTCCTGGTACCTCTGAACAGAATGGCTTGGCTGAGAAAAAAATAGGCATCTCTTAGAGATTACACGGTGTATCATGATGGCCATGAATGTTCCAAAATTTCTGTGGAGTGAGGCAGTAATGACTGCTGCATACTTGATGAACAGAATGCCATCTAGAGTTCTTGGTTACAAAACTCCAATAGAGTGTCTGACAGGTAGGACTACATATGTGGTTCCACCAAAGGTGTTCGGGTGTGTGTGTTTTGTGAAAGATTACAGGCCATCTGTTGGAAAGTTAGATCCAAGGGCTGTGAAGTGTGTGTTTGTGGGGTATTCTGGGAAGCAGAAAGGCTATAAGTGTTGGTGTCCATCAGAAAAATGAATGTTTGTGAGCATGGATGTAATCTTCAGGGAACAAGTACCATTTTATGGGGAACTTGATGATTTAACCAATGTCTTTCCTGATCTGTTTTCTAGTGATGTTTCAGATCTGGACAACGGGACAGGGGGAGAAAAAGAAGGAGAAGAGAGCAATTCTACACCATCAAGAGAAATGGTTGTTGGAGTAATACCACTGGAAGACAGAAATGATAATATAGATGTGGATCTTATAGAAGGAGAACCAGGGCGAACTATGCAAGGGGAGAGACAAAATACATCAACTGAAGTTATGCGGTGGGCAAGACCGAATGAAGAACAAAATCTGCGAGTGTATACGCGGAGACATCAAACTGAGGAAGAACATGTGCAGGGGGAGGAAATTAGTCCAGCGGAGGATGATTCAGAAGCTCAAGTTCAATCTGATGGGCATGATTCCAGTTCACAACCATCAGCTTCATCTCATACTCCACTACCGGTCTCCACAAGCGATGGTATACCTCCTCTTTCTTATGATGACTTAAATGTTCCCATTGCCCTTAGAAAGCAGCCTCGCACTATTGCTGGAAAATTGCCCTCTAAATTAGCCCCATATGATGTCTCTAATTATGTTACATGCAGTTCTATTGGGCCTTTGTATAAGTCATTTATAGCTTCCTTGCATTCAACTTTACCTATACCACGTGACTGGCAGGAAGCGAAGCAATACCCAGAATGGAGGGCGGCAATGTTAGAGGAAATGGCAGCACTTGATAAGAACCAAACATGGGTACTTACTTCTCTCCCTGTAGATAAGAAAGTTCTGGGTTGTAAATGGGTATTTACAGTTAAACAAACTCTAGATGGTAAGGTGGAAAGATATAAGTGTTGGGAAACGTAGTAATTTCAAAAAAATTCCTACGCACACGCAAGAACATGGTGATGCATAGCAACGAGAGGGGAGAGTGTGATCTACGTACCCTTGTAGATCAACAGCGGAAGCGTTGACGCAACGTAGAGGAAGTAGTCGTACGTCTTCCCAATCCGACCGATCCAAGCACCGTTACTCCGGCACCTCCGAGTTCTTAGCACACGTACAGCTCGATGACGATCCCCGGGCTCCGATCCAGCAAAGCGTCGGGGAGGAGTTCCGTCAGCACGACGGCGTGGTGACGATCTTGATGTTCTACCGTCGCAGGGCTTCGCCTAAGCACTGATACAATATGATCGAGGTGGAATATGGTGGCAGGGGGCACCACACACGGCTAAGGAACGATCTCAATGATCAACTTGTGTGTCTAGAGTGCCCCCTTGCCTCCGTATATAAAGGAGCCAAGGGGGAGGGGGCGGCCGGCCAGGAGGAGGGCGCAGGAGGAGTCCTACTCCTACCGGGAGTAGGACTCCCCCCCAATCCTAGTTGGACTAGGATTCCCCGAGGGGGAAAGAGAGAGAGGGGGGCCGGCCACCTCTCCTAGTCCTAATAGGACTAGGGGAGGGGGGAGGCATGCGGCCACCTTGGGCTGCCCCTTTTTCCTTTCCGCTAAAGCCCACTAAGGCCCATATGGTTCCCGGGGGGTTCCGGTAACCTCCCGATACTCCGGTAAAATCCCGATTTCACCCGAAACACTTCCGATGTCCAAATATAGGCTTCCAATATATCAATCTTTATGTCTCGACCATTTCGAGACTCCTCGTCATGTCCGTGATCACATCCGGGACTCCGAACTAACTTCGGTACATCAAAATGCATAAACTCATAATAACTGTCATCGTAACGTTAAGCGTGCGGACCCAACGGTTCGAGAATAATGTAGACATGACTGAGACACATCTCTGGTCAATAACCAATAGCGGGACCTGGATGCCCATATTGGCTCCTACATATTCTACGAAGATCTTTATCGGTCAGACCGCATAACAACATACGTTGTTCCCTTTGTCATCGGTATGTTACTTGCCCGAGATTCGATCGTCGGAATCTAATACCTAGTTCAATCTCGTTACCGGCAAGTCTCTTTACTCGTTCCGTAATACATCATCCCGCAACTAACTCATTAGTTGCAATGCTTGCAAGGCTTAAGTGATGTGCATTACCGAGAGGGCCCAGAGATACCTCTCCGACATTCGGAGTGACAAATCCTAATCTCGAAATACGCCAACCCAACATGTACCTTTGGAGACACCTGTAGAGCCCCTTTATAATCACCCAGTTACATTGTGACGTTTGGTAGCACACAAAGTGTTCCTCCGGCAAACGGGAGTTGCATAATCTCATAGTCATAGGAACATGTATAAGTCATGAAGAAAGCAATAGCAACATACTAAACGATCGTGTGCTAAGCTAATGGAATGGGTCATGTCAATCAGATCATTCAACTAATGATGTGATCCCGTTAATCAAATAACAACTCTTTGTCCATGGTTAGGAAACCTAACCATCTTTGATTAACGAGCTAGTCAAGTAGAGGCATACTAGTGACACTCTGTTTGTCTATGTATTCACACATGTATTATGTTTCCGGTTAATACAATTCTAGCATGAATAATAAACATTTATCATGATATAAGGAAATAAATAATAACTTTATTATTGCCTCTAGGGCATATTTCCTTCAGTCTCCCACTTGCACTAGAGTCAATAATCTAGATTACACAGTAATGATTCTAACACCCATGGAGCCTTGGTGCTGATCATGTTTTGCTCGTGGAAGAGGCTTAGTCAATGGATCTGCAACATTCAGATCCGTATGTATCTTACAAATCTCTATGTCTCCCACCTGGACTAGATCCTAGATGGAATTGAAGAGTCTCTTGATGTGCTTGGTCCTCTTGTGAAATCTGGATTCCTTTGCCAAGGCAATTGCACCAGTATTGTCACAAAAGATTTTCATTGGACCCGATGCACTAGGTATGACACCTAGATCGGATATGAACTCCTTCATCCAGACTCCTTCGTTCGCTGCTTCCGAAGCAGCTATGTACTCCGCTTCACATGTAGATCCCGCTACGACGCTTTGTTTAGAACTGCACCAACTGACAGCTCCACCGTTTAATGTAAACACGTATCCGGTTTGCTATTTAGAATCGTCCGGATCAGTGTCAAAGCTTGCATCAACGTAACCTTTTACGGTGAGCTCTTTGTCACCTCCATATACGAGAAACATATCCTTAGTCCTTTTCAGGTATTTCAGGATGTTCTTGACCTTTGTCCTGTGATCCACTCCTGGATTACTTTGGTACCTCCCTGCTAAACTTATAGCAAGGCACACATCAGGTCTGGTACACAGCATTGCATACATGATAGAGCCTATGGCTGAAGCATAGGGAACATCTTTCATTTTCTCTCTATCTTCTGCAGTGGTCGGACATTGAGTCTGACTCAACTTCACACCTTGTAACACAGGCAAGAACCCTTTCTTTGCTTGATCCATTTTGAACTTCTTCAAAATCTTGTCAAGGTATGTGCTTTGTGAAAGTCCAACTAAGCGTCTTGATCTATCTCTATAGATATTTATGCCTAATATGTAAGCAGCTTCACCGAGGTCTTTCATTGAAAAACTCTTATTCAAGTATCTCTTTATGCTATCCAGAAATTCTATATCATTTCCAATCAGCAATATGTCATCCACATATAATATCAGAAATGCTACAGAGCTCCCACTCACTTTCTTGTAAATACAGGCTTCACCGAAAGTCTGTATAAAACCAAATGCTTTGATCACACTATCAAAGCGTTTATTCCAACTCCGAGAGGCTTGCACCAGTCCATAAATGGATCGCTGGAGCTTGCACACTTTGTTAGCTCCCTTTGGATCGACAAAACCTTCCGGTTGCATCATATACAACTCTTCTTCCAGAAATCCATTCAGGAGTGCAGTTTTAACATCCATCTGCCAAATTTCATAATCATAAAATGCGGCAATTGCTAACATGATTCGGACAGACTTAAGCATCGCTACAGGTGAGAAGGTCTCATCGTAGTCAACCCCTTGAACTTGTCGAAAACCTTTTGCGACAAGTCAAGCTTTGTAGACAGTAACATTACCATCAACGTCGGTCTTCTTCTTGAAGATCCATTTATTCTCAATTGCTTGCCGATCAACAGGCAAGTCAACCAAAGTCCATACTTTGTTCTCATACATGGATCCCATCTCAGATTTCATGGCTTCAAGCCAATTTGCGGAATCTGGGCTCACCATCGCTTCTTCATAGTTCGTAGGTTCATCATGATCTAGCAGCATGATTTCCAGAACAGGATTACCATACCACTCTGGTGCGGATCTCACTCTGGTTGATCTACGAGGTTCAGTAGTATCTTGTCCTGAAGTTTCATGATCATCATCATTAGCTTCCTCACTAATTGGTATAGGTGTCGCAGAAACAGTTTTCTGTGATGTACTACTTTGCAATAAGGGAGCAGGTACAGTTACCTCGTCAAGTTCTACTTTCCTCCCACTCACTTCTTTCGAGAGAAACTCCTTCTCTAGGAATGATCCATTCTTAGCAACAAATGTGTTGCCTTCGGATCTGTGATAGAAGGTGTACCCAACAGTCTCCTTTGGGTATCCTATGAAGACACATTTCTCCGATTTGGGTTCGAGCTTATCAGGTTGAAGCTTTTTTACATAAGCATCGCAGCCCCAAGCTTTAAGAAACGACAACTTTGGTTTCTTGCCAAACCATAGTTCATAAGGCGTCGTCTCAACGGATTTTGATGGTGCCCTATTTAACATGAATGCGGCCGTCTCTAAAGCATAACCCCAAAACGATAGCGGTAAATCAGTAAGAGACATCATAGATCGCACCATATCTAGTAAAGTACGATTACGACGTTCGGACACACCATTACGCTGTGGTGTTCCGGGTGGCGTGAGTTGCGAAACTATTCCACAACTTTTCAAATGTACACCAAACTCGTAACTCAAATATTCTCCTCCACGATCAGATCGTAGAAACTTTATTTTCTTGTTATGATGATTTTCAACTTCACTCTGAAATTCTTTAAACTTTTCAAATGTTTCAGACTTATGTTTCATTAAGTAGATATACCCATATCTGCTTAAATCATCTGTGAAAGTGAGAAAATAACGATATCCGCCACGAGCCTCAATATTCATCGGACCACATACATCGGTATGTATGATTTCCAACAAATCTGTTGCTCTCTCCATAGTACCGGAGAACGGTGTTTTAGTCATCTTGCCCATGAGGCACGGTTCGCAAGTACCAAGTGATTCATAATCAAGTGGTTCCAAAAGTCCATCAGTATGGAGTTTCTTCATGCGCTTTATACCGATATGACCTAAACGGCAGTGCCACAAATAAGTTGCACTATCATTATCAACTCTGCATCTTTTGGCTTCAACATTATGAATATGTGTGTTACTACTATCGAGATTCATCAAAAATAGACCACTCTTCAAAGGTGCATGACCATAAAAGATATTACTCATATAAATAGAACAACCATTATTCTCTGATTTAAATGAATAACCGTCTCGCATCAAACAAGATCCAGATATAATGTTCATGCTTAACGCTGGCACCAAATAACAATTATTGAGGTCTAATATTAATCCCGAAGGTAGATGTAGAGGTAGCGTGCCAACCGCGATCACATCGACTTTGGAACCGTTTCCCACGCGCATCGTCACCTCGTCCTTCGCCAGTGTCCGCTTAATCCGTAGTCCCTGTTTCGAGTTGCAAATATTAGCAACAGAACCAGTATCAAATACCCAGGTGCTACTGCGAGCTCTAGTAAGGTACACATCAATAACATGTATATCACATATACCTTTGTTCACCTTGCCATCCTTCTTATCCGCCAAATACTTGGGGCAGTTCCGCTTCCAGTGACCAGTCTGCTTGCAGTAGAAGCACTCAGTTTCAGGCTTAGGTCCAGATTTGGGTTTCTTCTCTTGAGCAGCAACTTGCTTGCCGTTCTTCTTGAAGTTCCCCTTCTTCTTCCCTTTGCCCTTTTTCTTGAAACTAGTGGTCTTACTGACCATCAACACTTGATGCTCCTTTTTGATTTCTACCTCCGCAGCTTTCAGCATTGCGAAGAGCTCGGGAATAGTCTTGTTCATCCCTTGCATATTATAGTTCATCACGAAGCTCTTGTAGCTTGGTGGCAGTGATTGGAGAATTCTATCAATGACGCAATCATCTGGAAGATTAACTCCCATCTGAATCAAGTGATTATTATACCCAGACATTTTGAGTATATGCTCACTGACAGAACTGTTCTCCTCCATCTTGCAGCTATAGAACTTACTGGAGACTTCATATCTCTCAATCCGGGCATTTGCTTGAAATATTAACTTCAACTCCCGGAACATCTCATATGCTCCATGACATTCAAAAGGTCGTTGAAGTCCCGATTCTAAGCCGTAAAGCATGGCACACTGAACTATCGAGTAATCATCAGCTTTGCTTTGCCAGACGTTCATAACATCTGGTGTTGCTCCAGCAGCAGGCCTGGCACCCAGCGGTCTTCCAGGACGTAATTCTTCTGAGGAGCAATGCGGATAATCCTCAAGTTACGGACCCAGTCCGCGTAATTGCTACCATCATCTTTCAACTTTGCTTTCTCAAGGAACGCATTAAAATTCAACGGAACAACAGCACGAGCCATCTATCTACAATCAACATAAACAAGCAAGATACTATCAGGTACTAAGTTCATGATAAGTTTAAGTTCAATTAATCAAATTACTTAAGAACTCCCACTTAGATAGACATCCCTCTAATCCTCTAAGTGATCACGTGATCCAAATCAACTAAACCATAACCGATCATCACGTGAGATGGAGTAGTTTTCAATGGTGAACATCGTTATGTTGATCATATCTACTATATGATTCATGCTCGACCTTTCGGTCTCCGTGTTCCGAGGCCATATCTGCATATACTAGGCTCGTCAAGTTTAACCTGAGTATTCTGCGTGTGCAAAAACTGGCTTGCACCCGTTGTAGATGGACGTAGAGCTTATCACACCCGATCATCACGTGGTGTCTGGGCACGACGAACTTTGGCAACGGTGCATACTCAGGGAGAACACTTCTTGATAATTTAGTGAGAGATCATCTTATAATGCTACCTTCAATCAAATCAAGATAAGATGCATAAAAAGATAAACATCACATGCAATCAATATAAGTGATATGATATGGCCATCATCATCTTGTGCTTGTGATCTCCATCTCCGAAGCACCGTCATGATCACCATCGTCACCGGCGCGACACCTTGATCTCCATCGTAGCATCGTTGTCGTCTCGCCAATCTTATGCTTCCACGACTATCGCTACCGCTTAGTGATAAAGTAAAGCATTACATCGCGATTGCATTGCATACAATAAAGCGACAACCATATGGCTCCTGCCAGTTGCCGATAACTCGGTTACAAAACATGATCATATCATACAATAAAATTTAGCATCATGTTTTGACCATATCACATCACAACATGCCCTGCAAAAACAAGTTAGACGTCCTCTACTTTGTTGTTGCAAGTTTTACGTGGCTGCTACGGGCTTAAGCAAGAACCAATCTCACCTACGCATCAAAACCACAACGATAGTTTGTCAAATAGACTCCGTTTTAACCTTCGCAAGGACCGGGCGTAGCCACACTCGGTTCAACTAAAGTTGGAGAGATAGTCGCCCGCAAGCCACCTGTGTGCAAAGCACGTCGGGGGAACCGGTCTCGCGTAAGCGTACGCGTAATGTTGGTCCGGGTCGTCTCGTCCAACAATACCGCTGAACCAAAGTATGACATGCTGGTAGGCAGTATGACTTGTATCGCCCACAACTCACTTGTGTTCTACTCGTGCAAATAACATCAAACCATAAAACCTAGGCTCTGATACCACTGTTGGGGAACGTAGTAATTTCAAAAATGGTAAGGTGCAAAGATATAAGTGTTGGGGAACGTAGTAATTTCAAAAAAATTCCTACGCACACGCAAGAACATGGTGATGCATAGCAACGTGAGGGGAGAGTGTGATCTACGTATCCTTGTAGATCAACAGCGGAAGCGTTGACGCAACGTAGAGGAAGTAGTCGTACGTCTTCCCGATCCGACCGATCCAAGCACCGTTACTCCGGCACCTCCGAGTTCTTAGCACACGTACAGCTCGATGACAATCCACGGGCTCCAATCCAGCAAAGCGTCGGGGAGGAGTTCCGTCAGCACGACGGCGTGGTGACGATCTTGATGTTCTACCGTCGCAGGGCTTCGCCTAAGCACTGCTACAATATGATCGAGGTGGAATATGGTGGCAGGGGGCACCGTACACGGCTAAGGAACGATCTCAATGATCAACTTGTGTGTCTAGAGTGCCCCCTTGCCTCCGTATATAAAGGAGCCAAGGGGGAGGGGGCGGCCGGCCAGGAGGAGGGCGCAGGAGGAGTCCTACTCCTACCGGGAGTAGGACTCCCCCCCAATCCTAGTTGGACTAGGATTCCCCGAGGGGGAAAGAGAGAGAGGGGGGCCGGCCACCTCTCCTAGTCCTAATAGGACTAGGGGAGGGGGGAGGCATGCGGCCACCTTGGGCTGCCCCTTTTTCCTTTCCGCTAAAGCCCACTAAGGCCCATATGGTTCCCGGGGGGTTCCGGTAACCTCCCGGTACTCCGGTAAAATCCTGATTTCACCCAGAACACTTCCGATGTCCAAATATAGGCTTCCAATATATCAATCTTTATGTCTCGACCATTTCGAGACTCCTCGTCATGTTCGTGATCACATCCGGGACTCCGAACTAACTTTGGTACATCAAAATGCATAAACTCATAATAACTGTCATCGTAACGTTAAGCGTGCGGACCCAACGGTTCGAGAATAATGTAGACATGACTGAGACACATCTCTGGTCAATAACCAATAGCGGGACCTGGATGCCCATATTGGCTCCTACATATTCTACGAAGATCTTTATCGGTCAGACCGCATAACAACATACGTTGTTCCCTTTGTCATCGGTATGTTACTTGCCCGAGATTCGATCGTCGGAATCTAATACCTAGTTCAATCTCGTTACCGGCAAGTCTCTTTACTCGTTCCGTAATACATCATCCCGCAACTAACTCATTAGTTGCAATGCTTGCAAGGCTTAAGTGATGTGCATTACCGAGAGGGCCCAGAGATACCTCTCCGACATTCGGAGTGACAAATCCTAATCTCGAAATACGCCAACCCAACATGTACCTTTGGAGACACCTGTAGAGCCCCTTTATAATCACCCAGTTACGTTGTGACGTTTGGTAGCACACAAAGTGTTCCTCCGGCAAACGGGAGTTGCATAATCTCATAGTCATAGGAACATGTATAAGTCATGAAGAAAGCAATAGCAACATACTAAATGATCGTGTGCTAAGCTAATGGAATGGGTCATGTCAATCAGATCATTCAACTAATGATGTGATCCCGTTAATCAAATAACAACTCTTTGTCCATGGTTAGGAAACATAACCATCTTTGATTAACGAGCTAGTCAAGTAGAGGCATACTAGTGACACTCTGTTTGTCTATGTATTCACACATGTATTATGTTTCCGGTTAATACAATTCGAGCATGAATAATTAACATTTATCATGATATAAGGAAATAAATAATAACTTTATTATTGCCTCTAGGGCATATTTCCTTCAATAAGGCTAGGCTAGTTGCAAAAGGGTGTAGTCAAACTTACGGAGTGGATTATGATGAAACGTTTGCTCCAGTGGCGAAATTGAGTGCTGTCAGGACTTTAATCTCGATAGCTGCAAATCAGAAGTGGAAATTGTTCCAGATGGAGGTTAAAAATGCTTTTCTCCATGGAGATTTGCAAGAGGAGGTTTATATGGAAATTCCTCCTGGGTTTAGAAGCCGGGAAACAGAGGGTAAAGTGTGTCGGTTAACAAAGTCTCTGTATGGACTAAAACAGTCTCCTAGGGCATGGTTCGGAAGGTTTCGAAAGGAAATCTGTTCCATGGGTTATCGGCAAAGCAATGCAGGTCATACCCTATTCTTTAAATGCCAGTGCGATTACATTACTATACTTCTTGTTTATGTAGATGACATTGTGATTACAGGTAACAATGAGGTGGAGATATCTCAGTTGAAGAAGATGTTAGCAAAGTCGTTTGAAGTCAAGGATATGGGATATCTCCACTACTTCTTGGGAATCGAAGTTGCATATGGGCCAAAAGGTATTTATCTCTCACAAAGAAAATATGTGCTTGATTTACTTGTGGAGACAGGGATGTTAGGATGCAAACCTGCAGTCACACCAATAGAACAGAATCATCGGATCTCTGCAGATGGTGGTGATCCCGTTGATAGGTACCAATACCAAAGGCTAGTTGGGCGGTTAATCTATCTGTCACATACGAGACCATATATAGCATATGCTGTTAGTATTGTAAGCAGATACATGCATGACCCTAGAACTAGCCACTTAGATACTGCGAATAGAATTCTAAGATACTTAAAGAGTTGTCCTGGGAAGGGAATCCTGTTCACTAATCATGGACATCTGAGAATCGAGGGGTACACAGATGCGGACTGGGCTGGATGCTTAGATGATAGGCGTTCAACTTCGGGCTACTGCATGTTTGTCGGAGGAAATTTGGTTAGTTGGAGAAGTAAGAAGCAGAGTGTGGTAGCTCGCTCGACAGCGGAAGCGGAGTTTAGGTCAATGGCTTCAGGGTTGTGTGAACCGATGTGGCTAAAAACATTGCTAACGGAGTTGCAGTTGTGCAGTGGTGCACCTATTCAGGTATATTGTGATAATCAGACCACAATTAACATAGTGAACAACCCTGTTTATCATGATAGAACTAAACATATTGAGATAGATAAGCACTTTATCCGGGAGAAATTAGATGAAAGGTTATTCCAAATTAGTTATGTTAGGTCAGTAGATCAGCTTGCAGATGTATTAACAAAAGGGATAGGTGTTGTATCATTTATGAGGATTTGTAACAAGATGGGGCTTATTGACATCTTCGCCCCATCTTGAGGGGGAGTGTCGGTACTCTTGTTGTATAATAGGAAAGCTAGAGGTCTTATGTGTAAAAGTGAAGCTTTGTAAATATAGGATGAATGGATGAGGTTGCCCCGACCAGAAATTCCAGTGTCTTCCCCTTCTCTCACCTTCGACTCCTCTCTGATTAGGTGTGTGTTCCACAACAATGGTAGACTGTGATCAACTTAGAATGCAAATAATATGCAGCGATAGATAGTGCCGCAAGCCAGCAAATCAGAAATCCAGAAGGGTTACATATATTCCCCAAATCCTGAAACTGCAGTCTGTGTGTGGACGGTGGATTACAGGACTTAAAAAACAAAGTAAAAGTAAATTTGATCAACAAAGCACAAATATATTTACAATCTCTGTCTTACTTTTCTCCTAGATGATTGTTGGCACTGTTGACATTTCAAATTTTGAAAACCGTGTCCCCCAAAAAGATGAGAGTAATTGTAGACAAGAATAATGCATTCTAGGCATGCATGGCAACCATGCCAGTGTGAAAACGTACATCATGTAGTACTCCTTATTTCAAATATTTCTAATTACCCAAGAAATGTTTGGAGAAAACTAAGCGTTGGTCCTCAATTGACCACATCAAGGACCAGCTTGCGGGACTTGTAGACTGACCACTTCATGCGCCGGTAATACGCGGCTTGCATAAGCGCGAGCGAGAGTAGGAAGATCCATTTGACTCCCATCTATGTTACAATCACAAGGTGGAGTAAGAAATTACGGAGTAGATAACTTATGCTGCCATTCAAATAAAATGGGTGGTGTAGAGCAAGAGGGCTACCAGCTTTCTCTCTTCCATCTCAGGCTCAGCTGCCCATGACAAGAATGAGACAACATCTTTACCCATCTGGAATTGTAGAGTGTAGACAGACGAAACAACCCATCCTTTAATTTAGTACTGAATCCGCGGCATAAGTTCCGTGATGCTCACAATAAAAAAGTAAGACTTACCTGAGCTTCCGTTGCAGGAGTACCGTCTTCATACTCGACAGCTCCATCACTAAGCATCTTGGGCATGGCTATGGCGCCACCAGGAAAGTAGGGATTGTAATGCAAGCCATCACGAATCTAGATTTTAAATCAAAAGCAGAAGCCTACGAGTTAGAGTGTAAGAATTTCATCAGAGTATATAACCAAAACAAGGTGCCTACCTTACCAGACAACTTCAAGCAAGAGAGAAAGATGCATACTCACTGGAAATTTGATTACGATATTCCTTTTCACAGTACAATTCTCAGAGGAATTTTAGAAAAAAAAATCTCAGATGAAGTTGGTAATCCTTTCAAATTCCAAGTAAAAAAAGATTAGGTTTAGTGACGAGAGAGTGCTAGAGTGGCACAGCATTTTAAGATTCTTCAAACTTTGGAGTTGACTAGAGAGAAGCAAGTAGCGCGAAAGGATTAATGGTTGGGTAAATTCAGTGTCAGTTCAGAACAAGTGTATGCCCATCATGCGACAATGTGAGTCCATTGTATCCATATGATTGCTGCTACTACTTACGCATAATAAAAGTATAAACTGGGAAAGATCACACTGAGAACTACAAGAAACCATCAACACCAAATATAAATGAGAGGATTACCGAGACGCCAGCAGGTGGATCACGGTAACCAGTAAGAAGAGAAAAAACGTAGTTCTGACCATTGTGCCTGGCCTGCAAAAAATGTAAGCAAAGAGTGAGATGCAATTTTGAGGCCAAATATTGGATGAATGCAACCAGAATCCATCAGTCGGTTACCTTTGTAATCAAGCTGAGGTCTGGGGGGTATGCTCCACCATTTGAAAATCGAGCCGCTTGCTCATTCGCATATGGTTGCGGCAGACGGTCGCTCAGCTTACCCGGACGCGTGAACATCTCACCTTCATCGTTTGGCCCATCAACCACCTCAATCTCAGCAGCCATTGCTTTTGTTTCCTCCTCTGTGTAGGCAACACCCACCAGGTCTCGGTACGAGATCAGGGACATCGAGTGACAGGAGGCACACACTTGCTGATAAACTTGGTGTCCACGCCTTATTCTGCTCATATGTTTTCAAGAAAATTAAATACGTTTTGAAGAGATGTTATCAATTTCAAGAGAATGTTTTTACAGATAGCATAACTGTATAGTATTCCCCTGTTGCTGAATTTGGACTATTTGACAGAGTCAAGCCGTCAACAGAAGTTGTTTGACAAGAGAATATGATTTTACTTACGATGCGTGATCATAAGAACTAAGAATGCCTTCATGTGGCCAGGGATAGCTCGGAGATTCTAGCCCATGCTCTGCTTCATCAGCTGAGGCTATTGTACCAAAGCTTAAAAGGCCAGAAGCACCAACTCCAAGAATAGCCAATGCTTTCAGTCCAGTGAAGCCAGTGGTTCCTTCTCCATGATTTATCCGGGTCGAAGAAAGAAGAGATGAACCCTGTAAGAAGTACAAGATAACTAAGCAATACTGATTTGGTGCATGCATAGGTACTGTTGCAACTAGAACACTTTTGACCAACTACAGTGACTTAAGATGCTGGCTCTATTTATTTTTTTAGGTTAAAGGCAAATAGTCAAAAGCGAATAACATAATATGGCAAATTAATAATGGCCAGCAGTCAAAAGTGAATAACGTTATATGGTAAATTAATTTTTTGAAAGGGTAATTTTTTTGAAAGATTTGGGAAGTACTTACAGATGGGTTCTGGCGAAATGCTTTCTTCAGAAGCTGACTAATGCCCCTCCCAGCAGCCATCTATGCCGCTGTATCAGACATCCCAAACACAATCAGGTCGATTAACATTTTGGAGTTTCAGTATTGTAGCGCAATAATAATTGACTTCTTGCAGAAGGATCCCAAACTTGAAGGTACAAGACTGAATGAAAAGTAAAGTATGGCGACTCCCTGATGACTTCCAATTGATGGATAATGATTTACAGTTCACCTACTACTAGAGGAGCTTTTAGAATTGAGGAGCAGAGCTCCCAATTTCATTCACCGTGAAAATGGATGTAATAAAAAAGTAGCAGGGTCTGCGCGATGTACATATAAAACCACATACAAAACAGAATCACAAACTAGGTAGTACTTTGGACGCCCGTAGGAGATCAAACGTACCGGCACCCAGATCCCGACACGCGGAAGAAGAAGAAGAAGAAGAAACAGAGGCGGGTCGAGTTCGGCGACCGGTACCTGCGCTGCGCTGCGAGGAGCCGCTGGAGAAGGTCGCCGGAGAGCGAGCGGCCGGAGGGAGGGGCTGCACGTCTGCTGTCTGCGCGATCGGAGGCGGGGGAGGGAGGGAGAGTGGTGGGGAGCTGGGCTTTGTGGCGCTCCGGTGGCCGTGCGTGGTGGCGGCTGGAGGAAGGTGCTGACCCGTGGGCCCGGGTTATTCGAGTGAGTTTCAAGCTCCACTTTTTTTTTGAGAGAGAGGAGTTTCAAGCTCCACTTGAAACTGTCTGTCCACGTGGCTATAAAGACTTTTGATTTGGGAATGGGCTGGCCCGCTCTGGAACGGACCTTGTCCCTGTCGGCCCGTCTGTTCTGTCCAGGGACATGGAACCGACCCAATTGTTCAATATCGAGTGGACTCATGTTCTTATTGGGCAACATGGTCCGACCCGTTTCAATACCAGATTGCACAAGAATAAAGAGCATTTATACAGCAATATTATTTCAACTAGGATCATTTAGCAGAAGGATTTTTAGTATGTTAGGATATTCAAAATTTATTTGTTCAAAGAAAAAAAAGGAACATATGCAACTTCGTACCATGAATCGTTTACATCATAAGGTAGCATATTTGTAACTCTAAAACCAAAAAAGTATTGGGTCAATAGATTAAAATTTTCACATAAGCATTAAGGGTAACAACCTTGAAAAGACATGTGCATTGCAACGACAGACTAGAGTCTTGGACCACTAAATTTGGGTCGACCCGTTTATCCCAGTCAGCCGACGATGACTGGCTTCCTTGACCCGGTTTTCTTATGAAGTCTGCCCAAAAGATTCTTCGACTTTGAAATTGTGGCCGGACCAGTATCCCAATGGATAACGACGATACATTCCCATTGTGAAGTAGGTTGGAGGTACGTTTCTACCTCCCAACCTTCCCCACGTGTGGTTGTTAATCATGTATTTGAAAAACATTGAATGTCTATATAAAAAATACCCTGGTATATACAAAATACGTACAACATGTATGAAAAATAGACATAAAAATATAAGTTTTCAAAAAAATGCTAATCATGTATTTAAAAAATGTTATTGTGTATACAAAAAATGTTTCTAGTGTATACGCAAAGTATTGAATTGTGTATGTAAAAAGAGTTGAGATCAAAAGAAAGAAACACAAAAAACGAAAAGCCGAGAAAGAAACAAAGAAAAAGAAAAAACAGTAAAAGCCATGAAAGAGATAAAGAAAATCGGTGGATAAACAAAGAAAAACATAAAACCGAAGAAAACAGGTGAAGAGAAAATAAAACCAAAAGAATCATAAAAGAAAACAAAAAAGGAAAAAAGGGGGAAAAGGAAGGGAAAAAAAACAAAGCAAACCAGTACGTGAAACCGAGCGAGGAAGCGACCTAAGCGTGAGCGAATGACCCGAGCTAATGGGCCGGCCCTGTATGTGTGCGCCTCCAGGAGGTGTTATTCTCGCTACGAGGATGCAGGGACGAACGAGGGTGGACGGACGGCAGCGCAAGGATCGGACGGATCCGGCCATCTCTGCAGCCCACGCTTCTCCTGCCGAGGATGACGGCGACGACACCATGGACCACCTCTGCGGCTCGAGCTCCTCCCGGGGTCGTCGCTGCACACATGGAGACGGAGGCGGGGAGGAGCCGAGTTTGCGCCAATGCGAGAGGAGCAGGGCATAGGAGGGCCGTTCCTATGGACAACATTAGCAAATACAGGACATCTGCATCAACTTTAGCATGCCATTAAATTAAACAAAAGGTTACAAATTCACTTCCAAACCAATGTAGCGTCTCAGATTTACACACAAAATCTAAATCATTTGTTCATCACCCAAATCAGAAGCTAGTAACAACAATATAACCAACAAATTAATCACACAAATTAGAAGGATAAACTAATAAAAGTTAGAGATATGCAGGCATGGAAGAAAAAGAAAACAAATGAAAGAGGATCTTACCAGGAGCTTAGGTCCTTGATTTGGCTGTGCAGATGCCAATGAAGAGAGGGGCATTGCCTGCTCTACTTCTTGCTCCAACCCACGTCTTGTCAAGCCTAGGCCTCATCCTCCCGCCATCTCTTCTTCTCAAAGCAGGCAGTCGAGCTCCTCCTGGACTACCGTGGGGATGCAGTGATGCAACAACGCAAGGAGGAGGGATTTCTCCTACCTTCCTTGGTCGTTGGGTGAGGGCTCGTCCATGGCAGCAAAGACATCGGCAGCTTGGATCCGTCCTGATTCGGCCCTCTCTGTTTATCAGGGAGATAGTACATAAGAAAGAGAAGGAGAGAGAACTGAAAGAGGGGATTGGAGAAGAGAGAATACCATGGAGACGAAGCCGGTGCCGGCGCACCCACGCCGGCAGGGTCCCCGGGCCCAAGCTGCGCCTCTACCGCCATGAAGAAGACGCTGGTGGCAGCATGCGGTGGGCCGCGTCGGCAGGACGGCGCCCGGTGGCTGGGAGCGGCGGGAAGCACGGCCGAGTGCAGTCACGCGTCGTTGACGCATCATGGGGCTCCACGAGCTGCCGAGGAAGGAGGAGGCGTGTGGATCTGGGCCGGCGAGATCCGGTGGATGCCATCATGGAGGAGCTCTCCACCAGCAGAATGGCGAGGACGACGACATGTGAGGATGATGTAGAGGCGCAGCGGCAGCGACCCCGGCTCCTCCTTTTGAGCACGGAGGCAGAGGGAGGGGGTGAGGAGACACGGGCGGAGGAGAGGCAGGGGAGGAGGAGGTGGTGGAGGCGGAGGAGAAGAGGCTGCGGCCGAGAGGGAGGGGGGTGGCGGCGGCACGGAAAAGAGTAGCGGGATGAGGGAAAGAGAAGATATTTTCACGGAAGAGAGAGGCCCCAATCCTAATCTTTTTCTCGCTCGATGCGTTTGCTGTGCACTATTCATAACGACACGTGGACGGCGCGAGCCTGCCTAGCACCCCCTTCATCCTTTGTATGTTCAATAAGAGAGCCGAGAAACAACCCCAAGCCGCCTCATACTTTGACCCAACGAAGAAACCTGCCTTTCGCCATCGAGACCCATGACCCACAACACACAACCACTTACAAAACGAGCCCACCTAGCATCGACACCCTCCACATGGAAGACCAAGTCAAAAATGACAGGCAGATTCCAAAATCGGAGCCTCACAATAGACAGGGTACTGGTGTCCCTCCTGGAGCAATAGTCAAAGATATAGTAGAGAGCATGAAAATTTTTGAGTTGTGTATTTTTTATTCATGAGGGTACGAACTTCATTTTTGAAGCTCACAGTCTCACCAAAATAGCTCGTAAATTAGTCATAGGCAGGCATGTTTAGTTTGAAAATCCACATGGAGTACCTTTGAACATTTCTTGAATGACTAAAGTTGGCGAGATTCCTTAAATGAAAAAAACTTAGCACTCGCAGTAGGCGAGGCATAGCTCTCGCGATGTAGCAGTACCATCGTTTTGACGAGCGGTGGTGGGCCCAGAGCGCAGTGACACCTTGGCAGGCCGACCTGCCTCTGCCGCTGTGGGGCGTGGACGTGTCGCCGCTAAGCAGGGGACGCATGGCGCCGCCCGCCGCTCTCGCCCGGGTCATATCCTGCCTCCTCCCCCCACCCCTCCGCCCCCCTCCCATGCTCTCCACGCGTCTCCTCCGCCTCCGCCACCGCCACCGCCCCAGCTCCTGCTCCTCGCCCCTCCGCTTCGTCGCCGCCGCCGCCATGTCGTCGTCCTCCTCCTCCTCCGCCGCCGCGCCCGGCGGCGGCCGGAAGCCGAACCGCCTCGCCGCCGAGCACAGCCCCTACCTGCTGCAGCACGCGCACAACCCGGTGAGCGACCCCTCCACTCCATCCCACCCCACCCCACGGAGGCTCTGCTTCCGTCTGCTCGCGCCGCGGTTCTCCTCCCCCTCCCCCGCGGGGGGATTCCGCCGAGCACCTTGCGGTCGCGCGTGTGCTCCCTCGCGTTCGCCTGATTCGGGGAGCACTTACTGTATTTTTGGGCGCGAGTGACTGAGGAGCGCTTAGCTGAACACGTGGTCGAGCTATGTTTACGAGTTTATTTATCCTGAAAATTCAGATCCTTCTGGAACAGCTAGCCGTGACAAATGTTTGCTTTGCCTTTGGCTCTCCACTGGCTTTTGGATTGTCTGTGGATTATAGGTACCATTATTGAACTGGCATACTTACTGATTCCATATGCAGGTTGACTGGTATCCTTGGGGAGATGAGGCTTTCGAGAAGGCTCGCAAATTGGATATCCCCATCTTTCTGTCAAGTAATGCACTGTCCGAAATACAAGTATACTCTAGTGCTTCATTTAATACCGCTATGATCGATTGGATTATGGGGCAATTATGATACCGTTGCGTAGTGGACTGATTCCTTGATGTGGTATTTTCATGAACAATTGTGTTAGATCAATTACCAACTGGTGGTGCTATAGTTCGGGGCAGAGGAATGGCTGCCAATCCGGCTCTGTAATTTTTTTAATAAATAGTTGTGTAGTGGATGGGTGTTCCCAGGTTCAAACTAAAGCTAGATTCATTCAAATTCATCTGCTTCATTTTAGCAAAACAAACCTACTTGTGACTTGCGTAATACAAATTTAGTTAGTCCTTCCGTTCTATCTTAACATCCTTCTTTTGCTGCATGGGAAATGTGGATGTGTCCGTGAAGTTGGCTATAGTACATGCCATTGGTGAGTTGTCGTTCTTCATCTTATCGTGATTTATTTGCACAGCATAAAGATGTTAACCGCAGTTTTTATTATTGGCTGAATGTTAAAGGTGCCATGTAATGGAGGTGGAGTCTTTTGAGAATGAAGAAGTTGCTAAGATTCTAAATGATTGGTTTGTTAGCATCAAGGTAGTGTCGTGTTTATAAGCACTAGTTGCTAATTGTTTTACTTCCCACTCATTACATGTCTTCCGGTGTGTGGAAGTTATGCAAATGCAATGTAACTGCAATTCTTCTTTCTGATTATTAGTTTTGACAGGTGGATCGTGAAGAGCGGCCAGATGTTGACAAGGTATTCTGTTTTCTAGTGATCAAATGTAAAAGAAAAATGCTGTTTCTTGTGGATGGCAGGCTTTATTTTCCTGTTTTTCTATTGTCACACTTTTGAGAGGTTTTTACTTGCACCAGTTCTTGATTTATGACACTGTCACATTCTTTAGGTTTATATGACATATGTGTCAGCGCTGTACGGCGGTGGTGGTTGGCCTTTGACCGTCTTTTTATCACCCAACTTAAAACCTTTGATGGGCGGTACATACTTTCCACCAGATGATAAGTATGGAAGACCTGGGTTCAAGACTATTTTAAGGTATCAGCTCAAATACATCATTTCTGAAGTTGATTGCTCATACATGATATGACAGTTTTGTTCATAACTTATCTTCAGAAAGGTCAAGGAAGCCTGGGATACTAAACGTGATGCGCTTGAGAAGTCAGGAAATGTGGTCATTGAGCAACTTAGAGATGCATTATCTGCCAAGGCTAGCTCTCAAGATGTGCCAAATGATGTGGCTGTTCTTTATGTAGATCAATGTGTTGAAAAGGTTTGAGAAGTACTCCAACTTTATTTTTCTGTATGCTACTACTATGAACTTCTACACAAACAGCTGGCGAGACTGAGTGAGTGAACTAATTGCTCGATTGAGTTAACAACAGTGCAGTAGCTAAACTGCATTTTTCCTCGATGGCGTATCCTGGTTCCTGATTTATTCCATGTCTTACTAGGGCACTCTAACATCCTTAACTCAGCGCCACTAGCTTGTCATAGCCTATCAGGATCTCACCTACCTTTTTCAGCTCTTATTTTTTCTTAACTAGCTAGCTTATTTGCCTTAATAGCCCCGCACCTTATATCCATGCAGTTAGCAAGCAGTTATGACCCGAAGTTTGGTGGATTTGGCTCTGCTCCCAAGTTTCCAAGACCTGTTGAAGATTGCATAATGCTCTATAAATTCCGGAAACACATGGAAGCTAGGCAGGAGAGTGAAGCTCAAAACATAATGAAGATGGTAACTCATACACTGCAATGTATGGCTAGAGGTGGAGTTCATGACCATGTTGGAGGTGGTTTTCATAGATATAGTGTGGACGAGTGCTGGCATGGTAAGTTCACTTTAATCTCAAGGAGACATTTTCTTTTCATGTATTTGCAGAATTCATCTCTCATATTTTCTCTCTGTGCAGTTCCACATTTTGAGAAGATGCTGTACGACCAGGGACAGATAGCCAATGTATACTTGGATACATATGTTATCACAGGAGATGAGTATTATTCTTCAGTTGCACGTGATATACTTGATTACTTGAGGAGAGACATGATTGGAGAAGATGGTGAAATTTTCTCAGCAGAAGATGCTGACAGTGCAGAATATGAAGGTGCTCCAAGAAAAAAAGAGGGTTCTTTCTATGTGTGGACAAGTCAAGAGGTACATACTTAGTAGTGCATATGTAAGCCTTTTCTATTTATTTGCCGATTTAATGCATACCCCTGCCCGCTCCTTATGAAATGGCCTTTAAGTTCGAACTGTCGCATACCATCAACCATCATGTAAGTCCGCCTGCTGTTGACTTTGAGTTTACATCGTAGCCACTTTACACACTCTTGCTGGTTTCTTGAAGAAACTTTATACATATTGGAGCTCTTTACACAGGCTTGCACTTCAGCTAGATGATAATCCAAGTTGAAAAGACAATTATAGTCTCCTCTGCTCTTGTTCCACAATAAATGTACTTACAAATAGGACTCAAGTCATACCATTAGCGACTGGACTCTGTAGCCATTGCCTAGTCTTATACATACCGGCTCTAAAGACTGGCTAGTCTGATGCCTACCTCCTAATAATCAATAATTTTATGTAAGTTGTTCTCATGTAGTTGGTACTTGGTACCTACTTGGTGCTATGCAGAATTTTATTGAATAGTTCTACTACATTTTATTCAAAATAGAAGAATAACTCACACAGACTCTGCACCTGAAGATGCACACAACTCAATTTATTAGAAGGTCACAAAAGTTTGAATAAACTAAAATCAGCAGGCTGTCAAGTCACTAAAAACTTAGTCAGTACAAAGCCTATCGCTAAACTGTCAACCGTATTTGGTGATAGATCCCCTATAAGGCTGTAACGTGCCCAACTTCTTGCTACCAGCCACCATATGCTCCTGCCACTGAAGCAAAGACCAGGATCCCAGGCAGCTATATATTTTAGATTTGTTGATTTATTCATTGGCCTCAACTTCTGGTATATTGCATGCTCAAGCTGTCTAATATTTGTCACATAGATCGAAGACACACTTGGGGAGAACGCGGAGCTGTTCAAGAACCACTACTATGTTAAATCGTCTGGCAACTGTGACCTTTCGGGGATGAGTGATCCTCACAACGAGTTCAGTGGTAAAAATGTGTTAATAGAAAGAAGACCGGGTTCATTGATGGCATCGAAGTATGGCAAGTCTGTTGATGAATATTATGGAATCCTGGGGGAATGCAGACAGAAGTTGTTTGATGTCCGATCAAAAAGGCCAAGACCACATTTGGACGACAAGGTTCTTGTCTACATGCTGACAGCAGCTTGTTTTTAATCTGGTCACATAATAATCTATTAAATATGATTTGTTTTAGGTTATTGTTTCATGGAATGGATTAGCAATATCTGCCTTTGCAAGAGCTTCACAAATTTTGAAGTCAGGACCACCTGGAACCAAATTTTATTTCCCTGTAGTAGGATGCGATGTAAGTTTTGTGCTCCATTCTCTGAATATTGCATTTTTATTTTCTGTCGTTGACATGAACTCATGTTATTATAGTTATGTGACTATGTGCATGATCAGCCAATCAATATGGCAGGAGCTTTTATCCATCCCTGCTTTCTACAAGTCTTTGTCATACTTTTCTACTCCATACTTCATTGTTGAAACCTATCCCTGGGAATGCAGGCCCATACATCTGTTCAAAACTGTTAGAATGAAACTGTCTATTATGTTATGTCGTGTATGACAAAGACAAAGAAAACACCATGATGTTGTATGGGGGCCTCTTCTGCAGCAGTAGCCATTTATGTTGTTTTGTATCAGGTCTAAAAAGCTATCTCCCCTTCGTGTGCGAGTGGAGGAATCCATGTGCTGGATTTTTGCGTTCACCTGCTTTTACATCACCAAGTTTATTCACTGTCCAACTGTAGCTAGTCATAAATTTGTTTATTGACCACCCATATTTCTGGATTTTTTGCAGCCAGTAGAATATCTTCAAGTTGCAGAAAAGGCAGCAAACTTTATAAAGGAAAAACTCTATGATGCAAGCTCAAAAAGGCTGCATCATAGTTATCGAAATGGCCCAGCAAAAGCACCAGGATTTTTAGATGATTATGCCTTCTTAATCAATGCCTTGCTGGATCTCTATGAATATGGTGGTAAGATAGAGTGGCTTCTGTGGGCTGTCGAGCTGCAAGTCATTCAGGCAAGTGAAACACACTTGTTAAATGCATCGATGTTATATTTCACGTCCCTTGCATAATACTTTGCCATGACTACATACATTTACAGGATGAATTGTTCTTGGACAAACAAGGGGGTGGCTATTTCAATACTCCCGGAGAAGACCCTTCTGTCCTTTTGCGTGTTAAAGAAGATTATGATGGTGCAGAGCCTTCTGGAAACTCGATGGCAGCGATCAACATGGTCAGGTTGTCCAGTATATTTGATGCTGCAAAATCTGAAGGCTACAAACGTAATGTTGAACATCTCCTGGTATGTACTTATCTAGTTTACATTTGTATGCACTATATTACAGCAGTAGTTTGGTTTCATTCCATAAGGTTTATGCTTCACCATGGTCATTTTTCCTGCCCTAGACCCATCAGAGATGAGATGAGTAACATTGACAGGATATCTGCTTATGCTTGCAAATGGATTTGCTGTTTTGTAGGCGGTGTTTGAGACTAGACTGAAAGAACTTGGCATAGCATTGCCGCTGATGTGCTGTGCAGCAGACATGCTCACTGTTCCATCAAGGAAGCAGGTAGTGCTGGTGGGGAATAAAGCATCTCCAGAATTTCAAGACATGGTCGCTGCTGCATTCTCGTCATACGATCCAAACAGAACCGTGAGTGATGAACTAAGTGGTTGTATCATATGTTCGACATAGCACCCCTGTTATACATTTACCGACCAGGATACATCTTTCATTGCTCCAGGTGATCCAGATAGATGTCAGCAATATGGAAGAGATGGCATTCTGGGAGAGCAACAACGCAAACATCGCGCAGATGGCACAGAGCAGCCCATCGGGGAAGCCAGCGGTGGCGCATGTGTGCCAAGAGTTCAAGTGCAGTCCTCCGGTGACCTCTCCTGGCGCGCTCCGTGAGCTGCTCAACAAGACGGTGGCTGCTGCGGGTTCAGCTGTTTGATGCTTTGCCGCCTTGCTGCATGTTACTAGCAGTCTGTTTTCCCGCAAGTTTGTGTCGACGTTTACATGTTTGCAGAGCTTATGTAGTTCATGTGTGTGCCATATCGACAAAGCTCTTGAGACCTTTCAGTTGGCAGTTGTATATAGATGTTCCCAGTAAGATACAAGGCTAGACTTGTACGTCACACACCTGTGTGCATGCGTTTCATATGTTTGCACAGGGAGGCCTGCTTTGTATACATGACACTTTGTAAATAAAGGATGAAATAAAACAGTACGGTGAATGGTTTCACTGGAATTTGGATGACACCATTCTAGGCTTCTCATCGCAGATAGGTTTACGGACAAAGCGGCAAAATTTATACAGGTTATGGGTAAAGCGGCAAAATTTATGCGACAAAATCGATTTACTTCACATCGTTCCAAAAAGAAGTACATGTAAAACAGTAGACAATAACCAAAAAGAAGAAGCTACGATCACTGATACGAGTATGGCGTTTTATTAGGGCTGACAAGTGATATTAACATGCACAGCGCCTTCATCTCCACCAGACTGAAACTGAGACCGTTTGGACAGCTAGATGTAGTGCAGCATTCCTTCCTAGAGATTGCAGCTTGAACTCCAGACATAAAGCAATGGGGCTTCACAGGTAGCACTGGAAAAAGGAGGAAAATATTTCTAATCAGACACCTTCAATTCAGTTCAAGAAAGAAGAAACAGTGCCAGAATGACAATACTTTCAAAAGCAACAATCATCTGACTACAAAATCAGGAGTCGAAAAGGGGCACCAGGAACACATGTTCTCAATTACAAGAAACAAAAGTCACAAAGTCTAAAATATTCTAGAAAAAAGTGAGACATATAATTGTTTGAGCACCTAGTATAGTATACCTACAGATTTTTACTAAAAGTACTTATGCGCTGCGTGAGAGGAAACACAAATTTAGGGGCAAAATAGTTGCTTTTTTGGACTTCCAACTAGTTATCTTTTTGCACAGGAACACAGAAATATTACTTCATCATGAGAATTAACACATGTATAGAGCACTGAAGCAGGTGAGCAGGTGACCTTTTTTCGCAATGTTTTAACATTAGAAAGTATATTTTCAGACTACCTTTTTCATCCAAACAACACATGCTCCAGGGAGCCAAAAGCTTACAGTACAATTTATGTCCAATATAACTTAAAAGAGCAAGGGGAATAATGACAGATGAAACTAGCCGAGGGCGATGACAATGGCATAAAGGATGTTTTATGACCCTTGGGATGGAACATAAACATTAAGCATCTTAGTAATGACATGGATCCCCCCCCCCCCCCCCCCCCCCCCCAAAAAAAGGCATTATCCAAATGGTATCTGAGTAGGAAAGTAGTCAGTTTTAACCGGTGACTAGCAAACTCACCATGCTTTGTTGCCACCGAATGCCCACATTGTGAACAAAAGAGCACCAGGCTACACATAGTAGATCATACCAACTTCTATCAGACTAATATGAGGGATATGCAGTGAGACTGATGGGCCTCTGCAGTTCTTCCGGAGGAAAGAGTAGGCAACATCGATCGCAAACTTCTTCACGAAATTGGAGCTCCTCCTAGCTTTGATGTAAGAATGGCCCATGATATACGCAGCCCCTGCGTGTTTCGCCTCCACGAGTGCCAATAACTCATCTTTCACCTGCTGATCCATGGCGTCCTCATTTGGCAGCTCGAAGCGAACACGGCGCCTCCGGCCTGCACTCGGTGATTCCTGCTCATAAGAGGACTGCAAGCTTCGAAGGCTCTCGGATTTGCTGCTCCTCGTGGTAGAAATGGACTCAGCTAGGCCACCCAGATCTCTCATGCCCAGTGGGGTGCCAGCATCGTCGGTGGTTCTTATCACAGCCATTCTTCCCTCGTTAGCAATATCATAACTTGCTGAAGACGAGACATCCTCAGCTTCCATCATAATGAACCTTGCAATGCTCATAACTAACATGTTCTCAAAATTTTCATCATCTCTCTGCACATCCTTGTAACCGTACCTGACAATGCAACGGTACATCCGATACGCTTTAGGTCCAATCCTACCAACAAGGTATCGCTCATCTGGTTGAACATACGGCACTGGAACTGACTTAACACAAAGAAACACTAGGACTTCATGAAAGGCAGGGAGATTAGTGACAAAATGTGTGAAGATGGCAGGCACACCAGTCACCAGTTCTGTGTAAATCAGTCCAATTCCCGGAACCCGAACTATGCCGAGGTTTGGACCTAGAGACAGGATTGATCTCATTGACACTTTGTTCTGAAGATCAAACTGGTACTTCTTCTTTGTTCCATAGTGCCAAACAAACATGACAGACATGAATATGAAAGCAAGCACAAGAGGCACCCATCCTCCCTGATGAACCTTCATGAGGGATGAGGAAAGATACACGGTTTCAATGGATCCGAAGAATAATAGAAACAACAAGGCAAATATTATGTTCTTTTGCCAAACAAAGATGACGATAAATGACATCAAGAATGTTGTAACAAGCATAACAGTCATGCAAGCAATACCTGAAATTATAAACCATGGACAATGGTTAGACTATCAGTAAATGAGAATGCTGGAAAAATCAAAAGGTCTATGTGCAAGAAAGATCTTAATCTCGTCAATTGTTATTACAAGCTTACCATAGGCATTTCCGATAAGGGTTGTATCACCGAATGCAACTGTGACAGCTACACATAGCACCATAAGGATCCAATTTATTTCAGGAATGTATATCTGCCCATGGATCCACCTCGATGTGTGAACAATCTTCACACGTGGGAAACATCCCAAAGCATGGCATTGCTTTACAATAGAGAATGTTGCTGAAATGACAGCCTGGCTTCCAACAACTGCAGCAAGAGTGGCCACCACAAATACAGGCCAAAATACAGGTCCTGGATGACAACTGAAACTTTAATAACATTGGAGAGAGGAAGGAGCGGAGGTGAGGTGATGAGTGAGAGACAAGTTCAAAAACCTGGGATGGAGTCATAAAAACTTGTGCGCGTGTGAAACATGTTCTTTGATAAAAATGCTGCTTGGCCCATATATTGCAATATAAGACATGGATATATGATGGTAATAAAAGCTAGCTGCAACAAGGAGAAACCCAGGTCATGTATCCAAAAAGATACAGGTTCAATAGCAAAGTGTGCCAGAAGGGCAGGTATAGTTTAAGCAAATAGAAATTGTAAATTATGAGTATAATAAGAGAGGCATTAGTATTATCCAGGCGGTTTCAATGCTTTAACGTCATGGAATCGAATAGAGCATCACAAAAGCAACAATTTGGTACACAACAAAGAACTTAACTAGGTTCTTTGGGAAATGTCATCCATTCTTTAAAATATGCAGGTTAAATCAATCTCTTTTCACAGAAAGGCTGTTTGGTACTCCCTCCGTCCGGAAATACTTGTCATCAAAATGAATAAAAGGGGATGTATCTAGATGTATTTTAGTTCTAGATACATCCCTTTTTATCCATTTTGATGACAAGTATTTCCGGACGGAGGGAGTATTACGAACTTTTCTGCTGCTTTTAAGCTTAAAGCATTTGGCAAAAATATTTTCCCAAAGTTATTTCTTCATGGATGCTTTGTCACACAGCACCACACCCAAATATAATTATAAACATAAAAGGATCTATACATCCAGTGGGAAGTTTTCACTGCAGAAATTAACAGATAGAAGATCATCACTAGTTCAACTTACCCTGACAGATGCACTTGTAAAATGGCCGAGGTCGGCAAACATAGCTTCACTGCCTGTAAGGGGAAAGGAAACATAAATTGTTACAAGCGAAGCACAATTTTACCCCTTGTATATGTTGACAGTCACTAACCTGTCATAGAAAGTAGTATTCCTCCTAGAGCAATCCAGCCATCTGTACCGGTTGTCCTAAAGAACTTAACAATATAATATGGAGAGATTGCTTGGTATATGTTTGGGTTCCAATGAACTATGTTGTACAATCCAATTCCACCAATGCAAAAGAGCCAGATGATTACAATTGGTGCGAACATGAATGCTACCTTCTGAGTACCTCGGTGTTGCAAGGAAAATAAACCAACCAATACAATGCATGAAAGAAGCACCACAGAACCTGTATAGAAATAAATTGCGATTATAGCAGTTAATCCTAAGAATATAATAAGCCCAAAGTTCCCACGAAGTGTTTGGAAAATAAGGATGCATAATCTGACTATGCAATAACAGAATCTAATGTCCAGATATATTACACAAAATGTTTTTGAAATACACAGACTAGTATTTGAAAACTAAAGTTATATGTTCAATGTATATTTGAAGAGACAGCCACATGCTCACAGCACATAGCAATACAGTAGACCTTAAATTTTCCACCATACAGTGCATCGTGCTGTAGACATGATGTGCTATGGGTAGCACATCAAGTGCAACCAAATGACAAAATAAGTAGTAATACAGAAATATAACCAAAGGAATTGCATGTACCGTATCTCATAATACTCCACACAAGCACATGTGTTTAAATACTGTGCCTTACGAGTTCACATTTCAAAGAGACGAGTTGTACTTACGTTCCTGTAAACCAGTAGCTCGAACTTGCAGCCCAGACATAGATGACAGGACTGCAAGGAAAGGAGCAGAAAAACACACGCTAAGCACACACAGAGGTTAATAACCAGAATCATGCATCGACATGGAAGGTAACCAACAAATGATGGTAGTATCCACCTGAGATTGCCGGAGTAAGGACACCATCACCGATCACCATGCTAGCAGCACACAGAACTACAACAAGAAGTCCAGTTTTGACAATTTTGTGCTTCTCTAGAAACCTTCTTAGCCAGGGTGAAGATTCATGCTGAGCTGCGAACCCATCTCTGTAGTACGTAGATAACTCCTCATCCGCTGCTTGTTGATTCGGAATCAAGCTAAGCTTTGCATGCCTGCAGAGGAGCGAATACAGAGCAAATGGCCCACCTACAAAAGTGTACACGGATTAAATATTTTTTGTTCATAAGGTGATTTATTATGATCTCCATGTGAGCATGTTTATAGAAA
This sequence comes from Triticum monococcum, assembly GCA_034509565.1. Taxonomy (NCBI): domain Eukaryota; kingdom Viridiplantae; phylum Streptophyta; class Magnoliopsida; order Poales; family Poaceae; genus Triticum; species Triticum monococcum. The sequence continues at coordinate 753,523,233 of CM067843.1, read as the reverse complement.
TTTGCCAACCAGCTACAACAATATGAACTTCACGATGACAGGCATAAAAGAGAAACAACTTCTTACAAAGGAATTATAGTGTACCTTCGCCATTGTCATCAGCGCTCAATACGATAATGACATACTTGAGCAAAGGAACCAGTGTGAAGGTCCAAAATATCAGGGAAAGTACACCATATACTGTCTGTTCATCTTGGTACTGCCGGAGCCGTCCTGAGAATGTACTTTTATACACATACAGAGGTGATGTGCTTAGGTCCCCATAAACAACACCGAAGCTCTGGTATGCTAGCAGTAGTAGATTCCTGTAGTGCTGCCTCCACTGAAAATGAAAATCCATGACAGAGCAGTTAAAAAATCATTTTGTGGCAGAGTATATTCAGACGAGTTATGCTGGATAACTACAATATGCGAGATCATAACTCTTCTTTTCTATCATCTGGAACTTGAAAAGATTAAATGTCCTACCTGAAGATACGGAAACTGGCACTTCTCTGTATTTTTAATCATTCTTTTATACTGATGGCAATCAGACCCTCACTATGATTACAAAGTGATTGTTAACCCACAGAGGCATTTGTTTCGTCACAGAAATGCCATTCCTCACTTGTAGAATCAAATCTTACCCAAAGTAATTTGCTTCGGCAAAAGGTGGCGAACACTAACCCATACCATTCCACCACAAAAACAAAAATGCCAAACCCAAATCTAGTCGAGAAAGATTAAAACAAAGAAGAAAACGCTAGCTGCAGCGAACCCATTCCAATCGAACCCCGGGAAAAATTAAATCGAAATGGATGGATGGATGGATGAACGGAGACATAAGATCTCCCGTAGGAGCCGCGGAATCCCTGATCCCCCGCCGGACCTCCGCATCAGACCGCCGGAACCATTCCAGGCGCGGGAGAAACCGGGAGCGCGCCCTGATTTAGGGCTCCTCCCGGTCCGCGTCGGGTCCAATCAGCGCCAACGAGCAATGCGGAGAGAAATGTTGAGAGCGAGGGAGATGAGAGGGAGGGGCGTACCGGAAGCTGCTGGGCGGCGGCGGCGCCGGCCTCGGCGTCCATGGATCGCACTCAGGCGGCGGCGGCGGCGCGAGGTGTCCGGCCGGCGGTGGAGCGCGATTCCGTGGAGTTATAGAACACGGGGGCAGGGAGGTAGGGGCTGCGGATCATCGATCGCTTCCATTGTACTGCTGCGGGAACAAGATTACCATTGTGCCCCTTCGTTATAGGAACCACCGTATGCTATTTTCCTTCTCTGATTCTCAATCATGCCCTTGTTCATGGATAACTTGCAATTATAGCCCTTGCTATGTGTGGTTATTGCATATCTCAAGGCTTTATTGCTCTTTTGGACTTTGTTTGGTTGCAAGGGAGGATCCCGGGTGGATCCCCGCTATTTCTCCGAGTGTGAAGAACCACGAGTTGGGTTGGCCTAGGGAGACAGACATTTGGTTGGATCAGATAGGGGGTAACCCTGCCCCGACCCACGCCGTTCCCACGAGGAAAGAAGCCGGGACCACATAGGTCGGGAAGAGAAGCCAGACTCAAGAGAGAGAGAAGTGCGACAGGCGGCGTCAACAAAGATCCAGCACCCCGCCTTCCCCACCTCCGAGCTCCTCCGTCGGCGGTCGATGTGACGCGCCTGACCCCCTCCGTCGGCAACCAAAGCGACGCCCCCGACCCCCTCCTCCCGGTGCTTAGGATCCACGCTCCGCTCCTCTAGCGGAGGCGACAGGTCGTGACTGTCACCCTCCCCCTTCCTCGGATAACCCCCCAGCCTCGAACCTTTGCCCCCCTTCGGCGACCGCGACTTTTGCCTCGTCCACTTGGTTAGCCCTCTCCTCCTCTCCCCTCTTCAACCTCATATATTTTTCTTCACTTCATGCCTTCACCATCCGTGCGCTGATGAACTTGAACTTGCTGGTCCAGATCTAGGAACGTCAGCACCACCACCTCCTCTCATAGCATTCCCACCAATATCAATCACCTATAAACATATTCCTGGAGTTCATCCACCGCGCGACCACAACAAGTTTTCACTCAGGGGATCATCTTCACCGATCGCGGAGCAAGGAAGAAGTTCCGAAAGCTCGCAACAAGGAAGATCAAAGCAACCAAATGGGTTTGCACGAATACTCACGCCAAGCTAGGTATCACTCATGATTTTAATTTGCTTTGTCATAATGCCGGGTTGCACCATTTCGGTTATCAGGGATGTGAGACATATGGACACTTGACGTTTGAATTTCTTAGTACTCTCTCGCACAATGTTGGATTAGTGCCAAATGCATATGAGGAGGAGAGGATCACTACCCATCTCCTTGACCAAGACTTTAACATCACTCTTGCTGAGTGGTGTAATTATTTTGGCTTCCCCAACAATGATGATGATCTTAGATATGTTTATGATTTCACTGACCCGCACCCAAGGCAATCCTTTTATCATATATGTCATCATGGCTCAAGGTAAAGAGCCAGTTGCATTGAAAGTCCTGCTATACGTTATTTCTACTATGTTATCACTATCTCATTGTAGGCATGAGAGAAGTTTCTAAGGTAAATGACGAGAACATGCTAGTTCTTAGGAAAGCACCAAACCTGGACATCGGTTCTTCGCCCAACTTAGGGGCAATACTTTTGCTACACCTGGAGCATCAAGCTAATCATGAACAAGGAGATATCATGTGTGGAGGAGTGATCACCATGTTGGCCAACTCCCTTGGCCTTGACTACAGTCACCTCCGCCCCATTGTCGGTAACACCCTTGTTAACATTCATGTTCTTACTAGTGCTGTTATGGTAGTAGTTCGTAATGTTCATCATTGTATCAAAATTCCTGGAGTGGTGTACTTGTTACCCACACCTATGCCTAACCATTTCTCCACTTAGAATGGACAATTGCATTATGTTGCACAAGAAGGAGATGCAACTTTTGACCAAGAAGGGCCAGAACATGAACAAGTAGACGAAGAAGAACTCGCCACCGACGAGGAGGAAGAGCAGCCCCAACAATACTACACCACCTACGCGGACCTCAACAACCTTCAGGGCTCTATTGATGATATGTGCAACCTCGCATCACACCCAAGGAGCCCGTCGGCCTACATGAACATGAACTTCTCCAACTAGAGCCAAGAGTGGGCTCCTGACCAACCGCCGCAATGATCTCACTGGTTTGGGCTTGCAAGGGCCTAAGCTTGCGGGAGGTTATCCCCACTTCTACATCAAGATGTGGCGGTATTTGAATAAATTGTAATGAGGTTGTACTTAAGCTCAAGAAGCTTCAAAACACTCATGTTGGTCTGTTCCAACACTTTGCTTTTTATTTGCTTTTTCTTTTTGCCTTTGCGTTTTTCGGTTGCAAGTTAGTTTTCAAAAAACCAAAAAAACAAAGAAAAAAGAATAAGCTTTGCTTTGCTCTTGATTCTTATTTAGCCCCTTGGAGTTCATTTGCATTTTGTTTTCAGAGGAGTTGACCTATGCCAGAACAACGAGGAATGCAAGAGTAAGGAAGAGAAGTGTGTAAATTCACAATCGTGAAGGTATGTCCTGCGACGCCCGTCTTGTGCACTTGAACACTTAGAGTAGATGTAGTAGTAGTATGGGTGCTATGTGTGGATGGGAGTGAGTCTTGATAGTTGATACAAAGGTTTTGCTCTAGTAGCTGAAATAATTTTGTAGCCTTTGTTTTCTTTAGTTTAGACAACTAAGACTTGCCGTGGGACAGTTTTGAAAATGAAATGAAATTAACCAAGTGTAACTTTGCACAAGAGAAAGTCTTTCAAGACTTGGGAGTTAAGAAATTCTAGAGTAGTGATGTTTAAACATGCTCAACCCCATGATGTTAATTTTAATAGACTTTGGTTGACTTGCCCAAAGATCGGCAAGTAATTGAGAATAAATGGATCTTCAAGAAGAAGACTGACACTGACGGTAATGTTACTGTCTACAAAGCTCGACTTGTCGCAAAAGGTTTTCGACAAGTTCAAGGGATTGACTACGATGAGACCTTCTCACCCATAGCGATGTTTATGTCTGTCCGAATCATGTTAGCAATTGCCGCATTTTATGATTATGAAATTTGGCAGATGGATGTCAAAACTGTATTCCTGAATGGATTTCTGGAAGAAGAGTTGTATATGATGTAGCCGGAAGGTTTTGTCGATCCAAAAGGAGCTAACAAAGTGTGCAAGCTCCAGCGATCCATTTATGGACTAGTGCAAGCCTCTCGGAGTTGGAATAAACGCTTTGATAGTGTGATCAAAGCATTTGGGTTTGTACAGACTTTTGGAGAAGCCTGTATTTACAAGAAAGTGAGTGGGAGCTCTGTAGCATTTCTGATATTATATGTGGATGACATATTGCTAATCGGAAATGATATAGAATTTCTGGATAGCATAAAAGGATACTTGAATAAGAGTTTTTCAATGAAAGACCTCGGTGAAGTTGCTTACATATTGGGCATTAAGATCTATAGAGATAGATCAAGACGCTTAATTGGACTTTCACAAAGCACATACCTTGACAAAGTTTTGAAGAAGTTCAAAATGTATCAAGCAAAGAAAGGATTCTTGCCTGTGTTACAAGGTGTGAAGTTGAGCAAGACTCAAAACCCGACCACGGCAAAAGATAGAAGGAGAATGAAAGTCATTCCCTATGCCTCAGCCATATGTTCTATAAAGTATGCCATGCTGTGTACCAGATCTATTGTATACCTTACACTGTTTTTGGCAAGGAAGTACAATAGTGATCTAGGAGTAGATCACTGGACAGCGGTCAAAATTATCCTTAGTGGAATAAGGATATGTTTCTTGATTATGGACATGACAAAAAGGTTCGTCGTAAAGGGTTACGTCGATGCAAATTTTGACACTGATTTAGATGACTCTAAGTCTCAATCTGGATACATATTGAAAGTGGGAGCAATTAGCTATAGTAGTTCCATGCAGAGCATTGTTGACATAGAAATTTGCAAAATACATACGGATCTGAATATGGCAGACCCGTTGACTAAAATTCTCTCACAGGCAAAACATGATCACACCTTAGTACTCTTTGGGTGTTAATCACATAGCGATGTGAACTAGATTATTGACTCTAGTAAACCCTTTGAGTGTTGGTCACATAATGATGTGAACTATTGGTGTTAAATCACATGACAATGTGAACTAGATTATTGACTCTAGTGCAAGTGGGAGACTGAAGGAAATATGCCCTAGAGGCAATAATAAAGTTATTATTTATTTCCTTATTTCATGATAAATGTTTATTATTCATGCTAGAATTGTATTAACCGGAAACATAATACATGTGTGAATACATAGACAAACAGAGTGTCACTAGTACGCCTCTACTTGACTAGCTCATTAATCAAAGATGGTTATGTTTCCTAACCATAGACAAAGAGTTATTATTTGATTAACGGGATCACATCATTAGGAGAATGATGTGATTGACTTGACCCATTCCGTTAGCTTAGCACTCGATCGTTTAGTATGTTGCTATTGCTTTCTTCATGACTTATACATGTTCCTATGACTATGAGATTATGCAACTCCCGTTTACCGGAGGAACACTTTGTGTGCTACCAAACGTCACAACGTAACTAGGTGATTATAAAGGAGCTCTACAGGTGTCTCCAAAGATACATGTTGGGTTGGCGTATTTCGAGATTAGGATTTGTCACTCCGATTGTCGGAGAGGTATCTCTGGGCCCTCTCGGTAATGCACATCACATAAGCCTTGCAAGCATTGCAACTAATGAGTTAGTTGTGAGATGATGTATTACGGAACGAGTAAAGAGACTTGCCGGTAACGAGATTGAACTAGGTATTGAGATACCGACGATCGAATCTCGGGCAAGTAACATACCGATGACAAAGGGAACAACGTATGTTGTTATGCGGTCTGACCGATAAAGATCTTCGTAGAATATGTGGGAGCCAATATGAGCATCTAGGTTCCTCTATTGGTTATTGACCGGAGACGTGTCTCGGACATGTCTACATTGTTCTCGAACCCGTAGGGTCCGCACGCTTAAGGTTTCGATGACAGTTATATTATGAGTTTATGAGTTTTGATGTACCGAAGGAGTTCGGAGTCCCGGATGAGATCGGGGACATGACGAGGAGTCTCGAAATGGTCAAGACGAAAAGATCGATATATTGGACGACTATATTCGGACATCGGAAAGCTTTCGAGTGGTTCGGGTATTTTTCGGAGTACCGGGGAGTTACGGGAATACGGGGGAAGAAGTATATGGGCCTTATTGGGCTTTAGGGGAGAGGGAGAGGCAGGCCGCGCCCCCCCCCCATTGACTAGTCCGAATTGGACTAGGGGGAAGGGCGGCGCCCCCTCCTTCCTTCTCTTCCTTCTTCCCCTTCCTTGTTTCCTACTCCTAATACTTGGAAGGACTCCTAGTTGGACTAGGAAAGGGGGAATCCTACTCCCGGTGGGAGTAGGACTCCCCTAGTGCGCGCCATAGAGAGGGCCGGCCCTCCCCTCCTCCACTCCTTTATATACGGGGGCAGGGGGCACCCCATAGACACACAAGTTGATCTTCGTGATCGTTCTCTTAGCCGTGTGCGGTGCCCCCCTCCACCATAATCCTCGATAATATTGTAGCAGTGCTTAGGCGAAGCCCTGCGACGGTAGAACATCAAGATCGTCACCACGCCGTTGTGCCGACGGAACTCTTCCCCGACACTTTGCTGGATGGGAGTCCGGGGATCGTCATCGAGCTGAACGTGTGCTAGAACTCGGAGGTGCCGTAGTTTCGGTGCTTGATCGGTCGGGCCGTGAAGACATACGACTACATCAACCGTGTTGTGCTAACGCTTCCGCTTCCGGTCTACGAGGGTACGTAGACAACACTCTTCCCTCTCGTTGCTATGCATCACCATGATCTTGCGTGTGCATAGGAATTTTTTTGAAATTACTACGTTCCCCAACAGAACAAGATGAGGCAGAAGCGAGGATTGGGTAGAGAGGAAGCTGAGAGAGAAGAGTGAAATGATGGTTGCTTCGTCCGTCCAACTTACTGCTGGAAAGGAGGGGGTTTTGTGATTTGACGGCTCATTGGGCATTACTGCGGCGCTTCGATCGGGGTAGTCTACCGTCACAGTACTACGGAGTAATTTAGTGCGTGGCTGGTGGATCCCGATGCTGGCTGTCCCACATGTCGGCGAAAGTCAGTAATTTAGTGCATGGCTGGAGGAGGATCCGCACGGTAGAGCGTGTCCACTGTTTTTCAGAAGAAAAAAATGATTACAGGAAGTGTTTCCACTCTTACAACGGAGGAGTGCGAAACACGACATCCACTTGAAGATACACAGTGCTGCTACTACTAGGCATGTGCAGTGGTTCATACGTCAGTACTACACAATCTTGTTGCTAGTGTAGTAAGATATGACGATAACAAATGATGTTGTGCGCATGTCAACTACTCCTATATGTAACATAGTACCGCTTTTTTGACTGTCCGGTCGAGAATGAATGGTGAGATCTGTTGGGGAACGTAGTAATTTCAAAATTTTCCTACGCACACGCAAGATCATGGTGATGCATAGCAACGAGAGGGGAGAGTGTGATCTACGTACCCTTGTAGATCGACAGCGGAAGCATTATGACAACGCGGTTGATGTAGTCGTACGTCTTCACGAACCGACCAATCAAGCACCGAAACTACGGCACCTCCGAGTTTTAGCACACGTTCAGCTCGATGACGATCCCCGGACTCCGATCCAGCAAAGTGTCGGGGAATAGTTCCGTCAGCACGACGACGTGGTGACGATCTTGATGTACTACTGTCGCAGGGCTTCGCCTAAGCACCGCTACAATATTACCGAGGACTATGGTGGCAGGGGGCGCCGCACACGGCTAAGAATAAGATCACGTGGATCAACTTGTGTGTCTATGGGGTGCCCCCTGCCCCTGTATATAAAGGATGGAGGAGGAGGAGGCCGGCCAAGGCTAGGTGCGGCCAGGATGTGGAGTCCTACTAGGACTCCAAGTCCTTGTAGGAGTCCACCAAGAGGGGAGGAAGGGAGAAGGAAGTGGAGGAGAAGGAAAGGTGGCCGGCCCCCTTTTCCCTAGTCCAATTCGGACTAGAGGGGAGGGGGGGCGCAGCAGGCCCTTTCTCCTCTTCCCACTAAAGCCCATCAAGGCCCAATACTTCTCCCGGCGAATTCCCGTAACTCTCCGGTACTCCGAAAAATACCCGAATCACTCGGAACCTTTCCGATGTCCGAATATAGTCGTCCAATATATCGATCTTTACGTCTCAACCATTTCGAGACTCCTCGTCATGTCCCCGATCTCATCCGGAACTCCGAACTCCTTCGGTACATCAAAACTCATAAACTCATAATATAACTGTCATCGAAACCTTAAGCGTGCGGACCCTACGGGTTCGAGAACAATGTAGACATGACTGAGACACGTCTCCGGTCAATAACCAATAGCGGGACCTGGATGCCCATATTGGCTCCTACATATTCTACAAAGATCTTTATCGGTCAGACCGCATAACAACATACGTTGCTCCCTTTGTCATCGGTATGTTACTTGCCCGAGATTCGATCGTCGGTATCCAATACCTAGTTCAATCTCGTCACCGGCAAGTCTCTTTACTCGTTCCGTAATACATCATCCCACAACTAACTCATTAGTTGCAATGCTTGCAAGGCTTAAGTGATGTGCATTACCGAGAGGGCCCAGAGATACCTCTCCGACGATCGGAGTGACAAATCCTAATCTCGAAATACGCGAACCCAAGATGTACCTTTGGAGACACCTGTAGAGCTCCTTTATAATCACCCAGTTACGTTGTGACGTTTGGTAGCACACAAAGTGTTCCTCCGGTAAACGGGAGTTGCATAATCTCATAGTCATAGGAACATGTATAAGTCATGAAGAAAGCAATAGCAACATACTAAACGATCGGGTGCTAAGCTAATGGAATGGGTCATGTCAATCAGATCATTCAACTAATGATGTGATCCCATTAATCAAATGACAACTCTTTGTCCATGGTTAGGAAACATAACCATCTTTGATTAACGAGCTAATCAAGTAGAGGCATACTAGTGACACTCTGTTTGTCTATGTATTCACACATGTATTATGTTTCCGGTTAATACAATTCTAGCATGAATAATAAACTTTTATCATGATATAAGGAAATAAATAATAACTTTATTATTGCCTCTAGGGCATATTTCCTTCAGTCTCCTACTTGCACTAGAGTCAATAATCTAGTTCACATCGCTATGTGATTAACACCAATAGTTCACATCTTTATGTGATTGGTTCACATCTCCATGTGACTAACACCCAAAGGGTTTACTAGATTCAATAATCTAGTTCACATCGCTATGTGATTAACACCCAAAGAGTGATCATGTTTTGCTTGTGAGAGAAATTTAGTCAACGGGCCTGCCATATTCAGATCTGTATGTATTTTGCAAAATTCTATGTCTAAAATGCTCTGCACGGAGCTACTCTAGCTAATTGCTCCCACTTTCAATATGTATCCAGATTGAGACTTAGAATCATCTGGATCAGTGTCAAAAACTTGCATCGATGTAACCCTTTACGACAAACCTTTTTGTCACGTCCATAATCGAGAAACATATCCTTATTTCACTAAGGATAATTCTGACCGTTGTCCAGTGATCTACTCCTAGATCAGTATTGTACTCCCTTGCCAAATCAGTGCAGGGTATACAATATATCTGGTACACAGCATGACATACTTTATAGAACCTATGGCCAAGGCATAGGGAATGACTTTCATTCTCTTTCTATCTTCTGCCGTGGTCGGGCTTTGAGTCTTACTCAACTTCACACCTTGTAATACAGGCAAGAACTCTTTCTTTGATTGCTCCATTTTGAACTACTTCAAAATCTTGTCAAGGTATGTACTCATTGAAAAAACTTATCAAGCGTCTTGATCTATCTCTATAGATCTTGAAGCTCAATATGTAAGCAGCTTCACCGAAGTCTTTCTTTGAAAAACTCCTTTCAAACACTCCTTTATGCTTTACAGAATAATTCTACATTATTTCCGATCAACAATATGTCATTCACATATACTTATCAGAAATGCTGTAGTGCTCCCACTCACTTTCTTGTAAATACAGGCTTCACCGCAAGTCTGTATAAAACTATATGCTTTGATCAACTCATCAAAGTGTATATTCCAACTCTGAGATGCTTGCACCAGTCCACAGATGGATCACTGGAGCTTGCACATTTTGTTAGCACCTTTCGGATTGACAAAACCTTTTGGTTGCATCATATACAACTCTTCTTTAATAAATCCATTAAGGAATGCAGTTTTGTTTATCCATTTGCCAGATTTCATAAAATGCGGCAATTACTAACATGATTCGGGCAGACTTAAGCATAGATACGAGTGAGAAACTCTCATCATAGTCAACACTTTGAACTTGTCGAAAAACCTTTTGCGACAATTCTAGCTTTGTAGATAGTAACACTACTATCAGCGTCCGTCTTCCTCTTGAAGATCCATTTATTCTCAATTGCTTGCTGATCATCGGGCAAGTCAACCAAAGTCGAAACTTTGTTCTCATACATGGATCATATCTAAGATTTCATGGCCTCAAACCATTTCGCGGAATCTGGGCTCATCATCGCTTCCTCATAGTTCGCAAGTTCGTCATGGTCTAGTAACATGACTTCCAGAACAGGATTACCGTACCACTCTGGTGCGGATCTCACTCTGGTTTACCTACGAGATTCAGTAGTAACTCGATCTGAAGTTACATGATCATCATCATTAGCTTCCTCACTAATTGGTGTAGTAGCCACAAGAACAGATTTTTGTGATGAACTACTTTCCAATAAGGGAGAAGGTATAATTACCTTATCAATTTTTTCTACTTTCCTCCCACTCACTTCTTTCGAGAGAAACTCCTTCTCTAGAAAGGATCCATTCTTAGCTACGAATGTCTTGCCTTCGGATCTGTGATAGAAGGTGTACCCAACAGTCTCCTTTTGGGTATCCTATGAAGGCATATTTCTCCGATTTGGTTTTGAGCTTATCAGGATGAAACTTTTTCACATAAGCATCACAACCCCAAACTTTAAGAAACGACAACTTTGGTTTCTTGCTAAACCACAGTTCAGATTGTGTCGTCTCAACGGACTTAGATGGTGCCCCTTTTTTTAACGTGAATGCAGCTGTCTTTAATGCATAACCTCAAAAACGATAGTGGTAAATCGGTAAGAAACATCATAGATTTGCACTATATCTAATAAAGTACGGCTATGACGTTCGGACACACCATTGTGCTGTGGTGCTCCGGGTGGCACGAATTTGTGAAACTATTCCACATTGTTTTAATTGAAGACCAAACTTGTAACTCAAATATTTGTCTCCGTGATCAGATCGTAGAAGCCTTATTTTCTTGTTACGATGATTCTCCACTTCACTCTGAAATTCTTTGAACTTTTCAAATGTTTCAGACTTATATTTCATCAAGTAGATATACTCATATCTGCTCAAATCATCTATGAAGCTCAGAAAATAATGATACCTATCGCGAGCCTCAATATTCATCGGACCACATACATCAGTATGTATGATTTCCAACAAATCTGTTACTCGCTCCATTGTTCTGAAGAACAGAGTCTTAGTCATCTTGCCCATGAGGCATGGTTCGCAAGCATCAACTGATTCATAATCAAGTGATTCCAAAAGCCCATCAGCATGGAGTTTCTTCATGCGCTTTACACCAATATGACCTAAACGGCAGTGCTACAAATAAGTTGCACTATCATTATTAACTTTGCATCTTTTGGTTTCAATATTATGATTATGTGTATCACTATGATCGAGATCCAACGAACTATTTTCATTGGGTGTGTAACCATATAAGGTTTTATTCATGTAAAGAGAACAATAATTTATTCTCTTACTTAAATGAATAACCGTATTACAATAAACATGATCAAATCATATTCATGCTCAACGTAAACACCAAATAACACTTATTTAGGTTCAACACTAATCCCGAATTTATATGGAGTGTGCGATGATGATCATATCAATCTTGGAACCACTTCCAACACACATCGTCACTTCACCCTTAACTAGTCTTTGTTTATTCTACAACTCCCGTTTCAAGTTACTAATCTTAGCAACTGAACTAGTATCAAATACTGAGGGGTTGCTATAAACACTAGTAAAGTACACATCAATAACATGTATATCAAATTTACTTATGTTCACCTTGCCATCCTTCTTATCTGCCAATCACTTGGGGTAGTTCTGCTTCCAGTGACCAGTCCCTTTGCAGTAGAAGCACTCAGTCTCCAGCTTAGGTCCAGACTTGGGCTTCTTCACTTGAGCAGCAACTTGCTTGCTGTTCTTTTTGAAGTTCCCCTTCTTCCCTCTGCCCTTTTCTTGAAACTAGTGGTCTTGTCTACCATCAACACTTGATGTTTTTCTTGATTTCTACCTTCATCGATTTCATCATCATGAAAAGCTTGGGAGTCGTTTTCGTCATCCCTTGCATACTATAGTTCATCACGAAGTTCTACTAACTTGGTCACGGTGACTAGAGAATTCTGTCAATCACTATCTTATCTTGAAGATTAACTCCCACTTGATTCAAGCGATTGTAGTACCCAGACAATCTGAGCACATGCTCACTAGTTGAGCGATTCTCCTCCATCTTTTAGCTATAGAACATGTTGGAGACTTCATATCTCTCAACTCGGGTATTTGCTTGAAATATTAACTTCAACTCCTGGAACATCTCATATGGTCCATGACGTTCAAAACGTCTTTGAAGTCCCGATTCTAAGCCGTTAAGCATGGTGCACTAAACTATCAAGTAGTCATTATATTGAGCTAGCCAAACGTTCATAACGTCTGCATCTGCTCCTGCAATAGGTCTGTCACCTAGCGGTGCATCAAGGACATAATTTTTCTGTGCAGCAATGAGGATAAACCTCATATCACGGATCCAATCCGCATTATTGCTACTAACATCTTTCAACATAGTTTTTCTCTAGGAACATATCAAAATAAACACAGGGAAGCAACAACGCGAGCTATTGATCTACAACATAATTTGCAAAATACTACCAGGACTAAGTTCATGATAAATTGAAGTTCAATTAATCAATTTACTTAAGAACTCCCATTTAGATAGACATCCCTCTAATCCTCTAAGTGATCACATGATCCAAATCAACTAAACCATAACCGATCATCACGTGAGATGGAGTAGTTTTCAATGGTGAACATCGCTATGTTGATCATATCTACTATATGATTCACGCTCGACCTTTCGGTCTCCGTGTTCCGAGGCCATATCTGCATATGCTAGGCTCGTCAAGTTTAACCTGAGTATTCTGTGTGTGCAAAACTGGCTTGCACCCATTGTAGATGGACGTAGAGCTTATCGCACCCGATCATCACGTGGTGTCTGGGCACGACGAACTTTGGCAACGGTGCATACTCAGGGAGAACACTTCTTGATAATTTAGTGAGAGATCATCTTATAATGCTACCGTCAATCAAAGCAAGATAAGATGCATAAAAATATAAACATCACATGCAATCAATATAAGTGATATGATATGGCCATCATCATCTTGTGCTTGTGATCTCCATCTCCGAAGCACCGTCATGATCACCATCGTCACCGGCGCGACACCTTGATCTCCATCGTAGCATCGTTGTCGTCTCGCCAATCTTATGCTTCCACGACTATCGCTACCGCTTAGTGATAAAGTAAAGCATTACATCGCGATTGCATTGCATACAATAAAGTGACAACCATATGGCTCCTGCCAGTTGCCGATAACTCGGTTACAAAACATGATCATCTCATACAATAAAATTCATCATCATGCCTTGACCATATCACATCACAACATGCCCTGGAAAAACAAGTTAGACGTCCTCTACTTTGTTGTTGCAAGTTTTACGTGGCTGCTATGGGCTTAAGCAAGAACCAATCTCACCTACGCATCAAAACCACAACGATAGTTTGTCAAATAGACTCCGTTTTAACTTCGCAAGGACCGGGCGTAGCCATACTCGGTTCAACTAAAGTTGGAGAAACAGTCACCCGCAAACGACCTGTGTGCAAAGCACGTCGGGAGAACCAGTCTCGCGTAAGCATACGCGTAATGTCGGTCCGGGCCGCTTCATCCAACAATACCGCCGAATCAAAGTATGACATGCTGGTAGGCAGTATGACTTATATCGCCCACAACTCACTTGTGTTCTACTCGTGCATATAACATCAAACCATAAAACTTGGCTCGGATGCCACTGTTGGGGAACGTAGTAATTTCAAAATTTTCCTACGCACACGCAAGATCATGGTGATGCATAGCAACGAGAGGGGAGAGTGTGATCTACGTACCCTTGTAGATCGACAGCGGAAGCGTTATGACAACGCGGTTGATGTAGTCGTACGTCTTCACGGCCCGACCGATCAAGCACCGAAACTACGACACCTCCGAGTTTTAGCACACGTTCAGCTCGATGACAATCTCCGGACTCCAATCTAGCAAAGTGTCGGGGAAGAGTTCCGTCAGCACGACGGCATGGTGACGATCTTGATGTACTACTGTCGCAGGGCTTCACCTAAGCACCGCTACAATATTATCGAGGACTATGGTGGCAGGGGGCGCCGCACACGGCTAAGAATAAGATCACGTGGATCAACTTGTGTGTCTATGGGGTGCCCCCTGCCCCTGTATATAAAGGATGGAGGAGGAGGAGGCCGGCCAAGGCTAGGTGCGGCCAGGATGTGGAGTCCTACTAGGACTCCAAGTCCTTGTAGGAGTCCACCAAGAGGGGAGGAAGGGAGAAGGAAGTGGAGGAGAAGGAAAGGTGGCCGGCCCCCTTTTCCCTAGTCCAATTCGGACTAGAGGGGAGGGGGGCACAGCAGGCCCTTTCTCCTCTTCCCACTAAAGCCCATCAAGGCCCAATACTTCTCCCGGCGAATTCCCGTAACTCTCCGGTACTCCGAAAAATACCCGAATCACTCGGAACCTTTCCGATGTCCGAATATAGTCGTCCAATATATCGATCTTTACGTCTCGACCATTTCGAGACTCCTCGTCATGTCCCCGATCTCATCCGGGACTCCAAACTCCTTCGGTACATCAAAACTCATAAACTCATAATATAACTGTCATCGAAACCTTAAGCGTGCGGACCCTACGGGTTCGAGAACAATGTAGACATGACCGAGACACGTCTCCGGTCAATAACCAATAGCGAGACCTGGATGCCCATATTGGCTCCGACATATTCTATGAAGATCTTTATCGGTCAGACCGCATAACAACATACGTTGTTCCCTTTGTCATCGGTATGTTACTTGCCCGAGATTCGATCGTCGGTATCCAATACCTAGTTCAATCTCGTCACCGGAAAGTCTCTTTACTCGTTCCGTAATACATCATCCCGCAACTAACTCATTAGTTGCAATGCTTGCAAGGCTTAAGTGATGTGCATTACCGAGAGGGCCCAGAGATACCTCTCCGACGATCGGAGTGACAAATCCTAATCTCGAAATACGCCAACCCAACATGTACCTTTGGAGACACCTATAGAGCTCCTTTATAACCACCCAGTTACGTTGTGACGTTTGGTAGCACACAAAGTGTTCCTCCGGCAAACGGGAGTTGCATAATCTCATAGTCATAGGAACATGTATAAGTCATGAAGAAAGCAATAGCAACATACTAAACGATCGGGTGCTAAGCTAATGGAATGGGTCATGTCAATCGGATCATTCAACTAATGATGTGATCCCGTTAATCAAATGACAACTCTTTGTCCATGGTTAGGAAACATAACCATCTTTGATTAACGAGCTAGTCAAGTAGAGGCATACTAGTGACACTCTGTTTGTCTATGTATTCACACATGTATTATGTTTCCGGTTAATACAATTCTAGCATGAATAATAAACTTTTTGAAGGAAATATGCCCTAGAGGTAATAATAAAGTTATTATTTATTTCCTTATATCATGATAAATATTTATTATTCATCCTAGAATTGTATTAACCGGAAACATAATACATGTGTGAATACATAGACAAACAGAGTGTCACTAGTATGCCTCTACTTGACTAGCTCGTTAATCAAAGATGGTTATGTTTCCTAACCATGGACAAAGAGTTGTTATTTGATTAATGGGATCACATCATTAGATGAATGATCTGATTGACTTGACCCATTCCATTAGCTTAGCACCCGATCGTTTAGTATGTTGCTATTGCTTTCTTCATGACTTATACATGTTCCTATGACTATGAGATTATGCAACTCCCGTTTACCGGAGGAACACTTTGGGTACTACCAAACGTCACAACGTAACTGGGTGATTATAAAGGAGTACTACAGGTGTCTCCAAAGGTAGATGTTGGGTTGGCGTATTTCGAGATTAGGATTTGTCACTCCGATTGTCGGAGAGGTATCTCTGGGCCCTCTCGGTAATGCACATCACTTAAAGCCTTGCAAGCATTGCAATTAATGAGTTAGTTGCGGGATGTTGTATTACGGAACGAGTAAAGAGACTTGCCGGTAACGAGATTGAACTAGGTATTGGATACCGACGATCGAATCTCGGGCAAGTAACATACCGATGACAAAGGGAAGAACGTATGTTGTTATGCGGTCTGACCGATAAAGATCTTCGTAGAATATGTAGGAGCCAATATGGGCATCCAGGTCCCGCTATTGGTTATTGACCGGAGACGTGTCTCGGTCATGTCTACATTGTTCTCGAACCATAGGGTCCGCACGCTTAAGGTTTCGATGACAGTTATATTATGAGTTTATGAGTTTTGATGTACCTAAGGAGTTCGGAGTCCCGGATGAGATTGGGGACATGACGAGGAGTCTCGAAATGGTCGAGACGTAAAGATCGATATATTGGACGACTATATTCGGACATCGGAAAGGTTCCGAGTGATTCGGGTATTTTTCGGAGTACCGGGTAGTTACGGGAGAAGTAATGGGCCTTGATGGGCTTTAGTGGGAAGAGGAAAAAGGCTGCTACGCCCCCCTCCCCTTTAGTCCGAATTGGACTAGGGAAAAGGGGGCCGGCCACCTTTCCTACTCCTCCACTTCCTTCTCCCTTCTTCCCCTCTTGGTGGACTCCTACTAGGACTTGGAGTCCTAGTGGGACTCCACACCTGGCGCGCCTAGCCTTGGTCGGCCTCCTCCTCCTCCATCCTTTATATACAGGGGCAGGGGGCACCCCATAGACACACAAGTTGATCCTTGGTGATCGTTCCTTAGCCGTGTGCGGTGCCCCCTGCCACCAAATTCCACCTCGATCATATTGTTGCAGTGCTTAGGCGAAGCCCTGCGTCGGTAGTACATCAAGATCGTCACCACACCGTCGTGCTGACGGAACTCTTCCTCGACGCTTTGCTGGATCGAAGCCCGAGGATCGTCATCGAGCTGAACATGTGCTAAGAACTCGGAGGTGCCGGATTAACGGTGCTTGGATCGGTCGGATCGGGAAGACGTACGACTACTTCCTCTACGTTGTGTGATCGCTTCCGCAGTCGGTCTGCGTTGGTACGTAGACAACACTCTCCCCTCTCGTTGCTATGCATCACCATGATCTTGCGTGTGCGTAGGAATTTTTTTGAAATTACTACGTTCCCCAACAGTGGCATCCGAGCCTAGGTTTTATGGTTTGATGTTATATGCACGAGTAGAACACAAGTGAGTTGTGGGCGATATAAGTCATACTGCCTACCAGCATGTCATACTTTGGTTCGGCGGTATTGTTGGATGAAGCGGCCCGGACCGACATTACGCGTACGCTTACGTGAGACCGGTTTCCCCGACGTGCTTTGCACATAGGTGACTTGCGCGTGACTGTTTCTCCAAATTTAGTTGAACCGAGTGTGGCTACGCCCGGTCCTTGCGAAGGTTAAAACGGAGTCTATTTGACAAACTATCATTGTGGTTTTGATGCGTAGGTAAGATTGGTTCTTGCTAAGCCCGTAGCAGCCACGTAAAATTTGCAACAACAAAGTAGAGGACGTCTAACTTGTTTTTGCAGGGCATGTTGTGATGTGATATGGTCAAAACGTGATGAGTTATAAGTTGTTGTATAAGATGATCATGTTTTGTTGAAGTTATCGGCAACTGGCAAAAGCCTTATGGTTGTCTGTCTATTGCATAAGATGCAAGCGCCCAATAATTGCTTTACTTTATCGATATGCGATAGCAATAGTTGCAAGAGCAATAGTTGGCGAGACGACCATGTGATGACATATTGATATAGATCAAGATGATGGAGATCATGATGTCATGCCGGTGACGATGGAAATCATGACGATGCTTTGAAGATGGAGATCAAAGGCACAAGATGATGATGGCCATATCATGTCACATATTTTGATTGCATGTGATATTTATCTTTTTATGCATCTTATCTTGCTTTGATTGACGGTAGCATTATAAGATGATCTCTCACTAAATTATCAAGAAGTGTTCTCCCTGAGTATGCACCGTTGCCAAAGTTCGCCGTGCCCAGACACCACGTGATGATCGGGTGTGATAGGCTCTACGTCCATCTACAACGGGTGCAAGCCAGTTTTGAACACGCAGAATACTCAGGTTAAACTTGACGAGCCTAGCATATGCAGATATGGCCTCGGAACACGGAGACCGAAAGGTCGAGCGTGAATCATATAGTAGATATGATCAACATAACGATGTTCACCATTGAAAACTACTCCATCTCACGTGATGATCGGTTATGGTTTAGTTGATTTGGATCACGTGATCACTTAGAGGATTAGAGGGATGTCTATCTAAGTGGGAGTTCTTAAGTAATATGATTAATTGAACTTTAATTTATCATGAACTTAGTCCTGGTAGTATTAGCATATCTATGTTGAAGATCAATAGCTCGCGTTGTTGCTTTCATATGTTTATTTTGATATGTTCCTAGAGAAAATTGTGTTGAAAGATGTTAGTAGCAATGATACGGATTGGATCCGTGATCTGAGGTTTATCCTCATTGCTGCACAGAAAAATTATGTCCTTGATGCACCGCTAGGTGACAGACCTATTGCAGGAGCAGATGCAGACGTTATGAATGTTTGGCTAGCTCAATATGATGACTACTTGATAGTTTAGTGCACCATGCTTAATGGCTTAGAATCGGGACTTCAAAGACGCTTTGAACGTCATGGACCATATGAGATGTTCCAGGAGTTGAAGTTAATATTTCAAGCAAATACCCGAGTTGAGAGATATGAAGTCTCCAACAAGTTCTATAGCTAAAAGATGGAGAATCGCTCAACTAGTGAGCATGTGCTCAGATTGTCTGGGTACTACAATCGCTTGAATCAAGTGGGAGTTAATCTTCTAGATAAGATAGTGATTGACAGAATTCTCTAGTCACCATCACCAAGTTAGTAGAACTTCGTGATGAACTATGATATGCAAGGGATAACAGAAACGATTCCCAAGCTCTTCGTGATGCTGAAATCGATGAAGGTAGAAATCAAGAAAAAACATCAAGTGTTGATGGTTGACAAGACCACTAGTTTGAAGAAAAGGGCAAAAGGGAAGAAGGGGAACTTCAAGAAGAACGGCAAGCAAGTTGCTGCTCAAGTGAAGAAGCCCAAGTCTGGTCCTAAGCCTGAGACTAAGTGCTTCTACTGCAAAGGGACTGGTCACTGGAAGCGGAAATGCCCCAAGTATTTGGCGGATAAGAAGGATGGCAAAGTGAACAAAAGTATATTTGATATACATGTTATTGATGTGTGCTTTACTAGTGTTTATAGCAACCCCTCAGTATTTGATATTGGTTCAGTTGCTAAGAGTAGTAACTCGAAACAGGAGTTGCACAATAAACAGAGACTAGTTAAGGGTGAAGTGACGATGTGTGTTGGAAGTAGTTCCAAGATTGATATGATCATCATCGCACACTCCCCTATACTTTCGGGATTAGTGTTGAACTTAAATAAGTGTTATTTGGTTTTTGCGTTGAGCATGAATATGATTTGATCATGTTTATTGCAATACGGTTATTCATTAAAGTCAGAGAATAATTGTTGTTCTGTTTACATGAATAAAACCTTCGATGGTCATACAACCAATGAAACAAGTTCGTTGGATCTCGATCGTAGTGATACACATATTCATAATATTGAAACCAAAAGATGCAAAGTTAATAATGATAGTGCAACTTATTTGTGGCACTGCCGTTTAGGTCATATTGGTATAAAGCGCATGAAGAAACTCCATGCTGATGGGCTTTTGGAATCACTTGATTATGAATCACTTGATGCTTGCGAACCATGCCTTTTGGGCAAGATGACTAAAACGCCGTTCTCCGGAACAATGGAGCAAGCAACAGATTTGTTGGAAATCATACATGCTGATGTATGTGGTCCGATGAATATTTAAGGCTTGCAGCGGGTATCATTATTTTCTGACCTTCACAGATGATTTGAGCAGATATGGGTATATCTACTTAATGAAATAGAAGTCTGATACATTTGAAAAGTTCATAGAATTTCAGAGTGAAGTGGAAAATCATCGTAACAGGAAAATAAAGTTTCTACGATCTGATCGTGTAAAAGAGTATTTGAGTTACGAGTTTGGTCTTCAGTTAAAACAATGTGAAATAGTTTCACTACTCACGCCACCTAGAACACCACAGCATAATGGTGTGTCTGAACGTCATAACCGTACTTTATTGGATATAGTGCAATCTATGATGTTTCTTACCGATTTACCACTATCGTTTTTGGGGTCATGCATTAGAGACAGCTGCATTCACGTTAAAAAAGGGGCACCATCTATATCCGTCGAGACGACGCCTTATGAACTTTGGTTTGGCAAGAAACCAAAGTTGTCGTTTCTTGAAGTTTGGGGTTGCGATGCTTATGAGAAAAAGTTTCATCCTGATAAGCTCAAACCTAAATCGGAGAAATATGTCTTCATAGGATACCCAAAGGAGACTGTTGGGTACACCTTCTATCACAGATCCTAAGGCAAGACATTCGTTGCTTATAATGGATCCTTTCTAGAGAAGGAGTTTCTCTTGAAAGAAGTAAGTGGGAGGAAAGTAGAAAACTTGATAAGGTAATTTCCTTCTACCTTATTGGAAAGTAGTTCATCACAAAAATCTGTTCTTGTGACTACTACACCAATTAGTGAGGAAGCTAATGATGATGATCATGTAACTTCAAATCAAGTTACTACCGAATCTCGTAGGTAAACCAGAGTGAGATCCGCACCAGAGTGGTACGGTAATCCTTTTCTGGAGGTCATGTTACTTGACCATGACGAACCTACGAACTATGAGGAAGCAATGATGAGCCCAGATTCCGCAAAATGGTTTGAGGCCATGAAATCTGAGATATGATCCATGTATGAGAACAAAGTTTGGACTTTGGTTGACTTGCTCGATGATCGGCAAGCAATTGAGAATCAATGGATCTTCAAGAGGAAGACGGACGCTGATAGTAGTGTTACTATCTACAAAGCTAGAATTGTCGCAAAAGGTTTTCGACAAGTTCAAGGTGTTGACTACGATGAGAGCTTCTCACTCGTATCTATGCTGGAGTCTGTCCGAATCATGTTAGTAATTGCCGCATTTTATGAAATCTGGCAAATGGATAAACAAAACTGCATTCCTTAATGGAATTTATTAAAGAAGAGTTGTATATGATGCAATAGAAGGTTTTGTCAATCCGAAAGGTGCTAACAAAATGTGCAAGCTCCAGCGATCCATCTGTGGACTGGTGCAAGCATCTCGGAGTTGGAATATACGCTTTGATGAGTTGATCAAAGCATATAGTTTTATACAGACTTGCGGTGAAGCCTATATTTACAAGAAAGTGAGTGGGAGCACCACAACATTTCTGATAAGTATATGCGAATGACATATTGTTGATCGGAAATAATGTAGAATTATTCTTTAAAGCATAAAGGAGTGTTTGAAAGGAGTTTTTCAAAGAAAGACTTCGGTGAAGCTGCTTACATATTGAGCTTCAAGATCTATAGAGATAGATCAAGACGCTTGATAAGTTTTTTCAATGAGTACATACCTTGACAAGATTTTGAAGTAGTTCAAAATGGAGCAGTCAAAGAAAGAGTTCTTGCCTGTATTATAAGGTGTGAAGTTGAGTAAGACTCAAAGCCCGACCACGGCAGAAGATAGAAAGAGAATGAAAGTCATTCCCTATGCCTTGGCCATAGGTTCTATAAAGTATGTCATGATGTATACCAGATCTATTGTATACCCTGCACTGATTTGGCAAGGGAGTACAATAGTGATCTAGGAGTAGATCACTGGATAGCGGTCAGAATTATCCTTAGTGAAATAAGGATATGTTTCTCGATTATGGACGTGATAAAAAGGTTCGTCGTAAAGGGTTACGCTGATGCAAGTTTTGACACTAATCTAGATGACTCTAAGTCTCGGTCTAGATACATATTGAAAGTGGGAGCAATTAGCTAGAGTAGCTCCATGCAGAGCATTGTTGACATAGAAATTTGCAAAATACATGTGGATCTGAATGTGGCAGACCCGTTGACTAAGATTCTCTCACAAGCAAAACATGATCACACCTTAGTACTCTTTGGGTGTTAATCACATAGCGATGTGAACTAGATTACTGAATCTAGTAAACCCTTTGGGTGTTGGTCACATGGCGATGTGAACTATGGGTGTTAATCACATGATGATGTGAACTATCGATGTTAATCACATGGTGATGTGATCTAGATTATTGACTCTAGTGCAAGTGGGAGACTAAAGGAAATATGCCCTAGAGGCAATAATAAAGTTATTATTTATTTCCTTATATCATGATAAATATTTATTATTCATCCTAGAATTGTATTAACCGGAAACATAATACATGTGTGAATACATAGACAAACAGAGTGTCACTAGTATGCCTCTACTTGACTAGCTCGTTAATCAAAGATGGTTATGTTTCCTAACCATGGACAAAGAGTTGTTATTTGATTAATGGGATCACATCATTAGATGAATGATCTGATTGACATGACCCATTCCATTAGCTTAGCACCCGATCGTTTAGTATGTTGCTATTGCTTTCTTCATGACTTATACATGTTCCTATGACTATGAGATTATGCAACTCCCGTTTACCGAAGGAACACTTTGGGTACTACCAAACATCACAACATAACTGGGTGATTATAAAGGAGTACTACAGGTGTCTCCAAAGGTAGATGTTGGGTTGGCGTATTTCGAGATTAGGATTTGTCACTCCGATTGTCGGAGAGGTATCTCTGGGCCCTCTCGGTAATGCACATCACTTAAAGCCTTGCAAGCATTGCAACTAATGAGTTAGTTGCGGGATGTTGTATTACGGAACGAGTAAAGAGACTTGACGGTAACGAGATTGAACTAGGTATTGGATACCGACGATCGAATCTCGGGCAAGTAACATACCGATGACAAAGGGAACAACGTATGTTGTTATGCGGTCTGACCGATAAAGATCTTCGTAGAATATGTAGGAGCCAATATGGGCATCCAGGTCCCGCTATTGGTTATTGACCGGAGACGTGTCTCGGTCATGTCTACATTGTTCTCGAACCGTAGGGTCCGCACGCTTAAGGTTTCAATGACAGTTATATTATGAGTTTATGAGTTTTGATGTACCGAAGGAGTTCGGAGTCCCGGATGAGATCGGGGACATGACGAGGAGTCTCGAAATGGTCGAGACATAAAGATCGATATATTGGACGACTATATTCGGACATCAGAAAGGTTCCGAGTGATTCGGGTATTTTTCGGAGTACCGGGTAGTTACGGGAGAAGTAATGGGCCTTGATGGGCTTTAGTGGGAAGAGGAAAAAGGCTGCTGCACCCCCCTCCCCTCTAGTCCGAATTGGACTAGGGAAAAGGGGGCCGGCCACCTTTCCTACTCCTCCACTTCCTTCTCCCTTCTTCCCCTCTTGGTGGACTCCTACTAGGACTTGGAGTCCTAGTAGGACTCCACACCTGGCGCGCCTAGCCTTGGCCGGCCTCCTCCTCCTCCATCCTTTATATACAGGGGCAGGGGGCACCCCATAGACACACAAGTTGATCCTTGGTGATCGTTCCTTAGCCGTGTGCGGTGCCCCCTGCCACCAAATTCCACCTCGATCATATTGTTGCAGTGCTTAGGCGAAGCCCTGCGTCGGTAGTACATCAAGATCGCCACCACGCCGTCGTGCTGACGGAACTCTTCCTCGACGCTTTGCTGGATCGGAGCCCGAGGATCGTCATCGAGCTGAACGTGTGCTAAGAACTCGGAGGTGCCGGAGTAACGGTGCTTGGATCGGTCAGATCGGGAAGACGTACGACTACTTCCTCTATGTTGTGTGATCGCTTCCGCAGTCGGTCTGCGTTGGTACGTAGACAACACTCTCCCCTCTCGTTGCTATGCATCACCATGATCTTGCGTGTGCGTAGGATTTTTTTTGAAATTACTACGTTCCCCAACACTTTTATCATGATATAAGGAAATAAATAATAACTTTATTATTGCCTCTAGGGCATATTTCCTTCAAGATTAATGTTAACAGAACTAGGTCCACAGCGCACGGAGAGTACGGTGCTACAGTACTCCACGAAACATGAACCATATGAAGCACGAATAGTATTAGGCAGGGTGTATGAAGGGTGCACGGGATGGGAGCAAAAGTTCCCTTCTCGGCCCACTTTTGGGTGTTTGGCAGAGTGCATGAAGGGTGCATGAGTCCACACTAGTAGGTTGACAAAAATACATGAAGAGGAAACAACTATATTGAGGTGAGAATGCAACCAAACACACCCACACGCTTTGTGCTACAGTGACTGATCTGCATCGTTTGAGTCTGATCCAACGGTCATGTTGCGCCGAGACATGGACATGCCCATGCAGAGGGCGCCTAAACACCACTGAAGTCCCTCTGCTTCTCGAGGTGCACGACGTTGGTGATGCAGGGTGCAACCGCCCGCAGAGCCCGCTCCCAGTCGATGGGAGCCAGCTCGTCAAAGAAGGCGTCCAATGGCACGAATGGATTCCGGTGACGGAGCCCTGAAAGGATTCGCCCGACAACGGCGACGACAGCCCGCAACCCCTCCTTGTCCAGCTCAGCCCCCACCATCACGCGGAGACGGCTCAGCTCCTCGGAGATATAGGTGAAGAAGGAGACCAGGTCAGGAAGCCGCAGCTCGTTGAAGTCGACCGGGTGGTCGAACGGGTTTAGCCCGACGGCCGGCATTGTCGCGCTGGCACGACGGTAGGCAGCGTGCAGCCGCAACACGTGCGTGGCAACTTGGTTCACCAAGTGGCTGAGGCGATCATGGACCTCGTCACGATCGGCCCGCTCGCGCTCCAGCCGGCTCCCCTGACAGCCTATCATATCTCCCGCTTTCTGCAGCAACGCCGCCGACGCCTCGAGCATCTTTGTGGTGGACGCCTGCCGCTTTTGAAGCTCCGTGAACTCCCGCACATAACGGAGGAGCATGGCACTCCTCTCCTCCTTGAGCTCACGGAGCTCCATGTCCTTGGCCCTGAGCTCCGTATCCTTGGCATGGAGCTCCTGTGTCAGGAGCCTCACCTCGAACTCCGTGATCTGCTGCGCCACCATGGCACCAGGTAGAAGCAATGGGTAGAGGAAGCAAAGGGGGCGAAACGGCTGAAAGGCAATGCAATCTACGGGAAGGCGGAGGGAGTGGGGAATCTTTTGGTTTTCACCACGGTAAAACATCAGTCGACGACTTCTCACATCAGGGAGCAGTGGGTATAGGCGGAGTTGTCGTGACTAATTGCTGCCGCGCTTGCTCCCGTCAATCAAAAAAATAAAAATCCTGCCGCGCCTGCTCCCGTCAATCAAATATTAAAAATCCTGCCGCACCCAAACACCAGAGCAACGCCGTGGTGGATATTTAAATTTACCTGCCGGCAAGTAGATAAAAAAAGGGGTGAAAAAACAAATGTGGCGGCGGCCTAGCTAATTGGTCGAACTAGCCCAACTAGCTAGCCACCGTGCTTCATTGATGTACTCGGCGGGAAAGGTGGTCTTTCATGATTTGACGACTCATTTACTTGCTTCGGCGCTACGACCGAGGAGGACCCAGAAAACGCGCGGTAGGGCGTCCCATGTCAGGAAGAATATATGCATGCACCACCCGGGAGGACCCCGAAACCGCGCGGTAGGGTGTGCCACGTCTCGGCACGGAGGAAAAATGTGCGTGTAAAACTATACTGTATCAGACGTAGTACCTATGGTTCGACCTCGGGACCCAGCCAGTCGGTTGAAAACACCCCACTAGCCACACAGCTTCATCATGCAAACGTGGCACGGAGGATAGATGTGGTTAGCTCCGTCTCGACCAGCCACAATGTCTCTTGTTCTAGGCGATTCTTCTATTTTCCAAGTTTTTTAGTTGTAATAACACCACGGCAAGCTAGCGCCGCTCTTCGTGTGTGCCCGTGCAAAGGTTAGACGATGGAGAGAAGAGAGATTGAGATCGCAGACCTGGGACCCACCAGTAAGTGAGATAACGGTCATGCACGTGTTGACGACGCACTCCCTCTACTCTGCTCAACGCAAGTACTGTATAAAATCAAGTTATGGGACAAAGCCAACAACCGTTCGTTTTTTCAGGCTATCGACTTACGCTTTGTAGTCCAGGTTGCCAGTTCGAATCTCATCTTTCAGATTTGTTAGTTTTAGGTCCAAATTTGATTAATGACAAGTGGGACCCCCGTGTGTTGTTCTGATATTTCAGTGTAGGATGGTTTTTTTGAACAAACACTTTGCGCGGTTAGACAAGTAACGGCATGAGTTACACGTTTTTTGCAAGTTTACGAACAAAAATGACAGCGGCATAGAATATCACATCCACCCGACAGCTTAGATACTATGGTGATACGAGTTTTTACACCGTTGGAAGTGAGATCCAATGGCTTGGGAGTAGTCTTTGTAATTATGCGCAATTTCCAAAGTCTCCAAAGGTTTTTTTGCAAATAAAACATTCAGGCCTCGTGTGTGCCGCTGCATCTTCGATCCAACGGCTCCCCGGTGCTCATATTAGGTGCTCCCCGTAGCTTAATTACCCACTACGGTGATTGGAGTAGTTGTGGGCTGAATGCTACGAAAATATAATCTAAACCGACCGGAATAAATGCCTACACAAATTAATCCAAGGTTGGAGTGCCCATCGCAATGTAAATAGCTCTGGCTTTGTGAGGGATGGAGAGGTAGTAGCTTCAACGCGTGGAAGATACGGTGTGAGAAAGCGAGGTCAATCGAGAGACATATAGATAGAGAGACAAAGTGAGTGTGGTCCGACATTCATTGAACAAATATATATGCTCTAGAGAGATATTGTCCGATTGAGCTTTTTGGCAAGGGTGAGGGCTGTAAGATAGAGCTTGAGAGATGATCCAGTCACAGACGTGTAGATATTTTTGTGCGTGGGAGGAAGCAAGGTCAATCGATCACATAGGGTCGCCGTGCGATCGAAAGAGTGAGACGGGTTGGAGAGAGTGACCTAGATAGACGATGTGCGTGAGAGAGTATACAATGTGAATAGGTCGAACTGGGCTCAAACATGGTGATATATCGTTTTTGTCCGAGAAAGAGCGAGGTCAATCGAGACATACAGAGAGAGGGAGAGAGAGAGAGAGAGAGAGAGATTGAGTGAGCGTGGCCCACCATGAGGTCGAAAGAGTGGTGGCGGCTTGGATGGACTGACCTAGATAGACAATCTGCGTGAGAGAGTATAGAGTGTGTCGATCGAGGCCCGAACAGGGAGATATATCATTTGTGTGTGTGAAAGAAAACGAGGTTAAACGAGACTCAGATAAAGAGAGCGAGATTGAGCTAGTGTGGCCCGCCGTGCGGAAGAAAGAGTGAGACAGTCTCGAGGGAGTGACCTAGATATACAACGTGCGTGCGTGCGCATGCATGAGAGGTTGGGGGGCTAGATAGGCAATGCATGTATTTAGCGCGAGAGGGTGAGAGGGAGAGGGGGGAGAGAGAGAGCTCGGCATGGGGTGCAATGGCGGGTGTGTGAGGTAAATACATTTGGTAACAGAGTGGAAAAAGGGGTTGTGTAGTTGAGAGACTTAGAGATCGAAACATGGAGAGAAGGAATGAACGTGTGTTGGAAACCGATAGCTTCCTAAGGTGGTTAGGAGAGGAAGATTGACCGATACAAGAAGTATGTAGCATTTGTGTGGGGGGGGGGGGGGGCTAAAAACAACATTTGAATGTACGTAGTACGAGACTTAATATCGATGTTTCAATTTGGTGTATACTGTAAGATTTGAACCGAGGACCAGGCATACGGGTAATTATTTCGAATTCGTGCCATACTAAGTTTCGAAAAGTTGACATTGACTCAGTTTGTTGTGCTATTTTGTAGGTCATATGTTTGAATCCATACAAAAGTTTTCTCACTACCATGGTGTTCATCATATACATATGAATTTGTATTAAAAAAGTAGCGTGGATACAGTGAAATGCGAAATCCACGTTAGAATTGGAGATCGCTATGTGACACACACTCTAATTCAAATAACTAACTACGTGACACACACTCTAATTCAAACAACTAATTATGTGACACACACTCTAAGCCACGTTAGCGTGGGTACCGTTTCGATTTTTTTTCCAAATAACTCCTCATTAATTAATTTATAGTACTCCCTCTATTTACTTTTATAAGACCTTAAAGACATTTCAGACAATGTGCAAAACAGTTCATTTTAAGTTGTCTGAAACGACTTACAAAAGTGAACGGATGGAGTATCTCGTTTCGAATGACTAATTATCGTAAGGAAAACACGGGCATGGTAATACATATAGATTCGTTTGCATTCTCAAATGTAGGCGCACCACGCAAACCAGGGTCGTGTCGGGGTGGACGCTGCTTCGGTGCCTTAAAGGCAACTGCCTTTGGGTCACTGACATGTGGGCCAGCCACCTGTTGGGCCCATATGTCATGGACACAAAGGCAGGTGCCTTAAGGCACCGAAGCATAGTCCTGTCGGGGTGGTTGCATGTGTCGGACGGACGCGTAGCACCCAGCCACCCACCCCTCCCCCCCCAAAAATAAGGACGACGACAATATAAGTTCGCGCTTCCACGTTTCGGATTGAAATATCTGGCGGCCCCAATTCCAGCCCTACAAAATCTCTCTTCTCCACCGTCCCCTTCCGCGCCCAGATTGCTCAAATCCCTAATTCGCCGCCAACCCTCGAATCGCCCCTCGTCTCGTCTCTTTCCCCACCGTTCCCCACCTCTGTGCCGGACAACGATGATGAAGACGATGGTCGTGCTACATTTATCCGACGGTGACTGGAATAATCTTGTTACACATTGGTCTCGGCTGCAGCGTAAGGTGCTGTCTATGATATCACATCACAATTTGAACTACATTTCTGCATTTGCCTTAATGTCTCACTTGTACAAAACTGTTAGCAGAAGAACATTCATTCTCAAGGGACCACAGAATCTCGCAACTATACTGCACACTGCATTGCTCTTGTGAGTACCTCTTTCCCTGTATGACCATACTTACTTTCATAGTTGTTTGATTATGTAGCATCACTACACATCTTAGCCTCGTAATCGTCCATTTGGTGGACATTATAAGATCCGCATGGACTCTTACATAAATTTAGAATCAACCAAATGCTTTTGAAGAGGTTTAGCTCTACAGTCCTCTTGTAAGGACTGAATGTGGTCTATCACTATACTTACATTAACAGCTACTCCCTCCATCCCATAATATAAGAACGTTTTGTACAATACACCAGTGTTCAAAACACTCTTGTATTATGGGAAGAGGGATTGGTTCATTTTGTAGCATTCTGCATCTTATCTCCCTCGCCCACCATTTACTAAAAAAGATCAGATCTATATTTAATCTTACCAACAAGTAGATTACACAGACAATGCCAGTGCAGAAGTGTAGCCCATTGCTCTTGTCAGTACATTTTGTCCTGTAACGCTTGTACTTCCAGGGATTGGTAGTTGATTATGTAGCATCAATCTGCATCTTATCTTCATTATCCTCTATCCCTTCCAGTATTATCATATCTATAATTACTCTCTACAAAATTTAGAGTACAGGCAATGCTTATGAAGAAGATTATGTGCTAAAATTCTTGAGTTATCCTTCCCTTGCCATGGAGAAGGGCATTATAAAGCCGGTGTTAACTATTAATGTAAGTTAGTCCTTCTAAGCCTTTATCCTCAACTGCTGTTTAATTTGCTCATACTCCCTGTCGTTTACTGATGTTTAGTTTGCTGTTTCTACCAAAATGCATGTTCGTAAGAACCATAAGTTCTAAGTTTTACTTGTAAAACCAAATTCCTTATTCATACCATGCACATTACTTAATACTCCCTATATGTATGCTTGTTTTTGTGGATCTATAATCCAGTGTGTGGTGAAGTAGCCCACGTTTGCACCTTGTCATCTCCTGTTTTATCTTACTGATGTGGCTGATGATATGAATAACATGCCATGCACATTATCCAAAATAGATACAATGATTTTCTTTGCCCTTCATCTATGCTTGTTATGTTGACATGGCAATCCAATAGTGTGGTGAAGCTCCCCGCATTATGAACAATGCCAGATTATGCTATTAATATTTTGAACATACTCTTTATTTTCTAATTTGAAATTGGATAGAATTGACAGAACAGTTATCATCTTTGTTTATGCACGTGCAAAACCTGTCATCTCTCTGCTTTGTTTCAGGGTGATATGCCTGATGACATGCACAAGTCTACTGAAGGCTGTGAGACAAACCCAACATATATTGCAGCAAAGAAGGCAAAATATCTTGAAGATAGCGAGACAACCCGAAAGTCTTGTCTTGATGCAGTGTTAAAGTTACTTGACACTAACAGTCAGACAAGCTCACAGAATTCGTTGTCTGGATCAGTTCGACTTCTTCAGTCCCAAGTTCTAGCAGAAAGGCATTCTACAACTCAACTTCGACTTGAAGTCCTATCTCTAAGAAAGATTGAGGAGAACACCAATGAGAACCTCATCGCTAAACAGCTACACCTGGAAGCTATGACCGACATGCTAGGCCGGTCTCACAGCCTTGCTCAGCAGCTTGCGCAGCAGTTCCCCTGCAAGGCTAACCTTTCTTGAACGGTCTTGGAAGTGGTCTCGGTTCAGTATTATTTTGTTACGCTGCAATGGTGCCCAGTTTTTGTAATCTGCTTCTTCGTTGCGCTTTATGATCACTGGTGGCGAACTTTGATGCCCAGTGGATGTAATATACCTTAAATACTTTATTGTGTAGTGTAGGTTTATTCTTAGTTACTATGCCGTAATTTCTTTATTGCATAGAGTAGGTTTGTTCTTAATTCCTACTAGTTATGCAGCAGCCCGAAATGAACCCCGACCCATGATTGTGCGAATCAAATCACGGGCTTTTAACAGGCCAAAATTGTCTGGGTCCTTATTTGGCCCAATCAGATATCGGCTGCGAGCAGGCCGGATGCAAACCGGGCCGTAGTTAGGCCCAACTATATGACGGGCTTTTAACAGGCCGAAATTAATATAGGGCCGAAATGTTAAACGGGCCCTTAACAGGCCAAAACTAATATTAGGCCGAATTACTAAGTGGGCCTTTAGCAAGTGGGCCAAAATCATAGTGTCTAGTTGACGGGCTGAATCTGATATGGGCCATAATTGAGCCCAAAGCCTCTTAGAAGCCGGACCTGATCTGGTCCGTAATTTGGCCCAGAACATGGTAGGCTTTTAATGGACCGGATCAAATATGGGCCAGCATTTGGCCCAAAACATGGCAACCAGTTAATGGGCCGGCCTACAGCTGGGTCGGCCCATTAATGTCAGTGAAATCTCATGGTCCTTTAGCTGGGCCAGCCCATTATGACCCGCAAGAATCTTGTGGGCCTTTACCTGGGCCAGCCCATTATGGCCCGCAAAATCTTGTGGGCCTTTAGCTGGGCTAGCCCATTATGGTCCGCAAAATCTTGTGGGCCTTTAGCTAGGCCGGCCCATTATGGTTCGCAAAATCTTGTGGGTCTTTAGTTGGGCCGGCCCATTTAAACTTGTTGGGCCGTGCCACGTGTCGACGTATCATAGGCGCCTTCTGTCCAGTGAGTGGATGACATCTGTCGTGACGATGAGCTGACACGTGTTTCCTCTAGCCAATGATGATTTTACACATGGAAAATCCCCATTGGCCGGGTCTGTTAACGGGTTATCGGATCCAAAAACCGACCCGATAGCTTAACGGCGTTCCGTTACAATGGATGCCACGTGTCAGTCACCCTTGACGAAAGCACTTCTGTGACGCGCGATTTATCATCATGGAAGTGGACACTTCCGTGATGATAATTTTGGTAATGTCATGGAACACTTCTACGACAGCACATGTATGACTATCTTGATTCTATCATAAATTTGTCATGGATGTACATGCATGACAAAAAAGCGACCTACTGTGACAAACACGTATCATCACGGAAGTGTATTTTTTTGTAGTGCAATAAGGTTCAGTAGGGTAACATGGGTCATATCCTTGGGGATACATGAGGTGTAGTCATTAAATGCCCAAAGATTTTGTCTGATATTTCTATCTTAATTATCGAGCAACCCCGCAAGACGAATAGGGCCTTTGATAGGACAACTGATTCTTGATGCAGGACTTGTGCCGGTCAAGATGTAATTTGGACATATCCCCCATTCCAAATGAAGCAAGCACCTATTGTTGGGTGGCTTCCCGAGCACAAACTAATATCATTTTGATCCCAACACTAATACATGGTTGTAAGCATTAAGACCCCATCCCCATAACTTCGTTTTATTATAAGTATTTGAATCACTATTTGCTCATTGATCCGGTCAAAAGCTGGATTTGACACTTTATCAAAAACTTGCTAGAGACCATCGCTTCAAGGGAATCTTCCTCTCATGGGTTCGATAACCTAGGGTCACTGTCGGTGTCAAAACCGGCGGATCTCGGGTAGGGTGTCCCGAACTGTGCGTCTAAGGTCAATGGTAACAGGAGATAAGGGACACGATGTTTACCTAGGTTCGGGCCCTCTCTATGGAGGTAATACCCTACGTCATGCTTGATTGATATTGATGAATACGAGTATTACAAGAGTTGATCTACCTCGAGATCGTAATGGCTAAACCCTAGAGGTCTAGCTGGTATGGCTATGATAATGAATCTCTCCTATCCGAACTAAGTCCTCCGGTTTATATAGACATCGGAAGGATCTAGGGTTACACAAGGTCAGTTACAAAGAAGGGAATCTACATATCCGGTCGCCAAGCTTGCCTTCCACGCCAAGGAGAGTCCCATCCGGACATAGGTACAGTCTTCGGTCTTCGTATCTTCATAGCCCATCAGTCCGGCCCATGGCTAACAGGCCGGATGCCCGAGGACCCCTTAGTCCAGGACTCCCTCAGTAGCCCCTGAACCTGGCTTCAATGACAAGATATCCGGCGCGTAGTTCTGTCTTCGGCATTGCAAGGTGGGTTCCTCCTTCCGAACTCCAAAATAGTCTTCGGACGAATTGATCGTGTCCGGACCTGTAACACGCACCACACACAACCGTAGAGAGAATACAATAATCCACGAGTCCAATCCACTAACAACTTTTTACAACATGACATCACGTCCGTCTGGTCATAATTTCGAACCATTTTTCGTCTGCCACTCTGCGTTTCGAGACGCAGTTGCCATTGGCATGTCTTGTCAAAGCAGAGATCGTGTCCCCTTATTACGAGATTCTCATCAATACGGGCGTGGGTAATCCAACCGTGCCATTTACACAGCCTTCGGGAATAGGCGAGTTTTAAGGCGAGCAGGAAGGCGTTTGATATTTGATGCATTTATAAGGAGATAAGATTCCCCTTTCCTCTCCCACGCCTTCTCTCTTCTTCTGCCTTTCCACTCTTGAGTTCCAGCGCCCAAGTTCTCATCTGTTCCCACTGAAGAAAGCACTCAACCATGTCCGGATCCGGAGGTCAAGGCAAGTGGATGGCTTCCTCCATCAAGGAGGAGGACATCGCCGAGCTTTGGGCGGCCGGGTACCTGGTGAAGGAAATCGCCCACCGTCTTCCAGCCCAGGGTCAAATCATTCCCATGCCGAAGCCCAATGAGAGGGTAGTATTCATCCCCCATTTCCTTCGCGGGCTAGGGTTTCCACTCCACCCCTTCATCCACAGGATAATGTTCTACTACAGGATAGACTTCCACGACCTATCCCCGAACTCCTTCCTCAATATCTCGGTGTTTATCATCGTGTGCGAGGCCTTCCTCCGCATCCAACCCCACTTCAGGCTATGGCTCAAAATCTTCAATGTGAAGCTGTAGGATCGAAAGTATGTCTAGAGGGGGGGGGGGTGATTAGACTACTTGACCAAATAAAAAACTAGCCTTTTCCCAATTTTAGTTCTAGGCAGATTTTAGCAACTTAGCACATGTCAACCAATCAACCTACACATGCAATTCTAAGAGTATAGCAGCAAAAAGTAAAACAATTGCATCTGAAGGTAAAGGGAGGAGTTTGGAGTGTGCAAACACAATTAGAGACACGAAATTTTTTGGCGTGGTTCCGATAGGTGGTGCTATCGTACATCCACGTTGATGGAGACTTCAACCCACGAAGGGTAACGGTTGCGTGAGTCCACGGAGGGCTCCACCCATGAAGGGTCCACGAAGAAGCAACCTTGTCTATCCCACCATGGTCGTCGCCCACGAAGGACTTGCCTCACTCGGGTAGATCTTCATGAAGTAGGCGATCTCCTTGCCCTTACAAACTCCTTGGTTCAACTCCACAATCTTGACGGAGGCTCCCAAATGACACCTGATACGTCTCCAACGTATCTATAATTTTTGATTGCTCCATGCTATATTATCTACTGTTTTGGACAATATTGGGCTTTATTATCCACTTTTATATTATTTTTGGGACTAACCTATTAACCAGAGGCCCAGCCCAGAATTGTTGTTTTTTTGCCTATTTAAGGGTTTTGAAGAAAAGGAATATCAAACGGAGTCGAAACGGAATGAAACCAACTGGAGAAGTTATTTTTGGAAGGAAAGCTACCGGAAAAAATTGGAGTGCACGTAAGGAAAGGAACGAGGGAGCCACGAGGCAGGGGGGCGCCCACCCCCCTAGGGCACGCCCTCCATCGTCGTGGGCCCCTCGCGGCTCCCCTGACGTATCTCTTTCACCCATATATACCCACGTACCCTAAAACTACCGGAGAGCACAATAGATCGGGAGTTCCGCCGCCAGAAGCCTCCGTAGCCACCGAAAACCAATCTAGACCCGTTCAGGCACCCTGCCGGAGGGGGAATCCTTCTCCGGTGGCCATCTTCATCATCCCGATGCTCTCCATGACGAGGAGGGAGTAGTTCTCCCTTGGGGCTGAGGGTATGTACAAGTAGCTATGTGTTTGATCTCTCTCTCTCTCTCATGTTCTTGAGGTGGCACGATCTTGATGTATCGCGAGCTTTGCTATTATATTTGGATCCTATGATGTTTCTCTCCCTCTACTCTCTTGTAATGGATTGAGTTTTCCCTTTGAAGTTATCTTATCGGATTGAGTCTTTAAGGATTTGAGAACACTTGATGTATGTCTTGCGTGGGATAACCATGGTGACAATGGGTTATTCTATTGATTCACTTGATGTATGTTTTGGTGATCAACTTGCGGGTTCCGCCCATGAACCTATGCATAGGGGTTGGCACACGTTTTCATCTTGACTCTCCGGTAGAATCTTTGGGGAACTCTTTGAGGTCCTATGTGTTGGTTGAATAGATGAATTTGAGATTGTGTGATGCATATCGTATAACCATACCCACAGATACTTGAGGTGACATTGGAGTATCTAGGTGACATTAGGGTTTTGGTTGATTTGTGTCTTAAGGTGTTATTCTAGTACGAACTCTAGGGCTACTTGTGACACTTATAGGAATAGCCCAACGGATTGATTGGAAAGAATAACTTTGAGGTGGTTTCGTAACCTACCATAATCTCTTCATTTGTTCTCCGCTATTAGTGACTTTGGAGTGACTCTTTGTTGCATGTTGAGGGATAGTTATATGATCCAATTATGTTATTATTGTTGAGGGAACTTGCACTAGTGAAAGTATGAACCCTAGGCCTTGTTTCAACACATTGCAATACCGTTTATGTTCACTTTTATCATTAGTTACCTTGCTGTTTTTATATTTTTCAGATTACAAAAACTATTATCCACTATCCATATACCACTTGTATCACCATCTCTTCGCCGAACTAGTGCACCTATACAATTTACCATTGTATTGGGTGTGTTGGGGACACAAGAGACTCTTTGTTATTTGGTTGCAGGGTTGCTTGAGAGAGACCATCTTCATCCTATGCCTCCTACGGATTGATAAACCTTAGGTCATCCACTTGAGGGAAATTTTCTACTGTCCTACAAACCTCTGCACTTGGAGGCCCAACAACGTCTACAAGAAGAAGGTTGTGTAGTAGACATCAAGCTCTTTTCTGGCACCGTTGCCGGGGAGGTTAGCGCTTGAAGGTATATCTTTAGATCTTGCAATCGAGTCTTTTAGTTTCTTGTTTTATGACTAGTTTAGTTTGTAAAATAAAACTATAAAAAAGTGGAATTGAGTTTGTCTCATACGCTTCACCTTTTTTAATTTCTTTCGTGAGTATGATGGAAAGGATAATTGTGCTCAAGTGCTAGAAGAAGAAATCTATAAAATGTTTGGCACTAAATATTTGAATGATGAGCATGATTGCAATGTTGTTAGTACGAATTCTTTGAATATCCATGATACTAATGATGATTGCACTAGTTATGATCAAAATGTCTCCTATGAACATGTCAATTTTTGTGGAGTACATTGGGTTTGTAAGTATGCACCAAATAGGGAAGATAGATATTGCAAGAGGCATAAGTACTTAGAAACTAAATTGTTGCAAGATAGGCTAGATGAATGTGCTAAAAATTTTAATTATCTTGGCCATACTTGTGAGCTTTGCAATGAACATGATCATTTCAGTACCCAATGCAAATTGTTTCATGATCATATCGTGTCCAAAAATTGTGATGACTTGATTTCCCTTGCACATCATAATGAACTTAGTTTGCTTATGGGTTATGAAGAAATGAAACGCATAACTAATTATCTTCCAGAATTTTCCCGTTATAAACTTCTTGGATTTGATCTAGAGAAAATTTATATGTATTATGCGGTGAATTGTATTGAAAATCCTTATATTGCCAACTACATAAATAAAAGAAAACAAATAGAGGATGAAGAGAATACTAATGAAAGGGAAGAGACTTCCCAATATCCTCCTATTATTTCTTATGATGAATCAGGTAACGAGGAGGAGCCTCCTATTCAACCAATCTCATTAATAAGGAGCTCCAAAAAGAGGATTGAACCCACACATGATGTGGTGAAGAAGAAGAAAAGAAAAAGGAAGAGAGGTAAAAAGATATCTCCCCAAATAGTGCTGCTCCTATTACTATTGTGCCTCATGAAAATATAATTGTGGAAGATAATGATACTTCTTATGATCTTGAAAATCTTTTTGGCACTTTCTTGGACGAATATGATAATTGCTATACTATTGGTGCTATCCATACTATTAATGATGAGAGCGATTATGCTTATGATATGAAAAGGCCCAAGCTTGGGGATGCTATGTTTGATGAAGATGATGTTTTTGAGAATATATTTGCTGCAATTAATGTTTTTCACAAGCTTGGGGATGCTACGCTTAATGAAGATGATATTTTTAGTCTCCCAAGTTTTGATATGCAAATTCATAATGATGATAGCATGCCTCCTACTTATGATAATTATTGTGATGATACATATGCTATAAAAAGTAGTGATGATTATATTTAAAAAACTTGTCATGATTATGATTACCCTTTTTCTGAACATTACTCTTTTAATGTGGAAACAATTTATAGTATTCGAGTTTCCTATGATACTCCCACTATTCCGAATGAGAAGAATTTTGCTTATGTGGAGAGTAATAAAATTTCTATGCTTGTAGATCATGAAAAGAATGCTTTAGGTGCTGGTTATATTGTTGAATTCATTCATGATGCTACTGAAAATTATTATGAGGGAGGAATATATGCTTGTAGGAATTGCAATAATATCAAGTTTCCTCTCTATGCGCTTAAAGTTTTGAAGTTATGCATGTTTTCCTTTCCTATGCAAGTTGATTCTTGTTCCCATAAGTTGTTTGCTCACAAAATCCCTATGCATAGGAAGTGGGTTAGGCTTAAATGTGATAGTCATATTCTTTATGATGCTCTCTTTATGTTTCAATTCTTATCCTTTATGTGAGCATCATTGAAATCATCATGCCTAGCTAGGGGCGTTAAACGATAGCGCTTGTTGGGAGGCAACCCAATTTTATTTTTGTTCCTTTTTAGCAATAAATAATTCATATATCCTCTGTTTAGATGTGGTTTTATGCTTTTAATTAGTGTTTGTGCCAAGTAGAACCTTTGGGAAGACTTGGGTGAAGTCTTTATGATCATGCTGTAAAAAACAGAAACTTTAGCGCTCACGAGAATTGCTGCCAGTTTTTATTAGAGAGTGCTATTGAGTTAATTATTTTTGAAGATGATTAATAGACAAATTACTCACGTCCAGCAATTTATTTGAGAATTTTATGAGTTCCAGAAGTGGTCGAAACCTACAGATTACTTCAGACTGTTCTGTTTTTGACAGATTCTGTTTTCTATGTGTTGTTTGCTTATTTTGATGAATCTATGAGTAGTATCGGAGGGTATGAACCATAGATAAGTTGGAATACAGTAGATATTACACCAATATGAATTTAGAATGAGTTCATTGCAGTACCTTATGATGGTGATTTGCTTTCTTATACTAACGGAGCTTACGAGTTTTCTGTTAAGTTTTGTGTTGTGAAGTTTTCGAGTTTTGGGTAAAGATTCGATGGACTATGGAATAAGGAGTGGCAAGAGCCTAAGCTTTGGTATTAACAAGGCACCCCAAGGTAATATTCAAGGACAACCAAAAGCCTAAGCTTGGGGATGCCCCGGAAGGCATCCCCTCTTTCGCCTTCGTTCATCAGTAACTTTACTTGGAGCTATATTTTTATTCACCACATGATATGTGTTTTGCTTGGAGAGTCAATTTATTTTGTTAGGATTTGCTTGCTGTTATTTAGAACAATGTGTTGCATATTTTATTTCAATAAAAGTGGCATTGATAGCCTTTACTATGCCTATTTTAGAAGTCCACATGTTGCTGTTTGAAAACAGAAAGTTTACTGCTGTTGCAATAATTCCCTAGAAAAGTCAGAATGTGATAAAATGTTGAAACCTTTTGAATATTAATCTCTGATAAATTTACTAAAGTGGAAATTTTCTTTCATAATTTTTGGAGCTAGGTAAGTATGGATGTTGCTGCATTCTTTACAGACTGTCCTGTTTAGGCAGATTGCTGTTATGTTTGCATTGTTTGCATATGTTTGCTTCTTTAATGATTCTATTTGAGGATACGACTATTAAATATGCAGAGGAATTTAGTATGCAATGTTGAATAATAATTTTAGTGATTTGCTACAGTAGATTATGATAAGGTTTTTGCAATGGTTTATACTAACCTATCTCACGAGTCCTTGTTGAGTTTTGTGTGGATGAAGCTTTTGAGATTTAGGGAGACCGTGATATGAGAGGAATTAAGGAGACACAAAAGCTCAAGCTTGGGGATGCCCAAGGCACCCCAAGATAATATTTCAAGAAGTATCAAGCGTCTAAGCTTGGGGATGCCCCTGTTGGCATCCCACCTTTCTTCTTCAACAACTATCGGTTAGTATCGGTTGATCCTAAGTTTTTGCTTCTTCACATAATGTTTGCTATTCTTAGAATGTCATTTTCTTTTGCTTTGCTTGCTGTTTGAATAAAATACCAAGATCTGAAA
Source organism: Triticum monococcum (assembly GCA_034509565.1). NCBI lineage: Eukaryota > Viridiplantae > Streptophyta > Magnoliopsida > Poales > Poaceae > Triticum > Triticum monococcum. The sequence continues at coordinate 753,483,226 of CM067843.1, read as the reverse complement.
TTATTAAATGTTAGAGAGTCTTCACATAGTTGCATAATTATTCAACTACTCATTGATCTTCACTTATATCTTTCGGAGTAGTTTGTTGTTTGCTCTAGTACTTCACTTATATCTTTTAGAGCATGGTGGTAGTTTTATTTTGAAGAAATAGATGAACTCTCATGCTTCACTTAGATTATTTTGAGAGTCTTAATAGCATGGTAATTTTCTTAAAATCTTAATATGCTAGGTATTCAAGATTAGTAAAACTTTCTTATGAGTGTGTTGAATACTAAGAGAAGTTTGATGCTTGATGATTGTTTTGAGATATGGAGGTAATATTATCAACGTCGTGCTAGTTGAGTAGTTGTCAATTTTAGGAATACTTGTGTTGAAGTTTGCAAGTCCCGTAGCATGCACGTATGGTAAACATTGTGTAACAAATTTGAAACATGAGGTGTTATTTGATTGTCCTCCTTATGAGTGGCGGTCGGGGACAAGCGATGGTCTTTTCCTACCAATCTATCCCCCTAGGAGCATGCGCGTAGTGCCGAGGTTTTTGATGACTTGTAGATTTTTGCAATAAGTATGTGAGTTCTTTATGACTAATGTTGAGTCCATGGATTATACGCACTCTTACCCTTCCACCATTGCTAGCCTCTTCGGTACCGTGCATTGCCCTTTCTCACATTGAGAGTTGGTGCAAACTTCGCCGGTGCATCCAAACCCCGTGATATGATACGCTCTATCACACATAAACCTCCTTATATCTTCCTCAAAACAGCCACCATACCTACCTATTATGGCATTTCCATAGCCATTCCGAGATATATTGCCATGCAACTTTCCACCATTCCGTTTATCATGACACATTCATCATTGTCATATTGCTTAGCATGATCATGTAGTTGACATAGTATTTGTGGCAAGGCCACCGTTCATAATTCTTTCATACATGTCACTCATGCATCATCGCAATCCCGGTACACCGCCGGAGGCATTCATATAGAGTCATATCTTGTTCTAGTATCGAGTTATAATCATTGAGTTGTAAATAAATAGAAGTGTGATGATCATCATTTTCTAGAGCATTGTCCCAAGTGAGGAATAAAAAAAGAGAAGGCCCAAAAAAAGAGAAAAAAAAGAAAAGAGAAAGGCCATAAAAAAGAAGAAAGGCCAAATAAAAAAATGAGAGAAAAAGAGAGAAGGGACAATGCTACTATCCTTGGCCACACTTGTGCTTCAAAGTAGCACCATAATCTTCATGATAGAGAGTCTCTTGTTTAGTCACTTTCATATACTAGTGGGAATTTTTCATTATAGAACTTGGCTTGTATATTCCAACAATGGGCCTCCTCAAGTGCCCTAGGTCTTCGTGAGCAAGCAAGTTGGATGCACACCCACTAGTTTCTTTTGTTGAACTTTCATACATTTATAGCTCTAGTGCATCCGTTGCATGGCAATCCCTACTCCTTGCATTAACATCAATCGATGGGCATCCCCATAGCTCATTGATTATCCTCGTTGATGTGAGACTTTCTCATTTTTATCTTCTCCACATAACCCCCTCATCATATTCTATTCCACCCATAGTGCTATATCCATGGCTCGCGCTCATGTATTGCATGAAGGTTTATGAGTTTGAGATTACTAAAGTATGAAACAATTGCTTGTCTTGTCATCGGGGTTGTGCATGATGAGAGCATTCTTGTGTGACGAAAATGGAGCATGACTAAACTATATGATTTTGTAGGGATGAACTTTCTTTGGCCATGTTATTTTGAGAAGACATAATTGCTTAGTTAGTATGCTTGAAGTATTATTATTTTTATGTCAATATGAAATTTTATCTTGAATCTTTCGGATCTGAATATTCATGCCACAGTTAAGAAGAATTACATTGAAATTATGCCAAGTAGCACTCCGCATCAAAAATTCTGTTTTTATCATTTACCTACTCGAGGACGAGCAGGAATTAAGCTTGGGGATGCTTCATACGTCTCCAATGTATCTATAATTTTTGATTGCTCCATGCTATATTACCTACTATTTTGGACAATATTGGGCTTTATTATCCACTTTTATATTATTTTTGGGACTAACCTATTAACTAGAGGCCCAGCCTAGAATTGCTATTTTTTTGCCTATTTCAGTGTTTTGAAGAAAAGGAATATCAAATGGAGTCAAAACGGAATGAAACCAACTGCAGAAGTTATTTTTGGAAGGAAAGCTACCGGAAAAACTTGGAGTGCACGCCAGGAAAGGAACAAGGGAGCCACGAGGCAGGGGGGCGCGCCCACCCCCCTAGAGCGCGCCCTACACCCTCGTGGGCCCCTCGTGGCTCCCCTGACGTATCTCTTTCACCCATATATACCCACGTACCCTAAAACTACCGGAGAGCACAATAGATCGGGAGTTCCGCCGCCAGAAGCCTTCGTAGCCACCGAAAACCAATCTAGACCCGTTCAGGCACCCTGCCGGAGGGGGAATCCTTCTCCAGTGGCCATCTTCATCATCCCGATGCTCTCCATGACGAGGAGGGAGTAGTTCTCCCTCGGGGCTGAGGGTATGTACCAGTAGCTATGTGTTTGATCTCTCTCTCTCTCTCTCTCTCTCTCTCTCGTGTTCTTGAGGTGGCACGATCTTGATGTATCGCGAGCTTTGCTATTATATTTGGATCCTATGATGTTTCTCCCCCTCTACTCTCTTGTAATGGATTGAGTTTTCCCTTTGAAGTTATCTTATCGGATTGAGTCTTTAAGGATTTGAGAACACTTGATGTATGTCTTGCGTGGGATAACCATGGTGACAATGGGTTATTCTATTGATTCACTTGATGTATGTTTTGGTGATCAACTTGCGGGTTCTGCCCATGAACCTATGCATAGGGGTTGGCACACGTTTTCGTCTTGACTCTCCGGTAGAATCTTTGGGGAACTCTTTGAGGTCCTATGTGTTGGTTGAATAGATGAATTTGAGATTGTGTGATGCATATCGTATAACCATACCCACAGATACTTGAGGTGACATTGGAGTATCTAGGTGACATTAGGGTTTTGGTTGATTTGTGTCTTAAGGTGTTATTCTAGTACGAACTCTAGGGCTGTTTGTGACACTTATAGGAATAGCCCAACGGATTGATTGGAAAGAATAACTTTGAGGTGGTTTCATAACCTACCATAATCTCTTCATTTGTTCTCCGCTATTAGTGACTTTGGAGTGACTCTTTGTTGCATGTTGAGGGATAGTTATATGATCCAATTATGTTATTATTGTTGAGGGAACTTGCACTAGTGAAAGTATGAACCCTAGGCCTTGTTTCAACACATTGCAATACCATTTACGCTCACTTTTATCATTAGTTACGTTGCTGTTTTTATATTTTCAGATTACAAAAACTATTATCTACTATCCATATACCACTTGTATCACCATCTCTTCGCCGAACTAGTGCACCTATACAATTTACCATTGTATTGGGTGTGTTGGGGACACAAGAGACTCTTTGTTATTTGGTTGCAGGGTTGCTTGAGAGAGACCATCTTCATCCTACGCCTCCTAGGATTGATAAACCTTAGGTCATCCACTTGAGGGAAATTTTCTACTGTCCTACAAACCTCTGCACTTGGAGGCCCAACAACGTCTACAAGAAGAAGGTTGTGTAGTAGACATCAACACCTAACCAATCTAGGAGACACCACTCTCCAAGAGGTAACAAATGTTGTGTTGATGATGAACTCCTTGCTCTTGTGCTTCAAATGATAGTCTCCCCAACACTCAACTCTCTCTCACAGGATTTGGATTTGGTGGAAAGATGATTTGAGTGGAAAGCAACTTGGGGAAGGATAGAGATCAAGATTTATGTGGTTGGAGTGGAATATCTTGACCTCAACACAAGTGTAGGTGGTTCTCTCTCAAAAAATGTATGTTGGAAGTGTAGGCATGTTCTGATGGCTCTCTCCATGAATGAAGAGTGGCTGGAGGGTTATAAATAGCCTCCACACAAAATCTAACTGTTACACACAAATCACCAAACTTGGTGGGACCGAATCATGAAACTCGGTCAGACCGATTTAGTTCAAAATGTGAACGTTAGGATTTTCGGTGGGGCCGACATGTCAACTGCTTGTCCTCAAGCAATTCAGTTGACAAACTGAAAGAAAGAAAGAAAAACTTTTACAAACTCTGTTTGCTCTTGTTGTTGTAACTATGTCAAGCCAGCATTCAAGTTTTCAGCATAGATCATAACTAACCACATTTGCAATAATTCTCAGGTCTCACAATTACTCATATCAATAGCATAATCAACTAGCAAGTCATAATAATAAATCTCGGATGACAACACTTTCTCAAAACAATCATAATATGATATAACAAGATGGTATCTCGCTAGCCCTTTCTGAGACCGCAAAACATAAATGCAGAGCACCTTTAAAGATCAAGGACTGACTAGACATTGTAATTCATGGTAAAAGAGATCCAATCATAGTCACACCCAATATAAATTAACAGTGATGAATGCAAATGATGGTTGTGCTCTCCAGCTAGTGCTTTTTAATAAGAGGGTGATGACTCAGCATAAAAGTAAATGGATAGGCCCTTCACAGAGGGAAGCAGGGATTTGTAGAGGTGCCAGAGCTCGGTTTTGAAATAGAGATAAATTGTATTTTGAGCGGTATACTTTCATTGTCAACGTAACAACTAAGGGATGGCGATGTCTTCCATGCTAAACACATTATAGGTAGTTCCCAAACAGAATGGTAAAGTTTATACTCGCCCTCCACCAACAAGCATCAATCCATGGCTTGCTCGAAACAACGAGTGCCTCCAACATACATCAGGTCCCAGGGGGAGTTTTGTTTGCAATTAATTTTGATTTAGTTTGCATAAAGCATGGGACTGGGCATCCCGGTGACCAGCCATTTTCTCGTGAGTGAGGAGCTGAGTCCACTCCTCTTGAGAATAACCCGCCTAACACGGAAGATACGGACAGCCTTTGTTGATACATGATCTATTCGAGCATCCAAAATAGAATATTTATTTGAAGGTTTAGAGTTTGGCACAAACAAATTTACTTGGAACGGCAGGTAGATACCGCATATAGGAAGGTATAGTGGACTCATCTAGAATAACTTTGGGGTTTAAGGATTTGGATGCACAAGCAGTATTCCCGCTTAGTACAGGTGAAGGCTAGCAAAAGACTGGGAAGCGACCAACTAGAGAGCAACAACAACCATGTACATGCATTTAAATTAATAAACATTGAATGCAAGCATGAGTAGGATATAATCCACGATGAGCATAAATATCGTGAAGGCTATGTTGATTTTGTTTCAACTACATGCGTGAACATGTGCCAAGTCAAGTCACTTAAATCATTCAAAAGAGGATACCACCCCATCATACCACCTCATAACCATCTTAATAGCATGTTGGCATACAAGGTAAATCATTATAACTCATAGCTAATCAAGCATGGCAAAAGCAACTGTGATCTCTAATTGTCATTGCAAACATGTTTATTCATAATAAGCTGAATCAAGAACGACGGGCTCATCATATTTACAAAAACAAAAGAGGTCGAGTTCATACTAGCTTTTCTCATCTCAGTCAGTCCATCATATATCATCATAATTGCCTTTCATTTGCACGACCGAACGGTGTGAATAATAATAAGAGTGCACGTGCATTGGACTAAGCTGGAATCTGCGAGCATTCAATAAACAGGAGAAGACAAGGCAATATGGGCTCTTGGTTAAATCAACAATAATGCATATAAGAGCCACTTCAACAATTTAATTACGGTCTTCTCCTACTGACCCCCAAATAAAAGAAAAGAAATAAAACTATTTACACGGGAAAGCTCCCAACAAGCAAAAGAAGAACGGGAAGTATTTTGGGGTTTTCTTTTTAATTATTACTACTACAGCAGAAAAATAAACTACTACTAATTTTTTGGTCTTTCTTAAGGTTTAACAAACATACAAGAAGAAAGCAGGAAAAGGAAAATAAACTAGCATGGATATTACAGTGAAAAAGTATGAGCACCGACATCTAGCAATGAGTGTGTGTGAACATAAATGTAATGTCGGTGAGAAATACGTACTCCCCCAAGCTTAGGCTTTTGGCCTAAGTTGGTCTATGGCCACGGCTGGCCTGGCGGATATCCATAATAATAGTTGTTGGGGCCGTACTGTGATGAGGAAGAAGAAGGCTCCGATTGCCACTGGCTGGCAATCATCTCCGGATCCCACTGATAGTTAGACTGTCGTGAAGGATCAAATTGTGGTTCCGGTTCTGGCTCCTCGACTGGTGCATGGTTTCGGTAGGCGTGAATAGCCATCAACGGAACAAGGTACGTGCCTGCAGTCAAATCAAACAAAGAAGGAGTAGGCAAGGTAATAGTCTCAGGATGATGTTTATTAAAGAAAAATTGATATCTAAGCTCCCCTGCCCTATTTTTAACAATAAAATCATGTGCCACCATACTTTTATGATCTAGATAAACACGGGGTAGCACTTTTTCTTCTTTCTTAGCATGCCTAATAGGTATGTTAAAATGTGCTGCTAAGCGTGTGGCATAAATGCCTCCAAAGATGGGGCCCTTAGTACGGTTCATATTTAACCGTCTAGCAATAATACCGCCCAAACTAAAAGTGTTATCACTATATAAACCTTGGAGCAGAATAATTAAATCAGATACTAAGGTTTCCAGAATTTCCGCGTCCAATTAAACAACGACTAGCAAATAATGCAAAGTAACGCAAAACAGGAAAATGTATGCTAGTGATTCGTGCATCGGAAACCTTCCTCGTTTCTCCTACAGTGATATTATCAATAAACCCAGCCACATCATCATGATGTGGTTCTTCTATCTTGCCCTCAAAAGGGACTAAACAAATCTGACAGAAATCATAAAGTGACATCTCCTTAGGCTCATCATATAAATGAAATTCCACCGTAGGTGGTGAGTTCCTAGGATGAAAATAAAAGTTTTGCACAAAGGTATTTGTGAGTAAGAGATACTGATCGCATTGGTTGTGGAGGAAAGCGGCGAGGCCTGCATTGTGGGCTAATTCATGAAAATCTTCATACATACCGGCTGCTCTCAAGAAATCTTCAGAAGGCCATTCACACGCCCGAATCTCCGTGGTGCGTGGCAAATTATACTTAGGCTTCGGTGCCTTTTCCTTTGAGCTTTGGCTTGACGAGCCCCTCAATAATCTCCTCATCATTTTTCTGAAACAATCTGAAATTTTTAGTAACTTCAAACAAAAATGAACCAACTTCAATAATACTGATAGCAACTACTCCTACAAGTGCCTAGAGCCTATATCAAGCATTAGAACTACTTAGGACCATAAAAATTTGACATGCAAGCTCAAGAACATGGTCACCTATGCAGCACAAATTTGCAAAGAATAAAGCACTAGAACAAAAACTAATTGGACCAATGGAGGAGTCACATACCAAGGAACAATCTCCCCAAGCAGTTTTGCGAGAGGTGCTTTGAGCAAGGAGATCGAAAATGGCAGCAAAAGTGGCTGGAACTCGTGCTTGAGTTGGTTTTTCGGGTTTGTGTGAGATAGAGGAAGAAGATGAGTGCTGGGATAAGTGGAGGAAGGCCACCGTGGGCCCACGAGGCAGGGGCGCGCCCTATAGGGGGGGCGCCCACCACCCTCATGGCCAGGTGGCAGCTCCTCCCGCGGTAATTTTTGCATAGTAAATTCTCAAATATTCCCAAAAAATCATATTAAATTTGCATGGCATTCTGAGGACTTTTATTTTCGGGATATTTTTATATTGCACAGATAAGTCAGGAAACAGGCAGAAAATACTATTTTTTACTTTATTTAATATAAATAACAGAAAGTAAAAGTGGGGTACAGAAGTTTGTGCTTCTAGTTTCATCCATCTCATGCTCATCAAAAAGAATCCACTAACAAGGTTGATCAAGTCTTGTCAACAAACTCATTCCGATAATCATGAAACCGGAGAAATGTCGAATAACACTAAGTTACCCCAATGGGGATATGCACATCCCCTATAATAAGAATATCATATTTCTTCTTGACAGTAGGGAGAGGAAATTCAAAACCTCCAAACTATGAACTTGAGGTTGTTTCCTCGGAAAGTGTACCGTATGCTCATTACCATTAACATGAAAAGTGACATTGCCTTTGTTGCAATCAATAACAGCCCCTGCAGTATTAAGAAAAGGTCTTCCAAGAATAATATACATACTATCATCCTCGGGAATATCAAGAATAACAAAGTCCGTTAAAATAGTAACGTTTGCAACCACAACAGGCACATCCTCACAAATACCGACAGGTAGAGAAGTTGATTTATCAGCCATTTGCAAAGATATTTCAGTAGATGTCAGCTTATTCAAGTCAAGTCTGCGATATAAAGAGAGAGGCATAACACTAACACCAGCTCCAAGATCACATAAAGCAGTTTTAATATAATTTCTTTTCATGGAGCAAGGTACAGTAGGTACTCCAGGGTCTCCAAGTTTCTTTGGTATTCCACCCTTAAAAGTATAATTAGCAAGCATGGTGGAAATCTCAGCTTCCGGTATCTTTCTTTTATTAGTAATGATATCTTTCATATATTTAGCATAAGGATTTGTTTTGAGCACATCAGTTAATCTCATACGCAAAAAGATAGGCCTAATCATTTCAGCAAAGCGCTCAAAATCCTCATCATCCTTTCTCTTGGATGGTTTCGGAGGAAAAGGCATGGGTTTCTGAACCCAAGGTTCCCTTTCTTTACCATGTTTCCTAGCAACAAAGTCTCTTTTATCATAACGTTGATTCTTTGATTGTGGGTTATCAAGATCAACAGCAGGTTCAATTTCTACATCATTGTCATTACTAGGTTGAGCATCATCATGAACATCATCATTAATATTTTTACTAGGTTCATGTTCATTACCAGATTGTGTTTCCACATTAGACATAGATATATCATTTGGATTATCAGGTGGTTCAGCAATAGGTTCACTAGAAGTTTGCACAGTTCTATCATTTTTCTTCTTCTTCTTCTTCTTTTTAGAAGAACTAGGAACATCAATATTATTTCTCTGAGAATCTTGCTCGATTCTCTTAGGGTGGCCTTCAGGATACAAAGGTTCCTGAGTCATTCTACCAGTTCTAGTAGCCACTCTAACAACATAATCATTTTTCTTACTATTCATTTCATCAAGCACTTCTTTTTGAGCCTTAAGTACTTGTTCTACTTGAGTGGTAACCATAGAAGCATGTTTGCTCACAAGTTTAAGTTCACCTTTAATATCAGCCATATAATCACCCAAGCGTCTAATCATATAAGCATTTTCTTTTAATTTTCTGCCAAAATAAGCATTGAAGTCATCTTGCTTAAACATAAAGTTATCAAACTCATCCAAGCACTGACTAGCAATTTTAGTAGGAGGGACTTCAGCTTTATCATATCTATAGAGAGAATTTACCTTTACTACCTGTGTCGGGATATCGGGATCAGGAGGTTCTTCAGTAAATAAATAATTGAGATCATATGTTTCTTCAACGGGCGGTATATTAAGGCCATGTATTTCTTCAATAGGAGGTAAATTCTTAACGTCTTCAGCTTTAATACCTTTTTCTTTCATAGATTTCTTTGCCTCTTGCATATCTTCGGGACTGGGAAATAGAATACCTCTCTTCTTCAGAGTTGGTTTAGGAATAGGCTCAGTAACTGGAGCAGGAGTTGGCTCAGGAGCTGGCCAATTACTTTCATTTGTCAACATATTATTCAATAGAATTTCATCTTCATCCGGTGTTCTTTCCCTGAAAAGAGAACCAACACAACTATCCAGGTAACCTCTGGAAGCATTGGTTAGTCCATTATAAAAGATATCAAGTATTTTGGGTTTCTTAAGAGGATAATCAGGCAAATCATTAAGTAACTTGAGAAGCCTCCCCAAGCTTGTGGGAGACTCTCTTCTTTAATTTGCACAAAGTTGTATATTTCCCTCAAAGCAGCTTGTATCTTATGAGCATGGAAATATTTAGCAGAGAAGTAATAAATCATATCCTGGGGACTATGCACACAACCAGGATCAAGAGAATTAAACCATATCTTAGCATCGCCCTTTAATGAGAACGGAAATATTTTGAGTAAATAGAGGTAATGTGATCTCTCATTATTAGTGAACAGGGCAGCTATATCATTTAACTTAGTAAGATGTGCCACAACAGTTTCAGATTTATAGCCATAAAACAGATCAGATTCAACCAAAGTAATTATATCAGGATCAACAGAGAATTCATAATCCTTATCAGGAACACATATAGGTGAAGTAGCAAAAGAAGGGTTGGGTTTCATTTTATCTCTAAGTGATTCTTTGTTCCATTTAATTAATAACCTCTTTAGCTCATATCTATCTCTGCAAGCTAAAATAGCTAAAGAAGCATCCCTATCAAAAAGATAACCTTTAGGAATAACAGGCATGTTTTCATCATCACTATCATCATCGTATTCAGATTCAATAATTTCTCTTTCTCTAGCCCTAGCAATTTGTTCTTCAAGAAATTCACTAAGGGGCACAGTAGTATCAGGCATAGAAGCAGTTTCATCATAAGTATCATGCATAGCAGAAGTGGCATCATCAATAACATGCGACATATCAGAACGAATAGCAGAAGCATGTGTAGGTGTCGCAAACTTACTCATAACAGAAGGTGAATCAAGTGCAGAGCTAGATGGCAGTTCCTTACCTCCCCTCGTAGTTGAGGGATAGATCTTGGTTTTTGGATCTCTCAAGTTCTTCATAGTGTCCAGCAGATATAAATCCCAAGTGACTCAAAGAATAGAGCTATGCTCCCCGGCAACCGCGCCAGAAAAAGGTCTTGATAACCCACAAGTATAGGGGATCGCAACAGCTTTCGAGGGTAGAGTATTCAACCCAAATTTATTGATTCGACACAAGGGGAGCCAAAGAATATTCTCAAGTATTAGCAGCTGAGTTGTCAATTCAACCACACCTGGAAACTTAGTATCTGCAGCAAAGTGTTTAGTAGCAAAGTAATATGATAGTGGTGGTAGCGGCAACAAAAGTAAAGACATCAAAAGTAATGTTTTTGGTATTTTGTAGTGATTGTAACGGTAGCAACGGAAAATTAAATAAGCGTAAACCAGTATATGGAAAACTTGTAGGCACCGGATCAGTGATGGATAATTATGCCGGATGCGGTTCATCATGTAACAGTCATAACATAGGGTGACACAGAACTAGCTCCAATTCGTCAATGTAATGTAGGCATGTATTACGTGTATAGTCATACATGCTTATGGAAAAGAACTTGCATGACATCTTTTGTCCTACCCTCCCGTGGCAGCGGGGTCCTATTGGAAACTAAGGGATATTAAGGCCTCCTTTTGACAGAGAACCGGAACAAAGCATTAGCACATAGTGAATACATGAACTCCTCAAACTATGGTCATCACCGGGAGTGGTCCCGATTATTGTCACTTCGGGGTTGCCAGATCATAACACATAGTAGGTGACTCTAGACTTGCAAGATAGGATCTAGAACTCACATATATTCATGAAAACATAATACGTTCAGATCTGAAATCATGGCACTCGGGCCCTAGTGACAAGCATTAAGCATAGCAAAGTCATAGCAACATCAATCTCAGAACATAGTGGATACTAGGGATCAAACCCTAACAAAACTAACTCGATTACATGATAAATCTCATCCAACCCATCACCGTCCAGCAAGCCTACGATGCAATTACTCACGCACGGCGGTGAGCATCATGAAATTGGTGATGGAGGATGGTTGATGATGACGACGGCGACAAATCCCCCTCTCCAGAGCCTCGAACGGACTCCAGATCAGCCCTCCCCAGAGGTTTTAGGGCTTGGCGGCGGCTCCGTATCGTAAAACGCGATGATTTCTTCTTCTTATTTTTTCTCTCCGAAAGCAAATATATAGAGTTGGAGTTGGCGTCGGAGGGTTTCCAGGGGGCCCACGAGGTAGGGGGCGCCCCCCCACCCTCGTGAGAAGGGTGTGGGCCCCCTGGTCTTCATATTTTTTGTAAGACCTCCCGTGGAGTTTCAAGTCATTCCGAGAATATTTGTTTTCTGCACATAAAACAACACCATGGTAATTCTGTTGAAAACAGCGTCAGTCCGGGTTAGTTCCATTCAAATCATACAAGTTAGAGTCCAAAACAAGGGCAAAATTGTTTGGAAAAGTAGATAAGACGGAGACGTATCATCAACTCGGTGGGACCGATTTTGTTAGGGTTAGGGCATAACGTAAGCTCAGTGAGACCGATTACACAAACTCGGTGAGACCGATTTTGGTAAGGGACTAACAGAGAGTTGGTCAGGCAAACTCGGTGGGACCAATTCGCTCATCTCGGTTGGACCGAAATGTTACGAAAGGGAAACAGAGAGTTTACATTGCAATCTCGGTGGGACCGATCGCTCATCTCGGTTTGACCGAAACATTACGAAGGGAAACAGAGAGATTACAATCCCATCTCGGTGAGACCGAGATCCCTATCGGTGAGACTGAAAAGACTGGGGTTTCTGGCAGTGGCTATGTCAACTGAACTCGGTGGCGCCGGATAGAAAGTTTCGGTGGGGCCGAGTTTGACTTTTGGTTTGGGACATATGTGGATGTGAGAAAGTAGTTGAGGACTTTGGAGCATATCACTAAGCACTTTGAGCAAGCAAGCCATTAGGCAACACCTCATCCCCTCTTAACAGTATTGGCTTTTCCTATGGACTCAATGCGATCTTGAATCACTTAAAATGAAAAGATGTAGAGTCCCAAGCTTTGAGCTTGAGCCAATTCTTTGTCCTTAGAATTTTGAGGGATCCACTTTTCTCATCCATGCCATGCCAATCATTGAGCTTTCCTGAAATGTTTATCTTTAAGTAGCATTAGCTCAATGAGTTATATGTTGTTAGGAATTACCAAAACCACCCAGGGATAGTTGCACTTTCAATCTCCCCCTTTTTGGTAATTGATGACAAGATGATCAGAGCTTCGAAAAATGATAAATAAGATTAAAAAACATCGTCTCTTTGAGAAGTATGTGATAAGCAAGAGCTCCCCCTAAATTTGTGCATTATTTAAAATTTGCTTTTGAATGCAAATGCACAATCGATTAGGATCATGGGTTACTCTTCCATGTCACATACATTTTGGTGGAGCGCTCAAAATGATAGAGATTAAAAGCATGCACTCATCACCAAGCAAGTGAATGAACATATAAGGATATAAGAGATAGCATCAGTCAACCAAGCATTAAGGTAGCATATGATCAAACACATGATCAACAAGTATCTCACAAGGACATAAAGTATCTCACACAAGCACTCAATAAAGAAGTTCAATCAAAATAGCACGAGAGATAAAAAGAACGACACTCTCTCTCGAAGCCTATGATCTATACATTTTTATCCCCCTTTGGCAACAAGTTACCAAAAAGTTCAAAAATGCATAGTGCTAAACAACTCTCAGGCTTGATCTTCGGGAGGTGGTGTAGAGAGAACTCCAAGGATGAAGGCTTCCGATGAAGCAGTTGGAGCTGATGGAGTGGCTGCTGGAGGTGGCACTGGAGCTGTGGCTGCTGGTGCTGATACTGAAGCTCGAGCATCTGAGACTGGCACTGCAGAAGACCTCTGGCTTTGGGGCACTCTAGCAAAAGCATCTGTAGTTGACTTGCCCTTCTTCTCCTCTACTTTCTCCTGAAGTTGCTCAACTACAGTCTAAATCTCAGTCACCTTCAGATCAAGATCATAGAATTTTGTTTCCACAATCCTTTCCAGGCTCTCCTAATTCTGAGTCAGGGTGGCCAAGCCCTTCTCAATCCTCAGTGTAGCTTGAATCAGATATACAAGCTGATCTTGCTTGCTCTTCAGGAAGACCTGAGATGCCTCTTCAGCAGTTGGCATTCTTGCAGCTTTCTTTGCCCTTCCCTTCCCTCTCTTCTCATGTGCTTGCATAGATGATGGATCTTCCTCAGTCATTACAACAGTATTGTCTTCAAAATCAGGGTAGATGGACAGGTGCTCCTTATCCAAAAGATACTTGCCTGTGCCCATCGAGTTGATGAGCTCCTGAATTTGTGGGGCATACCCACAACTCCTCTTCTGATCAGCTGCTGTCCTTTTGATTGTCTCCACAATCAGACTCATGACTTTGAATTTTTGAGGCACATCAAACAAATGTAGCAAGTTGATGGCATGTCCTCTGATCATCTTGTGATCACCTGACTTGGGTAGCAATGTGTGTCTGAGGATCCAATTTATAGTAGGCAAACTAGACAACAAGTAGTGGACAGATCCAAACTTGTGAGTATCCAAAGCAGCATCTAGGATCTCTTTGTACATGTTGGCCATTGTGTTGTGGTCTTTCTTCTTCTCAACATATACATCCAAGTCATCTTCATGCTCTGCAAGGGCATTGATCAGCTTAGCGCATTCATCAACTGTGGACTGGTACCTGATACCCTCAGACATCCAAATGATCTTCCCATCTGGATAGAAATGGGCAGTGGAGGAGAACTGCATGATCAACTTGTCATTCCACTTGGTGAGCTTCTGGGCCACAAAGGTATCAACTCCACATGCCTTGAAGCTGTCATATACACCTGCATAGTGATCTTCATTCTCCTAGATGTACTCCCAGTTAACCCATCTCATGTCACACACAATGGGCGTTTTGTCAAGTAGGATTGTCTCATAAGAGTCTTGTTGTTCCTTGGTGTGAAACCTGTAGTCCACAGTAGTCCTCCTCCTGACAGCATATGGATCAGACTGTCTCCATAACCTCAGTCCTGCATCCTTCCTGATTTTCATGTTTTCTGCCACAGGGTCTGTATCGTTGTGGTCAGGGATCTTGGGCTTCAGCTTCCTCAACACAACTGAGTCATCTTCTTCTTCTTCAGCAGCTTCAGGCACTGGGCCTTGTTTTCCTCCTCAGCAGGAATGTTTCTAGTGCTTCTCTCGGGTTTAGGCTTCTGAGCTGGAGCAGTAGCCTTGGGAGCAGTTTTTGGCTTAGATGGAGTAGCCCCTGATCTGATTGCATCTCCCATGAGTTATTGTGCTTTGGGTGCTGGTGCAGCATCCTCTTCCTCTTCATCTAAGCCTCTCATTATTGATGATCTACCAAGCACTCTGGCAGTGGTCTTCTTGACCCTTTCCTTCCTTTTCTTCCCTTCTTCAACTGCCTCTTTAGTTGGCTTGGAGGTTTCAGCAGTGGATGCTCTGGCCTTAGACATGGGAACTCTTTTCACTGGTGCCTTCTTATGCATCCCTGGCTTAACTATGGCAGCTGAGCCATACTCCTTTTTCAGCACCTTTTTCTTTGAAGTGGCCTCATCCTCAACAGCCACATAATCTTCATCCTCTGAATCAAAAGTTTTCTTCTTCCTTGTCCTAGTAGCTGCCTTTGGCAAGTTACTTGGTGTGCTCCTGCTGCCCTCATCATAGCTGCTAGGGGGATCAGAACCCTCACTCATCTGCACCTACTGTTCAGACTTGTTCTGGCTGTCACTTTGATCAGCCATCTTGCAGGCAGACTGTCAGCAGACCCTGTGAATAGATTATAGATGAGGTAGAGAAGATGAGCATCACAAAGTACAGGAGTTTTGCAAAACAATTGAGTCAAAAAGTTTAGTTTTAGTTCTCTGCAGAAGTGATCTCGGAGCTACCGAATTGACAAACTCGGTGATACCAAAGCAACACTAGGAACCTAAACTAGTGAACTCGGTAGGGCCGAGTCATAGTTCGGTGGCACCGAGATTGCTAGCGTTTCACAGAATCTTGAACTTGGTTACACCAATTTGCGCGTTTCGGTCAGACCAAAGAGCGCATGTGCAATGGCCAAGGCCGAATCAGTGAGACCGATTTCTACAGTTCGGTCGGTCCGAGATGAGTTCTATGGAGAGCTAATCCTAAAATTTTCGAATCAATCTAGACCTGGAAGTTTTAGCTGGATGGATGAATCTCAATCGTGGCAAGAAACATGGCATTGTCCTTGTGCTAGGAATCAGAGTGAAAAATACAGCACAAGGGATCGAACACTTACCCTAATGCGGTGAGTGTTCGCCACGGCGGCAATGGCGGAGCATATTGCCGTTGACGGCGGCGGAGACCAGTGGCGGGAGGTCGCTGGCGGCGAGAAGACGATCCGGAGACCCGAAGAGGCAGAGTAGGTTATGCGCGGGCGAAGGGTTTCATAAAAATTTCCAAAATTTGGCCCGTCGGTATATATAACCTGACCCTGTCGGTGTGGCCGAGTGGAACAACTCGGTGGCACCGAGATGCAAAACTGCAGGCAGTTACTACAATTCGGTGTGACCGAAAGGTTCTAATCGGTTGCATCGAGATTGAAAACCTAGATCAACTAAGTGATCTCAATAGGACCGAAAAGGATGGATTGGTCAGACCGAAATGCACAAAGAGGTTTTGGAAGTTTAAGTCTATGACGAATCGGGAACTCTGAGTGCTCCTCACACAAAGTGGTTTGAATCTGACTTGATCAAACTTTGTGATGTAGCATGAATAGAGTTTGAGACGAGAACAACATAGATAGCTAGAGGGAGTTCTTATGCATTCTTGTCCATCCATTTGGCAAAAGAGAAAAAACCAAACAATCAAAGCAACAAATGGATGTCCTCGAATGAGAAAAATATGCATTCAACATGCTCACACAATTAAAATGTCAAATGAAATATGTGACGAAGCATGCACAGACACTCTAGCATCTATCAAGCAATTGGCGATGACTAGGTCATCTATATATGAGTATATTGACTTAGGAGTCAAATGAGAACATTTGATCATAGGTCATACTCACCGTTTAAGCACAAGTGGGGTTACCACTTTTACATAGAGCATTGTTGTACTCACACCATTAGAGTTGCTTTAACTCAATTGATTAGAGTAAAGCTCCCCCTAGATGTGATATCCCCCCTAAGAGGGATCAACTAACCTTGGGTTTTGTCGATGATGACTTCATGTAGGTGTTGAAGATGTGGATGCTCAATGTTTATGTAGATCATTCGGAGCAATCCTTTGGAGTGAGTTGCACTTTCAATACCTACATGGGTTAGTCCCACAAGGAACAAACAAGGATATCCATAGACATAGAGTGATGTGTACACAAGATGATGTCCATGGAAGCATTAGGTTACCTTGTCCCTTCTCTTACCAACAAGAGGGTTTGTGACTCCATGAACTAGTGCAAGATATGAAAGTTGTTTGCACTTGTCCTTGCCAAAATGATAAGAGTGAAGTAGGTTGGCGGAGTCACCCGCAAGAACTCTCTAGTTCTTGTTCTTCGGGATCCACACCATCTTGATGGGAATCCTTGGGGTTGTAGTCGTACTTGAAGTAGAACTTGATGTAGTCTTGGGAATCCATTTGACCAAGGCCTTAGGTGCTTCCTCGAATGCATCAATCTCCTCCTGAAGATCGTCCTTTCCTTTTTGCTTGTGGTCTTATGGTGGAAGATCATCTTGAGATTGTGTTCCTTTGAAAGGAGTAAGATCATACTTCTCTTGTTGAGGAACAAACTTCGTCTTGGGGTATTGATCTTCTTCCCACTCAACTCCATTGGCATTGAACTTTCATTCAAAACCAACACCTTGATTCTTCCGGTGTCTTCCTTGCTTGCGTACAATTTCCTCAAATTGCTTACTTCCGGCAAGGCTCTTGTAAACACCTTTCTCTATAATTCCCTTCAATAAGCTATTTTCTTGCTCAAGTGTAACTTGGCTAAGAGAATCATTAGTGGAATCAAGAGAGCTACTAGAAGCAACAACATTGGATTTAGCATGATTGTTGTTACTACTAGATGAAGAATTTTTCTTGTTTTTGTTGCTAGATTTAACTTGTGGCATCTAAGTAGACAAGAGTAAACGCTTGGAAATATAAGAAGAACTTTTCTTGCGAAGATCATCATTGATTGCCTTTAAAAACTCATGTTCTTGCTCAAGGTTGAGCTTTTCAAAGCGTAGCTTATCATGAGTCTTTAAAAGTTCTCGATGATCTTCCAAGGTAGTTTCATGAGCTAAATTAAGAGTGTTTAGTTCTTTAGTTAGACGCTCAATCTCCTTCTTATCATCGTCATTCGTTTTATCTTGATTATCATGATTAATAGCAAGCTCATCATAGTTTTCATAACCAGAGTTGTCAACAAGTAAATCATCATCTCCTAGCAAATCATCTTCATCACTATTGAAATCAACATACTCGGGGTGTGTTACCTTTGGACCTTTAGCCATGAAGCATCTCCCAATTCCTTCATTTGGTGAGTCAAATATGTCATAGGAGTTGGTTGTCACTAGTGCTAGTCCGGCGACACCTTCATCTTGAGTATATTCGGAGTCGGAGTGATAACTTCTTTCGGAGTGATTGTCGGAGTCGGAACCGGATACCCATTCACCAACATGAGCTTGATGTCTTATTTTTGTGTAGCTCCTTGATGGCTTGTCCTTCCTTTCCGAGTCCTTGCTTCTTCGAGAGGGTCTTCATTCATAACGATCATCTCTACTCCTTCTCTCTCTTGATGGCGATTCTTCTCTTCTACTCCTTCTTTTGGGAGAGTCTTCTCTTCTTTTGTAGGGGGCGTAAATTCATTGGAGTAGTGTCCGGGTCTTCCACAATTGTAGCAATTATGCTCACGACTAGAAGATCTTTTGTCATTGTAGGACCTTGACTTGGAACTTCTTTCCTTGCTTCTACTCTTGTAGAACTTGTTGAAATTCTTCACCATTAGACTCAATTATTCATTGAAGGTTTGCTTCTCACTTGATGATGTGGGAGCATCACACGAGGCTTTGTAAGCACCACTTGACTTGTTGTGAAGCTCTTCCTTATGCTTGAGTGACATCTCATGAGCAAAAATTCTTCTAATTACTTCCGTTGGCTTGAGATCTTTGTAATTGGGCATCATTTGGATCAATGTGCACACAGTATCATATTTTCCATCCAAGGCTCTTAGGATCTTCTTAATGATGAATCTATCGGCCATCTCTTCACTTCCTAAGCCGGCAATCTCATTTGTGATGAGAGCAAGCCTAGAGTACATTTCAGCGACGCCTTCACCATCCTTCATTTTGAACTTGCCAAGCTGACTTTGAAGCACATCCAATTTGGATTCCTTGACAGATTTGGTACCTTCGTGCATATCAATCAAAGTATTCCAAATTTCCTTTGCATTCTCAAGATGGCTGATTTTGTTGAATTCTTCGGGGCATAATCCGTTGAAGAGAATATCACAAGCTTGAGCATTGTATTGTAGCATCTTCAACTCTTCTGCGGTAGCTTCACGGTTTGGTTCTCTCTCATTGAAGAATTCCCCTTGCAAGCCAATACACACAATAGCCCAGACGGCAGGGTTATGTCCAAGAATATGCATTTTCATCTTATGCTTCCAACTAGCAAAATTTGTACCATCAGAGTAAGGACCTCTACGCTGGTAATTTCCCTCGCTAGACGCCATACTCTCCTAGGTTGTGAAACCAAGGCTATGACCACCAAAAGCTATGGAAATCAAAGCAAATGGAGACCAAAGCTCTGATACCACTTGTAGGATCAAAAGTATGTCTAGAGGGGGGGGGGGTGATTAGACAACTTGACCAAATAAAAAAACTAGCCTTTTCCCAATTTTAGTTCTAGGCAGATTTTAGTAACTTAGTGTTGGGGACGTAGTAATTTCAAAAAAAAATCTACGCACATGCAAGATCATGGTGATGCATAGCAACGAGATGGGAGAGTGTTGTCTACGTACCCTCGTAGACCGAAGCGGAAGCGTTGATGCAACGTAGAGGAAGTAGTCATACGTCTTCCCGATCCAACTGATCCAAGCACCGTTACTCCGGTACCTCCGAGTTCTTGGCACACGTTCAGCTCGATGACGCTCCCCAGGCTCCGATCCAGCAAAGCTTCGGGGAGGAGTTCTGTCAGCACGACGGCGTGGTGACGATCTTGATGTCCAACCGTCGCAGGGCTTCGCCTAAGCACCGCTACAATATGACCGAGGTGGAATATGGTGGAGGGGGGCACCGCACACGGCTAAGGAACGATCAAGAAGATCAACTTGTGTGTCCATGGGGTGCCCCCTGCCCCCGTATATAAAGGAGTGGAGGAGGGGAGGGCCGGCCCTCTCTTTGGCGCGCCCTAGGGAGTCCTACTCCCATCGGGAGTAGGATTCCCCCTTTCCTAGTTGGAATAGGATTCGCGAGGTGGGAAAAGAGAGAGAGAGAGAAGGAGGGGGGCGCCGGCCCCCTCTCTCCTTGTCCTATTCGGACTAGGGGGGGAGGGGCGCGCGGCCCAGCCCTAGCCGCCTCTCCTCTTCTTCCACTAAGGCCCACTAAGGCCCATATAGCTCCTGGGGGGGGTTCCGGTAACCTCTCGGTATTCCAGTAAAATCCCGATTTCACCTGGAACACTTCCGATATCCAAACGTAGGCTTCCAATATATCAATCTTTATGTATCGACCATTTCGAGACTCCTCGTCATGTCCGTGATCTCATCCGGGACCCCGAACAACCTTCGGTACATCAAAACGTATAAACTCATAATATAACTGTCATCGAAACCTTAAGCGTGCGGACCCTACGGGTTCGAGAACAATGTAGACATGACCGAGACACGTCTCTGGTCAATAACCAATAGCGGGACCTGGATGCCCATATTGGTTCCTACATATTCTACGAAGATCTTTTATCGGTCAGACCGCATAACAACATACGTTGTTCCCTTTGTCATCGGTATGTTACTTGCCTGAGATTCGATCGTCGGTATCCAATACCTAGTTCAATCTCGTTACCAGCAAGTCTCTTTACTCGTTCTGTAATACATCATCTCGCAACTAACTTATTAGTTGCAATGCTTGTAAGGCTTAAGTGATGTGCATTACCGAGAGGGCCCAGAGATACCTCTCCGACATTCCGAGTGACAAATCCTAATCTCCAAATATGCCAACCCAACATGTACCTTTGGAGACACCTGTAGAGCTCCTTTATAATCACCTAGTTACATTGTGACGTTTGGTAGCACACAAAGTGTTCCTCCGGCAAACGGGAGTTGCATAATCTCATAGTCATAGGAACATGTATAAGTTATGAAGAAAGCAATAGCAACATACTAAACGATCGGGTGCTAAGCTAATGGAATGGGTCATGTCAATCAGATCATTCATCTAATGATGTGATCCCGTTAATCAAATAACAACTCTTTGTCCATGGTTAGGAAATATAACCATCTTTGATGAACGAGCTAGTCAAGTAGAGGCATACTAGTGACACTCTGTTTGTCTATGTATTCACACATGTATCATGTTTCCAGTTAATACAATTCTAGCATGAATAATAAACATTTATCATGAAATAAGGAAATAAATAATAACTTTATTATTGCCTCTAGGGCATATTTCCTTCAGTCTCCCACTTGCACTAGAGTCAATAATCTAGTTCACATCGCCATGTGATTTAACAGCAATAGTTCACATCATCATGTGATTAACACCCATAGTTCACATCATCATGTGACCAACACTCGGAGGGTTTACTAGAGTCAGTAATCTAGTTCACATCTCTATGTGATTAACACCCAAAGAGTACTAAGGTGTGATCATGTTTTGTTTGTGAGATAATTTTAGTCAACGGGTCTGTCATATTCAGATCCGTAAGTATTTTGCAAATATCTATATCAGCAATGCTCTGCACAGAGCTATTCTAGCTAATTGCTCCCACTTTCAATATGTATCTAGATCGAGACTTAGAGTCATCTAGATTAGTGTCAAAACTTGCATCGATGTAACCCTTTACGACGAACCTTTTTGTCACCTCCATAATCGAGAAACATATCCTTATTCCACTAAGGATAATTTTGACCGTTGTCCAGTGATCTACTCCTAGATCACTATTGTACTCCCTTGCCAAAATCAGTGTAGGGTATACAATAGATCTGGTACACAGCATGGCATACTTTATAGAACCTATGGCCAAGGCATAGGGAATGACTTTCATTCTCTTTCTATCTTCTGCCATAGTCGGGCTTTGAGTCTTACTCAATTTCACCCCTTGTAACACAGGCAAGAACTCTTTCTTTGACTGTTCCATTTTGAACTACTTCAAAATCTTGTCAAGGTATGTACTCATTGAAAAAACTTATCAAGCGTCTTGATCTATCTCCATAGATCTTTGATGCTCAATATGTAAGCAGCTTCACCGAGGTCTTTCTTTGAAAAAAACTCCTTTCAAACACTCCTTTATGCTTTGCAGAATAATTCTACATTATTTCCGATCAACAATATATCATTCACATATACTTTATCAGAAATGTTGTAGTGCTCCCACTCACTTTCTTGTAAATACAGGCTTTAGCGCAAGTCTGTATAAAACTATATGCTTTGATCAACTCATCAAAGTGTATATTCCAACTCCGAGATGCTTGCACCAGTCCAAAGATGGATCGCTGGAGCTTACACACTTTGTTAGCATCCTTTGGATCGATAAAACCTTCAGGTTACATCATATACAACTCTTCTTCCAGAAATCCATTCAGGAATGCAGTCTTTACATCCATTTCCCAGATTTCATAAAATGTGGCAATTTGCTAACATGATTCGGACAGACTTAAGCATAGATACGAGTGAGAAACTCTCATCGTAGTCAACACCATGAACTTTGTCGAAAACCTTTTGCGACAATTCTAGCTTTGTAGATAGTAACACTACTATCAGCGTCTGTCTTCCTCTTGAAGATCCATTTATTTTCTATGGCTTGCCGATCATCGGGCAAATCCATCAAAGTCCATACTTTGTTCTCATACATGGATCATATCTCAGATTTCATGGCTTCAAACCATTTCACGGAATCTGGGCTCATCATCGCTTCCTCATAGTTCGCAAGTTTGTCATGGTCTAGTAACATGACTTCCAGAACAGGATTACCGTACCACTCTCGTGCGGATCTTACTCTGGTTTACCTACGAGATTCGGTAGTAACTTGATATGAAGTTACATGATCATCATCATTAGCTTCCTCACTAATTGGTGTAGTAGTCACAAGAACAGATTTCTGTGATGAACTACTTTCCAATAAGGGAGCATGTACAGTTACCTCATCAAGTTCTACTTTCCTCCCACTCACTTCTTTCGAGAGAAAACTCCTTCTCTAGAAAGTATCCATTTTCAGCAACGAATGTCTTGCCTTTGGATCTGTGATAGAAGGTGTACCCAACTGTCTCCTTTGGGTATCCTATGAAGACACATTTCTCTGATTTGGGTTCGAGCTTATCAGGTTGAAGCTTTTTCACATAAGCATCGCAGCCCCAAACTTTCAGAAACGACAACTTTGGTTTCTTGCCAAACCATAGTTCATAAGGCGTCGTCTCAACGGATTTTGATGGTGCCCTATTTAACGTGAATGCGGCCGTCTCTAAAGCATAACCCCAAAACGATAGCGGTAAATCAGTAAGAGACATCATAGATCGCACCATATCCAGTAAAGTACGATTACGACGTTTGGACACACCATTACGATGTGGTGTTCCGGGTGGCGTGAGTTGTGAAACTATTCCGCATTGTTTCAAATGTACACCAAACTCGTAACTCAAATATTCTCCTCCACGATCAGATCGTAGAAATTTTATTTTCTTGTTACGATGATTTTCAACTTCACTCTGAAATTCTTTGAACTTTTCAAATGTTTCAGACTTATGTTTCATTAAGTAGATATACCCATAGCTGCTTAAGTCATCTGTGAAGGTGAGAAAATAACGATATCCGCCACGAGCCTCAATATTCATTGGACCACATACATTTGTATGTATGATTTCCAACAAATCTGTTGCTCTCTCCATAGTACCGGAGAACGGTGTTTTAGTCATCTTGCCCATGAGGCACGGTTCGCAAGTACCAAGTGATTCATAATCAAGTGGTTCCAAAAGTCCATCAGTATGGAGTTTCTTCATGCGCTTTACACCGATATGACCTCAACGGCAGTGCCACAAATAAGTTGCACTATCATTATCAACTCTGCTTCTTTTGGTTTCAACATTATGAATATGTGTGTCACTACTATCGAGATTCAATAAGAATAGACCACTCTTCAAGGGTGCATGACCATAAAATATATTACTCGTATAAATAGAACAACCATTATTCTCTGATTTAAATGAATAACCGTCTCGCATCAAACAAGATCCAGATATAATGTTCATGCTTAACGCTGGCACCAAATAACAATTATTCAGGTCTAATATTAATCCCGAAGGTAGATGTAGAGGTAGTGTGCCGACCGC
This sequence comes from Triticum monococcum, assembly GCA_034509565.1. NCBI lineage: Eukaryota > Viridiplantae > Streptophyta > Magnoliopsida > Poales > Poaceae > Triticum > Triticum monococcum. The sequence goes on along the minus strand of CM067843.1, from coordinate 753,458,936 downwards.
GATCACATCGACTTTGGAACCGTTTCCCACGCGCATTGTCACCTCGTCCTTAGCTAATCTTCGCTTAATTCGTAGTCCCTATTTCGAGTTGCAAATATTAGCAACAGAACCAGTATCAAATACCTAGGTGCTACTGCGAGCATTAGTAAGGTACACATCAATAACATGTATATCACATATACCTTTGTTCACCTTGCCATCCTTCTTATCCGCCAAATACTTGGGGCAGTTCCGCTTCCAATGACCAATCTGCTTGCAGTAGAAGCACTCAGTTTCAGTCTTAGGTCCAGACTTGGGTTTCTTCTCTTGAGCAGCAACTTGTTTGTTGTTCTTCTTAAAGTTCCCCTTCTTCTTCCCTTTGCTCTTTTTCTTGAAACTAGTGGTCTTGTTGACCATCAACACTTGATGCTCCTTTTTGATTTCTACCTCCGCGGCTTTCAGCATTGCGAAGAGCTCGGGAATAGTCTTATTCATCCCTTGCATATTATAGTTCATCACGAAGCTCTTGTAGCTTGGTGGCAGTGATTGGAGAATTCTGTCAATGACGCAATCATCTGGAAGATTAACTCCTATATGAACCAGGTGATTATTATACCCAGACATTTTGAGTATATGCTCATTGACAGAACTGTTCTCCTCCATCTTGCAGCTATAGAACTTATTGGAGACTTCATATCTCTCAATCCGGGTATTTGCTTGAAATATTAACTTCAACTCCTAGAACATCTCATATGGTCCATGACGTTCAAAACGTCTTTGAAGTCCCAATTCTAAGCCGTTAAGCATGGTGCACTAAACTATCAAGTAGTCATCATATTGAGCTAGCTAAACGTTCATAACGTCTGCATCTGCTCCTGCAATAGGTCTGTCACCTAGCGGTGCATCAAGGACATAATTCTTCTGTGCAGCAATGAGGATAAACCTCACACGGATCCAATCCGCATCATTGCTACTAACATCTTTCAACACAATTTTTCTCTAGGAACATATCAAAATAAACATATGAAAGCAACAACGCGAGCTATTGATCTACAACATAGATATGCTAATACTACCAGGACTAAGTTCATGATAAATTAAAGTTCAATTAATCATATTACTTAAGAACTCCCACTTAGATAGACATCCCTCTAATCCTCTAAGTGATCACGTGATCCAAATCAACTAAACCATGTCCGATCATCACATGAGATGGAGTAGTTTCATTGGTGAACATCACTATGTTGATCATATCTACTATATGATTCTCGCTCGACCTTTCGGTCTCCGTGTTCCGAGGCCATATCTGTATATGCTTGGCTCGTCAAGTATAACCTGAGTATTCCGCGTGTGCAACTGTTTTGCACCCGTTGTATTTGAACGTAGAGCCTATCACACCCGATCATCATGTGGTGTCTCAGCACGAAGAACTTTTGCAACGGTGCATACTCAGGGAGAACACTTCTTGATAATTAGTGAGAGATCATCTTAAAATGCTACCATCAGACTAAGCAAAATAAGATGTATAAAAGATAAACATCATATGCAATCAAAATATGTGACATGATATGGCCATCATCATCTTGCGCCTTTGATCTCCATCTCCAAAGTACTGTCATGATCTCTATCGTCACCGGCATGACACCATGATCTCCATCATCTTGATCTATATCAATGTGTCGTCACAAGGTCGTCTCGCCAACTATTGCTCTTGCAACTATTGCTATCGCATAGCGATAAAGTAAAGCAATTATTTGGCGCTTGCATCTTATGCAATAAAGAGACAACCATAAGGCTTTTGCCAGTTGCCGCTAACTTCAACAAAACATGATCATCTCATACAACAACTTATATCTCATCACGTTTTCACCATATCACATCACAACATGCCCTGCAAAAACAAGTTAGACATCCTCTACTTTGTTGTTGCAAGTTTTACGTGGCTGCTACGGGCTTAAGCAAGAACCAATCTTACCTACGCATCAAAACCACAACGATAGTTTGTCAAGTTGGTGCTATTTTAACCTTCGCAAGGACCAGGCGTAGCCACACTCGGTTCAACTAAAGTTGGAGAAACTGACACCCGCCAGCCACCTGTGTGCAAAGCACGGCGGTAGAACCAGTCTCGCGTAAGCGTACGCGTAATGTCGGTCCGGGCCGCTTCATCCAACAATACCGCCGAACCAAAGTATGACATGCTGGTAAGCAGTATGACTTATATCGCCCACAACTCACTTGTGTTCTACTCGTGCATATAACATCAAACCATAAAAACCTAGGCTCGGATGCCACTGTTGGGGAACGTAGTAATTTCAAAAAAAATTCTACGCACACGCAAGATCATGGTGATGCATAGCAACGAGATGGGAGAGTGCTGTCTACGTACCCTCGTAGACCAAAGCGGAAGCGTTGATGCAACGTAGAGGAAGTAGTCGTATGTCTTCCCGGTCCAACCGATCCAAGCACCGTTACTCCGGTACCTCCGAGTTCTTGGCACACGTTCAGCTCGATGACGCTCCCCGGGCTCCGATCCAGCAAAGCTTCGGGGAGGAATTCTGTCAGCACGACAGCGTGGTGACGATCTTGATGTCCAACCGTCGCAGGGCTTCGCCTAAGCGCCGCTACAATATGACCGAGGTGGAATATGGTGGAGGGGGGCACCGCACACGGCTAAGGAACGATCACGAAGATCAACTTGTGTGTCCATGGGGTGCCCCCTGCCCCCGTATATAAAGAAGTGGAGGAGGGGAGGGCCGGCCCTCTTTATGGCGCGCCCTAGGGAGTCCTACTCCCACCGGGAGTAGGATTCTCCCTTTCCTAGTTGGAATAGGATTCGCGAGGTGGGAAAAGAGAGAGAGAGAAGGAGGGGGGTGCCGGCCCCCTCTCTCCTTGTCCTATTCGGACTAGGGGGGAGGGGCACACGGCCTAGCCCTGGCCGCCTCTCCTCTTCTTCCACTAAGGCCCACTAAAGCCCATATAGCTCCCGGGGGGGTTCCGGTAACCTCCTGGTACTCCGGTAAAATCCTGATTTCACCCGGAACACTTCCGATATCCAAACATAGGCTTCCAATATATCAATCTTTATGTCTCGACCATTTCGAGACTCCTCGTCATGTCCGTGATCTCATCCGGGACCCTGAACAACCTTTGATACATCAAAACATATAAACTCATAATATAACTGTCATCGAAACCTTAAGCGTGCGGACCCTACGGGTTCGAGAACAATGTAGACATGACCGAGACACGTCTCCGGTCAATAACCAATAGCGGGACCTGGATGCCCATATTGGCTCCTACATATTCTACGAAGATCTTTTATCGGTCAGACCGCATAACAACATACGTTGTTCCCTTTGTCATCGGTATGTTACTTGCCTGAGATTCGATCGTCGGTATCCAATACCTAGTTCAATCTCGTTACCGGCAAGGCTCTTTACTCGTTCCGTAATACATCATCCTGCAACTAACTTATTAGTTGCAATGCTTGCAAGGCTTAAGTGATGTGCATTACCGAGAGGGCCCAGAGATACCTCTCCGACATTCGGAGTGACAAATCCTAATCTCCAAATACGCCAACCCAACATGTACCTTTGGAGACACCTGTAGAGCTCCTTTATAATCACCCAGTTACGTTGTGACATTTGGTAGCACACGAAGTGTTCCTCCGGCAAACGGGAGTTGCATAATCTCATAGTCATAGGAACATGTATAAGTTATGAAGAAAGCAATAGCAACATACTAAATGATCGGGTGCTAAGCTAATGGAATGGGTCATGTCAATCAGATCATTCATCTAATGATGTGATCCCGTTAATCAAATAACAACTCTTTGTCCATGGTTAGGAAATATAACCATCTTTGATTAACGAGCTAGTCAAGTAGAGGCATACTAGTGACACTCTGTTTGTCTATGTATTCACACATGTATCATGTTTCCGGTTAATACAATTCTAGCATGAATAATAAACATTTATCATGAAATAAGGAAATAAATAATAACTTTATTATTGCCTCTAGGGCATATTTCCTTCACTTAGCACAAGTCAAGCAATCAACCTACACATGCAATTCTAAGAGTATAGCAGCGGAAAGTAAAACAATTGCATATGAAGGTAAAGGGAGAAGTTTGGAGTGTGCAAACGCAATTGGAGAAACGAAGATTTTTGGCGTGGTTCCGATAGGTGGTGCTATCGTACATCCACGTTGATGGAGACTTCAACCCATGAAGGGTAATGGTTCCGCGAGTCCACGGAGGGCTCCACCCACAAAGGGTCCATGAAGAAGCAACCTTGCCTATCCCACCATGGCTATCGCCCACGAAGGACTTGCTTCACTCGGGTAGATCTTCACAAAGTAGGCGATCTCCTTACCCTTACAAACTCCTTGGTTCAACTCCACAATCTTGACGGAGGCTCCCAAGTGACACCTAACCAACCTAGGAGACACCACTCTCCAAGAGGTAACAAATGGTGTGTTGATGATGAACTCCTTGCTCTTGTGCTTCAAATGATAGTCTCCCCAACACTCAACTCTCTCTCACAGGATTTGGATTTGGTGGAAAGATGATTTGAGTGGAAAGCAACTTGGAGAAGGCTAGAGATCAAGATTTATGTGGTTGGAGTGGAATATCTTGACGTCAACACAAGTGTAGGTGGTTCTCTCTCATAAAATGTATGTTGGAAGTGTAGGCATGTTCTGGTGGCTCTCTCCACGAATGAAGAGTGGGTGCAGGGGTATAAATAGCCTCCACACAAAATCTAACCGTTAGACACAAATCACGAAACTCGGTGGGACCGAATCGTGAAACTCGGTCAGACCGATTTAGTTCAAAATGTGAACGTTAGGATTTTCGGTGGGACCGACATGTCAACTCGGTGGGACCGATTTTGTTAGGGTTAGGGCATAAAGTAATCTCGGTAAGACCGATTACACAAACTCGGTGAGACCGATTTTGGTAATGGACTAACAGAGAGTTGGTCAGGCAAACTTGGTGGGACCGATTCGCTCATCTCGGTTGGACCGAAACGTTATGGAAGGGAAACAGAGAGTTTACATTGCAATCTCGGTGGGACCGATCGCTCATCTCGGTTTGACCAAAACGTTACGAAGGGAAACAGAGAGATTACAATCCCATCTCTGTGAGATCGAGATCCCTATCGGTGAGACCAAAAAGACTATGGTTTCTGGCAGTGGCTATGTCAACTGAACTCGGTGGCGCCGGATAGGAAGTTTCGGTGGGGCCGAGTTTGACTTTTGGTTTGGGACATATGTGGATGTGAGAAAGTAGTTGAGGACTTTGGAGCATATCACTAAGAACTTTGAGCAAGCAAGCCATTAGGCAACACCTTATCCCCTCTTAATAGTATTGGCTTTTCCTATGGACTCAATGTGATCTTGGATCACTTAGAATGAAAAGATGTAGAGTCCCGAGCTTTGAGCTTGAGCCAATTCTTTGTCCTTTGAATTTTGAGCGATCCACTTTTCTTATCCATGCCATGTCAATCATTGAGCTTTCCTGAAATGTTTATATTTAAGTAGCATTAGCTCAGTGAGTTATATGTTGTTAGGAATTACCAAAACCACCCAGGGATAGTTGCACTTTCAGAAGCTGAATGTGGTGGATGGCCAGAACACAGAGTGCGGGGGCACCATGGTGAGCAAGCTCACCAACGTCTCTTGGCCAGAAGGAACATTCGTGGAGTCTGTCAAGGAATGGCAGAAACAATGGTTCTACATTACCGAACCCCGTGATGCCACCTGGGCCGCGGCTGCCGAATTCAACTCCGGCGCTCCCGTGCGACTCACCTCCTGGGTCGAGAAGAGCCCGAACTGGTGTTCGTCAGACGATCCGATTGCATTGCAAACGCGCATTCAAAGTATGATCGATAGGGACAACAAGCTTGTCGACGTAATTCAAGTGATGCTGGTGCACCGGATCCTCCCCTGCCAGAGCCGAAGCCGCCCTCTATGGGATTTCAACCCGAAAAACACCACACCCTGGATAGGATCCACCCCCCCCCCCCCCCCCAACACCCTAGGGCCATCAGAGATGAGGCGAACTTACGGTGACACCGATGAGAGACAGAAACCCTAGCTTTTCTTGGAGGAGGAGAAGGCGGTGGCTATCTCACGGCCTTCATCTGCCCGTTTGTTGATTGGTAGTAGGACATGATATAATGCGCGTCCAAAGATTATTGAGTTCACATTGGGTACGGACCAGTCTCTGTTTGTTTAGCTTGTGTTCCAAGGAAACCAGGATCACCATCCCTGGTTAATTCAATCGTGGTTGGGTTTGTTCGGCGCAACGCAGGCTGGCGGCCGGCCAGCCGCGCATGTTATCGGTGGTGATGACGAGGGCAGGCAGGCAGGGCACACGATCCGCGCCGATCCGAGCACCAAAAGCCGCCACCGAAAACGTTGCAGGGGCAGAGGCAGGCCCGATGGATCCGTCTTTCCTGGCCTAACAGTGCTGCGGGCACGCATGAGGCAACGAGCAGCTGGATTCGGGGCTTTGTGCGTCGGTCCTCACCACATTCTTTCTCATGCAAAGCCATCACGTACGCGAGAAGCCATGGTCACATCCATGCATGCTTCATTGATTGAGCTTGTGCAGCTTAGCTGCTAGGTACGTCGACCGACGATCCCGCGGAGGAAAGCGCGCCCGGCAGCTTCCCCAACAGGGACTGCTCGTTCGGCGAGGAAAGATTGCATACTGGCATCCTACTTACGCCCGGCCACTGCCGGTGCTGCTTTGTCGTTTAATTTCCACCTAGGGATCAGATACAAAAATGAGATTCAGAAGATCCAACTTTAATCTATATCTATATCTATATTTATATATATATACCTATACCTTTTATATATTATTATTATTATTATTATTATTATTATTTTATAAAGCAATGTGCGTTTCATTAATTATTTCATCCGTTCACCGCCAAAAGATTTCTTTTTTCTATACGAGGTGGTACTAAATCTTTGTACGTCCGTATGTTAGCAAAAGAAAGAGATTTGTCTAGAATAACGCCCACGCTACGACCCAGTAAGGTCAGCCCATTTTCTCCTGCACACGCAGCAATAAGTAAACCTATTTCCCGCACCAGGCGGTAGATAGTTTAACGTACGCACAAGGCGTCAAGACTGGGCCGCCCATTTTCTCTATGTTTTGTTTCTATTTTTCTTCTTCTGTTTCTCTCCTTTTATTTTCCGTTTCTTTTTTATTTTTCCTATTTCAAGTTTATTTTCCCTTTTTTCTGAAATTCGAAATTTTCAAAGATTTCGGAATTTCACTTATTCAATTTTTCGGCAAAAATTTCGAATTCCAAAAATATGTTCATATTTTAGAAAATGTTTAGGATTTTTTTGTCGTTCAAAATTTTCAGAATTTGAAAAATTAATCCCATTTTTCTAAATGTGTGTATTTTTTAGAATTGCTCAATATTTAAGAAAATGCATTTGAAAAATGTGTCACATTCGAAAAATATTCGTGGTTTACCGATATGTTCATAAATTGAAAATAATGTTTACATTAAAGAAACAAATTTTCTAAAATTCTTCTGAATGTTCAAAATATGTTCCTATTTTCAAAATTTGTTCAAAACTTAAAAAATGGTTGTATTTTTAAAAAGGTTCATGTTTTAAAGAAATTTTCGTGAATTTCAAGAAATACTCCGTTTAAACTTTTTTTCTTGTTTATTTTTCAAAAATGTATGGAAGTTAAAAAAAACTATTCGTAATTTAGAAAATTGTTCATGCTGCCAAGTATATTACGAAGTTCATGTTATGGATTCTAAATTGTGTTCCTATTTTAAAAATGTTTGCAATTTAAAAAATTTGATCGTTACAATTATTAAAATGTTTTGGTTTTTCCAATTTTGTTCAAGATTTAAAAACTGCATTTAGAAAATGTTATAAACTTGAAAAATATTATTGTTTTAGTGAATGTTCAAAAATTGAAAATATTTTTTGCATTGAAAGCACATTTTCTATATTTTACTTCTGAACGTTCAAAACATATTGCCATTTCCAAAACTTGTTCACAAATGAAAAAATCTTCGTATTTTTTATAAACAGCTTCATGTTTTAAGAAATGTTTATGAATTTAAAAAATGTTCCATTCAAATTTTTTGTTCGTGTCTTTTTAATTGTATGGTTTTTTTTAATTGTGCATGTTGCCAAGTATATTAAGCAATTCATAGTTATCATTTTTTGAAAAGTTCAGAAAATGAACAAAATGTTTCAAATGTGACATTGCTTTATATTCTTAAATATTCACGCTGACCATTGGAGGACGCGTTTGTTTGAGTGGCTAGCAACATGTGGTCGGGTCTTTGAGGTCGTGAGTTCGATCACTCCCATACTTGGCCTGCGCTGCATCCGACATATCGAGCTAAGTCGGTTTGTCAAGAATAAGGGACACCATAAATTATTGACGTTTGGTAGCTTCCATGTGCAAATAAAACAAAATGTGCTGGTTATCTATAATTGAAGGAAATTTTGGGCATATTCCAACAAAAGAGAATATAGTTGTTTGGCTCTAATTAAAGGGTGTCGTGTTGACCTAGAGAATACGGACATGTGGGGGTCTTGATCCATTCTTATATCGAGTCAGATGCATATAATTTTATTATCCCGTTGCAATGCACGGGCATGTGTGCTAGTGTAACTAAAATGTAAAATGTTTGGATCTTCTATACCGCCTAGGGATCAGATACAAAAATGAAATTCAGAAGGGGACTGAAAATGTTGAGACATTGTGCGTCTAACATTTAAAGTTTAAAGCCGATATATGAATTGAGATTCAATCTGATTGTGAACACCATTGAATCCAGTTCAACCGCTGAAATGTTTGGTGTAATTCACTGTGGGATTTGTCCCTTTTTTTACTCTCTTGCGTTATAGAAGATCCAACTTTAATCTAACTAAAATTCCAAGAAAAGAAGAATCTAACATTTTGTGGCGTGATTGATGGTGCGTCGTTTATCGTTGTTGTTGATTTTCTTTTGTTTTGTTTTTAGAACCTTTTGTTTAGAAGAGTTTTAACATATTTTAATGAAAACTTTGGCATTTTTTTTACCATTTTCCTTCTTTTATAGTACTGTTGAGATTGTGAACACCAACGAATCCAGTTCAACCAAAAAATGTTTGGTATCATTCGCTGTTGGATGCGTCCCCCCCCCCCCCCCCCCCCCCACCCCTCCCCTTTTTTCCTTTTGCTGTAAAAGATCCAATTTTAAACTAACTAAAATTCCAAAAACAATGATCTAACATTATGTGGCATGATCGATGGTGTAGCTTTTATCGTTGTTGTCGATTACCTTTTGTTTAGAAGAGTTTTAACATATTTTGTAATGGGAATTTTGGCATGTTTTTAGCATTTTTCTTCTTTTATAGTAGTATTTTAACCTTTTGGTTACAAGCGTGTGGTAGTGTGGGTCATTGCTTTCGGTCGTGTCCACTCCGAGGGAAGGCCCATGTAATACCTATTTGAACAATCAACAAACATTGTAGAAGAGGCCCGTCCTAGTTTCAGACACAGAAAGTGTGCTTCGTTTGGGGACCTCCTGTATAACCCTCGTTAGGGCGCCACCATGTGCCGCCCACTGTGATGCCTACGAACGGCTCACTGCATGGTGCGGGAACTGGGCCGCCCTAGTAACCAGTTGTTGCATCATGATGACCTCATGCGTGTATTTTCGTTTGTCTTCACATTTTTATTTTCCTTTTTCCTTGTTTACTTTTGTTTATATTTCATAATATTATATATATATATATATATATATATATATATATATATATATAATACAAAAAGAACTTTACATAAGAATTTTAAAAATGTTAATCACACATTGAAAATGTTAAACATGTAAATAAAAATAGTAATCATGTGTAGGAAAATGTTAGTTCAATAAAAAATGTCGCGTGTTTCAAAAAAGTATGTGCCCTTTAAAAATATTTGTATAAAATATATTAAAAATGTTTTGTATCTTCAGAAAAATGTTCACGAGTTTCCAAAATGGTTCCTGACACTGTCAAAAAAATATATACAACATAAAAAAAGTTTTGCATTGTATAAAAAAAACTGTACTCCTCCCAATCCATATTACTTGTCACTCGAATGGATGTATTTAACACGCAAATACGTCTAGATACATTCGTTTTAGCGACAAGTAATATGGATAGTAGGGAATGCCATTAAAAAATGTACATGGAATTTAAAAAATCCAGCGATTGAAAAACATGTTTGGGACATTTAAAAAATATTTACACAATGTAAAAAAAGGTGGTCCTGTAGGCTAAAAAAATGTGTACTTCCATAAAAAAGAGTATTTGGGAAAAATATTACTATGTATTCAAACATGTATTTTAAAAAATGTACATGCATTTGAAAAATGTATAAAGTGAATCATAAAATGTTTTCGCATGTGCTCTAACAAATTGTGTACTAAAAGAAAGAAGTCATGTGTGACAAAAAATGACAAAGACACAAAAACAAAAAGCCAACAAAACCGAACGAAACATATGAAACCAAGAAAGAAACAAATAAAACCAAAGTATAACAAAGAAAAAAAGAAATAAAAATCAATATAACGAATGATAAACCCAAAAAAAGGAAAACTAAAGAAAACCGGTGAAAAACATATAAAACCAAGGAAAAAAGAAAAAGAAACTGAATAAGAAAAAGAAAACCCAAACCTACACGAACCTACAGCGAAAACCCGAAAACACCACTGAAATAACTAAAAGAATAGAGCAAAATGAAGAAGTAATGGAAAATTGAAGTAAACCGATGGAACAACAAATAAAACCTAATAAGTATAAACGAAAGAAAATGAAAAAAAGGGGAAAACCCTCTACTACAGGAATGTACAACGCGCATTGAAGGAACATACCTACTGAGCCATCCCACTACTCATCATTTATATCCCACAATACGCGACGTAGAAACAACCCTCGCCCACGCAGCCCCCTGTGCATGGGCCAGCTAGGCTGCAGGGGGTGTTCTGAGCTGTTTGCCGAGCTCAAAGCAGCTCAGGTTAGAATCCTGTTTAGAACATTTTTTTCTTCTTTAGGCCCCTTGCCTCTGGCTGCCATCTTGGCACTGAGAGGTGGGGGAAGGGGGGGATCATCCCTGGCCCAAGTACGTTCTCTTTGTTTTTTTGGCGGTGCCATGAGGTTGGAGAGTTTTCTGTCCTCGCAGATCTGATTTATTCAAATCTGATGATTTTATATTGTTGTGTCAAGTTTTTTTGTTGGCCTGATTCTTTATGAAGGTGAAATCTTTCATCGAGACCATGGTGAAGATATAGTGATTCGACTGCCGACACTTCTAGGGGATCATCCCTGGCCCAAGTACGTTCGTCGATCAAGGCTTTCCATCTTTTTGGATGGGCGACTCAAGATGCTTTCAAAAACCATTATTGGTAATGTTCGTGCGGGGGGGGGGGGGGGGGGGGTGCTCGGATCTTCAAGACATCTATGTTCTTCGTCAATGTTTAGTGATCATAATAGTTTGTGAAAATAAATGTTCTCTTTGTTTTTTTGGCGGTGCCATAAGGTTGGAGAGTTTTCTGTCCTCGCAGATCTGATTTATTCAAATCTGATGATTTTATATTGTTGTGTCAAGTTTTTTTGTTGGCCTGATTCTTTATGAAGGTGAAATCTTTCATCGAGACCATGGTGAAGATATAGTGATTCGACTGCCGACACTTCTAGGGGATCATCCCTGGCCCAAGTACGTTCGTCGATCAAGGCTTTCCATCTTTTTGGATGGGCGACTCAAGATGCTTTCAAAAACCATTATTGGTAATGTTCGTGCGGGTGAAAGAGTGACAACATCATTTCTTCAGTCCAATTGCAGCCTTTTTACCGAAGTCTTTGGTGTATTTCTTCAAGCAGAGATTCCGTGAAGAAGTTATTTTCAAGAGATTTCATTATAATTCTTAGTCATAGGAGTTACTTTGTATTTTCTTGAATCTGAGGTCCAAATCAATGTACCTGTAATTGTTATGAGTATGAATAAAGTTATATGTGTTTCTAAAAAAACATATTTTTCTTTATTTTTTCTATATATTACAAAAACGACTTTATATAAAACATTTGAACAAAAATTAATCAAGAATTATAGAAAAGTACAACGTGTATAGAAAAAAGATTGTCATGTGTACAAAAAAATATGTATAAAAAAGATGTGTATATAAAATATGCTTCCCATGTACTAAAAAAATATACAAATGTGTATGAAAAAGTTGATCATATATTTAAAAATTATTAATCAAGCACTTACAAATAATAAAATTGTACTAAAAAATGTATATACATTACAAAAAAAACTTAAAAAATGTTAACTCTGCAAAGAAAAAATGTTGAGCATGTATTCCATAAAATGTTAATCAAGCATTTAAAAAAATTCAAATGTGCATGGGAAAAATGTGTTTATACTTCCAATATATATGGGAAACACTTTACCTTAAACTTTGAAAAACGATTAGTCAAGATTTTATAAAATTATAATGTGTATAGAAAAAATATTTTTCAAGTATACAAAAAAATATCTACGAAAAAATATGTGTATATAAAAATGTTTCCCATCTATACAAAAAATATATATATGTAAAACATTTGAATTTTTTTAATCAGGCATTTGGAAAAGTTAAATGTTTATAGAAAAAATGTTTCACATGTATTCAAAATTTATACAACGTGTATGAAAAAGGTTGATAATGTATCCAAGAAATTATATCAAGCATCTCAAAAAATGTTAATCTTCCATTAAAAAATTGTTAATCAAGAATTTAAAAATGTTCATCATGTATAGAAAAATCGTTTAGCATGTACTCACAAAAGGTAAGTACTGTATTTGAAAAAATGTTAATCAAGCATTTGAAAAAGTGAAATGTGTATGAAAAAATATTAATCTTGTATTTGGAAAAAGTTTATCAAGCATTTGAGAATTTTTTACATGTGTATGAAAAAAATGTTAATCTTGTATTTGGAAAAAGTTTATCAAGCATTTGAGAATTTTTTAAAATGTGTATGGATAAAATATTGACCATGTATTCAAATAATGTTAATCTTGTATTTGAAAAATGTGAAATGTGTATTAGAAAACTGTATTAGATATGTACAAGAATGTAAAATGTGTATGGAAAAAAGTAGACAAAAAGACACTTTTTTGAATGGTAAGCACTTTTTTGAAATGTTGAAATTGTATTAAAAAGATTTCTAGTGAATAAAAAATGTTGAATGTTTACTGACAAAAGTTAATTTGGGTTGGAATTTTTTTGATGAAAATAGACAAGAAAAGAAAAAAGAAGAAGAAAACAAAAGAAACATAGAATACCAAAGTCTAACGAAGAAAGAAAGACAAACGGATGAAAACCAAATTTGTAATGAAGAAAAAAGAAAAACCGAAGGAAATTTTTGAGAAAACAAAGGAACCGAAGGGAAAAATAGAAAACAAAAATATATAAAAGTAATATTGTCACAGCCCTAGAATTGGTTGTAACTAGTTGCACAAGCATTCATGCATCATGTATATATTTCTGAAAGTTGAATTGGGGAAAGTGGAAAGCCTCAGAAATCTTTTCTGAAAATGATCAACATTAAAAATTGCTTCAAATGAACCCAAGAAAATGTTCCTGTTCATTTCTGGAAATATTGGCAAGAGGTAAAATTCAAACCAATATTTTTGGAATCACAGAAATATTTATTTGGGCCTTTGAATTAAGTCAATACTTATTTGAATTGGAGCTACTAATTCCTATAAAATATTTGCTAGCTCCAAATATTCTGAAACTTGGTGAGGGCCTCTGGTTTAAATCAGATAGTGCCCATAAAAGTTTGCAGAATTTTATAAAGTGTTTTAGTATTTAAACTAAGTCAAAACATACTGCAAAAAAATAGAAAACAGAAAATAGGAAAGAGAGAGAGAGAAGAACTCACCTGCATCACCCACTTGGGCCTCCTTACCCGGCAGCCCAGCTAACCGGCCCAGCCCACCAGGGGCAGCACTGTCTTCTTCCTCCTGCCAGGAGGAGAAGCAGCTGCGTGCCCGAGGGCCGGCGAGCTGCGCTGGCTCCTCCCTGCCTGTGTGCCCCCCAACTGCCTGGTCGCCGCCACGCACACCCCCCGACCCCCTCGTCCTCTCTCACTCTCTCCCGACCTCTTCCCCCTCCTCTGCTTCCTCTTCCTCCCTAGCCCGAGCACAGCCACGGCCGCGCCGTCGTAACGCCGCAGCCACCGGCCCTACCGCGCCTCGTCGACGTGTCCATGACCTCCGCCTCGACTCCCTCGTCCTCCCGGTAGACTCGCTCGACGCGGGACGCACCGCAGCACCGCCATCGCCGTCTTCTTCAACCTCGGTCCGCCGAGATCACCGGCGACCGTGCGCCCGCTCCGTTGCTTCCTCCAGCTCCCCAAGACCACCGCTGCACTCCCCGTGAGCTTCTCCTTCGATCCCCACTTCCCCCTTGCTCGTTTGCGCCGTGTAGTCGCCGCCCTCTTCGAGCCCGAGAGCATCTCGCCGCCGGCCATGGCGTAGCCATGGCCACAGCCGCGCAAGCTCGAAGCCAAGCACACCGCTGTGCTCAGCATGCTTCCAGGAGCCGGGCGCGCCCACCCATTCGACCTACCGTGCCCCCTAGCGCCAACCCGCACCAACCCCGAACTCCGGCCGCGGCCTTTGAGCTCGTGGTCGTCGACTCCGGCCACCCTAGGCCCGGCTACTGCCACCAGGCGACGCGCTGCAACGCCAGCTACCTGTAGAGCCCAACCGCGGCTCAAACCGCGGCCTGTACACAAAACCCGAGCAACTCCGGCGAGTTGCCGCCACGGTTTTGGTCGCCGGCGACTTAACTCCTGCCGTGCCGACGTGGCACCATCATTAGTGGCTAATGATGCCACTAAACTAACCCCTAGCTCACTGACGGATGGACCCCACACCTAATTAACCCCGGGTTTAGTTTCCTGTTTAGATTAGTGCTAACCCTATGGACCCCACGTGTCAGCTTTGACTTTGGTCAAGTCAACGTTGGCCGGTCCCACTTGTCATCCACCCAAACCAGCCTGAGACACTGACGTGTGGGTCCCAGCCGTCAGGTTTGAACTGGACCTGTTGGGGAACGTAGTAATTTCAAAAAATTTCCTACGCACACGCAAGATCATGGTGATGCACATCAACGAGAGGGGAGAGTGTTGTCTACGTACCCACGCAGACCGACTGCGGAAGCGTTGACACAACGTAGAGGAAGTAGTCGTATGTCTTCCCGATCCGACCGATCCAAGCACCGTTACTCCGGCACCTCCGAGTTCTTAGCACACGTACAGCTCGATGACGATCCCCGGGCTCCGATCCAGCAAAGCGTCGGGGAGGAGTTCCGTCAGCACGACGGCGTGGTGACGATCTTGATGTACTACCGTCGCAGGGCTTCGCCTAAGCACTGCTACAATATAATCGAGGTGGAATATGGTGGCAGGGGGCACCGCACACGGCTAAGGAACGATCTCAATGATCAACTTGTGTGTCTAGAGGTGCCCCCTGCCTCCGTATATAAAGGAGCCAAGGGGGAGGGGGCCGCCGGCCAGGAGGAGGGCGCAGGAGGAGTCCTACTCCTACCGGGAGTAGGACTCCCCCCCCCAATCCCAGTTGGACTAGGATTCCCCGAGGGGGAAAGAGAGAGAGGGGGGCCAGCCACCCCTCCTAGTCCTAATAGGACTAGGGGAGGGGGGAGGCGCGCGGCCACCTTGGGCTGCCCCTTTCTCCTTTCCACTAAAGCCCATTAAGGCCCATATGGCTCCCGGGGGGTTCCGACCTCCCGGTACTCCGGTAAAATCCCGATTTCACCCGGAACACTTCCGATGTCCAAATATAGGCTTCCAATATATCAATCTTTATGTCTCGACCATTTCAAGACTCCTCGTCATGTCCGTGATCACATCCGGGACTCCGAACTAACTTCGCTACATCAAAATGCATAAACTCATAATAACTGTCATCGTAACGTTAAGCGTGCGGACCCTACGGTTCGAGAACAATGTAGACATGACTGAGACAAATCTCCGGCCAATAACCAATAGCGGGACCTGGATGCCCATATTGGCTCCTACATATTCTACGAAGATCTTTATCGGTTAGACCGCATAACAACATACGTTGTTCCCTTTGTCATCGGTATGTTACTTGACCGAGATTCGATCGTCAGTATCCAATACCTAGTTCAATCTCGTTACCGGCAAGTCTCTTTACTCGTTCTGTAATACATCATTCCGCAACTAACTCATTAGTTGCAATGCTTGCAAGGCTTATGTGATGTGCATTATCGAGAGGGCCCAGAGATACCTCTCCGACAATCGGAGTGACAAATCCTAATCTCGAAATACGCCAACCCAACATCTACCTTTGGAGACACCTGTAGAGCTCCTTTATAATCACCCAGTTACATTGTGACGTTTGGTAGCACACAAAGTGTTCCTCCGGGAAACGGGAGTTGCATAATGTCATAGTCATAGGAACATGTATAAGTCATGAAGAAAGCAATAGCAACATACTAAACGATCGGGTGCTAAGCTAATGAAATGGGTCATGTCAATTAGATCATTCAACTAATGATGTGATCCCGTTTAATCAAATAACAACTCTTTGTCCATGGTTAGGAAACATAACCATCTTTGATTAACGAGCTAGTCAAGTAGAGGCATACTAGTGACACTCTGTTTGTCTATGTATTCACACATGTATTATGTTTCTGGTTAATACAATTCTAGCATGAATAATAAACATTTATCATGATATAAGGAAATAAATAATAACTTTATTATTGCCTCTAGGGCATATTTCCTTCAGGACCGACCCCGTTGACCTGGTGACATCACAGTGACGCTATGCTGACGCAATAAGTATTTTCTGGATTTACTTTTATATAGGAAATTCCAGAAAATTTTGCAAACTTCAAAAATTCATATAAAATCAACCGTAACTCCAAATGAAATAGTTTATATATGAAAAATTATCAGAAAAATTCAAGGAATCCATCTGTAGCATTTTCATGCATGTTTGAGCAAGTTAACCTCACTGTTTAGGATGAAACATGACCAGGGCAAATTTCATAATAGGTTTGGAGTTGGAATTTGATATAGATTTGAATTCCACTTCAATTAAAATGACTTTCTGTTGCATTAGCCCAAATCACAACATATTGCCATGTCATGATCATGCATCATATTGTTGCATTGCATTGACTGTATTCTTCCTTGTTTGCCGGTAATTGTCCCCTCTCGAGAGACGTGGTTCCGACGACATGTTCGATGACACCGATGAAGAACTATATTATCTTCAGAAGTTCCAGGCAAGCAAAACCCCCTTGTTCATTCCGATACAAACCACTCTCTCGCTCCTGCTCTCTTTTACTGCATTAGGACAACAACGATTCAACTGTTACATGTTGCGGTAGTTGAACCCCTTTCCTCTGCATGACCTGTCATTGCCACAGTAAATAGATGAAACCCACTAGCATGAGTAGGAGTTGTTTGAGCCCTGATGTGCCTACTCATTTATGCTTGTTTGTCATGCCTGCTATTGCATAGAGTCATGTCAGGTCTGGTTCATCGGGGATGAACCGGAGGTGTGTAAACATGTCCTACAATGTGTGAACCAAGTGTGTGAACACGATTTGGTAAAGGTAGCGGTGAGAGGCCATGTAGGAGTACATGGTGGGTTGTATCATTGAAGCCGTCCTCAGGAACTGAGTTCTGTGTTTGTGATCCATGAAACAGTTACTACCACACAGTGGGCCCGAAACCAATGGACCCTCTCGGCTTCTTGATCACCCTTGTCCTCTGTCCAGGAGTTGCAACTAGTTTCTGCTGTTTATAGGATATGTGTTGGCGGCCGTGCGTAGCGTTGACCCTAGGGGTGGGCTATGATGCGGTAGATACACCGTGGCCGGGCATGCCGGGCGCCCGTTTGGTGTCTCGAAACGCTGTACACATCGTCCGGGGCCGTATGTGGAAACCTCGGCCGGACTCCCTGCGGATGGAACCTGGATAGGCGATAAACCTGGACTAGAGACTTGAGTGTTTAGGTAGGCCATGGACGACACCCTCGTTGGGCTTCCGCTTGAAGGTTGCCGAGTACATGTCGTGTAAACGGCGGTAAGTGGTGAGAGCGTGTGTGAAGAAGTACACCCCTGCAGGGTTAACATCATCTATTCGAATAGCCGTGTCCGCGGTAATGGACTTCTGGGTTGCCTATAACAGTTCATAGACAAGTGGAAGTGGATACTCTAAAACTCGCAAGATAAGTGTGAGTGCTATGGATGGTCTTCTCGTAGGGAGACGGGAGTGGATCCATAGTGGTGTATTGATTGGTGAATATGTGGACTCGTGTGCACCACCTCAAAAGAGTTGCTTGCAGTCGTAGTTCAGGTTAGCCACTGAGTCAAAGCTGGCTTGCTGTAGTTAAACTCCACCCCCTTGTTGATACCGATGCATATGTAGCTAGTTCTGATGTAAGTCTTGCTGAGTACCTTTGTACTCACGTTTGCTTAATTTATGTTTTGCAGAGAGAGACTTCAGTCTCGCTAGTAGTTTTCCGCGTGGACTTTGACATTAGCTTGATACCTCAGCTACGATCTTGTGCCTCGGTAGGATCTGATAGATAGTCAGGCTTCTTAGCCTTTTCCATTTGTAGATGTCTGTACTCAGACATGTTAAGCTTCCGCTTGTGCCTTGATTTGTATGCTATGATTGTTGGGTCATGAGACCCATGTTTGTAACATCTCGCTCCTCGGAGCCTAATGAATAAATACTTGAGTTGTAGAGTTATGTTGTGATGCCATGTTGTATTTACACATATCGAGCATATTGTGTGTATGATTGAAATGCTTGGTATGTGTGGGATCCGACAATCTAGTTGTTTAGCCTTGGCAGCCTCTCTTATGGGGAAATGTAGTCTAAGTGCTTCCATGAGCCATAGTAGTCCGCTACAGCCCGGTTCACCGGAGTCCTATTAGCCCAGCACTACTTCTCAGGACACTTGACTGGCCGGCATGTGTTTCACTTCGTTCCTGTGTCTGTCCCTTTGGGGAAATGTCACGCGGTGACATCCGGAGTCCTGCCTAGCCTGCTACAGCCCGAGTTCCCGGAGTCCTGTTAGCCAAGTGCTACAGTCCGGATTCACACGCTGCTGACCGACATGCTCGATGTGATTCATGTATGCCTGTCCCCATAGGTTAGTGCCGCTTTGGGTTCATGACTAGCCATGTCGCCCCGGGTTCTCTATCATATGGATGCTAGCGACACTATCATATACGTGAGCCAAAAGGCGCAAACGGTCCCGGGCCATGGTAAGGCGACACCCGTGGGAATACCGTGCGTGAGGCTGCAAAGTGATATGAGGTGTTACCGGCTAGATCGATGTGACTTGGAATCGGGGTCCTGACAGCGTTGGTATCAGAGCCTGACTACCTGTAGGATTACCAAGCCAAACTGGTCGAAGTTGAGTCTAGAAATGCTTTAGTTATTGTAACACCCTCGATGCGACTATATCTCCCACGTGTCGAGGCACGACTTAGAGGCATAATCGCATTGAAGGCATATGTCGCAAGTGAGGCAATCTTCACACAACCCATGTACATATCAATATAAAGGGGGAATAATAATAATAGTCGGCTTACACTCGCCACGTCACATCAAGGTACATAAATAGCATTCATCATACAAACACTCATGGCCCGACTACGGTGCCAAAATAGAAAAGACTCCCCAACATGCGACTAAACCCTGAATCGAACCCCGAGCAGGCATCACTACTGGTCATCAGGAAAAGAAACATAGTATCGCTGAGAGTCCTCGTCGTACTCCCACTTCAGCTCGAACGCGCCATCCGGAGGAGTATCATCGGTCCCTGCATCTGGTGATATAGTAATCTGTGAGCCACAAGGACTCAGCAATCTCGCACCCTCGCGATCAAGACTATTTAAGCTTAATAGGTAGGAAAGGGGTAATGTGAGTGGAGCTGCAGCAAGCGATTAGCATATTTGGTGGCTACCTTATTCGCAAAAGAGAGCGAGAAGAGAAGGCAAAGCATGAGCGGTAACTAAATAGAGCAGACTACGCAAGCATAACTCCAACGCCGTGTCCACTTCCCGGACTCCGCCGAGAAGAAGCCATCACGGCAACACACGTAGTTGATTCATTTTAATTAATTAAGTTCAAGTTATCTACAACCAGACATTAACAAATTCCCATCTGCCCATAACCGCGGGCACGGCTTTCGAAAGATCAATCCCTGCAGGGGGGTCCCAACTTAGCCCATAACAAGCTCTCACGGTCAACGAAGGAATAGACCTCCACCCAGGACCCACCGATCAGACTCGGTATCCCGGTACAACAAGATGATTCGACAGGTCAAAACTAGTCCAGCAACACCGCCCGAATGCGCCGACAAATCCCGATAGGAGCTGCACATATCTCTTTCTCAGGGCACACTCAGATTGTCTAAACTTCCGGTAGGCCAGCCCAGAGTTGCCCCTGGTGGCCACCGACGGCTGACTTTCCGGACCAACACTCAGAGGAGCACTGGCCCGTGGGGGGCTAAAATAAAGATGACCCTCGGGCTCCGGAAACCCAAGGGAAAGAAAAAAGGGGTAGGTGGCAAATGGTAAAACCAATGTTGGGCATTGCTGGAAAAGCTTTAATCAAGGCGAACTATCAAGGGGTTCCCATTATAGCCCAACCGCGTAAGGGACGCAACAAACCGGGAACATAACACCGATATGACGGAAACTAGGGCGGCAAGAGTGGAACAAAACACTAGGCGAGAGGCCGAGCCTTCCACCCTTTACCAAGTATATAGATGAGTAAAGATAACATAGCAATATAGTGATATCCCAACAAGTAAATAAATGTTCCAACAAGGAACGGCTCCAATCTTCACCTGCAACTAACAACGCTATAAGAAGGGCTGAGCAAAGCGGTAACATAGCCAATCAATGGTTTGCTAGGACAAAGGTGGGTTAGAGGCTCAATCATGGCAATTGGGAGGCTGACAAGCAAATGGTAGGCATCGTAGCATTGGCAAAGCAAAAGAGCGAGCAAACTAGCATAGCAAAGATAGTAGTGATTTCAAGGGTGTGATCATCTTGCCTGCACAGTTGTCAGAATTGACTGGATCCTCAAAAGCAAACTCAACAGGCTCCTCGTTAGCGAACTCGTCTCCCGGCTCTACCCACCAACACAAACAAGCAACAAGGATACAATCAACCACGTGCAAGGGCAACCAATAATATGCAAAAATGATATGCTATGCGGGATGCGATGCGGGATGCAAGAATGCAACATATAACAGGAAATGCATGAACCTGGCCTCAACTTGGAAATCCCAGTGTGCCACTGGATAGAGGGGAAGAAATCCCCTGAAAACGATATAAAGATCATGGCAATCGGAGCTACGGTTAAGAAATGGCAAGCGTTTTACTAAACGAACCGATCTGCGATTAACAGCAACATGCCTCCTAAACGCAACAAAATGAACATGCTACAGCCACCCAACATGAAAAAAAATTGCATGGCAGTGATGTACTCATCAAGCTTAACAAATCATCATGACTGAGGCATAGGCAAATTCATCCATTAAGGGCTTCAAACAAGCATGGCAAAACTGAATAAGCAAAACAGATTTCAGACTTAGCGAAATTAACGCTAGTCTGAAATTTCAGACCACGATGCCCTCTTCGGAGCAGCAAAACAACATGAAGGAAAACCTGAACATGGCAAGTAAGAGCATGGCATAGAGCTACTCAACAAGCTTAACAAAACACCCAACATGACCTGGGGCCAAAAGGGTTCACAAAATACTCTACCGAGCACACGAACATTGATGAAACACAATCAGTTTTCAGACTTAGTGAAAACTGGGACATGCTGAAATAATAACTCACGGAGGCATATAAACGAGCTCGAAGCTCTCACTACGGTGCAGGTTATGGCAAGGAAAGCATATATCCATTAAGAAGGCACAAAATGCTAGCTAGACACGGCAAGAACAATGGCATAGCATGCATGGATCACTAGCAATCACTCCGGCAAAATCGCAAAAGAGTTAACGATCTGCCCAAAACAGCAACTATCCAAAAGTTGAGCTCGATTGAGTCAACCTAGGGTGCTCCAACATAACAAGTAAAGACATGGATGGATTAAGCACAACAATCATAACAAAACACTCTTACTGATCATCCTCAAAAGAGGCACGGATCACTAGGAAACAAGCCAGACATATAGCATCGTGAACTAAACGGCTCAGACTTAGTGAAATTCACTAAGTCCCTGAAATCTGTAATCTCAGGTAGCCCTCTTCGCAAGCTTGCACAAGACAACACACACATCCTAAAAATACATGGAAGGCACCTCTGGAAAGAATACAACATGCTTAACAATTCATCCCAAAGGGGCACAGGCATATCATGCACGGATTAAATATGGCAAAAATGACAAAAGTGCATGTTGGATTAACGGATCTGCAATTTAACTCAACATGCCTCCTTCCAACAGCATTTTGGGCACCAAGATGACCTCAAATGCAAATGATGCAATGGAATGAAATGATGTACTCGTCGAGGCGAAGAATTTGACATATCATACGCCCAAAACGGAGCTACGGATGCAAAGTTACGGGGCCTCGAACAGGAGCATATGGAGTAAAAAAAATCCTAGGACTTAGAAAAAAAATAGCACCCTAGGGTTTACTGTAGCATCCGCGGATCTGGATCGGGGCGCGCCTCCCGAGGCTGGATCCGGTGAGGTCGCTCGCCGGCGACGAAGGGCGGTGGCGGCCGGCGTCTTGCCGGACGTAGGGGAGGCGAGGCCGACTCCGGGCGGCGACCACCGGAGCGGCGGAGGCGGCGGCGTCGCGGCGCGCGGCCGGGAGGAGGCGTGGCGAGCTGCGGGGATGCGGGGCGGCGCGGCGGAGATGCGGGACCGCGGCGGCGCGGCGAGCTCCGGCGCCGGCGGCGGTCGGCGTCGGGGAAGACGAAGCGAGGCGGCGGCGGGGAGAGTGGCCCGGTCGGGCGAGGAGGCGGGCTCCCCGCGGGCTCGGGCGGGCCGGCGCGGCGGCGGCGATGTGGGCGCCCGCCCGGGACACGTGGCGGCGTCTGATAGGCTGGCGGCGGCGGGCGGACGCGTCCGGCTCCGTCCCAGACGTGTCCGGCGGCGGCGAAGGCTTTTTTTTTTAAAAAAATTAGGGTTTCGAGGGGGAGAAGAAGAGATCCAAGATGGAGGGGTATTTATAGGCATAAGTGGAGCTAGGAGAGTCCAAATGAGGTGCGGTTTTCGCCCACACGATCGTGATCGAACGACCGAGACGATGGAGCTGAGTTTGGTGGGTTTTGGGCCATAATGGAGGGGTGTTGGGCTGCACACACACGAGGCCTTTTCGGTCCCTCGGTTAACCGTTGGAGTATCAAACGAAGTCCAAATGACCCGAAACTTGACAGGCGGTCTACCGGTAGTAAACCAAGGCCGCATGGCAAGTCTCGGCCCAATCCGGAAATGTTTAATCCCCACACACGAAAGAAAGCTAGAAATGGCCACCGGAGGAGAACGAAGCGCCGGAATGCAAAACGGACAACGGGGAAAATGCTCGGATGCATGAGATGAACATGTATGCGAATGCAATGCACGTGATGACATGATATGAGATGCACGAAAACAAAAACAACACACGGAGACAAAGACCCGAACCCGAGAATTAAATATAACTTAATGCCGGAAACGGCATGAGTCGGAGTACAATTGGGGAAGGTTACATGTGGGGCGTTACAGTTATATAAGGGAATTGATTGTGGATTGGAACGTAAGGCTCTTTTTGCTCCTTTACCCTATGCCCTTCTGATCTAAATCAACCTCTTCTTTTCTACGGGGATTAAGAATTAGGCCTTCTCATCTATCTAGCAGGATGACGTGCTACTAATCCATAGACTTATAGAATTGATAGTTTCAAGCCTCAGTTCCGTTCCTACTACTTCCGTATGTTGACAGTTGATCTCAGAACCTTGACATTTTGTTGTTGAGTGGTTATGCCACCATTTTTGCAGGATGTCTCAAATCTTTTCGAGCATTTACAGCCGTTATGCTGTCCGAGTCATCCAAGGTCTCTACATAGTCTGATGCATTTGCAAACCCTTTCTTTCCGTTCCCAATGTCCTTTTGGGTCAGATTAAGCACACTACACGGTCTTTGAGGTACTCCATTGCCTCAGCGTATATGTTGGAGCTATTATTGTGACCCTAGGTGTTTTAGGGAGTCACCTAGTAATCTAGCCATGTTTTGTGTTCCGGTGTGATGATTCTGGCCACCATTCTCGAAAGCATCCCGTGATGCCATTTAGTAGTAGGCATTCTACTCCTGGGTTTTTGAACCCGAGATTCACCCTACTTACTTCATGTTGATAGTGTTTGCTCGTTCCTTTAGGTTATTAGTAACCTTTGCATCAGTCCTCGAGGTCCGTGGTATTTCCTTCTTCCAAATACTATGAACCACTTATGGCAGAAGTTCTTGAACCAAAGGATCACAACCAGAGTGCTCTTGATGAGTTCTCCATTCTATATTGTGGCTCTGCCAGTTCTACCTTTCTGCATGGGTTATCCGGAAGAAATATGTTGAACTCGTTCGACATACTAATCTATGCATCCACAACTCAGAAAGTTATATGTTCCGTTGAGTTGTCCCCCTTCAGTTATATTTCGACCTTCATCTATCAATCGATAGTAAGGAGTAGTTGGCAATCGTGTTTATCGATGCCTATTACTCTAGTGGTCCGTCAAGTCATTCTATTTCAGAATGACTAGGAGAAACAAACTCCAGTACCTCATCCATATCTAGGATTGGGTCAAAGCAATTGTACTTCGCAAATCAAAATGCCAATCCAGCTTTTGTTCTGTTCTACCTCGGAGTATTACCCCCTTTATGTCAGGATTGTCATGAGAATTGCACCATCTCTCATGAATTTCTGGTGCAGTGATACTTATCGCCATCATTATTCATTCCTCGGTCTCCGTGTTGTTGTGACCGGAATGCCGACAAGTGAACCATGATGTGTGAAATCAATACTCCTAGCAACCATGTTGCTTGGTAGTTAATGGACAATAATTTCATTCTTAGAGTGTTGGTTATTCAATCATCATTCTAAGATTAATCGTGCTACCTAGTCCTTATTTCCGGTGCACTCTTCGATCAATGAGTTAGGATTATTCAATCCCTTACTCTTCTGATCATATTGTCTTGCCTTGAAAAACAAGATTGTTCTCGAGCTTAGAGACATATTGGTGGTTCGTGATTTTCCGGATATCTTCATGGGAGTATCACCAGGTCGTCCCCTGACCGATATGTTGAGTTCATGATCAAGTTGGTTTTCCAATAAATCACTCTTTCTCCAAGAATCTGTGTTGGATACCCTGAGCTAGTTGGATAAGCTAAACAACAACTTGGAGAGTTGAAAGATAAAGGCTATATCCGACTTAGTTCTTTCCAAAGGGATATCTCTTTGTATATGTGTGTTGAAGAAAGATGATATCTTCATCGATTGATCTCCGTGGCCAATTGGTGGAGCTATTGATTTATCCAAACTTTGACTTAAGTATGGGCCATTATCAAGTCAAATCAGAACCAACGATGTTCGTAATGTTGTCTTACTCGTGGTTGATCCCTCGAGCATACACCACTATATCTTTTGGTCTGACCAATGCTATCACCGTGTTCACATGATGGTGGAAGTCCAGTGATATGGAAACTCCGATGAGTTGTTATTGAGCCCATCAGCAACATTTTGTCTCCCCCATGATTCATGTTGAACATCAACCTAGTGTTGGAAACCTCGTAAGCAATGCCTTTGTGTTCCGTTCATGAAGCTTATGCTTGGATCAAAGGAGTGACTTCCTCTAATTCACGTGCATTTGATGAAAGTTGCCGCCGTGAATTCGAGAAAGCTTATTTTTGTTTTCCTTGGAATCATCCCAAATCAGTCATGCATACGTGCAAACTATTCTATGGTTTGGTAGATTAATTACCTCCACTCCATATGTGTCCCTAGCACACCAAGCCACTGATTGATTTGTTTGATAAAAAGGAGTTGTTGTGCGAATACTAGTTCATGCACAAGATTCCAATATCCTCGAAGATGGTTCCCCACCTGATCTCGGTAGTGTTTTATTATAAGACTACTATGTGATCATGCTTGTCTGGAACAGTGTGTTCACATGTATGTAGCAGAACCAGCTCATGTTTTGGAGCTTGCTATCATAGTTCATTTCCCGAGAATCTCGCAATGTCATCTCGTCGGTTTGTGTTGCAAACTTCCTTTTTCCGGACATGCTATCTGAAATATCCTGTTACCAGCCAGATCTGAATCTCAGGTAGATATGATGGTTGGAACGATTCTCAAGAACTATAATATTGGTCTCTCTGTAACCCGGTAAAGTGGATGTCGTGGCCAACACACCCGGCCGGAAGACTTATTATTGTAGTATCTTGATTGAGAAAGTTGGCCACCTCCCCATAAGGATTTCGTAGGATTTATTCCAATAGCTGTTCCTTATGGATTTTTGTGTTCCCGAAGTCCGACCTTACTTGATGTCCTAGATATCAGACCATATCTATGAATGGATTACGCTAGCACATCAAGGAGAACATTAGAAGTGGAGTGCTAAATGTCTCTCGGTCGATCATCCAGATTCTGTTTCCTTAGCCTCGCTAAGGGGAAGTCTGAGAAGGTGTTATCTTCCTTTGTATCCGCATTGTCCATCACTATTCATCATGGTAGTAAGATTTGATGCCAGGATCCTTGACACGGATATTGGTAAAACCTTGATGAATATGGAGATGCTCAAGTTCTTGAGAGCACGCACAAGAACTAGGTTTTATCGTTGGCATTAACTGGGATTTTCTCCATGTTTCCTCGGTTATGTTATAACCTTTTCAAACAGTGGACTCACTCTCGAATGTTGAGTTCTTCCCCAGTTACCAGAATCATTCCCAACATTTGCATTTTGTTCCCAGCTTGCACCTCAGTAGTTGTTGTTCAGGATCATCTTCAAAGTGGACATACCATGGGTCCCAGCCATTTCCGATGATAAGCAAAATCATCCATTGCGTTGTCTTCAACAAGGTAGTCCACATCATCCATTCTAGTCTCGGTATGCCATCCCTACTTACTTCGCCAAACGATTGCTCGAGATTTTCCCTAGGCTGGTATAGAGAATTTTATTGATCTCTGGATCAAAAGTAATTCTTTTTGCCGCTTAAGGGATGATTCTACGGGTCACCCTCCTCCAAGATGTCTCGTTTTGGTGTCATGGCAACTCAATTCCTCGCTACTTTGGCAACCGACCACCACCCTCTTAGGTGTGGAATTGTTTGCCTACCTAATGTACCTTTGTCATGTGTTGCACTCCATTCCTCTCGATGTATGCTTCGTGTCTCAGCTCGAGAGTTGTCTCAGCGTCTCGCTCCACGAGTTGATCCTGAGTTATTCGATCTTCGATAAGATCAATCCTTCTAGAGTTTTTCCTTTCCTCTCATTGTCATGTTGGATGTAGTTCTCAAAGCAAGACGTCGAGATTAAGGTGATGCAATGAATCAACATCCTCGAGAAAGACATCTGGATCGTGAAGTTTGTGATAGCTTGTGTCCCTCTGTCTTCTTACCTCATGACTAGAATCTCGGGACGAGATTCTAGTTTAGTGGGGCCGAGTTGTCACAGCCCTAGAATTGGTTGTAACTAGTTGCACAAGAATTCATGCATCATGTATATATTTCTGAAAGTTGAATTGGGGAAAGTGGAAAGCCTCAGAAATCTTTTTTGAAAATGATCAACATTAAAAATTGCTTAAAATAAACCCAAGAAAATGTTCCTGTTCATTTCTGGAAATATTGGCAAGAGGTAAAATTCAAACCAATATTTTTGGAATCACAGAAATATTTATTTGGGCCTTTGAATTAAGTCAATACTTATTTGAATTGGAGCTACTAATTCCTATAAAATATTTGCTAGCTCCAAATATTCTGAAACTTGGTGAGGGCCTCTGGTTTAAATCAGATAGTGCCCATAAAAGTTTGCAGAATTTTATAAAGTGTTTTAGTATTTAAACTAAGTCAAAACATACTTCAAAAAATAGAAAACAGAAAATAGGAAAGAGAGAGAGAGAGAGAAGAACTCACCTGCCTCACCCACTTCGGCCTCCTTACCCGGCGACCCAGCTAACCGGCCCAGCCCACCAGGGGCAGCACTGTCTTCTTCCTCCTGCCAGGAGGAGAAGCAGCTGCGTGCCCGATGGCCGACGAGCCGCGCTGGCTCCTCCCTGCCTGCGTGCCCCCCCCGACTGCCTGGTTGCCGCCACGCACACCCCCAACCCCCTCGTCCTCTCTCACTCTCTCCCGACCTCTTCCCCCTCCTCTGCTTCCTCTTCCTCCCTAGCCCGAGCACAGCCACGGCCGTGCCGTCGTAACGCTACAGCCACCGGCCCTACCACGCCTCGTCGACGTGTCCATGACCTCCGCCTCGACTCCCTCGTCCTCCCCCTGGACTCGCTCGACGCGGGACGCACCGCAGCACCGCCATCGCCGTCTTCTTCAACCTCGGCCCGCCGAGATCGCCGGCGACCGTGCGCCCGCTCCGTTGCTTCCCCGAGCTCCCCAAGACCACCGCTGCACTCCCTGTGAGCTTCTCCTTCGATCCCCACACCCCCCTTGCTCGTTTGCGCCATGTAGTCGCCGCCCTCTTCGAGCCCGAGAGCATCTCGCCGCCGGCCATGGAGTAGCCGTGGCCACAGCCGCGCAAGCTCGAAGCCGAGCACACCGCTGTGCTCAGCACGCTTCCAGGAGCCGGGCGCGCCCACCCATTCGACCTACCGTGCCCCCTAGCGCCAACCCGCACCAACCCCGAACTCCGGCCGCCGCCTTTGAGCTCGTGGCCGTCGACTCCGGCCACCCCAGGCCCGGTTACTGCCACCAGGCGACGCGCTACAACACCAGCTACCTGTAGAGCCCAACCGCGGCTCAAACCGCGGCCTGTACACGAAACCCGAGCAACTCTGGCGAGTTGCCACCACGGTTTTGGTCGCCGGCGACTTAACTCCGGCCGTGACGACGTGGCACCATCATTAGTGGCTAATGACGCCACTAAACTAACCCCTAGCTCACTGACGGATGGACCCCACACCTAATTAACCCCGGGTTTAGTTTCCTGTTTAGATTAGTGCTAACCCTATGGACCCCACGTGTCAGCTTTGACTTTGGTCAAGTCAACGTTGGCCGGTCCCACTTGTCATCCACCCAAACCAGCCTGAGACACTGACGTGTGGGTCCTAGCCGTCAGGTTTGACCTGGACTGACCCCGTTGACCTGGTGACGTCACAGTGACGCTATGCTGACGCAATAGTATTTTCTGGATTTACTTTTATATAGGAAATTCTAGAAAATGTTGCAAACTTCAAAAATTCATATAAATCAACCGTAACTCCAAATGAAATAATTTATATATGAAAAATTATCAGAAAAATTCAAGGAATCCATCTGTACCATTTTCATGCATGTTTGAGCAAGTTAACCTCACTGTTTAGGATGAAACATGATTAGGGAAAATTTCATAATAGGTTTGGAGTTGGAATTTGATATAGTTTTGAATTCCACTTCAATTAAAATGACTTTCTGTTGCATTAGCCCAAATCACAACATATTGCCATGTCATGATCATGCATCATATTGTTGCATTGCATTGACTGTATTCTTCCTTGTTTGCCAGTAATTGTCCCCCCTCGATAGACGTGGTTCCAACGACATGTTCGATGACACCGATGAAGAACTATGTTATCTTTAGAAGTGCCAGGCAAGCAAAACCCCCTTGTTCATTCCGATACAAACCACTCTCTCGCTCCTGCTCTCTTTTACTGCATTAGGACAACAACGATTCAACTGTTACATGTTGCGGTAGTTGAACCCCTTTCCTCTGCATGACCTGTCATTGCCACAGTAAATAGATGAAACCCACTAGCATGAGTAGGAGTTGTTTGAGCCCTGATGTGCCTACTCATTTATGCTTGTTTGTCATGCCTGCTATTGCATAGAGTCATGTCAGGTCTGGTTCATCGGGGATGAACCGGAGGTGTGTAAACATGTCCTACAATGTGTGAGCCAAGTGTGTGAACACGATTTGGTAAAGGTAGCGGTGAGAGGCCATATAGGAGTACATGCTGGGTTGTCTCATTGAAGCCGTCCTCATGAACTGAGTTCTGTGTTTGTGATCCATGAAACAGTTACTACCACGCATTGGGCCCGAAACCAATGGACCCTCTCGGCTTCTAAATCACCCTTGTCCTCTGTCCAGGAGATGCAACTAGTTTCTGGTGTTTATAGGATATGTGTTGGCGGCCGTGCGTAGCGCTGACCCTAGGGGTGGGCTATGATGCGGTAGATACACCATGGCCGGGCATGCCGGGCGCCCATTTGGTGTCTCGGAACCCTGTACACACCGTCCGAGGCCGTATGTGGAAACCTCGGCCGGACTCCCTGCGGATGGAACCTGGATAGGCGATAAACCTGGACTAGAGACTTGAGTGTTTAGGTAGGCCGTGGCCGACACCCTCGTTGGGCTTCCGCTTGAAGGTTGCCGAGTACATGTTGTGTAAACGGCGGTAAGTGGTGAGAGCGTGTGTGAAGAAGTACACCCCTGCAGGGTTAACATCATCTATTCTAATAGCCGTGTCCGCGGTAATGGACTTCTGGGTTGCCTATAACAGTTCATAGACAAGTGAAAGTGGATACTCTAAAACTCGCAAGATAAGTGTGAGTGCTATGGATGGCCTTCTCGTAGGGAGACGGGAGTGGATCCATAGTGGTGTATTGATTGGTGAATATGTGGACTCGTGTGCGCCACCTCAAAAGAGTTGCTTGCAGTCGTAGTTCAGGTTAGCCACTGAGTCAAAGCTGGTTTGCTGCAGTTAAACTCCACCCCCTTGTTGATACCGATGCATATGTAGCTAGTTCTGATGTAAGTCTTGCTGAGTACCTTTGTACTCACGTTTGCTTAATTTATGTTTTGCAGAGAGAGACTTCAGTCTCGCTAGTAGTTTTCCGCGTGGACTTCGATGTTAGGTTGATACCTCAGCTACGATCTTGTGCCTCGGCAGGATCTGGTAGATAGTCAGGCTTGTTAGCCTTTTCCATTTGTAGATGTCTGTACTCAGACATGTTAAGCTTCCGCTTGTGCCTTGATCTGTATGCTATGATTGTTGGGTCATGAGACCCATGTTTGTAACATCTCGCTCCTCGGAGCCTAATGAATAAATACTTGAGTTGTAGAGTTATGTTGTGATGCCATGTTGTATTTACACATATCGAGCATATTGTGTGTATGATTGAAATGCTTGGTATGTGTGGGATCCAATAATCTAGTTGTTTAGCCTTGGCAGTCTCTCTTATGGGGAAATGTAGTCTAAGTGCTTCCATGAGCCATAGTAGTCCGCTACAGCCCGGTTCACCGGAGTCCTGTTAGCCCAGCACTACTTCTCAGGACACTTGACTGGCCGGCATGTGTTTCACTTCGTTCCTGTGTCTGTCCCTTCGGGGAAATGTCACGCGCTGACATCCGAAGTCCTGCCTAGCCTGCTACAGCCCGGGTTCCCGGCGTCCTATTAGCCAAGTGCTACAGTCCGGATTCAAACGCTGCTGACCGACATGCTTGATGTGATTCATGTATGCCTGTCCCCATAGGTTAGTGCCGCTTTGGGTTCACGACTAGCCATGTCGGCCCGGGTTCTCTGTCATATGGATGCTAGCGACACTATCATATACTTGAGCCAAAAGGCGCAAACGGTCCTGGGCCATGGTAAGGCGACACCCATGGGAATACCGTGCGTGAGGCCGCAAAGTGATATGAGGTGTTACCGGCTAGATCGATGTGACTTGGAATCGGGGTCCTGACAAATATTTCATTTGTAGATGAAAAATGTACATAGAAACAACGGGAAAAGGATACAAACAACTCATAACAACAAAAATAAGTCAATTAAAAAGGTTTTACAACCATTTAAAATCATAAAGATATCAAAAAACGGACAAGCCATGAAGATATCATGCTATCTATTTTACGATCATGCAAAACAATATGACAATGAATGCTCAAGTCATGTATATGGTGATGATGGAAGTTAAATGGCAATATATCTCAGAATAGCTATGGAAATGCCATGATAGGTAGGTATGGTGGCTGTTTTGAGGAAGATATAAGGAGACTTATGTGTGATAGAGCCTATCATATCACGAGGTTTGGAATGCACGATACTGAAGAGGCTAGCAAATTGCGGAAAGGTGAGAGTGCATATAATCCATGGACTCACATTATCCATAAAGGACTCACATACTTATTGCGAAAGTCTACTACGCATGCCCCTAGGGGGAGGGGAGGTTGGTAGGAGTTAACCATCGCGCGCCCCCGACCTCCATGCAAAGGAAGACACTCAATAATAAATCATGCTCCAACTTCTTAGCATAATGAGAGACTATACGTGCATGCTTCGGGAATCACAAACCTTAATACCAATTCTTACTAAACCACAATCACTCACTAGTACCTCCCACATATTCCCATCTCTATATCGCAAAACTATTGCAAGTGATCAAACATATCATATTAAGTGATCCACAAGTTTTATGTAGGATTTTATGACTAACCTTGTGAATGACCAATTCATGTTAACTCTCTAAATAGATATAAGTGAAGCATGAGAGTTTAATTCTTTCTGCGAAAGATTTACTCGCCCTCTAACAAATTTAAGTGAAGCAAAAGAGCACTCTACAAAATGACGGGTTTCTAGATATAGAGAAACATGCATCCAAACTTCAAATGATATAAGTGAAGCGCATGAAGCATTCTATAAAGCCACCAAGGACTATCTCGTACCAGCATGGTGCATTATTAAAATAAAAGTAAAAGGCACACGATGCTCCAAAAATTTACTAGGGATGCTTTGGTCATCCCCAAGCTTGAACTCTTGCCTCTACTTCTTCTTCTCATATCGATACCCCCTCGATCTTCGAACACTTCATCCACACAAAACTTAACCGAACTTTTTATTAATGGGATTAGTACATATAACATCAAATTCCATCATGTACTGATGTAACACTAACAATAATCAAACATTACCCACTATATGATATCACAATTCTATGGCTCCCAAGTCAACGACGCTCAACAAGATTTCAAACATAAGCAAATAATGCAACTATAACAACAATCCGTGAAAATAGGACAGCCTGCAAAGATTCATATGCTACATATACTTATATAACTCAAACAATTCTCAAATATTAGGACAAAATAAAAAAAATTCATATCAGCACTATGTAAAAATTTCATTTTTTTTTTGCATATTCCAGTAAAAAATGTAAATTCACGCACTACAGTAAAAGTTTCTGTTTTTGCACCGCACACACCAAACAAGCAATTTAAACATCCTAAAGGTAAATTTTGGCACATTATTTTTATAATAAACTGGATTTGTACAAGGGGATAATTATTTTTTTGTTGAGAAGTTTCTATAATTCAAGATTCACAAAGTTTCCATAAGCATGAACAAGTTCAAGGGTATCCTCCACTTCAAAGATGCTCGTCTTTCTCACTTTCACTTTTCTTTTTAAGAAATTTTAGGTTCCCCTCTATTTTTTTTGGTTTTTAAACTTTTTAAAAGCACACAACATAAGTAAATGACTCTCTAAAATTTCCGGGTTGTCTCACTGGTAGCGCTTTCTTTAAAGCCATTAAGCTAGGCATAAAATGCTCAAGTAATTGATCCACCGAGATCCCAATGTATATCAATGTCAATTTTAATTAACAATGATGTCTATTTTAGTAGTGAGCACAAAGCAACATATATCACATAACAACAGAGTCTAACTCTCTTCCTATGCATCGGCATGTCACAAAAGAACAATTCATGCACATCAAGTGAAGGCCAATGCATAGTATAAATAGTTTCTTGCAATTTTATCGTATTGGAAACCTAGAGAGGTGGAGATGTAGTTCCTCTCTCATAATAATTGCAAGTAGGAGCAGCAAACTAATGCATATTATATTCATCAAAATCATCATGCGTGATGGTAAAAGGCAACTCATCAATATAACCCTTAATAAGCGCAAACTTCTTTGATGTAGTGTAGTTGGGAGAATTCAAAAAGATAATAGGACTATCATGTGTGGGTGCAATAGCAAAAATTTCATGTTTAACATAAGGAACTATAGCAAGTTCATCTCCATAAGCATAATTCATATTGGCATCACGGCCACAAGCATAGCAAGCATCAAGTTCATCAAAAAGGATATTTCGATTGAATCAACGGGATCATAGCAATTATCATAGCGTTCATCCTTTGGTAAGCACGAAGGGAAATTAAACAATGTATGAGTTTAAGAGTTACTCTCATTAGAAAGTGGACATGGGTAGATAATCCACTCTTCCTCCTTTTGGTCTTCGCTCTCCTCCTCATCTTTTTCATCTAATGAGCTCACAATTTCAGCAATTTCTTCTTCAATAGATTCCTGCAAAATATTAATCTCTTCTTGGGCAGCAGAGACTTTCTCAATAAATTCATCAATATTGGCATTGTATTTATAATTTTCATAGCTATAGTAAGTATAGCAAAAAAAATGATCTGTAAACATCATCATCACAATCTTCAAACTTTTCAAACAAAGATCCAATTTCATAAGCACCCTTAAAAGCAACAAATTCTTCTATTCATGGCACATCATGGTAATCATATCTACCGTTAGCATAAGAAGCCAAGGTTTCATTATCATTATTCACATGAAAAGGGAAGGTGTGGGGCCTTCATCCAAGAGCAATAAGTGTAATCATGTCTCAAGCATAAATTGCAAACAATCAATTTGATCCCATAAGAGTTTCCCTTTTTCAGTCAAGTGATAATCCCCCAAGTATTCACGTTGATCCAACATGTCTCCCATTATCAAGTTGAATTGGGTTTTCTTAGGATTACCAAAGTAGTGTTTAATATTTTCCACATAATGAGCATCGGGGGTTTTAGGAGGTCCCCCATTGTTGGGGAACACAGTATTTCAAAAAATTTCCTACGATCACGCAAGATCTATCTAGGAGATGCATAGCAGCAAGAGGGGAGAGTGTGTCTATGTACCCTCGTAGACCGAAAGCGGAAGCATTGAGTAACGCGGTTGATGTAGTCGAATGTCTTCGCGATCCAACTGATCAAGTACCGAATGCACGGCACCTCCGTGATCTGCACATGTTCAGCTCGGTGACGTCCCTCGAAATCTAGATCCAGCTGAGGCCGAGGGAAAATTTCGTCAGCACGACAGCGTGTTGACGGTGATGATGAAGTTACTGACGCAGGGCTTCACCTAAGCACTATGACAATATGACCGAGGTGGAAATCTGTGGAGGGGGCACCACACACGGCTAAGAAATCAACTTGTGTGTCTTTGGGTGCCCCCTGTCCACGTATATAAAGGAGGGAGGAAGAGGAGGTCGGCCTAGGAGGGGCGTGCATATAGGGTGTCGGTGTACTAAAGTAGGGGTACCTTAGTATCCCGAACTTGTGCACGGGCAGTCGCAGCACCCCGCGGCAAGGCTTGCCGGGCGACCGCCAAGATCCTCCGTGGTTCCTTTGGAGCCATTCAAGAACAAAGTATCCAAGGCCCCGGCAAGAGGAGCTTGCCGGGAAGGCCACTCGAAGCACGAAGACCCCGGCAAGAGGAGCTTGCCGGGAACGAGACAAGACCCCGACAAGAGGAGCTTGCCGGGAAGACCAACCAAGGCATCTCGAGAAGCTTGATGCGACGCGCTGCGCGTCCCGGCAAGACCCGGTGAGCGACAAGCTCCCGAACGCGACAAGACAACATCCGCGGCAAGGCGCTTGCTGCGGCAAGCTACTACTCCGCAGCCCGCGCTCCAGCTCACCCACCAACGTGTCGCTCTGGGACCGTTCCTGGCGTACGTGGCAGGAGGCTGCGCAGCCAGGGGCATGCGGTGGCAAGCAGGCGCTGACAAGGTAGCCATCGTGGCAAACGGTGGCGCCCCTGACGGTCCCTTTCCGCACCGTCTAGGCGACGCAGACAGGCATTTAATGCGTTTGTCCCCTGCCGTCAGGGTTAGGTATGATACAACTGTAGTAGGCGGTGGCGCCAACTATCACCTCTTTTACCTTTTTACCCTCATCTCTGTTGCCACCTGTCGGTGACCCCTTTGACATATAAAAGGAGGCCCATGCGCAACAGGAAGGGGGGACGATCATTCCCACGCTCGGTCTCGCTAGACATCCAAGTGTACTGTAGCATTCATCGCTCCCAAGCAAGAACACAATACAAACCAAAGCAGGAGTAGGGTTTTATGCATCCGTGCTGCCCGAACCTGGGTAAACCGATTGCGTCGCTCGTGCGCTTCGCCTCGATCTGCTCTTCGTGCACTCTCCGCCCCTGCCGAACTGAAAGGGGCCCTGGTCCGCCGTGGTCCCATAGGTGTCCATGGGGATCAGTCACCCCCGACATCTTTGGCGCGACAGGTAGGGGTGCGTCGAGGTTGTGCGAACCTGATCCGGCGTTCGCACGAGCCGAATCTTCATCATCTTCATCAACATGCCGCCGAAAAAGAAGATTTCGGAGGCAGCGGCTCCGTCTGCGCCGAGCCCACCATCGCCAGAGTTAACGGCTGGTGGAGTAGGCGCCGGTGGAAGAACGGGCGCTGATGACGAGGCTCATGGTGCTGCCAGGTCCAAGGACAAGGCTGCACCGCACGTCGGCGGCGCGGTCGCCTCCCACAACGACCGAGCGCACTCCAAGACCTCGATGTCCGTACACGCACCGCGCCCATCCCAGGAAGCGCGAGACCAGCAGCGTCATGGTACTCACGGTACCATACGCTTGCTGGGCCAAGATCAAGCTGGCAGATCCCGGAGCGCTCAAGACCAGCATGCATGCCAACATGCTGGCACGAGCGTGCCACGGTCGCTTGGGCGAGATATTGCTCCTTCTAACGTAGTTAGAAGTCCGAGTATGTCCCGCTCCTCGCACATTCGCCGCCGCCGCCCGCCACTCCAGCAGAAGCGTTGGCACGAGCCCAACTGCTCCTAGATTACCCTCCAGCGCCAGAAAAGATCGACGACTGGAGGGCCACTATCCAGAGTCTCATCGGCTTCGCCAACGGTGACAACCCACGGCAGCCGAGCGCATCGCTGCCGCGGCAAGTCAGCCAGGTGCGAGCCGGTGGCGACAAGACCGGCGAGGGTGCAACCACTGTGCACTCTCTGCCCCGAAGGCCAAGATCGCCGACTCGTCAGATCCGCCACGACAGCGACTCCACCGCGTCATCAGACCCATGAGTTCGTCGCGATCAGTGCCAAGTTCTTCACGAGCGACAACAAGAAGATGCTCGTACCCGCATCGAGCGGCGAAGAGAAGCGCGGCGTCAGTCAGACCTGCGCGCTGGGCCTTCTGTCGACATGCATGCGCCCGGAGAACCAGGCGACTTGCCGTACGCGGTAGGTTGCCCTGCGTTCACCCGTGAGCTGCGGCAAGTCCAGTGGCCCAGCCAGAAACATTTCAAGCCAGACGTGCCGGAGAAGTACGACGGCAAGTCGCACCCGTCAGAGTTCCTCAGCATCTACACCATTGCGGTGCAAGCTGCCGGAGGGCGAGACGACAAGGTCCTTGCCAACTACTTCCCGCTCGTGCTCAAGCCCGAAGTCAGATCCTGGCTCATGCACTTGCCGGACAACTCCATATCTTCTTGGGCGGACTTGTGCCATTAGTTTGTCGGCGCCTTTACAGGCGGCCACAAGCCACATGGCCAGGAAAGTGACCTTCACCTGCTTGCCCAGAAGGAAGGAGAGCCCCTGCGCAAATATATCCAGAGATTCAGCCGCGTGCAGCGCAACATCCCAGACATCCACCCGGCCGCAGTTATCAGCGCGTTCCATCAGAACGTGCGTAATCGCAGGATGTGGGAGGAAATGGCGATGAGCAGGATCAGAGACGTCAATGAGCTATACGCCCTGGCCGACAAGTGCGTACGCGCTGAGGAAGGGAGGAAACTCCCCGGAGAGACTACTGGCACAGGGGGATCTGACAGTGAGGATGCCGCCCCGGCAAAGAAAAACCGGAGGCGCAACAGGAAGAAGAAGGGCGAAGAGGTGCTAGTCATTGAGCAGTCCGGCAATAACGGCGCCGTCAAGCAAGCCAAAGTTGGTAGCTCCGGCAAGGAGGTTGCCGCATGCACCAACTGCCAAGCTGTGGTGGCCGCCGACAAGCGGGACGGCTCCGACAAGCAGTACTGCAAGATCCACCGCACCAAGGGCCATGATCTCCAGAGCTGCAAGAAGGTCGAGCAGCTTGTCCAGCAACAAAGAGCTGAGTACGAGCGGTGCGACAAGGAGAGAGCCCAAGGAGGCGGTGGAGAGGCCGGCAAGAAGCGCGCTAGCTAGGGAGGACGCCGCGACAAGGTCAAGCAGCGGCAAGGAGACAGACCTCCCTGCGGTCGCGACAAGGATGATGACGAAGACGACAACGACGACATGGATGATGTTGAGAACAGTGAGCAGGAGTTTCAGAAGGCTACAGAAGTCTTGTGTGTTGACGGTGGTGCTTCTGTGCATACTTCCCACTGCCAGCTCAAACAGAGTCGATGGTCGGAGCAGCGCCTGGCGCTCCTGCGGCCTCCGGGTCGTCAGTACGACCGCCAGACTCCCCGCCCGTCTCCGCGGCGGCAGCCCTAGCGGCCTCCTCACCGGCGCCGGCTGCGTCCTCGGCGGCGACTTCAGTCTCCATCGGCTCTGCGGCAGATGGACCTGATGACCGGAAGAGGGGAGAAGATTGAAGCAAAATTCGAGCAAAATCCAAGAGAAAGATCAAGAAGATGAACAAGCCAAGGGGAGTTTGGAAGCAAGGAAGTTACCTGTGCTAGGGTCTCCGTCGCCCGGGGGTCGCTGACGCAGTCCCTTGCCGGAGATCCCTCCCTTGCCGGGGGCTCCTCCCTTGCCGGAGCCTCCTCCCTTGCCGGGGACTCTTCCCTTGCCGGGGTCTCCTCTCTTGCCGGGGGCTCCTCCCTTGTCGGAGTCTCCTCCCCTGCCGGAGACCTCTCCCTCGCTGGAGGACCCTCCCTTGGGACTTCGGGAGCGGTCTCCAGGCTCTCCTGGCGAGGCTGCTATGCTCCTGCACAAGTCAACAAACAAGTATTAGCACAACCAGGATCTTCGTACGCACCCAACAGCGGAAACGAACAAGGCACTTACGCTGGGGGCTGCTCTGAAGATCAGCCGCCGGGTCCGACGGGTTTGTCTCAGGCACGTCCCCTGTTGACGCAGTGGGTTCATCCTCGATGACGATCACCGACACCTTGGCTCTCTTTGCCGCTCTCTGCGCCAGAGTCCTAAAAAGGAACAGATACAGAGGAAGGCAAGTGAGAAACAAGACAAGACAAAAACAGCGGAAGAAACTGGATCGAGGAGCTGCCGGTGGTTCTTTGGTCGATCAGGACGACGCCAAATCGAGCCACTGGCCAGACACCCTTCGCTCTAGTCTATGGAGTGGAGGCAGTTATCCCCACGGAACTTGTATACTGGTCACCTCGAGTGCTCGCTTATGATGAGCTTGAGCAAGAGCAGCTGTGGCAAGACGACGCGCTGCTCCTTGAGGAAGACCGTCTTCAGGCTGCCGTGCGAGCTGCTCGCTACCAGCAAGCTTTGCGCCGCTATCATAGCCGCAAAGTTAACGCCAGAAGTCTCGAGGAAGGCGACCTTGTTCTTCGGCGCGTTTAGTCCGCCAAGAATTCCAACAAGTTGATGCCGAAGTGGGAAGGCCCTTACCGGGTGAAACGAGTCACCAGGCCTGGCGCTGTCCGCCTGGAGACCGAAGATGGCATACCGATGAGCAACTCCTCGAATATTGAGCATCTTCGTAAGTTTTACCCATAAGGCGCGGTTGTCGGACCCTGTCCGGCAACCACCCTTTTGTACAAAGTCTTGCCGTTGTTGCATGTAATCCTTTGTACAAAGCCGGGCGTAGATCCCGTGCATAGAGATTATGTGCTCAGCACACCTTGTCTATTTCATGCTTTTTTAGATTTTGCATGTATTATCTGACATTTCGTGCAGCACTTACCCCCGGTAAGCAATAACGAGCCATAAGGCTCCATACTGTTATTTCCTCTTCTTTCTTTTTCACAAGGAAAGGGAGGTCCTCTCGCGCACAAGTTTGCCGGGGGGGGGGGGGGGGAAGGGAGAAGGTATGGTATGGACCAGGCGTTGTTCAAAAAGTTTTCGCCTTGCCGGGAAGCAAATAACAAAAAAGATAAGTTGCCAAAGTCTGAGCAATCAAATTTCCTTTAAATTTTTAAGTTATTTTCCTTGAACGGCCGCCCCTTGTATGGAAAACCTGTGCGCGGAGGAACCAACTCGTAGCTAGTTGCGCCCTTACTGTTGTTTCGAGTCTGCTCAACAACTTAAGTGAGCTGCGACTAGCTCTGCGACAAGGTTTCTTGCCGGCGCGGGCACAGCTAGTTGCGCCCTTACTGTTGTTTCGAGTCCGCACAACAACTTAAGTGAGCTGCAACTAGCTCTGCGACAAGGTTTCTTGTCGGCCGCGGCACTGCCCGCAGGTTGCTGACGTTCCGCACTCAGCACTCGCGGCAAAGGTGCCCGCGCCGGCAAGTTCCCTAAAAGCTTAGGGTAAAAACATACAAAGGAAAGAGTCAAGTAAAGGAAATAACATAGCAATTACTACCAAATATAGAGTATATTACAAAATAACTTGTCGCAGCTCTAACAGACTGTTTTTCATAACATGATTGACAGCGACAAGGAAAGAAAAAGATGGATGGCCTAATCCACGCGGTCGCCCTCGACCCTTCTGATTCCGCTCACCCTGTCCACAATAGGTGCAACAAGGGCCTTGAGCTCCTCTAGATCAGCATCTGGCGGCAAGCTTCAGAGGACGTTGGTGAGGCGGAGACCCGGGTTGTGGAAGGCCACCTTCATCAGCACCTTCTTGAGAGCTCCCGCGCAAATCTTGCGCGACTCGTCGGCAAGCTTCTTTGGGATCTGCTCCCGGAGTCACTGGAGCGCCGTCGCCACGCCCTTGAAGAACAGAGTCAACTTGGCGCTGGGTTGGAGGTTCTCGTCGGAGGAGTACCCGAGATCCACCATCCCCAACTGCACCAGCTCCTTGTCGACATCTGCGGCGACGTTCACCAAACCCTCCGTCCAGTGCTCCACGTTCTCCGACAAGGTCTTCTGGGCGGCAGCAGCATTCGCCAGCAGCACCTTGCCGGCCTCGACTTCCTCCTTCAAGGCCGTCTCCCGCTCCTTGGCAATGTCCAGAGATTGCGTCAGAGCCGCCAGCTTCACTTCGAGATCAGCGTTGGAATTCTTGGTGGCGTCCAATTCCTTGCCTTTCTCGGCGAAAAGGGCCTGCAGCTCTGAGTAACTGTTGGCGTCCTTCTCTCGCTCATGTTTGAGCGGGGCAAGCTCGTCACCGCTCGCCTTGAGGCTCGCCTCCAGCTGCGTCACCTTCAGCTCCAGCTCGTTCTTGGCGGCCTCGGCAACGACGGCGGCGTCTTCAGCTTGTTTAAGGGCCCCGCCAACTGCCCGCTCGCGCGCGGCAAGTTCCTCCTCGTGGCTGTCGAGGCGGACCTT
The DNA here is from genome assembly GCA_034509565.1 of Triticum monococcum. Lineage (NCBI taxonomy): Eukaryota > Viridiplantae > Streptophyta > Magnoliopsida > Poales > Poaceae > Triticum > Triticum monococcum. The sequence continues at coordinate 753,417,248 of CM067843.1, read as the reverse complement.
CCGCTGCGTCAAGTCACCCTATTGCGAAGACAATCTCTCCGCGGAAAGGCGTTGGCACTCTTCGACGTCGGCCTTCTCGAGGAGGAAGGCCTGCTGCGCTTCAGCAAGATCTTCCCGCTCCTTTGCCAGGGAGCAGAGAGCTTCCTGGTTGGCGCCTCGGAGCTCTTTTGCGCGCTTCTCGATATCAGCACCGGCCTTCACGACGAGCGCCTCGCAGGACTCCAGCTTGGCCTGCCGGGCGCGGTAGAGCGCCACCAGCTTCCGCAGCAGGCGCTCCTCTTCAGGTTCGCCGCTGCTGCTGCTTGGCGCGTCGACCAGCTTCAGCCCGACGGAGGCAAGCACCTCTCCGTCCAGCATCTCCCCCTCGATCGGCGCCCTGGAACTTGACGCCCAGGGAAGGTTGATGAAGATGTCCTCGCCGGCCTTCAGGTAGACGCCAGGCTGGGGCTCATCGGAGCCTGGCGCGGAGGCTGCGGCGGAGGAGTCGGTGGTCGGAGCAGCACCTGGCGCTCCTGCGGCCTCCGGGTCGTCAGTACGACCGCCAGACTCCCCGCCCGTCTCTGCGGCGGTAGCCCTGGCGGCCTCCTCGCCGGTGCCGACTGCGTCCTCGGTGGCGACTTCAGTCTCCATCGGCTCTGCGGTAGATGGACCTGATGACCGGAAGAGGGGAGAAGATTGAAGCAAAATTCGAGCAAAATCCAAGAGAAAGATCAAGAAGATGAAGAAGCCAAGGGGAGTTTGGAAGCAAGGAAGTTACCTGTGCCAGGGTCTGCAGCTGTGGTCTCCGTCGCCGGGGGGTCGCTGACGCAGTCCCTTGCCAGAGATCCCTCCCTTGCCGGGGGATCCTCCCTTGCCGGAGCCTCCTCCCTTGCCGGGGGCTCTTCCCTTGCCGGAGTCTCCTCTCTTGCCGGGGGCTCCTCCCTTGTCGGAGTCTCCTCCCCTGCCGGAGACCTCTCCCTCGCTGGAGGACTCTCCCTTGGCGCTTCGGGAACGGTCTCCAGGCTCTCCTGGCGAGGCTGCTCTGCTCCTGCACAAGTCAACAAACAAGTATCAGCACAACCAGGATCTTCGTACGCGCCCAACAGCGGAAACGAACAAGGCACTTACGCTGGGGGCTGCTCTGAAGATCAGCCGCCGGGTCCGACGGGTTTGTCTCAGGCACGTCCCCTGTTGACGCAGTGGGTTCGTCCTCGATGACGATCACCGGCACCTTGGCTCTCTTTGCCGCTCTCTGCGCCAGAGTCCTAAAAAGGAACAGATACAGAGGAAGGCAAGTGAGAAACAAGACAAGACAAAAACAGCAGAGGAAACTGGATCGAGGAGCTGCCGGTGGTTCTTTGGTTGATCAGGACGACGCCAAATCGAGCCACTGGCCAGACACCCTTCGCTCTAGTCTATGGAGCGGAGGCAGTTATCCCCACGGAACTCGTATACGGGTCACCTCGAGTGCTCGCTTATGATGAGCTTGAGCAAGAGCAGCTGCGTGAAGATGACGCGCTGCTCCTTGAGGAAGATCGTCTTCAGGCTGCTGTACGAGCTGCTCGCTACCAGCAAGCTTTGCGCCGCTACCATAGCCGCAAAGTTAAAGCCAGAAGCTTCGAGGAAGGCGACCTTGTTCTTCGGCGCGTTCAGTCCGCCAAGAATTCCAACAAGTTGACGCCGAAGTGGGAAGGCCCTTACCGGGTGAAACGAGTCACTAGGCCTGGCGCTGTCCGCCTTGAGACCGAAGATGGCATTCCGGTGAGCAACTCCTGGAATATCGAGCATCTTCGTAAGTTTTACCCGTAAGGCGCGGTTGTCGGACCCTGTCCGGCAACCACCCTTTTGTACAAGTCTTGCCGCTGTTGCATGTAATCCTTTGTACAAAGCCAGGCGCAGACCCTGAGCACAAGTAAATGAAGCGGTGGCGCCCTGAGTTATAGCATGCATGCTAGGTCGAGTCTCGTCCTTGGTTAGGGTTGATAGTGCTTAACAGCGGCTAACCCCTAGCTTAGAGGTCGAGTGTGCATCCCTTTGCCTTTCTTTCGTTTCCCTTGGTTCGCAGGGCTCGCATATCCTTGCCGGACCGCGTGAGGACGAAAAGGAGAAGAAGGACGTACCGGCATCTGGACCCCGGCAAGCCAGTGTTGCCGGGGGCTGCAAGTACCAAGATTCACCCACGGCAAGCCAGAGTTGCCGGGGGCTGCAATCTCAGATAAGTCTTTCATCCCTCATCATGCATTCTCTTATGGACCGGGGAATACGAAACCTCGTTTCTTCCTGAAAACTACCGTGCTCCCTTAACTCTAGGCCCTGGGGCTCGTTCCTGGGGCCAAGTTTGGTCGTAGTCGCGGCAGTAAAGGGATGAAACGAGGGGCCGCACCTGCCTCCGTCAAAAGCGTGAGAAAGGTCGAGCGACGTGGGAAGACGGCAGGGCCTGTTGCCGGGGAAGAAGTGTCTATCTGAAAGATACCAAGGATTTGCTCCTTGACGTGGGTTCTACCCGCGAGACAAATGACCCGGCAAGCATCCCCTTTTCATTAAAAAACATTCCACTCAGGTACAGTCCATAGAGGATGAAAAACATGAAAGAGAGGATTACAAGTTTTAAATGCAACTAAGGCCCGAAGGCTTACAAATTATAAAGATAAGATGCCCGTAATCCCTTTCTTGTCCCTCTCTTCAGGAGGTAGGTCAAGGAGGCGAGAAGGGCAAAAGGGGCGCCTAGGCGAGCTACGGGTGCCAGAAGACACCAAGAGAACTTCCCGGGGGCCGTCCGAAGGCTAGACGGTGATGGCGGCGCCGGAAGCAGGGCTCAAAGACGAGGCGGCAGGACGTCAGCA